>CM048755.1:395642422-396267422 GCA_026315105.1 Locusta migratoria
ACACTCACCTGCGTCACGCCTGAGATCATTTTAACGTCTGAAGACTTCTCTCCATGGAGAATGACATGCTGCCTTCCGTTAGCTACGGACGCCTCAATTCAGCCACACGTTAGGTCTGATATTCCATATGCTCGCATTTTGTTCATCAGGCGACGGTGCAGAACGGTATCGAACGCATTGCGGTAGTCAAGAAACACGACATCTACCTGCGAGCCTGTAACTACTGTCCTCTGGATCTCGTGGATAAGTAGCGCGTGTTGTTCATCGCCTGATCGTTGCGTTCGAAAACCATGATTCCTACAGAGGAGATTTTCGATCTCCAGAAATAACATAAAATTCGACCATAAACTGTCTTCTAAGATTCCCGAAGTGACCGATGTCAGAGCTATAGGCATCGAATCGATGACTCTTCCTTTAAACGGGAATGACCTGAGCTCTTTCCAATCCTTAGGAACGCTTTTCTCCTCTAGAGACCTTCGTTACACTGCTGATGGAAGGGGATGGGTCAGGTTTCTGTCTTTAAAATCAAAATGGTATTCCATCAGCTCCAGTGACCTTTCCAATATTTAGCCAGTTCAATTGGTTTTCTGTTCCTCTGACATTTATTTCAATATCTGTCCTTTTGTCGTTGGTTCGATGGTTTAGAGGAGAAAACTATCTTGCAATTTTCCTCTGCTAAACAGCTTTGGAAAAAGACACACAATATTTCGTAATTTTATGCCCACTGTCGCCGGTTATCCCTCCTCAGTCCCCCCCATCTGCACGGATTTACTAATTTTCAACGGTTCGCCATTATCTGCTAGTGTCTTACACTGGTGAAAAAAAAGCATGCTATCCTAATAGATGGTTCGGCACTTCGAAACTGAAACTGCACGAACGAATGCCGCTCTGCCTTCTACACAACAGATGCAATTTGAATATTTATGTGACATACGAAGTATGTATCCGTCATGTAACACCCTGACACAACAGAGGTGGTGCCGGAAAAACGGAGGGAAAAGTTTTGAGTATACACTACTAAAAAAACTGGGGAATCAGTAGAGATACCTAGGTTCAGAAGTATTGTCATCGGCAGAATGAACTAAAATGGTTCGACGTGTTTCTGTCGATCGGAGTGGAGACAACATGACGGCAAAAGAGATAGTGGTAATAACATAAAGTTTTGCAGACGGGGTTGGTGTTGACGTGTGTTCCCTCTACCAAAAGAATTACACAAGCAGTTGGGTTCAGATAGTTTAGTGAGCGCGC
The DNA here is from genome assembly GCA_026315105.1 of Locusta migratoria. Taxonomy (NCBI): domain Eukaryota; kingdom Metazoa; phylum Arthropoda; class Insecta; order Orthoptera; family Acrididae; genus Locusta; species Locusta migratoria. The sequence goes on from CM048755.1 coordinate 395,643,671, forward strand.
AGTGCAATGCAACAACAACGTGACTTACCCGGAGCTATGCGATGGAGAGCCGTAGGAAGGTTGGAAGCGGTACAGGCACAGCGGGAGGTGGCTGCAGCTGTTGGAGCGTCCCAAAGTGTAATTTACAGGACCTGGACGCGATAACTCAGCGGCAACACACCTTCCAGGCAGCAACAGGACACGCAATATGAATGAAAAAATCGCAAAATCGCCTTGGGAGTGTGACCTCTACGCACGGAGGCCTATAGCGTGTGTCCCATTAAAACCACGACCCCGTCTACCCCGTAGAAAATGGGTGGAGGAACAGCAGGACTTGAGTCGTAACGAATGGTGGCGGGTTTTGTTCACAGACGAGTCAAGATTTTATGTTCAGCCAGACAATCGTCATTTCCCTCATCTAGAGAGAGCATGGAACTCTGAGAAGTCCTGCTTATGTGCAGAAACCATCCCCATGTCATGGTGTTGGACGAATGGTGTGGGCAGGAGTCAGTATTGGCGGACGTACGGACCTCTATGTCGTTTAGAATGGCGCTTTGAACGCTAAGAGGTATAGACAAGAGATCCTTCGACTTTTTGTTGTGGCCTACGCTGGTACCATAGGAGGTATGTTCCTTCTGGTGGACGATAATACTCATACCCACAGAGCAGCACTGGTGGACAATATGCTACAGTCTGAGGGAAATAAACGAGTACAGTATCCAGCTTGTTCACACGACTTAAACTCGATCAATCATGTCCGAGATACACTTGGCAGACGCATTGCCGCCAGAGGAACACCTACGACAAAGGTTGCTCAGTATCGATTTTGCACTCATGGAATGATGATAAAAAATCCCTCAAGAGCTGGTTGACAACCTCATACTGTCCATGCCATAAAGGTGTGCAACTGTAATGGCCATCCGAGGTGATCACACACCAGATTAGATGGCGACGAAAATGAGTTTTTCACTATTATGGTAGCCTCATAGTGCCTCGCTCTAAGTAAAGGCCCATGTCAACCTCTAATAAAGAATTTAGACAGCAAAATATCTTATTGTATCACACAGAATTTACAATTGTAACCAATATCTCAATAAAATACGTTACCATGTATGTATTATATTTCACCTGATCCCCTACATGTTTTGAGCTATGTAAAGTCGTGCTCAAAAGTATCCGAACGACCTGAATTGCATTTCGCCTGATTCGCATGCAACCCAACTAACGTACTTGCCTTGCGGGTACTCTAATCGCTCCTAAAAAAAGTTCAAATGTTTGTTAAACTTAATGGACTTGACTGTGGGGTCATCAGTCCCTAAACTTAAAAACAACTTATGAACTACCTTATACTAATGACGACACAAACATCCATGCCCGAGGGGTGATTCGAACTCCCGACCGTAGCGGCCGTGCAGACTGTGACTGGCGCGCCGCAGACCGCTCGGCCACTGTGGCCGGCAGCTAATCGCTCCTCGGAATAGTCGCTCGGCCACCCCGCTGCGGCTAGTAACTACGCCCGTCTCTAATGACCACGCTGTCGACGGGACGTTAAACTCCAAGCTTCCTTCCTAGTAACTACGCTCCAGTCCCTAAATCTAGTTACAGAATTGCGAATCAGACGCATTACGTATTGCAGGCTGTAGCAGCCCCGTCTTTGAGACGCCAGTTATGGTCACTTCACAGCTCGCTGTAGGAACAGATCGGTTCGTCTTCTTCCTACTGTACTGTGTCTGAGATTTGGCAACAATTCAAGGTATGCTTGGCAATTCTGTGATTGACGAGCTACATCCTGCTGTGCACGGAATTAAGCCTCAAAGTTCACTTGATTTTTCTTGTCATTTCTATTGAGTAATCTGAGTTATTATCGCTTCATCTACACAGATACTCTGCAAATCACATTCAAGTGCCTGGCAGAGGGTTTATTAACCACTTTCATAACTTTTCTCTACCGTTCCATTCTCTAATAGCGCGCGAGAAGAAAGAACACCTAAATCGTTCCGTTTTCGATCGGATTTCTCTTCTTTTATTAGGATGGTCATGTCTCCCTAAGTAGGTGGGTGCTAGCAAAATATTTTCACATTCAGAACTAAAAGTCGGTGATTGAAACTTAGCAAACAGATCACGCCGCAATGAATAACGTCTTTCTTTTAATGATTTCCACTCCAATTCGTGCAACATTTTCGTGACGCTCCCCCCCCCCCCCCCCCGTAACGTGATAGAACAAAACGAGCTGCCCTTCTCTGAACCTTCTCAATGTTTTCCATCAATCCCACCTGGTGAGGGTCCCACAAGGGGAACAGTACTCCAGGAGAGGACGCACAAGTGTGACGTAGCCAGTCTCTCTGGTGGAGCTGGTGCATCTTCGAAGCGATCTGCCGATGAAACAAAAGATTGTAAATTTACGATTTTCAGCCCAGGAAAGTCGTTGCACGTGGAAATCGCAACTAATCACGTCTTTTAAATCCCTGTTTACAAGTTATAGCCACTATTGGCCTCGTAAGAGAAAGGCAAGACCCATAGCTCTTCGCTAGCTGTGTGGTAACGTGCTGACATCTGTAAAGGTGTCTGTTATGGTTCGCGGTTAAAGTCACGTGGGCTGTAATATCTTAATCCCTTCTGTGCAAGAGCTACAAGTAGTCAGATCAAACATCGAGAAAGAAATTGCAAGAAAATACTTTCGGCTCATAGTGCAATAGTGAAAAACTTAAGAATGCTGCACAACAGATAACGCCTCTTTCCGCTGCTGACAAACAAATTATGGGTTTCTAGCAATATATAACTTTATTTATGAAATGCCACATTTTCGTACCTCTTGAATATGAGATAGCATACCAATTAAACACAGACCCAATCGAAATCTAAGTGAGTAGTATTTTACTAATTCGTGCCGATAGAGGCACGTTTGTGAACATATACTCAGTTTTATTAAAATAGACTTTCCTCGTAAGGTTATCATGGGTAGTTTTATTTCATTTCTTATAATACATTGCACAATTTTAGTAAGGTTTCTTTTAGTGTGTTAAAACAATAGAAAACATGATAGAGAAATTAATTATCACCGATATATGCGAATTCTCTGATGTTATCTACAACAGTCTGGCAATGCACATGCAGTTTATTGATTACATGCATGTAGCAAACTTTTTCTATGTTAAAGCTGTCAAACAAGGTTTGAAGAAGAAAAAATACCACTACCACGCGACAGCTAATGTAGAAAATACATTTCTGACGCATTTTCGCGCTATGCGCTTTCCCTATACATAATACAAAAGTTTCGAGATGAATCTGCTGCCTCCAGCCGTCTATTAAACTTGAAAAGAACAAAGTGTTGCAGAAATTACCCTTTTTCCACATGCGACTATTTTCGATTGAGATGTGAAGGGAAATATGTTCAATGTTCCATTACATTGATAACTTCAGCAGACAGCAGAATTGCGTTTTAAAAAATGTAGTAGTGATTGTACTCGACCTGGCGACCTGTCATGTACTAGCTGAAACTTGGCTACAGTAGCTCCAAACGTCGACAACAATTTCTGCAAAAGTTCCGCATTCCACAGTGCTGTCAGATAATGAATATGGCCGGTTCTAAACAGACAGTTACAGCTTTTCTTTTGCACTGCACGACGTTTTGAACAATCAGATAGCGCAATAGAGTAGCTCAATTGGAAAGGGTCATTTCCTATTCAAATTTCTGCGTTCTACACTGTTCGTAGTTCTGTGTAGAAGGTGATTACAAAATAGAGTCGAATGTATGCAATGGGTAGGCGAGGTAGCTCGTTCATGCCGATTCAGTGAACGAAGTAAATGAACGTACTGAACATGCTGCGAACTACTACAGGGAGCCTGTGTATAAGAATTCTCGTCCATTGTGGCGCAACGGCGTTATAATAGAAAAATGAGTCACAGAGAAGAGGAGTTGGTGGTCTGTTGGATTGATTATAGGTTGATATACTTGTGGTATGGGTTCGAATCCAACTTCTGACGATGATTTTGATTTGGCGAGACGTATGCTATTCATTTCTGGCTCCGCCAAGTGAAGAAGGTATAATGGCTTTGTGGTGTGAAATTCACATTAAACGTGATATTCCTTCTCTACCAAGTATAGGTAAGGTTGAACCACAATAAAGTCAGGAGTGGTGACATGTAGAAGCTCTATCACCAGTAACCTTTCTTGTACAGTTATTTGTTTCTAGTGGAGAAACAGACGCCGCGGTGGAGTAGCCGAGCGGTCTAAAGCGTCTCGCTGCGGAGCGCGCGGTTGCTCGCCGTGGAGGTTCGAGTCCTCCCTGGGGCATGAGTGTGCGTGTTGTCCTTAGGTTAGTTTACCTAGGTTTAAGTAGTTTGTAAGCTACGGACTGATGACCACGCAGTTTGGTCCGATAGATTTACAGACATTTGAACATTTTGAGAAACAGACGCTATGTATGATCATAGGACACTTATTCCATCTTTTATTTGAGCTTCTGTATGTCTATAAAATTGGTCCTGGACTGGGAATGCAACTCAGACTGCCTTTAACTTGGAATTTGACCCCTTAGTGACATTACAGCTTGACTACAATTTGTTGTTTGTTGAAAACTGCAGATTCCTCAACATCTCCACATATTGTGTTCGAGTCCTGGCCCGGCACTAAAAATTTTCATTGTTTATTATCAAGCTCTAGCATGAGAACATCTATCTGCTGATGGATAATAATTTTGATTTTCAATTTGTTTTCATTTGTTTGGCAACGCTAACGATATCTGATGTTTTCGCCTCTCACAAGGAAAGTACTTGGGCTCGAATAAACACATATACACCAAAATCATATGAGAGATAATGTAAAGGTCCCTTATTGCACTAGTGATACTCCAGCATCTGAAAAACTCTGCAGTCGTCCGTTAGAGGAGTCCTGTGAAGTTGACACCCCTCTTTTGGAAAATGTAAATTTTTTTCAGAGTTCTATACAGATATGCAATAGTTCTGGAGTTCTCTGTACAAAATTTAAATAGTTCTGCAAAATTTCGCCGAAAAAATACAAAATATCACCACAAAATTTAGTTTTTTCAAAATAATTTTTTGCCTATTAGTACAAACATAGTTCTGATCACAGTTCTAAATAGTTCTGAAAGAGTTCTACAAGAAATCCTAATGACATTTTTCTGTGCAGGTTATACTTCACGAGATAATTGCAATAATGGGGAATCCATATACACGCTACTGTGAAGTTGGCACCCCTTTTCTCAAAAATGTGCATTTTTTCAGAGTTCTAGGCAGATATGCAATAGTTCTGGAGTTCTCTGTACAATATTTAAATAGTTCTGCAGAATTTCGCCGAAAAAATAGTAAAAATTACCACAAACTTGAGTTTTTTAGTTTTTTTTAAATAAATATTTGCCTATTAGCACAAACATAGTTCTGATCACAGTTCTATAGCTCTCAAAGAGTTCTACAGGCATTCCTAATAACATTTTTCTGTGCATCGAAAGCCGTGATGATAGTTGCAACTTTAACCTTCTTCTCGGAAGACTGTTGGTATTCACTGCTACTGCTTCCACCGCCTCTTGCCGCACTTACCGAAGCACTACCGCTTGCTATGAGTTGTTCGTCATTATCATCCCTATTATTATTATTATTATGTGTTAGTGTTACAACAGTATCTAACTTATGCTCATTTTTCTGTACCATAACAGATACGAGAAAGCGTGCGAACGAGTCATCTTCTACACTAATACCATCTTCACGAAGAATGGTTCTTCGTAACTTCATCTCAACCAATCGCAATACATTAGCAGGATTGATTGCCAATCGCTGCCCCATCTAACGCTTCACCACACAAATAACATCACAAAACGCAACTCCGGGGGCACACTGCACCCTCCCTACTGGCGAACTGACAGGTCAAAGTGCAATGTGGCAAGGCACACGCAGAGGCCTTACGCTAGAGAGCATGTACGACGATTATTACATAAGTTATAGTTAAGATATCTGCACTACGTATGGCGTCTACAATTAGTAGCCTAATATCGACACCCACCAGCACACTGAGGTGTACGTAGAGATCCTGTAAGCAAACGTTTATACAGACATGTTTTCTCGTGCCCAAGTACTTTCCTTGTCAGTGAGACACAGAACTGTTTGCGAGAACACTGTAAGTTAAAGGGTGTTATTAGGAGCTGCCGGTGGAGAAAAATTCGGTAGCTGAAGTCTCTTTATGTATAGTCAACAACGAAATATGTGGGGTTCGATTCTCAGTCAGCACTGAACTCTTCGTTCATAGCCGGCCACGGTGGCCGAGCGGTCTGCGGGGCGCCAGTCACGTTTTGCACGGCCACTACGGTCGGGGGTTCGAATCCCCCCTTGCGCATGAATATTTGTGCCGTCTTTAGTATAAGCTAGTTCATAAGTAGTTTGTGGGTTTAGGGACTGATGATCCCGTAGTTAAGTCCCACAAGCTCTACAAACATTTGAAGATTTGAAGATCTTCGTCATATTATTTCTAGTTCAAACATGGTAGTTCAAGATGGCCGCCGCAATGGACGACGTGTGAAACAGCTACTCGGTTAGGCGTCGTTTTTGTCGGGTACAAGATGATATTGATGGTCAATTTGTGAAGTCATTTACGTCTAAGTGCTCAGTAGTGCCGTATGTCTTCGGTTAGTCGTGCCTGCTTAGTCATAACAGGCGGAATTAGCAGCACACCAACTGCTGGGATGGAAGCCATGTTGGATATGCCCCCATTACACCTTTGGGTCAAGATGGAGGCAGCGGCTGGTGCATACAGACTCAAATCTGGCAACAACTGGAACTCTTTCGGATATCCAGAATCACACACTAAAATAGTGAGTGAGGTAAATATAGGAAAGGTTGGGGAAATGCCAGTCTACTATATTATAACCCCATACTGTTTCAACAAACTTTTCAATATAACAATTGGAAGTAGGGAGCAGTGGGAGAAAATAGTTCGAAACCGTACGGGGGATATTGTCTGGTTCACTGACGGGTCAAAATCAGACCAAGGCGTTGGGGTTGGGGTATATGGGATGCATCCAAGACTGGAGGGCGTCATCTCTCTAGGGAAACTGGCCTCAATATTCCAGGCCGAAATCACTGCCATCAGGGCGTGTGTGGAGGCGAATTTGCGTAGGTGCTACAAAGACCGTAGCATCTATATCTATTCAGACAGCCAGGCAGCCCTGAGATCACTGCAAACAGCGAATTCAGGCCACGTTAGGAATAAAAATTCGAACATAAAAATATTAGCCGCGAACTTACAGAGTATTAGAAACAAAGTTCCCGAATTTGCAGCGCCGCAAGGAAGTTATTGCGCTCAGATAGTTTTAGGCACCGAAAGCTGGATGTGGCAAGTTCAGAAATATTTAGCGAAGCGTGGAATGTATATCAGAAGGATAGATCTGATACAACTGGAGGAGGAGTGTTCATCGCTGTGGACAAAGATATTGTTTCGACTGAGATCGAGGTTGAAAGTAACTGTGAAGTTATCTGGGCACGTATAACAGGTCTAAAAGAAGTAAAGTTAATAGTTGGGTGTTTTTATCGCCCCCCCCCCCCAGGGCTGCTGTAGCAGTTTTAGAATCATTCAAGGAAAGTCTACACCAGGTAGTGCATAAGTATCCGGGCCATGTAATATTAGTCGGAGGTGACTTCAACCTTAAGAGTATAGATTGGGACCTCGCTAGTTACATTTCAGGCGGTACAGACAAGCAGTCTTGCGAGCTACTTTTGGACACATTTTCCGAAAACTGTCTTGAGCAGTTAAACCGGCAACCCACGCGCAATGGAAATATTCTAGACCTTATAGCCACAAACAGGCCTGACCTTATTAACGATGTCTGTGTAGAGACAGGAATTAGTGATCATGATATCGTCATAGCGTCGATGGTGACCAAAGTTCATAAACCAATCAAGAAGGCTAGGAGCGTGTTTTTGTTGGGAAGAGCCGACAAGCAAATGTTACGATCGCACTTAGAAAATGAATGGGCATCGTTTAATTCCGGGACTATGGATGTAGAGGAATTGTGGACTAAATTTAAGTGCATTGTTAATAAAGGGTTGGAGAAATATGGGCCAGTAAAGACGATTAAGGATGGAAAAGATCCACCGTGGTATAATAATAATGTTAGAAAGCTGCTGAGAAAGCAAAGGCTGTTGCACTCTCGATTCAAAAAAGAACACGCAAATGATGACAGGCAAAAGTTAGTAGAGATTCGTGCGTCTATAAAAAGATCGATGCGTGAAGCATACAATAATTATCACAGCCATACCTTAGCAAAAGATCTTTCCGAGAACCCGAATAAATTCTGGTCCTATGTAAAATCGATAAGCGGGTCAAAGCCCACTGTCCAGTCACTAGTTGATCATTCCGGGGCAGTAATAGAAGAAAGCAAACGGAAAGCTGAAGTTCTAAATTTAACCTTTAAGAAATCTTTCACGCAGGAAGACCGCACAAATATACCATCATTTGATCAACGTACTAATTCCGACGTGGGGGACATAGCAATAGGTATTTCCGGTGTAGAGAAGCAGCTGAGAGAGCTAAATACGATAAAGTCTGCTGGTCCAGATGGAATACCAGTTTGGTTTTACAAAGAGTATTCTGCGGCGTTGGCCCCCTACTTAGCTTGCATTTATAGCGAATCTTTAATTCAGCGCAAAGTTCCTAGTGATTGAAAAAAAGCATAGGTGACTCCCGTGTATAAGAAAGGAAAGAGAACTGACCCATACAATTACAGGCCAATATCGTTGACATCAGTTTCATGTAGAATTTTGGAGCATATTCTCAGTTCGAATATAGTAAATTTCCTTGAAACGGAAAAGCTTCTTTCCATGAATCAGCACGGGTGTAGGAAACATCGTTCATGTGAAACTCAGCTTGCCCTTTTCTCACATGACATCTTGCGAGCCATGGATGAAGGGCAACAGGCGGATTGTGTTTTTCTCGATTTCAAAAAGGCGTTCGACGCGCTGCCACACTGCAGACTGCTAACGAAGATACGAGCTTATGGAATAGGTTCACAGATTTGTGACTGGCTGGAAGACTTCCTAAGTAATAGAACGCAGTACGTTGTTCTCGACGGCGAGTGTTCATCAGAGACGAGTGTATCGTCAGGCGTACCCCAGGGGAGTGTGATAGGACCGCTATTATTTTCTATCTACATAAATGATCTGATCGACAGAGTAACTTGTAATTTGCGGCTGTTTGCTGATGATGCTGTGGTGTATGGGAGGGTGTCGTCTGTAACTGACTGTAATAGCATACAGGTTGACTTAGACAAAATTTCTAGTTGGTGCGAAGAATGGCAGCTAGCTCTCAATGTAGAAAAATGTAAGGTGATGCGCATGAGCAGAAAAAACAATCCCATAATGTTCGAATACAGCATTAGTAGTGAGCTTCTTGATGCTGTCGCGTCGTTCAAATATCTAGGCGTAACATTGCAGAGCGATATGAAATGGAACGAGCATGTAAGGACAGTTGTGAGTAAGGCGGACAGCCGACTTCGGTTTATTGGGAGAATTTTGGGAAGATGTACTTCACCTGTAAAGGAGACCGCGTATAAAACGCTTGTACGACCACGTCTTGAGTATTGCTCAAGTATTTGGGACCCGCAGCAGATCGGTTTGAAGGAAGACATAGAGGCGGTTCAGAGGCGAGCAGCTAAATTTGTTACCGGTAGGTTCGACCAATGCGCGAGTGTCACGGAAATGCTCCGGCAACTCAATTGGGGATGGCTGGAAGAAAGACGACGTTCTTTTCGTGAATTTCTGTTAAGTAAATTTAGAGGGCCGGAATTTGAAGCTGAGTGTAGTACGATCTTGCTGCCGCCTACTTACATTTCGCGTAAAGTTCACAAAGACAAGATAAGAGAAATTAGGGCTCGTACGGAGACATATAGGCATTCTTTTTTTCCTCGTTCAATTTGGGAGTGGAATAGGAAAGGAAATGCCTAGTAGTGGTACAGTGTACACTCCGGCACGCACCTTACGGTGAATTGCGGAGTATGTATGTAGATGTAGACTGGCAGCTCCTGCAACAAGGTCTAAAATTGTTGCAGAATGTTACAGAGTTCTGGCATCTCGGGGATCAGTGGCAACGAACATGCCGACAGATTATCCAGGATGGGGGCAGAGACAATCACCAAGGCAATGATCGAATTGGAGCTACGTAACTGGCTCAGAAGACAGCACGTAGAATATTGGACCAAAGTCTACCAACAAAAACATGGCAAGCTAATCATGCCAAAGCCATGTTTTAAAAGAATCTCTGCAATCCTGGGCCTGACTAGGAGAGAGATTAGACTCATGGTTGGATTGCTGACAGGCCATGGGAATTTCAAATAACACCTACATACAATGGGAATAACAGAAGAGGACCCTAAATGTAGGATCTGTGATGACAGTGATGAAACTGCATCACATCTAATCTGCGAATGCATTGCATTGGAGTGTAAAAGGCACAGAACATTTGGGACAACCAGACCCGAAGAAATTGTGTCTAATAAAGAACTGGTAAAGGGACTCCTTGCACTGTTCAAGGGCATTGGTTGGCTTTACTAGATATACAGGGAGCGATAGCGCACAATAAACATAGTTTCGGTGCGGGCAATGGCGGGTTGGACCAAGACTGTTTTGGCTTCCCTGAGAAAATCAATGAATCAATCAATCAATCAATCAATCGCGTAAATTACGTACAGGACGATAAAGTTCTACGAAAGTTTTGAGTTGTAATCGCTGGCCGCATGCGTGGAGAAGCGAGCATCGGTCACGCACGCGTTCCGTTCGGCAACGTGAGCAGCCGCGTCAGCAGCAGCCGCCGACTGTCAGCGCTGAGTCAGCAGCCGGCCGCCAGCCGTCCTGCTGCCACGCCCACCTGTGTGCTGACAGCTGACAATGCCACCACACTGCAGACACGTGCCACCGTCTGCGAGCGACGTACCAGGAAACATGGCTGAGGAGTCACCTGTAGAATTCTACGATGATATCGTTAATTACATTCAAGAAATCAAAAAGATACCTGCCGCTATAGCAAACGAATTGATCTCAAAAATTTCTAAATGGGCCATGTACCAATCTATGCTCTTTGGACAGATAAAGGAACTATATTTGGAAAGTGAAAGGTTACGTCAAGAACTCTTAGGGTCAGTTTTGGGAGCATTAAAAGCCCGTGGTGAGTTTCTAGAGCAGGAGAACTCCAAGCTGACAGAAAAAGCGGCTACGTCTGTCCTTTCGTACACCGGGGTCGCAGCCTCACAAAACTTGAAGCTAAGCAGAACAGCTAAGATACAGAAATCGACAAACAAAAAACCAATACACTCTTCTGAGACCCACAGAGCATAAAGGCGCAAAAGAGGTAAAGAAGAAACGTACGGGTGCAATAAACCCGAAGACAGACATGATCAATATCAAATCCATATGGACGGCCAACACCGTTGTCATAGTCGATACAGATAAAGGTGATAATTGTAAAAAGCATCAAGAAAAAACTAAGCAGATTGAGAGTATTAAATGTGAACCACCTAAGAAGAAGAAACCGAAGATGATTCTGTACAATACGCCCAAGGAAATGGACGATAAACAACTTCCTGAAGATATATATATCCGGCCGCAATGGCCGAGAGGACTGAGGCGCGCCCGCCACGGTCTGCACGGCCACTACGGTCGGAGGTTCGAATCCCCCCTCAGGCATGGATATTTGTGCTGTCCTTAGTATAGGGTAGTTGATAAGTAGTTTGTAAGTTTAGGGACTGATGACCCCGTAGTTAAATCCCATAAGCTATACAAACATTTGAACATTTTTTGAAGATAAATACGAGCTTAAGCTGTCTGACTTCATACGAAAGAAAGAATTTGAAGAAGAGGTACGAGTGAGGTTCCAAACCGGATCCAGAGAGAAAATTTATGATAATCACGTAATGGAAGTCACTACTCATGTTGAAAGTGGCCTGTTATGTTTTTAAGCAAGATCTCGGGCAGTTGAGATCTGCAAATGCAAGTTAAAACGCTCACGCTGCTCTAAATTACTTTACGAGTCGCCACTGTAGTTGCACAACGGAAATTTAGCTAACTGCTCACTCCTTAAGGGAGCAGCCGACGTTTTAACAAACTCGTCCGTCCTGGTTATCAGTCTAGGCCGTAGTGCACGATCTATCTCCCTGTCTGAATAGCCATTCTTCTTAAATGTCACTCTAAGATGTTCAGTCTCATCGTCTAAGTGCGCTGGTTCACAAATTTTGTGGGCCCTGTCTACTAATGTCTTAATCACGCCTCTTTTTGTCGTGGGTGGAGGTTAAAATCTTTTTGAAGATAACGATCAGTGTGTGTGTCTTTTCTATAGACCTTATGACCCAATGATCCGTCCTCTCGTTTAATAACTGTCACGTCTAAAAAGTTCAGTTGATCATTGGTTTCCTTTTCCATAGTGAACTGAATTCTAGGATTGATGTTATTCAGATGTAACAGGAAGGCATCCAACTCCTCTTCGCCGTGTGTCCATATAACAAATGTATCGTCAACATAACGATACCATTTGGCTGGTCTTTTTCTGGCTGTCAGCAGTGCCCGCTGTTCAAAGTTGTCCATGAACCAGTTAGCTACAGCCGGACTAAGAGGACTGCCCATGGCCACTCCGTCAATCTGTTCATAAAAAACATTCTTATACTGAAAGTAGGTTGTCGTGAGGCAGTGTTTGAATAATGCCACAATGTCACTAGGAAAAATATTCGATATGCATGCGATAGCTTCGTTTACCGGGATCATGGTAAACAACGACACCACATCAAAACTGACCAGGATGTCATCAGGGTCCACACATAATTCCTTTATAATGTCGATAAAGTGACATGAATTCTTAATGTGGCTTTCAGTTCCGCCAACATATGGTTGCAGCAACGAGGCAAGGTGTCCAGCTGAACAACGGGCACTGCTGACAGCCAGAAAAAGACCAGCCAAATGGTATCGTTATATTGACGATACATAAGGTCTATAGAAAAGACACACACACTGATCGTTATCTTCAAAAAGATTCTAACCACCACCCACGACAAAAAAGAGGCGTGATTAAGACATTAGTAGACAGGGCCCACAACATTTGTGAACCAGCGCACTTAGACGATGAGACTGAACATCTTAGAGTGACATTTAAGAAGAATGGCTATTCAGACAGGGAGATAGATCGTGCACTACGGCCTAGACTGATAACCAGGACGGACGAGGAACGACAACAACCCAAGGGGAAAGTTTTTCTACCATTTATCAGTAAGGTCACTGATCGTATTGGAAAAAATTTAAGCAAGTACGATGTGGACACTATTTTCAGACCAACCACGAAAATAAAAGAATTTTTAAGATCTGCAAAAGATAAGCGACACCCCCTGGCTACGCCAGGTGTCTATAAAATTCCCTGCAGTTGTGGAAAAGTTTATATAGGTACAACTAAAAGAAGTGTCAACACTCGTCTGGGCGAACACAAAAGGAACTGCCGCCTCGGACATACTGATAAATCGGCTATAGCGGAACACGTTTATCAAGAAGGTGACCCCGAAATAAAATTTAACGAGACGTTCGTCATAGCAAGGACGTCGCATTATTATGCACGTTTGTACAGAGAGGCCATTGAGATTTTTAAACATCGAAATAATTTTAACAAAAAAGAAGAAGGTCTCAAACTTGATAAGATATGGATGTCAACACTGCGGCAACAGCATGACAATCGATTAATTTCAATCGAGGAGGTTGGCAATAGCAGAGACCACAGCAAAGCCGACACCACGTGACTGACAGCAGCGCCCTCTGTTTTGCCTATATATATATACGACGCTCACTCGTGCTCTCGTTGCAGTACGCCGCTTTACCTCCGAGGATGCCTTCCGCAGACGAGGGCGAAACGTCAGGGGAAAGTTTTATGTATGGACCACGGCATCTCAGCCCGGAAGCTTTAAGTAATGACAACACCTGCCGTTAAAGCCTTAATTCTATGAACAAAATTAATGTTAAAATTAAATGATTAGATAATTAAACATGGGACAGTGAGCAGGAAATTATAAAGCAGAGGTTTGATACTTTAAATCATCATCTATTCAAGAAAATGAACAAGCAAGTAAATGTTGGAAGACCCAATTAAGCACACACCTTGCGCAATAGTGAATTAAATCATAAAGTTGCTGCCCATAATAAAATTGTTTGTGCCCTTTATAAAAATATAAGTAACATGGGAGGAAAGTTGCAAATACACAATGGATAGATGAAAGCACATTAATTCATTCAAAGCCAGATATGTGCATAATGCTTGCAGTACTTTACTCATGCAGGATAATTTGATAGCAGTGACAAATGAAGTGTCGGTAGCGTATTGATGAGATGGCGGGTGTGTTGAAGCACAGATTTAAAAATGACTGTGCACCAAACCAACTCATGTTCGTGGAGGCAGCGGCATACTTTTCTTAAGTAACACGTGTTGTGCGACCACGGTGAATATAATTTACAAAAAGAACTTAATTTAGAATAAGCAAGTACAGCACACGCAAGAAATCATATAGAAGAAAGCTAGTACCAGTAAAACCATGGCGGAAGGTCGAAGTAATGACCATTATGAAAGCATGTGGTGCAATCGGTCATACAAGACAGGAAAGACGGAATCAAACTAGAAAATCTGAGAAATATTTAGCAAACTCACAGATACAGATGCGACACGAAAACGTTAGTTAAAACACAACAAGAAAATTTGTACATGCTAAGTTTACACAAAGGCTGAAGGGCACACACGAGTATTCTAACTTGAGAAAAACCGGACACAAAATCATCACCAGAATGAAAATGCAAATACTAAATTTACACCGAATTACTCAAGTTCTGTAAATTAAGAAACACGTCGCCTAGCATAGCAAAAGAATTACTCAAGAAAACTATCACTGATAAACCAAGACTGCCTGATAGCAAAGAAAGCAAAGTTCTAACAGCATGCCTTCCCCTCAGCATGATTCGACGAAGTACTTAGTTCCACGGTCGCAGCAAAAGTGTAGCCGTCAGGCCATGCCAAAACCTTCCCCACCGCACACCGGATGTAGAGCACGCTAATAACCCATACAGAGCGCGTTCAGAGCATAGTGTCTACCAACCCTCTCTACCTGAGAAAGATAATATCCTCTTCAACGGCTCTCAGAGACGTCTCTTGTCACCTCTTTCGTCCAAGATTAGGTTGGCACCACACTAAGAACACGGCCACCTCACCATCTTGCCAAGTAAGCTTGTCTCTGGCCTTCGAGCAGTCGCCAGCGCAGACGACAAAGGAATCCATGCGTTCTAAATTGAAGTAAAGGAGGCCCTAAAGTGCGAGGCGGCAACTATAAGCCATTGTGCGTCAGTCAGTCAATATTAAAAACAACGTTCCACATTCACATGAACACACAAGTTCAATCACACGGTTGGAAACATGTATCAACATGGGACATTGATAATTAATAAACGGAATAAAATAATTAACATACTAATAGACTATATTAATGGTGCAGAAACACTTTAGGATAATGAATAACTCAAAAATGGAACACGACCACACATTCAGTGGACGTGTTTCAGTGTCCGTAAGCTGCTACAACAGAAAGAAAAAGGTTCCGCGCTCTAGGAATGAATGACTACGTGGGTGAACCAAAATGTTGTGACTTATATCACACCAAGAAGTTCTGTAAGTCTAAAGAACAAGTGTGCTCTCATTGTGGAGCAGAAGAACATTAGAAAAGTGCGTGCTCAAAAGTCAATGGGAAAGCTATTTGTATTCCGTGTCGCAGCAGGAAGGTGGAAATGTGACTCACCTGGGAAAGACTGAGCTACCTATGTAGTGCTATCAGAATGAGAATTAGCTAGAACAGATTATGGATCCATCTAAAACACAACCAAACGTAGAGTGGTTCAATCCATACGAGACTCCTGTAGCCAACATAGCGGAATATACATTGCAGAGGAAACGAAAGCATAAGTCCCGTGAACGATAACCAGGAATTGGCGTCGTGCCTTAGCCTGGGGCCAACAACTCGGCATTATACTGCCAAAGAAGGGAATGCCACATTTTGACGACCTTCATAGATGACATGATATTCCAGAAGAGGTTAGACGTAGAAATGGCAAAAGTACTTAGAAGGCAGTCTCTTAAATGGGTAATGATGCAGACGAAGATGTGTTTTATGATAAATGAACTTGAGCAGTTTTGTGCAAGTAAAGCTGAACATTCTGAAAACTCAAACACTGCCTGTATGGCTAGCAATGGCATTTCCGCAAGTGAAGAAATCTCTTTCGTATCACGTCCAGAATCACATCGCATGAAATTCGTCAGTTTCGTTCGTGGAGAGACCATGTGGGGAACACCTGCAGCCACTCAAGCTACTGGAGATGCCGACGCAAGAGATGTTCCTCATGCAGCAACAACTGCAAAGATGTCAAACCCAATGGCCCATCTACATGGAGCTTCTACCGAATGACACGTTATGGATGGCGTAGATCGTGAAGGAATGGAAATCGCATCGGCTGTGTCACACGACGCCCAGGCAGCTTCGACGTCATCTGCAGATCCTCTCTCTTCGAGTGAAGTGTGACGGCGGTGGTAATGTTAGTGGAAGTAAATTTAGCGAGTCAGTGAAGTGCGGTCTAGATCACAATTTCCCATGCAATACGATTAATGTTTCTAGGGTCTCTGAGCCTACCAAGAATGTTACTCAATTTGATGCAGACGAAATTTATAAAACTTTAGAAGTAAACTTACAGCTGAGTCGCTTGTAGGAGCCTAGTCTATTGCAGGTTGCTCTTAGAAACGTTACCAGATGAGGGCATCCAAAAGGGAAATCTATTACGTTTCCCACGCCTTGGGCGTTAGACAGGAATATATTGAGAGTTAATAATTTGCCAACCGCGTTTAAACAACTATGTGATCTCCTACGACAGGTGTTCACAAGGAGAAGAGAACCCTTTGACATTGAGCAATTATACGTGTATTTTATAAAAGCATATGGACGCGTATATTTTGATCCAAACTTCCCCTCTCCGATATTTATTCACACACGATACAAATAAAATGATAAAAACACTACAAATTAATGTAGGGCGAAGTAAACTGGCTATGAATGAAGTACGAAAACAGGTCGATGATTTAAGTATCGATGTAGTCTGCTTGCAAGAACCTTACTGTAAAAACAGCACGATTTCACAATTTCCTGTGGATACGTTAACGATCACGGCCCATGTAGACTCATCGGCTGCTATAGTCATCACAAGTAGAAAATTCACTAAGGTGGCACAGCTATGTGACAAGCTTATGGTCACAGTAGAAACGAAGGACGCGCAAACAAAGTGGGTTGTAGTGAGCATGTACATGCAGTATTCTTACCCCATTCAACCTTTCGCAGACAAACGTAGGGAAGTTGCACTAGACGGACGAGGTGCCTGTCTCCTCGTGGCAACAGATGCGAATCCAAAATCCTGTCTGTGACATAGTTGGCTAACTGACGAACGAGGTGAGATATTAGAGGATGCGATACAGGAACATGACCTCATCGTTTTAAATCTACATTTGAGAGGCCTGCCGGTTCAGGCACCAATACAGATGTCACACTAGCAAACCGTATGGCAGCAACCAAGATCAATAGCTGGCAAGTGCTTCAGTACCTTACAACAGTTTTCATAATGCAATTGTCATCGAAGGGGAAGGTGATAGCAATAGAGGGAATCAATCAGAGGAAAGCATGATTAGTTTCGACATTACGAAAACGGATTGGGATAGCTTAATTGCATGCGTTGCTGCATTTCCAATTGAATCGTTACCTATACATGTAAACCTGGGAGCGCAGCTACTAACCGAACGTTTGCAAAGACAGCAGGATGTTTACATTCCAAAGAGAAATTATAAAAGTCAGAGTGTAGTCCCGTAGAGTCCAGAACTCTCGATGTTGAGGCGAAGGGTAAGACCGACGAGAAAACCTTATCAGCGTGCTTTAGCGCAATCAGAGCGTACTTGCAGGCTTCACGAATACGGGGCAGCTACGTTACGCTACACAACGTTGCTTCAGGAAACGAAAAGAATGCACGGGGAAACTTTTTGCAAAGACAGTTGCAATTTGACTAATGGGGAAGACCATACAAGTTGTCGGCTAAGAAGGTTAAGGTACCTACTGTCAAGTCCACGATTCGTAGAGATGATGGCTCAATGATGTCTGGATGGAGAGAGTGGGCAGAATATCTGCTGATCTCCCCTATTTCTTGATGACAACACAAATACAGATAGTGAAATGCACAGACAACTCAGAAGTAAACAAGATAACGAATACGACAATCAGAGGATAGTGTTACCTTTCGCTCAAGAAAAAGTTGCTATCGCTATCTCCCAGCACAAAATTGGAAAGGCACCTGATCCGGATGGCGTCTACGCCGAGATCCTGCGGATGGTAGGCCCCCTAATGGTGCCATATCTGACGACATTACTAAACGAAGCATTGCGAATAGGTAGAATTCCGGCAATATGCAAAACATGTAAGACAGTGGTGATAACAAAAGGAAAGGACAAAGATCCTACATCACCGAAAAATTATAGACCTATTTGCTTATTGGACGTATTGGCCAAACTTCAGGAACGTCTGCCGTGTGACCGTTTGCAGGCACATCGCGATCTAATGGGTTTGAACTAATGTCAATGTGGATTTAGGAAAGGGAAATCGATAGACGATGCGGTTAACAAAGCTCTTCTGTTTGTAGAAAATTCGACCAAAACCTACGTAATTGCGCTTATGATCGACATATCTGGAGCATTTGATAATCTCTGGTGGCCGGCCATGTTCACACGCCTCCGAGATCTGGAGGTCCCCAAATGTCTATACGAAAGTTTTGTTAATTATTGTAGCGGGCGTAGCGTCCAATGGGTTGCGGGACAAAGAAAGGTAATCAAAAAGATTGCCAAGGTTCCATAAGTGGTCCATTGTTTTGGGATCTCAGTATTGAGCCCTTATTACATCTACTACATGAGGTGTTGTTGCGTATGTAGATTACATCCTAGTAGCTGTGTCTGCAGACTCCAGGGCGAGACTTTAGGAAAAGGCCAATGATGTGCTTGTGCAGAAGCAACGGTGGTGCAGTTGCAACAAACTCATAATAGCTGCGCATAAAACCACTTACATGTTCCTTTAGGGAAGACTATCTCTCACTAGAAATCCGACTATAAGGCTTGACCGGGCCCCTATGAAACGCAGTACTGATTGTCGCTATCTACGTGTTTTTCTGGATGAAAAAAGAAACTTTCTAGATCATATCAAATATGTTACTCAAAAGGCGTCAAAAGTCATGCATAAAATTGCTCGTGCTGGTACTGTTCATTATAAATTACCTCTTCATATTGTACGGTCTTATCATGAGGCTATTTTCAACGCTGTCGTGGGTTTCGCTGCTAGCGTCTGGGCGCATCGCCTTAGGCTGCAGGACTACAGGAAGGTACTACGACAAATTCAGCAGCGTGTACTTCTAAGCCTTACCGGTGCCTTTCGCACTACGCCTGTTTCCTGGTGATTCTAGGGATATGTCCATTGGATATCGTGGTACGTTACATAGCAGCGATTGTACTGGTCAGGGCGCGAGCAATATGATCGTGTGTATGAGATCACAGGAGTTCATGTTACAGATAAAGGACACTTACGAGCCTGGAAATTAGATGAGTGGCAGTCTGATTGGGACTCTATAAGCACTGCAAGACAGGTATACAGTATATTCCTAGACATTAGAAACAGACTCAGATTGCGATACTTTGCTCCTACTCGGGGTACATTACAGCTATTAACAGGGCATGGTCCATATCCGAAATATCTACATCGCTTGAAACGCAGTAACATACTAATCTGTGAATGTGGAGAGGAGGATACTGCTGATCACGTAGTTCTAAGTTGACCCCGCTTCCAGGGAGAGAGAGAATGCAGACAATTAGACTGCGATCTGCAAGCAGTCCTAAGGGACCAAACCTTGAGGGTTACAGTTAATGCTGCTGCACAACGAATATCTAAAAGGCAATTGCTTAACTTTCTGTCTATAATTCTAAATCGACAATATTAATGCCAAAAATCTCTGTAGATCAAATAAAATATAAACACAACTAGCCAATAAGTTTAAAAATACAAAAAAAAACTTAACATAAAAAAAACTGCTTAGGGAATTACAGGAATATCCGCAGACTCGAGAATTTTTCCCGAGGCACACATATGCTTGTGGGGATACTGTAGAATAGTGTAGTTAGAGTAGGTCTATAAGTAGTTATTACCCTTGTTAGTTGGCAAATTTCGAGGTCTTCCGAGGCTGCCAGGAACATATTTTGGCAATTACTAATGTAGAAGACTTCACTTAAGCCAAGGAACAATTTATTGTGTTTCAAGATTAATTTTTTTTTCTTTTTATGTAAATTTTCAATACTTTTAAATTTTTGTTTAATTTTATATACATTAATATTGTAAATTATTACAGTTAACATAAGTAATAACTACATTTACATTTATAAAACAGTGTATAAGACAATGTAAAATGATTATGTAAGACCTGTTTAGGGTTTCAAGATAACAGGTCAAAATATTGTGGCAATAAATTGAATTGAGTTCAAACATGCTCACATGTTGCTGCTTGTGTAGCAAACCAATATTTAACGTTCGTTTTCTCTAGAATATAACAGCGATAGGTGTCAGGTTAGAGTCCTAGGAAGGAAGAAACTAATGTTTCGTCTCGTCATTTGAGTTAAAACATCTAGCTACAGACGAGAAAATACGATATTCCTTAGTTGATTGTGCTTCGATATCAATCCGATTACGTTCTGGGTTCGAATCCCTGTCCAACACAAAGCTTTACCTCTCGGTATTTCCAATAAGTTACCTGTGAAGAAGCGAGATATAACATCTCTTGTAATTCGTTAACAGGGACAACAGATGCTGGGTAGGAATTCCCGTCCATTAAAAATGTTTACGTCATGTAATTTAAAGTTGATATTTGCTAACTGATACTGTCTAAAATCGAGGTATATCTCTCTCTGCTTGCTTAGTCAGGAATGACTGTTAGTTTTAGTCAGTCACGAATTCTCTGCATGATCTGGGTTTGAATCCATATGCAGAACGATACGGTTCGTCGTGTCATTTCAATTCATACATATTATCTACCAGCTCCACTTGAGAGACTTAAATTTTTAATGTCATTTTGTGTTAAATAATAAGTACAGTATGTTACTTTGAACCAGCAATCATGAATACGACGAACTTAATACATGCATTACCCATCTGACATACTAATGAGAGTGGTAACATTTCAGGGCCGGCCGCGGTAGCCGAGGAGACTGAGGCGCTTCAGTCACGGTCTGCACGGCCACTGTTATTGTATTAACGTAGCTTCAATAAGTAAAAAGATTCTCGCATGTCGAAAATTAGGTAACATCGGCAGAAAATTCACTTCCGTTTTCTGCACAAGAAACTAAAATCTAAACACAGACTACGGTCGGGGGTTCGAATCCCCTCTCGGGCATGGATATTTGTGCCGTCCTAGTTCGTAAGTAGTTCATAAGTAGTTTGTAAGTTTACAGACTGATGACCCCGTAGTTAAGTCCCATAAGCTTTACAAACATTTGAACATTTCAGGTATGTCATTTCTTGTAATAAATTTGAGCTTGTAAGCCTTAAGGACAGTCTTATCTGTAATAAGGTGTTCCCTGATATTTGTAGTATCGTGGTATTACTTTAAATCTTGAGTTATGGCGATATAGAGCAGTTTTTCTAGTGGTGACTTGTAAGAACCATTTTCAATAGTCAAACGACTGTACCGAGGAGTGATTAGAGTACCCGCAAGACAGGTACGTTAGTTGGGTTGCATGCGACTCAGGCGAAATGCAATACAGATCGTTGGGTTACTTTTGAACATGACTGTACATATCTCCTTTTAACTTAACTCAATGCTAGTGTTCTTAACACTATCTAAAGTAGATCTTGTTCTGCTTACTGTAGCATTTCTCACTTTTTAATTTTTGCAGTTAGTACGTGTGCGTTGGTATAATATTCTGTAGTGGATGACCTAGG
Source organism: Locusta migratoria (assembly GCA_026315105.1). Lineage (NCBI taxonomy): Eukaryota > Metazoa > Arthropoda > Insecta > Orthoptera > Acrididae > Locusta > Locusta migratoria. The sequence continues at coordinate 395,665,711 of CM048755.1, forward strand.
TTCTCCTTGTGACACTTAAAAATATTCAAAGTTTGTAAACCTGTTGGACCAAACTGCTGTGGTCACCAGTCTATAGACTTACAAACAACTTAAACTAACTTACACTAAGAACAACGCATACACCCGTGCCCGATGGAGGAATGGTAATTCCGGCGGTAACGGCCGCCCAATCCGCAACATGACGCCTTAGCCCACGCGGCCATCCGCGCGGCTGTGACACTTGTTACAAAAATATTACAAAGAAAGAGAATGGTGTAGTAGATACACAGTTTGATTACTGTTACATTGCCGTGAAGCAATTATAAACACGATTTCAGAAAATCAGGAAGATGTAATTTGAGGCTATACATTCTCAGAGCTGATTTGGAAAATGTAAGCATATAAAGTTATGAGGAATGCCAGGATAGATGAAGAAGAGAGAGAAATTAAAATAGCTGGAATAAATGTAAAAAACCTCAGATATGCAGATGATACCGTACTGCTGGCAAAAAGTGAAGAAGAGTTAAAGCCTCTGTTGCTAAAGGTATAAAATGAAAGTGAAAAGGCCGATCTCAGGCTAAATGTAAAGAAAACCAAATTTATAGCAACTGAACCTATTAATTCGTGGGATATAAGAGGAGAATCCATGGAGGTGGTGTCCACATTCAGTTATCTCGGTTCCCAGATCTCTGACGATGGCGACTGCAGCAACGAAGTCAGGAGACGCTTGTTGCTCGGAAGAAAGGCGATGTCAAAACTTGAAAAGATTATAAGGTCCAGAGACATAACTTTAACAACAAAGATACGTACTGTGAAGGCTATGGTCTTCCCATTTGTAATGTATTGATGCGAGACCTGGCCCATTAGAAAGGCTGAACGGCGAAGAATTGACTCTTTTGAATTGTGGTGCTGGAGGAAAATTCTTAGGATTCCATGGACGGCAAAAAGAACCATAAATCTATATTAGAGCAAATAAAACCAGATTGCTCTCTGGAAGGTCTAATTTTAAAACAGAAGCTGACCTACTTTGGACACATAATGCGAAGACATGTCTCACTGGAAAAAGCAATAATGCTGGGGAATATCAAAGGCACTGGAAGAAGAGGACGGCAGAGGATGAGGTGGATCGATGGCATCACAGAAGCAACGTGCTCCAACCTGGAAGATTTACGGGAGAAAGTGCAGGACAGAGGGAAGTGGCGTGCTATGGTTCATGGTGTCACGAAGAGTCAGAATCGACTAAACGAATAGAGAGAGAGACGCATACAAATTCAGTGTTAGTGCCCATTCGCTGGCCCCTGTTTCGAAAAACACACAGCCGCGAGCAGACACTTGCCACAGGTATGTAGGAGGGATTATCCACCTTCTGCTGCAGACACACAGTTAGCTGCAGGTCTGACTGCTCACGTCTACCTACCATCACAAACACATATACATGTATTTACATCAAAGATGTTTGATAGCGTAATAAGGAGCTTCGACATACATGCATTTTTCATCGAAGAAATGTCATCAAATGTAGCGCCTCACCGTATATTTTATTATAAAAGTTTCTTGTCTTCTCTCCGCTGCAAATGTATGCGCTCTGAGAGCTAGCATCGCTGTTGCTAATCGACGTGTGCGTGCGTTTGAACATAACTGCAACGCCGCTCCGTAATTAGCGTTTAAACACAGTAGCAAGAAATCGCTGTAACCCTGTATTCTCCAGATACAGTCGTTGTCAAATCCCGATACCGATGTGGGTAATATAGTGGTACTGAACCGAATAATACCTAACTTAAGTAGATAACGTACTTTATTACTCAGAAAGATGGTACCATAAACTACTCATTCTTTCATCAACAATGCAACTGTTCGTATGTGCCAGCCGCGCTGGCAAAGAAGCTGGCGGAAAGATACGCTACTTCGCTACGTTTGTGACCGGCTAAGGCAGCGCACAATAAAAAGTTAATATTATCCGCTATCTTGAAATATGATGCCAGTAATACCCCTTTTTAACACTACGATGAAGATTTATGTCTAAGAAATATTACGAATATTTGATAATATTTCCTTGTCAAAGATTTGATCCAAAATATTATCGTGTAATACCGGCCTAAAGGATGTTTTTTTAAAGCGGAGTAATCCCCACCTGGTGTGTTATGTTGTTGCAGATGGAGTAATACCAACCTAATTTCGAGAAATTATCTGTAATTATTACAACACCATGCTATTTCTAAATTGTTGTCTGTTTTACCAAAACATGCACTATCACGTACCTTTTCATTTGTAACAATTGTTTACTTTGTGAAGACTGGCAACACAGAATTACTGTACATTTCAGACTACAGCCCCAGTAGCAGAAATTATGCAACTTGTAAATGAGACGTATGGTCAACACCACTTCGCTATGGAATAAGAATACATGTTTACCAGAAGTATCTAACTAGTAGCAATTAGTACTAGACTCCGATCGCATCTGTGTGTACGACGATGGTCTCTGGCTCTCTGTTGTAGCACCAATCATCCAGTTTTTTCCTCCGTTAGAACTACAGACTTATAAACGCTTCCAGTTAATCGAATTTAATTCTCTGTTAGATGCCAAGCTAACCTCCTTCCACAATGGGTAGAAATTGATATTGCATGTAGGCCCTACACACCGAGTCAGAGATGGGTTACTCTACCAAGTGAAGTACTTGGGCTCAAGGAAACAAAAATACACCAAAATCGTGTGTGAGATGATGTAAAGGTCCTTACTACCCTAGCGATACTCCCGAATCTTCAAAATTCTGCAGTCGTCGTTTAGAGGCCTCTGCGTGTGCCATGCCGCACTGCACATTGACCTGCCGTTACGACAATCGGCACCATGAAGGTCCTTGCAGTGTGCTTCTGATGTTGCGTTTTGTGACGTTATTTGTGTAGTGAAGCGTCAGATTGGTCAGCGATTGGTAATCAATCATGCTAATGTATTGCGATTGGTTGAGATGAAGTTACGAAGAACGCTTCATCGTGAAGATTGTATTGGCGTAGAAGATGAATCATTCGCATGTTTCCTTGTATTTATTATACTGTAGAAATATGAGCATAAGTTAGAAACAGATACTGTTGTAACACTGACACATAATGAAGATGATAGGGATGATAATGACGAATAACTCCTTTGCAAACGGTGGTCCTATGGCAAGTGCGGGAAGAGGCGATGAAAGCAGTAACAGTGAATACAAACCGTCTCCCGAGAAGATGGTTAAAGCTGTAGGTATCATCAAGGAGTTTGATAACAACACACTGGCTACGATATTGGCGAACTCCAAAAGTGTCATTGACATGGCGTTCAACACCGATCTATAGAATGTGCAAATATCCCATGCAATTAACTTGCATTTCTCCACTGCACGTTTTGCAGTCATTCAGACTGCTCGGAGCATTTTATTTACATTCCCCATTTGCATTTATCGTTAATATTTCTGAATTACGTATGGCGTCCACAATTTCACCTACAGTGCTATCTAGAGCTTGATTGCAGAGTTTTGCGGAAAAACGACACACACCAGCACATTGAAGTGTACGTAAAGGTCCTGTAACCTAAGGTCCAGACAGATATGTTTGTTCGAGCTCAAGTACTTTCCTTGTAAGTAAAACACCAAACCTGATTATATTAAAATGCGAGATGCTACTCTCTAACGCAACAACTATTGTTTATGAACATGTAGAGTGACAAAAGTCCAACATTCATGTATGTCACGAATGAAGATTTCGTAGTCAAGAACAACTGCATGGAATCTCTAAAGGTTAACTTAGCAAACAGAAACTATCACTAAATCGCGAAGGTAGCCCAGTCGATTAGACGTTCGTTTGTAACTTACGTCTTTCTACCATGGTGTACTGAGGAAAACACGCGCAGATAGCTGAGAAATGTGGGATAGCATCCACTGAATAAGAGGAGAATACTTTATTAACAAGAATTTAAAGAACTGTACTTACAAGACCCACTGCCTAATATGTTTCTCTAAGGAATGCTGTGACCGATACATCATCCTGACGAATGACACCAACACCTTACATTGAGATGCAAACACATACGCTACCTCCATAGATGAACGTATTTTGTGTTACTATTACCTATAGAGATAACAGCGCTCTTGTGAGAGTATAGCAGAAAATTTGAGTGCTTTGTAGTTATATGAAACGTAGTTAAGAAAACACATTCAGTTTGTACATGAAAGTGCTCCGGACGGAAGCGGTGTGAAAAAAAGAGATTGACATATTTTTACATAATTCGCACTTACACTATCAATTGAAGGTAGTTCCTCCGTCTCTATCGCGCTGGTGTAGTACTCTTTAACACTGCAATTGATTGACGATAAAGTACAGTGCAGTACTAACCAGTTTAAAAATCGTGTCTGCCGATACCTTGTCACACTTCATCATCCATAAATGGCACCGTTATAGCCCACACCATCGCGATGGTGAGGGGGCGGGGGGACAATAACTAATAGCATATGTGTTCTGTGTGAAAATTACGTACTACTTCTAACGTTGGATATGACAGCACGTAACATCAATAAGTGGTTTCAACCGGAATATGTCATCTGAAACAATTTGTGAACGCCTTTCTTCGTGAAATTGATGCTATTTTCAAGGATACAAAATGTCTGTCAAAGTATTTTCACCATTGGTGAATTCAGGATTTTGGTTACGGAGAGGCTTGACCAAATCTTTCTGTAAATGATGTACTTTTGGGGCTGAGGGGAGTTCACACAGTTGAGGATCGGCTTCACGAAGGTGGACACAAAAGATCAGCTACTTTTGATGCGGGCTTCAGCCCGTTAGTCCCCTCCCCTGGATACGACAGTGATCATACAGTAGCGTAGCTAGGGGGGTGCTGGGGGTGCGGTCCGCACCGGGTACCAACTCCAAGGGGGTGACAAAACTTACCAGAGGTTGTTCTTTTTTTTCTTTTCTTTTTTTTTTTTCTCTCACGCTAATGTACCATTGTTAATGGGCTGAACAGACGGAGCTGTTGCCATTCTTCGTCTATTATTGAAATATTTATTCATTTGCACGTAAGTAAATGGAATTATTTATGAATTTTTAATACAAATTAAAATAATGGAATGCGGTCTTAGAAAATCAGGCGATGCTGAAGGAATTAGATTATGTAACGAAACAATGAAGGTGGTAGATGAGTTTTGTTACTTGGATAGTAAAATAACATGCGATGGTCGCACTACAGAGGATATAAAATGCAGAATGGCAATGGGAAGAAAAGCATTTTTGAAAAAGAGAAATTTGCTAACATCGAATATTAATTTAAGGGTAAGGAAGTCTTTTCTGAAGGCATTTGTGTGGAGTGTTGCCTTGTACGGGAGTGAAACATGGACGATAAGCAGTGCGGACAGGAAGAGAATAGAGACTTTTGAAATGCTGAAGATTAGATGTGTAGATCGCATAACTAATGAAGAGGTACTGAACAGAATTGGTGAGAAAAGGAATTTATGGCATACCTTGACTAAAAGAAGGGATCGCTTGGTAGGACACATTCTTAGACATCGGGGAATCGTAAATTTAGCATTGGAGGGAAGTGTGTGGGGTAAAAATCGTAGAGGGAGACCAAGAGACGCGTATAATAAGCAGATTAAAGTGGATGTGGGTTGCCGTTCTTATGAGGAGATGAAAAGGCTTGCTCAGGAGAGAGTAGGGTGGAGAGCTCCATCAAACCAGTCTCCGGACTGAAGACCTTAACAACAGTTGTAAGAAAGATAACAAGGGGTTTCTCTTCTGCTGATGGCAAATGCCTGAATTTTTTTCTTTTTAATGATTTTTTGAGAATCAGATGTTTCTCCCAGCTTTAAAACTGATTACGACACTTATTCAGATGTTGCTGCCACTTTTAGAGTATAAACGGTCACTGTTTTCCTTTTTCGTGATTTCAACGTTAAAATAAATGGCCATTTAGCCAAAACAGCCGTATTAATTATATATCACGAATTTACTTTGTGCTAGGGTGTTCAAGTGGTCAAACGTGCATGAACTATTCTAGCATAAAACCAGAACTGTTTTCCACCGTGGCTATCAGTGTAGTACGTTATAATGTTCAGTACAGAGATTTTCGAGGTGGATGTCACGACACCCAAGGGTGTCGCGTAGTGCCACTAAGGGTGTCGCAACAACAGCAAAATCTTAAGATAAAATAAGACAGAACATTGTGGGAAAAATACTAAACATCCTTCAGTTCGTTCAGTGTGCACTTTAAGTACGAGTGAATCATGAAAATTAATATTTCTTCAAAGTATCATTTATATAGGAAAAACTTTCTAATTAAAATCAGAGTAAGTGTTTCCTCGAAATGGTGTCGCCACTAGGAAGACTTTGGAAAGCTCTGGTATACCGTGTAAGAAAAATCGTAGAAAATTACAAAAAAATACCATATGGGTTCATTATTTTATGCAACTGTGACGTCAAATAGATCAAAATGTTCAAATGTTTGTAGAGCTTATGGGACTTAACCTTGGGGTCATCAGTCCGTAAACATACAAACTACTTATGAACTAGCTAATACTAAGGACGGCACAAATATCCATTCCCGAGGGGGGATTCGAACCCCCGACCGTAGTGGCGGTGCAGAACGTGACTGGCGCGCCGCAGACCAATCAGCCTCTGCGGCCGGCTAGAACAAATCTCCTTACTGTCTGCTGTTCATGAATATCTGACATCCGTAAAAAATCCATAAGAGCATTTTCCCCTATACAACAACAGACAACTGATTACTAACTTATTGCATTTCAGGAAGATTGCTCTTTTAAGCAATATTTACCTAAAAATCTAAAGACAACTAAGAAGTGTTTGCTATAAATCTATATGGAGATTTCTATTTGCTTTTGGACGAAGCCTTTCGATTTTCGAAGGACACATGTGACGAGATGGGTATTCCTGCCGAAAAAATAAGAAATATTAGGAAGAAGAAAATGATGCCTGGGGAAAAGGCTGCAGACGAGACGCTGACTTTGCACCAGGAACTGAGAAGGTCAATGTTAGAGTGCATCGACAGTTCCAACAAGATATTGATACACGTTGCAGAAACATGGAGTGTATATCAGATCATTTTGCTGTTTTAGAGCCCAGAAATCCGATTCAGAAAAGGAACTCCTCATGATTGTAAAATGTTTAATTGACAATTACGAAGAGATTTCTGAAGATGGTATCCTCGCAGAAATTCTTCGGCTGCGAAGATTTCTGCAGGCTGCTAATGTCCCAAAAGAAGAATCTCTTGGATGGACATCTTTAAGAGTTTTACAGTTTGTTGTTGAATATGAAATTTCTGAATCTGTTCCGAACCTCACTTTGGCATTAAGATTTTTCTTAACTTTATGTGTTTCGTTAGCGTCCTGTGAGAAAAATTTCTCAATGCTGAGACTCATTAAGAATTACCTTCGGTCTGTTGTGAGCCAAGCAAGACTCTCTAATTTGGCAATTTTATCAAACTGAAAATAGTGTGGCTAAAGATACTGACTTTGACGATGCAATTTCAAAATTTGCTGCAGGGAAAGTTAGACGGGTGAGATTGTAAACTGCATGTGAAAGTCACCAGTCATTAAGACAGACTTTAGCTATTTGTTCTGCTTGATTAATAATCGATTAACCTATGTTACTTATAAAAACTAATTTTATTTATTTCCTTTCATACAGACTGTTTACAAACTAATTAACTTTCTATTTAGCTCATTTCATTACGTGTATCAAAAATTTATTCCTCTCTCCTTGAAATTTTTTCCCATTCTTTCCAAGGTTGGCGAGAGTGGTGGTGGTGTTGGAGGGGGGGGGGGTGACAATTGGATCACCGCACCGGGTGCCAAACTACTTATCTACACCACTGTGATCATCACGATGATTTTCATTTTATCCGTAATTGATATAGGGCCCAGTTTCTAACAGTCAACGTTAAAGCGTCGCCTCAACCGCTGATTTTCAGTCTAAAAAACAGAATTTACACTTTCCAAGGGCCAAATCTTCGTAATTAGAATTACTGTACTAAGAACTCTAAAACTGATAAATATAAAACATAAAACAAGGTTTAATAACAGCTAAGTTACATGGCGACTTCGCTTCTAATCGTGCCTATGTCTTCGTTGTTTGTCTGTGAAACGTACCTTTCTGGACAATAGAAGTGCTATGCATAAATATGGCTGTTATTGTGGCGCTGCCAGTATGCATTCCTTTCCATTTTAGTCTGTTTTATCATCAGGTGGAGATGTGGTTGTACCTCTTAATAAGACGTGGTTTTAAGGGAATTAAACAAGTAATTTTATTGCTCTTTATATTTTCTATTAGTCGCCATTACAGATTTTTGGACATTAATTCTTATGCTGAAGGTTTGACCAACGAAACGAATAAATTCAGTAGCTTTTTAAAGTTAAATAGCGTTAACATTAGAGTGATGTGTTCCAGGAGTGACTTTTTTACTTTTCGGTGTACTTCTGGACGAATATTTATTTATCCATTTTAATAAACTTAGTTTTGCATTTTCTGATACTTGGTTCTCTTTACAGCAAATTAACTTTGTGCAATTTACGCATTCTTTATTGACGTGAAGGTTCAGATGCTCGTTTGCATCACTGTTTTACCAGGGGTATAGTTACATCACATATTTTTCCTCATATAGTTATTTATAATCTTATTCGGAATAATTATCGTAAACGTAATGAAACTGTCTCTTAACAATGGAGAGAAAAGAAAGTATTGGATATAGTGTCCACATTTCTGGAAGGTTCCTAATTCCAGGCAGATTATTATCTCGCTTGCTTGGTACTACACTTTGCAGTTCAGTAGCAAAAGCCTTACTGATATTATGCCGTTATGAGTTTGGTGGCGGCAGTGTGTACGTTTACTGTTTATCCCACTGGCTAACACAAACATTTTCTTCCGATTTCTAAGCAGAACTCTTGAAACAAGCATTTGGAGTCATCAATGGCAATGTTTATAACTCATTGAAATATTTTAGTGTTTACTTCCGACCCATGATCAGGAAACCCGAAATTGCAAAGTCAGTAACCATGTTTTCCAAAGGTAGAAGTTAGTCGTTTTATTATTTGCCTTCTAGGAGGCGCGTCCAGAAAGTAAGTTCCGTTTGGTAATAAAATGAAATTGTATACAGATACAGAATAAATTCTTATTGCACAAAATTCTACAACTCTAAAACTACTTTTCCACATAACTGCCGAAATTTCGTAGGCCCTTGTCATAGCGTGCCACAAGTTTTTGCATGCATCCTTCACAGAAGGTTGCCGCCCTTGTATTCAACAATGTGGTAACAGCTCTTTATCATAGTTGAAGTGTTTACCACCAAGGACAGATTTTAGGTGTAAGAAGAGATGAAAGTCGCTAGGAGAGAGGTCCGAGCTGTATGGAGGATGATAAAACAGGTGCCATTGAAATTTCCTTAAGAATTGTTTGGTCACTTTCGGTGTGTGACGTCAGGCATTATCGTGAAAAAAAAATCTTTTGACAGTAATCCTCTTCTTACACCTAAAATCTGTCCTTGGTGGATAACACTTCAACGATGATGACGAGCTGAAAGAATATGTTACCACATGGTTGAATACACAGGCGGCAACATTCTATGACAAAGGCACACAAAACCTTGTGGCATGTTATGACAATTGCCTACAAAATTTCTAAAGCTATGTAGAAAAGTTGTTTAACAGTTGTAGATTTTTGTACAATCAATATTTTTTCTGTATCTGTACCCGTTCGTTTTATATAACCAAACGGAACTTACTTTCTGGACGCGCCTCGTATATTAATGACTTGCCATTCTACATTCACGAAGACGCTAAGCTAGTACTTTTTGCTGATGATACAAGTATAGCTATCATACCTGACAAACAGGAATTAACTGATGAAATTGTAAATGATATCTTCCAGAAAGTTATTAAGAGGTTCTCTACAAATGGACTCTCATTAAACCTTGATAAAACCCAGTATATACAGTTTCATACAGTAAATGGCATGACAACATTAATAAATTTAGACTTTGAACATAAATCTGTAGCTAAGGTAGAATATTCAAAATTTTTAGGTGTTTGCATTGACGAGGGACTGAATTGGAAGAAACATATTGAAGATCTCCTGAAACGTCTGAGTTCAGCTACTTATGCTATCAGAGTCACTGCAAAATTTGGTGATATACATCTCAGTAAATTTGCTTACTACGCCTATTTTCATTCACTGCTTTCATATGGGATCATATTCTGGGGCAATTCAACATTGAGTAAAAAAGTATTCATTGCACAACAGCGTGTAATCAGAATAATTGCTGGAGCCCACCCAAGAGCACCCTGCAGACATTTATTTAGGGATTAGGGATACTCACTGTAGCTTCACAATATATATATTCACTCATGAAATTTGTTATTAAAAGTCCGACCCAATTCAAAAGTAATACAGTGTGCATAGCTACAACACTAGGAGAAAGAATGATATTCACTATTCAAGGTTAAATCTAACTTTGGCTCAGAAAGGGGTGAATTATGCTGCCACAAAACTCTTTGGTCACTTACCAAGTAGCATCAAAAGTCTGACAGATAGCCACCTAGTATTTAAAAAGCAATTCAAGGAATTTCTGAATGGCAACAATGTAAATGAATATTTAGATAAAACTTAATTAAAATAAAAAATCCTTAAAATATTGATTGTCAAGTATAGACAACATTTACTAAACTCACACGTTCCACATCATTACGAAATGTCGTATGTATGACATATGGAACAAGTATTGTATTAATCTAATCTAATCTAATCTAATCTCGCTGCGGAGCGCGCGGTTGCTCGCCGAGGAGGTTCGAGTCCTCCCTCGCGTGTATTCAACCATGTGGTAACAGCTCTTTATCATCGTTGAAGTGTTGACCACCAAGGACAGATTTTAGGTATAAGAAGAGATGAAAGTCGCTAGGAGAGAGGTCCGAGCTGTGTGGAGGATGATCAAACAGGTCCCATTGAAATTTCCGTAAGAATTGTTTGGTCACATTCGATGTGTGACGTCAGGCATTATCGTGAAAAAAAATATTTTCACAGTAATCCTCTTCTTACACCTGAAATCTGTCCTTGGTGTATAACACTTCAACGATGATGACGAGCTGAAAGAACATGTTACCACATGGTTGAATACACAGGCGGCAACATTCTATGACAAAGACACACAAAACCTTGTGCCATGCTATGACAGTTGCCTACAAAATGTCGAAAGCTATGTAGAAAAGTAGTTTAACAGTTGTAGATTTTAGTACAATCCATATTTTTTCTGTATATGTACTCGCTCGTTTTGTATAACTAAATGGAACTTACTTTCTGGTCGCGCCTCGTATTTTTTAATGATTCAACATTCAGAAGCTTTATTGCATGGGTAGTATTTAAATATTCTGTAGTAATTGTGCAACTTATTTCCCGCAATTTAAAGACTGCTAGTTTAGTCGTAATATTAAATTAAAAACGGTGGCCGATATTGGGGAAGTTCCCCTTAACTGTAGTAATAGCAGCCGGTTAGAGCGGCACGCGTATGAAGAAAGCTGAGATAAGAGAGACGGAAGTATTCATATGTGAAGAAGACTAAAACCTTTTCCCTCGTTGGTTTGACACGAGCGACTGCTTCCGCTATTTTTCCGACGCAGTGGCGCTCATACAAAGCTCACATAGCCGTCCGGCCGGCCAGCTAGCTGCCGTGTGCTAATGGCGCTGCTCCGTTTGCAGGCGCAAGGCTCCCGTAATTAAATTGCAGCCACCACTCCCCCCCCCCCCTCGTTGCCACGCAGCCATTCTCTGCATTGCCGGCGCTTTCTCTCTCTCTCTCTCTCTCTCCCTCCCTCCCGCCCATCCCTCCCCTCCCTCCCCTACATCCCTCTCACTGTCTCTGGGCCTCTCTGTCTCTGTGCCTCTCCCCCCGCCCTTTTCCCATCTTCATATCTATCTGACACACACACACACACACACACACACATACATACACAAACTCTCTCTCTCTCTCTCTCTCTCTCAACACACACACACACACACACACACACACACACACAGTTAAATGAGATACATTTAATATGCGCGGCACAAAAATACAGACAGCGCAACGTGAGTGATGTTAGGTACCAATTTCAATAGCGTTTAAGCTCCATTGTCATTAAATCCATTACGCCTCGGGTATGTACGGTTGTTAGAGGATAATAGCTGCTTAGCCTACCACGATGAACACCGCCGCATAACACATTTCATTTCCGAGTAGCAAATTTTCGTGTTCGCGGAAACGCCGCTATTAAACAAAAAGGAAGAACTATTGTTCCACTCATTTTCATTCTGTTGTGTCACTCAGCAGAATAGAAATACAATCGTGGCTTACAGAAGTTTCTTAAGAACCTATCACTTTGGGAAGAATGAGCTGTATCTTGATAAATAGCATCTTCCTCTGTCAGAATAATAGGGAATATTACTACGCTGATGACCAATAAATATGGGAAACGGTATTTTACTTATTCATACATTCTAACGAAACAATCGGGTATTTTGACAATTGTCTGCACGAATTATTTCAAATTACATTTAAAGAGAAATACTAAAATGAGCTCTAACATGGAAATTAAGCGTTTCCGGACACATGTTCAAAATGTTCAAATGTTTGTAAATCTATCGGACCAAACTGCGTGGTCATCAGTCCGTAGCTTACAAACTACTTAAACCTAGGTAAACTACGCTAAGGACAAACACACACAACCATGCCCCAGGGAGGACTCGAACCTCCACGGCGAGCAACCGGGCGCTCCGCAGCGAGACGCTTTAGACCGCACGGCTACTCCACCGCGGCCCGGACACATGTCCACATAACATATTTTCTTTCTTTGTGTGTGAGGAATGTTTCCTGAAAGTTTGGCCGTACCTTTTTGTAACACCCTGTATAATGACAATAATTTAAAAATATGAGGATGCGCACAAGATTGTATTTATAAAGGTCGGATGCACAACATTCCACTGAACGATTCTTCAAAAAATGTCTGTAAATCTATCGGACCAAACTGCGTTGTCATCAGTCCGTATCTTACAAACTACTTAAACTAAGGTAAATTAGCCTACGGACAACACACACACACACACACACACACACACACACACATGCCCAAGGGAGGATTCGAACCTCCGACGGCGATCAGCAGCTCTCCGCAGCGAGGCGCCTTAGACCGCTCGGCTACTCCACAGCGGCTATTTTACTTATTGCTTGTCTATAATGTAGCAGAAAGAATGAATATTTAAGTTGCGAGTCGGTTTGCTCTAAATAGCGTGAAATTTAGGTCGCATATGTGCCATCACTGCTAGAAACAATAGCTCTATCTTGCCTAGGCATCCAGATGAAATGGGCTTAGCTACCAGATACGGAATTTAACTGCATGTATTTTCAACTTGTAATAGTAACTTAGTGCAAACCTTTTATAGGATTTTTAACATCTTTTTAATTTGCGATTTGACCACTAAGGATCACGCTACAAGTTCATTTCCTGTTATTTAACTAACGTTTTCTCTGTCTCTGCTACTTCTTAATGTCTACAAGTCTGTTACTTTTGATCTTCTGTCCCAATTCGTCCATTCCTCTTAGGTCTTCCTTTAGCTTGAAATCCTTCCAAATGTTTGACTTTGTTACTGGATCATCTTCTTTCTAACAATTGGGAATCTGTGATGTTAGACTTTTCTAAATGTTTGACACTTCTTTAATCCATGATGTAAAGGTCGTTTTCTTCCAGAAGTAGTTGAATATCTGTTTTGTTTATCTTCTTTCATTCATTCTGTATACATTACCAGGAAACGTTAACCTTCTCTTCCCCATACTCTCTGAGATTCTTTCCGCATTTTGGTAGACTTCTCTGTTGTTTCGCAGTTTCCATCGATCTTCAGTCTGAACTGCATCCCTGATTTTTCTTAAAATTCTCCTTTCCAAGTTCTCTATTTTTTCGGGGCTATAGTTCATTATTTATAATTTATTTATTGCTTATTTAGCCTGAGGCCTTGAGGCCCTCTCTTACATCTGATCAGGAAAAAACACATACAAAAGATATTTTTTAAAAATCACACTAATCATAAAATGATAATAGTCGAGAATAATAATAAGACATTGGTAGTTATAAAAATCTTACAGGGCATTTACAATAAAATACGTTAAAATATTGAAGTAATATTTAGTGCTGAAAGTAGGGACAGGAATAAGGGTAGAGAATGAGAAAGAAAAGACGTGAAAAAAATGTTCAAATGTTTGTAGAACTTATGGGACTTAACTACGGGGTCATCAGTCCCTAAGCTTACAAACTACTTATGAACTACCTAAGACTAAGGACGGCACAAATATCCATGCCCGAGGGGGGATTCGAACCCCCGACCGTAGTGGCCGTGCAGAACGTGACTGGAGCGCCTCAGTCCCCTCGGCCCTCGCGGCCGGCAGAAGACGTGACTGAGGCTCTGAGAAAAGAGTGGAAAATAAGTAGAGTGGTAGCGAGAGCTGGCTAGAGTATGCTGCAGAGAGATGGCTATTGTGACAGTAGGTGTGCTATTAGTTGTCTTTTGAAGTTTGAGACGGATTTGATTTTTCTGATATTTTGAGGAAGGTTTTCCAAAGTCGGGTTCCTGATAAAGAAAAATATTAAGAAAACATGACAGTATTGTTCCATGGTACATAAATGATTTTACTTTGTTGGGGACGGTCAGTTCTGTTGTACAGCTCAGGTATCAGATTTAGAGTAGACGATATATAAGAGGGAGTGTTAAGATTAAGAAAACGATAGACGAAGCATAGCGTTTGATAATCTCTACGCTTATCAGCACAAAGCAATGAGAACTGCTTGTAGGTTGGAGTGATGTGGTCGAAATGGCATACGTAGAAAATGAGTCATACACAAGTATTCGTAGAGAATTCTAGTCTACGTGAGCTTTCGTACGAACCTCCTTGAATAATAGCATCACCACAGTCGAGAATGTTCAGTCTTAGTGTCTCGATGAACTTCTTTTTAAGTTGAAGAGAAAGCACTTTTCTTTACATTTGTATAGAGTGGAGTGAGACTGACACATTTCCACACTGTCGTTGTGTGCTTGGTCCATTCTAGTAGTTGGTACACAACTATTCCTATTCTCTTTTTCGAGTGACAGAATGGGGTATCACTGTGCCGGTCAGCATTAATGATGGAAGAGTTTCCCTCGACTTCTGGGCAATGAGTCTCTTGCGAGCAACTAAGATCGCTTGCGTCTTGAATGGATTTAACTTCAAGCCGATATTTTGCGCCTTCTTCAATAAGGCACGCAGGTCAGAAAGTTATGTGTTGGATTTCTATGTACAGATCTCTTTGGCTGGCGGTTAGATAAAACTGAATGCCATCTGCATAAAAGTAGTATCTGTTAACACACCATAAACATATAACGAGAAGAGTAATGGTGCCGGCACTGATCCTTGTGGGACCCCTGATAATACATTCCTCCATTGTGATATCTTTGTTCCAATCACTACACACTGCTGACGTTATTCGAGGTAAGAGCGGAACCACTGTACAGAACTTAGAGAAAAATTTAAACTAGAATATTTTGAATACGGAATGTCGAAGTCAATAATGTCAAATGCTTTGTTGAAATCCAAAAAGCCCATAATAATTGTCTGCTGTTTTTCCATAGCTGTTTTCAGTTCGTCGGTCACTTTTATTAGGGCAGTCGTCGTGCTGCGATTTTGTAATCATCTAGTACAATTTTTAGAATACATTTCTGGAGACACAGCGATCGTTAATGAAATTATATTTTTAAAAACACAGTCTTGATCGTAAGAGAATTTTTATTGTTCTTAGTATGAGATTACCGCCAATAGAAATACTAGTAATTAACAGCATTTGATAATTAAACAGTATGAAGTTCACTGCAAACATTGACCATGCCAATGCACTAAATGTTACACAATTTTAATCTTATTAATTATGGTAGCAATGTATGTACGCAGTTGGGTGACAACATTTATAGTTAGGCCATAGGTAGAAATTCTCCACGTTGAGATTTGCTGTGTGCTTGTAGCTGACGGGAGGCCAGCGAGCAGGCCGACGTTGGTGGCTTGTTTAGGCTTAGGATTTTCCAGTTCGTTTCCGGTGAGGGGAGAGAGGGACAATGGCGAGTGACAGGCACAGTGCAGTGCACAGCGTGAAATAAAATATTATAATACTAGTACTTCGACATGATCTAAGAAGACAATCAGAGGTCAAGCCACTCCCTACTTGGAGCTATGTCTCCAGTGACGATATGATGAACGAGATACTTACATGGACAAATGAAAAACTTGAAAAAATTCAGGGGAAAGTATACAAATACAGAGAGAACAGAAATCCGATTTTGAACAGTAAGTGAACTGAAGATTCTTTTGGCCTTGTAATCTACACTGCTGGGTTCAAATCAAATGTTGGAGACATACTTTCTCTCTTTTGTTCATTGATGGGACTGGCCGTGATATTTTTTGTATCACTTTGTCATTGGTAAGATTTGCTGTAATTCTCTGCTGCCTGAGATTTGACAATCCTGATGACAGGAAGTTACGTAAGATATCTGATCCAGGAGCAACAAATAAACACACAGACACACACACACAAACGCAAGCTTTCGCAGCCTAGCTGCTTCGTCAGGCAGAAGGGAAGGAGAGGGAAAAGGAAATGATGAGGGTTTTAAGGGAGTGGGTAAGGAGTCATTCCAAACCCGGGACAGGAAAGACTTACCTTGGGGGGAAAAAAGGAGGGTAAACAAATACGCACACACCCACACATTTACACAGACGCAAGTACACTTAGGCAGACATACTGTAGAACTGTAGAAAGCAAATAAGTTAGAAGTTAGACAGAGATGCCACTTGAGGCAGAGGCTCTGTCCAGAGAACCGAGGCAAAGATGTTATGATGGTGGGTGGGAATTCGAATTTAGCGGAGGTTGAGACCAGGTGGGCAACGGGAAGAGAGAATATGCTGAAGGGCTAGTTCCCATCTCCGGAGTTCTGAAGGATTGGTGTCGGTGGGAAGTATCTAGATAACACGGACGGTGTAACACTGTGCCAAGATGTGCTGGTCATGCCCCAAGGCGTGTTTAGCCACAGGATGATCCTTATTACAAACACTGTCTGCCTGTGACCATTCATGCGAATGGACAGTTTGTTGCTGGTCATTCCCACATAGAACGCTTCACAGTGCAGGCATGTCAGTCGGTAAATCACGTGGGTGCTGTCGCAAATGGCTCTGCCCTTGATTGTGTACACCCTCTGGGTTACGGGACTGGAGTAAGTGGTGGTGGAAGGGTGCATAGGGCAGGTTTTACAACGGGGGCCGTTACAAGGGTAGGAGCCAGAAGGTAGGGAAGGTGGTTTGGAGATTTCATAGGGATGGACTACTGGCATTTGAAGTAATACGATGCAGTTAGGAACCTTTAAGGCCCTCATTACAAAATAGCCTGTTGAGAAATAAACAATACATTAGCTGATATAGTCACATCTGGCATAATATGTTTAATTGACAATGAAAAGTAATAAATTACCAATGAAGACAAGACAGTTACACAACTAGCATGGCAATGTTTGTTTATAAAAATAATATATTAACTATTTTTCCTTTTTTTCAATCAATCTTTTGTATTTTATCTTGAAGTATTCAGTTAAATCACTTATCTGTGATATAAGAAATTTCACGATTATGATAAACAGTACAAAGGATGTTTATACCAATATAAAAACCTAAGAAGAAATTTGTTTAATGTGTAGTGTAATTATTTTGATTTTAAGGAAAGTTTTAGAAATGTATTGGCTGAGCGCTGTACGTTGGCAAATAGGTTAGAACAGCTCACATGGGGAAGTTGATGACGTAGGGGAAAAACCCGGCAGTTGAGCTTTTGGCGCGCGCGGGCAGGAAGTGACGAGACGGGAGAGCACGTGGGGTGGCTGGCCGGCGGCGTCGCTCTGTATCAGTCGACATGTGCACCTTGAGGTGGAGGTTATAGATTTGTGTGTGGCAATCGCCACGTGTGGGTGCTCGTCGTAGATTGCACAAAGTTGAATCGAGTGCTACTGTGTGTTTGTGAATATTTAGCCGGCGGAACAAGGTGTGCATCGCATTGAATTAAAGTGACTGTGATTTGTTAATGTAACACGTGTCGTCGCATAGGCATGAACATAAACGGTGTTTGAGACAGCCACATGGTGTTAAAACAATTTGCGACAAATATTCATTTTTGTCTGGGGGGCTTACGAGCTATAACTTTATTTGATAAATGTGTCGACGTACAGACGTATCA
The DNA here is from genome assembly GCA_026315105.1 of Locusta migratoria. Taxonomy (NCBI): domain Eukaryota; kingdom Metazoa; phylum Arthropoda; class Insecta; order Orthoptera; family Acrididae; genus Locusta; species Locusta migratoria. The sequence continues at coordinate 395,683,980 of CM048755.1, forward strand.
GCCACAGGGTTCTGAGATTGTGAAATAAACAACATAAAGTGAACTTTCACGTGTTTTCAAAAATAGTAGTTAGTACACCCTTTTCTCTCATGAACTTGACTTTATTATGAATTGTTTTGTTAATCATATGCAGGGAAGGAAAGCTGCGAATGTGTGATATCATCCCCTAGAAAACGATTCAAACAGTCGCAATCACAGCTCCAGTGTTTTTGCATGTTTAGGAATGTGGTTCGCAGTTGGTGGTTGTGAGTTTTTAAAAATTAATCTTTCCCTATTTTAAACTCTCACCCCGACCTTCACCCTCGCATTTGGGGGCTCGTCCGGGATAAGTTCACGTTGGACTTGCTCGGACGGAGAGATTAGGGTGTGTTTAGGACAGTGAACAGTTACGAACGGTTGGAAGCAGATACGCAATCGCGTCGCGCGGTTAACGACGGTTAGTGACGCAGAGTTCGGGCGCGGTCATCTGTAACCGGCGATCGACGGCGCATCGGACCGGCAGCAGTGAGCGGTGGCGCGTGGGTTCAACGCACTCAAATTTCATCTTCTGCAGCGGACGGCAGTGATCGTGGGGACTTCGCAAGTCGCCAACGGAGCGTCGGGGCCCAGCAGCTTCGATTCTACAAAGGATAAGGGATGCAGTGAGGACATATTCCAGCCACAGCTTCTACAACACACGGCAGCGAGCGTTGGAGACGTCGCAGCTCTTTGCAGCAACTTCTGGATTAAAAGATAAGTAAAGCAGCTGGCGCTATAAATTCTTGTGTGTTAATCAAGCTTTCTTGTGATACCGATAATGGATAGGGTTTTTAAAAAGTCGCCAAGCGACGTAATTTCAGAAAGTAGCATACCAGAAAGTCCAGAGAGGGTAAATACTGGGGGAATGTTGTTGACACCGGAGATATTCGCAGCCATGTTAGCGAGTTGTAGCTCAAGTTTAGAATCAAAAATAGAAAATTCATACTCACGTTTAAAATCAAAAATAGAAAATTCAAACTCACATTTAGAATCAAAAATAGAAAATTCAAACTCAAATTTAGCACAAATTTAGAATCAAAAATAGAAAATTCAAAATCAAATTTAGAATTAAAAATAAGTCAGAAATAGGATCTGTAAAATCAGAAGTGAAAGCAGACTTTAAGGAAGACATTGGGGCACTACAAAATTCATTGTTTGCATTAAAGACAGAAATAATCACAGACATTGACAAAAAGATAGGAAGTCTAACAGAACGGTTTGAAAATAGGGAAAAGGAGATACATGACAGAATTGGTGCTATTGAGACTGAGGTAGGAGGCCGGTTAGATGATGTGAAACAAATATGTGATCACAGGAATGAGGGCACAATGCAGGCATTGGCTGAGGTTGACAAGAGGATGGTGGCAGGTATTGAGGAAACAAAAACTTTGTTCTCAGGAAAATTAGAGAATACAGAATGTAACTTTAGGAAAAAGATAGAACAAGCAGTGACAGTAAACTATACTGAGATTGAGAAGGTGAACATTAGAATAAATAGTCTAGAATTGTGTACTGCATCAGGAAACACTAATTGGTCCATGGTGCAGACACCTAATGCAAGAAAGTTTTCAGGAGTGGGTAATTATCATCCAGTGGTTTTTTTGGCTGCATGCAAGGACCAATTTGTGCCTGGTATGTCAGACCAGTGTAAAATGAAGTTAGCAAAGAGAATGCTTGACTGTGCTGCTCAAACTTGGGCAAATCAGTGTGCTGATAAATTTGTAACTTTTGAGGCGTTTGAAAAGTTGTTTTTAAATAAGTATTGGGGAGAGGCCAAGCAAGCTAAGATACAAAACGAATTCTTGAACGAACCAAACTGTATGAAAGGGAACCCAGAATTTGAAGTAATTATTGAGGAGGAGCTGTTTATTGGAGATTTATTAGTCATAAAGGGACTTTGTTTAAATCTAATGTTAGGAAGTGATTTCCCATGCAAATATGAAGCTCAGTTGAAGTATAAAGATACAGTGTTAGAATTGAGTCTGGAGGAATGCATGAAGAGGGTGAAATAAAAAAAATTTGTAAGATTTAATGGCATGTTTACACAAGTAACTGTCATGAAGTATGAGATTCAATGTATTGTAAATAGTAGGTTAACAATTTGTGTATATTTATTCTGTGGTCTGTGTTTGTATCTACTTGTGTGTTTAGATTTAAGCATTGGGGTCAAGTTTACAAGTGTTCCTTGCAAATGTTTTTCTTTTGTTGTTTGTGTTAAAACATGTGCTTGTATCAGTTCAACAGTGGTACATGAGGTAAATATGTATGCCAACACTAAAGGATAAAGTGGGAGTGTACTGTTTATGTGTGTGTATATGTGAGCAGGGATGGCTATGTGGTGTGAGTTGTGGGGTGACTTGGAGAATGAGAAAGTGGTGGTCATTGAGGCAGGCAGTGTGGTCTGTGGCTTAGATAAATTGTGATGAAGATGTCAGCTGACGGTGTTGCATATGTGGGTGTGACTGACCATATGGGTCAGAAGTGAGTAATGTATGTTTGTTGTGGCTGTTTTGGCTAAAGGTGGGATGGATTGAGAAATGTTTCAATGAGAGAAAGTGTTTGCTCTTTAATGTCTGTCTCTTTTGAGTGTTGGGTAGGTAACGTGTCTAATAGGGAATGCTCAGTATTGTTATATTAAACTGATTCTGATAACAGATTTTGGTTTCTTTAATGGTGTTCAACTGTTGACTGAACAATTTCTGCAACAGCAGTTGACGAGAACTATTTTTCTGTCTGGCCTGAGCATCAATAGGGTTTGGTAATATTTTATTTAAAAAATGTAGATGTTTTGTGATAAACTAATTTAGAAATTAGACTTTAACCTTAGATATTTTATTGTGGGGAGTACTTGTGGAAAGCACATGAGGGTGATGACAAAGTTCCAAATTTAATCTCACACCAACAAAAATAATTTTTTTGGTGTGAGGGGGTAGGATTTGTATTTATGTTTGTAGGTGTCATTATGATAGAAGAGGAAATTCTCTATGATAACATTCTTTTGGTAGTATTATTTGAGCTTTAAGATAATTTTTTGACACAGGCAGGTTGTTGGTATTTTATTTGATGGAGTAATACTCCAAGTATGCCACATATTTTCTTGTCTATTTCATCTGAAGCTATGGCTGATGAGAGTGCAGGCATGGTGGTTTGGGTTGATCTGATAATGACTAACACAAGCCACTTTGAGTTCTTAATTCTGTTGATTTGCATGTTACTGTACATGTCTCAATGCTTAGTTTCAATTGCACCAAGTCTTGATGGCAGGATGGATGGATGCAGGCGACACCGCCCGGTAAGCTACCCCACGTGCTCCCGACTCGTCACTTCCTGCACTCGCGCGCGCGTGCGCCAAAAGCTCAACTGCCGGGGTTTTTTCCCCTATGTCAGCAACTTCGCCATGTGAGCTGTTCTAACCGATTTGCCAACGTACAGCGCTCAGCCAATACATTTCTAAAACTTTACTTAAAATCAAATTAATCACACTACACATTAAATAAATATCTTCTTAAGTTTTTATATTGGTATAAACATCCTTTGTACTATTTATCATAATCGTGCAATTTATTATGTCACAGATAAGTATTTAACTGAATACTTCAAGATAAAATACACGAGATTAATTGAAAATAAAATGAGAAATAGTTAATATATTATTTTATAAACAAACATTGCCATGCTAGTTGTGTAACTGTCTTGTCTTCATTGGTAATTTATTACTTTTCATTGTCAATTCAACATATTACGCCAGAAGTGACTATATCAGCTAATGTATTGTTTATTTCTCAACAGGCTATTTTGTAATGAGAGCCTTAAAGGTTCCTAACTGCATCGTATTACTTCAAATGCAAGTAGTATAAAAATATTTTATTTCACACTCTGCACTGCACTCCACCTGGCACTCGCCATTGTCCCTTTCCCCTCACCGGAAACGAAAACTGGAAAATCCTAAGCTGGAACAAGCCACCAACGTCGGCCTGCTCGCTGGCCTCCCGTCAGCTACAAGCACACAGCAAATCTCAACGTGGAGAATTTCTATCTTTGGCCTAACTATAAATGTTGTCACCCAACTGCATACATACATTGCTACCATAATTAATAAGATTAAAATTGTGTAACATTTAGTGCATTGGCATGGTCAATGTTTGCAGTGAACTTCATACTGTTTAATTATCAAATGCTATTAATTACCAGTATTTCTATTGGGCGGTAATCTTACAAGGGGATATTAAGTGAACCAGATGTGGAGAGACAGATATTTGAACGGATTTCATTGTTTGGTGGAGGAAGTTGGTTGAAGTTGCGATGGAATAGGGTAGGTGGAGTAATTGTGGGATATCAGTGCAAATGCTCGTCATCATACAGGGGTTAGTGATTAGATGGGAGACAATACGTTTATTGGTTTCAGATTTCGGACTGTATAGCAAATTCGGATATGTCCGACATGGTTGAGGAGGGGAGAGAAATTTAGGAGATGGTAAAGGATCTACGTAGGCGAGGGTAAGCTGATGCAGAATGCGAGGCAGAGTGAACGGCTTATGAAGATATGGAGGGACTAATAGAAATTTGGTGGGCTTAATATCTACAAACCATTTGAGAAATTGTGAAGGATAATAGAGGGATTTAACCACCAAGTTTTTCTAGTTAATAATTTCAGTGTTTTAGTTGATTGTGGGCTTTTTTTGGATGGTTAGTAGATGAGGGTTTCATATTAGTTGCCTGTCGATGGTTAGTCTGATATATCTTAATATTATAATTAGTTAGTTCCATACGTTGGTTTAAACAGTTGGAAGTTTGAAAAAAATTCTAATGTAAGTCTATGGGAACAAACTACGTTAGTCATCAGTCCCTGCACTTACAAACTACTTGAACTAAGGTAAACTAACCTTAGGACAACACACACATCCTTGTCCAAGGGAGGATTCGAACCTCTGACGCGGGAGGTCGCGCGATCCGTAACATGGGGCTCCAGACCGCTCGACTACTCCCGCGCGGCTGGAGTTTGAAGATTTAGGTAGTTAGTCCTATAAATTTTGGCTGCATTTTGGAAGGGTTGATCCTAAGGAGCCATTGGTTATACCAAGAGTAAACTGGTTTAGGTTTTTTGGAGGGTCCAATGGGATATCTGGAATGTGTCGGACAGAGTGCGAGCAAAGTGGTGTCATAAGCATAATGAAGGAAGTGCATTTATGGAGATGGTCTGGGGAGATCTGCGATGTAGAGTAATTGTGTTTGTCTAGTGGTACTGCGTTTAATCTGTGTAACATGTATCTCAGAGATGATTCCTTTTGGGCCTGCGGGTGGATAGAAGACTGGTGTAATATTATGTCTGGAGCAGTACTTTTTCTGCAGATGCTGAATGAGTGTGAGGGTTTCTTTTTTTTGTGATGGATATGTTCAGGAAATTGATTTGGCCTGCTTCTTCCATCTCTAGAGTGAACTTTATGTTCTTATGTATTGTGTTTGTCTCTGTGTGTAGTTGGTCTATTTTATTTTCTGGTTCATCTATCAAGCAGAGGATATCAACCATGTATCTCCACCAGTATATTATACTGTATTTGCCTGTTACTATTTCTTCAAATGTTCTTTTTTCTATTTTGTTCATGAAAATATTTGCTAACTTCCCTGAAATTGGAGATTCCATTGGTAGCCCTTCTACTTGTAGGTAGAACTTTTTATTGAATTCAAAATAATTTTGTTCTGTGATGAGGTGTAGGAGTGTACTTATCTCTGATATGTGTTCTTGTGATAAATGATTGAAGGTCTCTAGTTCTTGTTTTATTATTATGATTGTTTCTTTGACTGGGATTACATACATACTTCCCAATCCACCCAAAGGTGCGTGGCGGAGCGTGGATTAGAGAGGAAGGATGTGATAAATCGAACATAATTAAATGGAAGTGCATACATCTGTGGTTTGAATACGAGACCAGAATTTCATACACGGTATATGCTTTCTCTAGGGCAAGGGCCACCAAAATAGCCGATTTTCTGGAATTGAGATGATGGACCGTAGGTGGCTGAAGTGTAGTAGTTGACTGTCAGAGGAGAAGTTGGGATGAAAAACACTCTGGTTATTTAAGAGCAGATGGTTTTGTTTCAGATATTGGTGGACTTAAAAATCTTGCTAAACAATGAATGATCAAATGATTGTCAACATAAGGGGTACTTGTTTTATGTCATATGCCGTTATCGGTGACTAATTCTGCTTGTGGTATACTGTTCAAGTAATAGAAGGTGGGAGCCAATGTTGGGATATTAGTGTTCGTGTGATACATGATGTCAAGGAACAGGAAATAAGCAGGTGAGTATCATTGAGGATAGAGAAGCTGTCGGATAGAACAGTGCAAAATGCTCAGCCGTGTAATGGTTTGTAGGGAAGAAATTGTTGTTGTGATGTAACGAATAGTGAGGGATCCTGGCATAGCATGTAAGTCTATTGAAACCTTTCCAATACATGAGGAGTTAATGAGGAAAGAAGTGTTGTGTCTGGCGTATTTTTGTCGCCAGTCCCAGAGTCTGTCGCATTTACTAAGTCCATGATGTGTCACTGTATTTGCCTGTTGCGTCTGAGTGAATCTAGGTCAAGGGTCTGCAAGAAGGTTTGGTACAACCGACGGTATTATTTAAGAAGCAGGACGGCTTGAGAGGGGAGGGGTGTGAGGCTGTGAGGGTATATGGTCTTTAGGAATAAGGATGGACGTAGAGCTACACAAGGTCTGCTGCAAGAAGAATGTGGCATGGGAGGATATCAACCTGGTTGCTCTGAAAGGTCAGGGGATGGCTTTCAGTCTGGGTTTCATTGGTGTGTTGATAAGCTTTCCATTTAGTAGAGCCGTAATCTTGGATGTTTCGTGGACAAATATTGGGATGAGGTGCACGGAGATGAGGTAAAGTGGAGAAGATTGTGAGGATTACTTGTAGGTATTCTCTTCCAATTGGATTGAGGACTTTTGCAGTGAGGCGCCCAAGAAAATTGCGGGGTGCTAGGACGAAGTCTGGGATTGTGTTGCTTTTATGTTAGTTGAACGTTGGGATGGGCACAATGCCACGCTTTAGGAAATCAAACCTGTGAAGTTCTACTGGGGATCCACTGGGGATATTGAGGTCGGTAGCAATAATAGAGGTGGAGATGGAACAGTCAGTGTGGGTGAGAAAGTCGTAGGGAATTGCGTCGGTCGCTGATGGTAGCACAGATAACAGAGATTGGATGAACAGACTTTGGATGTGGTATTCAGTAGGAGTATTGTGTAATGGTTGAGGCCGAATTGGGATGTTCTTGTGATGGCTTATTGCAATTATTCCACATGGGGATAAGGGAGGAAGATTAGCTGTACGATGGAGGACATAGGAAGATATTCGGAATATATGGTAGGGTTGGAGGAACGTTTTATTGAAGAAGAAGCAATGGACGTTGTATTCAGACAGAATATACACGAAAAGGTGCTTACGGGTCATAAGGAAGTGGATATTTTATAGTCCACGTCACGTAGGAAGGCGACCAAGTTTTCAGCTGTTTTGTGCATCCCCCCTCTGTCAACGCACTAACAGCCAATAACATTCATTCCCTAGGTGCATGGCTGGCCGCGAGTTATGCAATTTTTCTCCGGCAGGTTCAACTGTTGGCGCTCTGCGGTAGCTCCTACCCTCAACACCTTCCCTATCGCTTCGCTTCTATGCGCGGAAACGCCTTCCTACATGATGCGAACTGTAGTATATTATACTGTAGTGATGCCGCACAATTATAAGCTACCTCAGTAGGTTTTTGAAAAGGGAGTTTAAACAATCGTTTTTATGAGGGTGAAGAGAAAGTGGACCAGGTTGTGGAGGTACGTACCTTGGATACTGAGAAGGGTGACAGATCGTGCAGTAAAATAAATTTGTGGCAGAGTTTGTGTTCATTGGAACAAATAATTTTTTTTAATAAAACCATTCTGGGTAGTAAGCCGCGTCATTTTTTAAAAACATTTAGCAAATGAATTGCCGACGTTTCGACCACTCTACAGTGGTTCTCTTCAGTTAAACGCCCTGAAGAGGACCACTGCAGAGTGGTCGAACCGTCGGCAATTCATTTGCTAAGTGTTTTAAAAAATGACGCGGCCTAATACCCATAATTGTTTTATTCAAAATGACACCGGCCGTGGAAGCCTACTAAATTATATAAATAATTTTTTCTTGGGCCATTGTTATGAATCTTATGACGTCATCAGTAGTAGGGGCCGGATGAAGGGAGTTGTTAGGATGAATGGTATAATCAACAGGACAGTAAGTTGAGGTTTGATTGGTTGTGTCTTGGCTTTGCGTTGGGCGTAGTAAGTGGGGTGGGAGGCTTTGCAGGTGTTCCATGTAGGAGAGGAAGCAAGGATAGTACACAGTTTTTGGAAATGAGAGTCTCTGAAGTGTGGACAGATGTGTGGCATTTTACAGTCTACTGTCAGATGGCTGTTGTAATCTGAATGAGTTTCGGGACTGCCAGATTCAGATTAATTTCAGCTTTCATTTCCTCATTAATGATATCAAGGTCGACCTTGGTGATCACTGCGTTGAGAGTGCAGGGTGGGGCGATGTGGAAGTTGAAATTGTTTGTATTGGGAGGTCATGGTAAGTAGGAAATAGGAGGTTTAGGGACGAAAGGTGTGCAAGTAATTTTGGAGGGAAGGTAGATGAGAAAATTGGAATTCAAGAACCTGAGTAATAGGGCTGTGGGAGAGTGAGCACATATTTCACTGACATCCCAAAGTAACTACCTCACCCACGCTATCCCCTCAGTTTGTGACTCATCTACTGACAGCACTTTACAATTAGGTTAAAGTTCTCAAACAACGAAGATTGGTTGTGGCACATATGGACTCCTCTTACCAACCGTTACTCAACATCCCGCTCCCCCTCCACATTATGATTCACTTGAGAGAGCTGTGCCACTGTTTGTTTCAGTATCTAGATCACTCACTACCTCTCTGGTTGTTAAAAGGTATCGCCATGAACCGTTTAAAAGCAGTACTTGCTCGTTCCTTGGCTACTCGTATTAACATTGGCACCGCTGTCTTTCTGCGCAGTTTTGAAACCTTACCTGGGAGGAGACTGAGCAATAAAATTGATAATTTACCAGTTGCAACGTCATGATACAGACAACGTGTGTGCTGCATCAATTTTAATCTGATTTATAGAGTTTATCTGTTACATATTATAATTACTATCAGCTCGGTTTTGCATGAAAGACTAACTGTGTCTGTCTGCTATGGCTTCACAACATGGCTGGTAGAATAGTGCTTCTGTCTGTTGTAGCTACAGTTTGACGAACGTTGGGTAACTTAACGAAGGCCAAGAGGTTTCTACTAGAGACTTTTGTTAGTGGCAGATCGTTAAGTTGGTGTTAGAATGAACCCCTCTAAGCACTTCCATTAGCGACAGGTGTTTCGCTGGCTGGAGTCCAGGAGAAGGCACTCGGTCACTGACCAGTGGTAAACTAACATCGCTTTGCAATTGCGATGTTTGACTTACGTGAGGTATGAATTTGTGTAGGCCTAAGACTATCTAAAATTCTCTAATAGTTTCTTTCCCAGTTCTAGCGAAATCAAGAAAAATGATTTATTTAGTACAGTAATCGGTGTATTTTTCCAGCTTTGTTGTGTTTAGCTGGGAATTTTCTTTGTTCCCATGAAACTTGTGGGGTGGAAGACTAACACACTACAAGATGGTTTGAGTGTTAAGTTTATATTGTGACTTCTTTTGCGTGTGTTAATATTCTTGCTGGTTTCATAAAATTATTTGGAGGTGTCTTTGTAATATCAATGTCCTTTCTACGTTGCACCCACATATCAAAGATTCCGTAACTGAGTTTTCAGGCTCGGTGCTTCCGGATTCCATTTGGCAACATTTAACTTTTCCGTACACTATATATCTTTCAATAGCTTTGCTGATCCGATTAAGTTAAGAATTTAGCGAGTGTGTAAGACTTTACTTGTTTCTGGTCTATGATGTGATACGTTGATATCATTTCACGTGTGATTTGTAATTTCGTTCCTTGTATGCCCGAGTTAAATTCATTAGTAACGACTAGGCTGTCGCTAGTGTTTTCTTTTGCCCTGAATGTATGTTGTATGTTGTTGGGTTTAATTCCTTCTGTTCGTCAAACTTGAATGTTTGAATGTGTTACGTGTGTAATCCTTTATTTTACTCACACGGTTTTGATTTAAATGTTACCGTAAAAAGGCACCAGTAATTAAAGGTATGCTTTCATGTTTGATTATCAACTCGATAGTAAATAATTGTTCTATGTAATTTTAACCTTCGTGTACCTCATAATTTGCAAAGCTGATGAACTTCTGACAGCAGCACGAATGAAAATATTTTTCTTTATTTGTTCCTTTCACGTTGTGCTGTGTTTCTGTCTGATACAACTGTCATAAGTTTAAATTACTTACTGTTCCATGACACCTTTGTACAACACAAAATCGGTCTTTAAGCCAGTACTTTCTCAAATACATTGTTAATGTTATATTTCATCTTAAGTATTCATAGCATTGTCATAGTGCATTAATTATGACTGTACAAAGAATACTAACGTGACTAAAAACATGCAGGTCAGCTGACGATCGTGTTTTATCGGCAGTCTTCGGCGCCGTTCGCGAGTAAGAGATCGCGTCTTGACCCACATGATGGTGACTACACGGCAGTACAAGTGCTCGCCGTGCGCGCCGCGCGGGCAGCTCACGTTTCCACCTCTGGTGGAGGCTAAATACATTATTTCTTGTTTTTTTTTTCTTCTCATAATCCACTATCTAGTCACTCGTTAATCATTCCCGGGCAGCTTACGTTTTAATTTTAAGCTTCGAAAATATTGCACGCAGGAGGACTGTACAAACGTACGCACTAATTCCCAAATGGAGGATATAGTAATATTTCCGGTGTAGAGAAGCAGCTGCGAGAGCTGAATACCAAAAAGTCTCCTGGTCCGGATGGAATACCAGTTCGGTTATACCAAGAGTATTCTGCGCCATTGGCCCCTTCCTTAGCTTGCATTTATCGCGAATGTTTCCAAAAAAAAAAAAAAAAAAAATGTTTGTGAAGCTTAAGTGACTTACCTGCGTGGACATCAGTCCATAAACTTACAAACTACTTATGAACTACCTCATATTAAAGACACGACAAACATCCATGCCCGAGGGAGGATTCGAACCCCCGACGGAGAACGGCCTCGCGCATCTGAGCATAGCGCCTCAATGCGCTTGGCCACTCCGCCGCGGCCGCGAATCTTTAATTATGCACGAAGTTCCCAGTGACTGAAAAAAAGGGCAGGTGACTCCCGTTTATAAGAAAGGTAAAAGAACGGACCCACATAATTACAGGTCAATATCGTTGACATCAGTTTCCTATAGAATTTTGGAGCATATTCTTAGTTCGAATATAGTACATTTCCTTGAAACGGAGAAGTTTCTTTCTATGGATCAGCACGGGTTCAGGAAACATCGTTCGTGTGAAAATCAGCTTGGGCTTTTCTCACATGACATCTTGCGAGCTATGGATGCAGAGCAACAGGCAGATTGTGTTTCTCTCGTATTTCAAAAAGGCATTTGATGCGGTGATACTGCAGACTGCTAACGAAGATACAAGCATATGGAATAGGTTCATAGATTTGTTATTGGCTGGAAGACTTCCTAAGTAATAGAACGCAGTGCGTTGTTCTCGACGGAGAGTGTTCATCAGAGACGAGTGTACCGTAAGGCGTGCCCCAGGGTAGTATGTTTTCTATCTATATAAATGATCTGATGGACAGATTAACTTGTAATTTGCGGTTGTTTGCTGATGATGGTAAGGTGTATGAGAGGTCGTCTTTAATTGACTGTAATAGCACACAGGATGACTTAGACAAAATTTCTACTTGGTGTGAAAATGGCCGCTAGCTCTAAATGTAGAAAAACGTAAGGTGATGCACATGTGTGGGAATTACAATCCCATAATGTTCAAATACAACATTAGCAGTGAACTTCTTGATGCAGTCATGTCGTTCAAATATCTAGGCGTAACACTGAAGAGCGATATGAAATGGAACGAACATGTAAGGGCTGTTGTGAGTAGGGCGGACAGCCGTCTTCGATTTATTGCGAGAATTTCGGGAATATGTATCTCATATGCAAAGGAGACTACGTCTTAATTATTGCTCAAGTGTTTGGGACACGCAGCAGATTAGTTTAAAGGAAGACATTGGAGCAGTTCAGAGGCGAGTAGCTAGGTTCGATACTGGTAGGTTCGACCAATGCGCGAGTGTTACGGAAATGCTCCGAGAACTGAAATGGGTATCGCTGGAGGAAAGACGTCGTTCTTTTCGAGATTCTGTTGAGGAAATTTGAGGAAATTTGAAGCTGAGTGTAGAATGATCTTTCTGCACCAACTTACATTTCACATAAAGATCACAAATACAAGATAAGTGAAATTAGGACTCGTACAGAGGCTTATAAACATTATTTATTCCCTCGTTCTATTTGGGAGAATAGATTCAGATAAGTCACGTTGTTGTTGCATTTCACTACCTGCTCGCTATACTATCTGAACCCAACTGTGCAATTCGTTGTTTTTGAGTAAACACAAGTATGTTATTACCACTATCTCGGTTGCCATAATGTTGTTGCCTCCACTCCGAAGAACCGGCAGAAAGACGTCGAACCATTTTAGTTCATTTTGCTTATGACACTCTTCAGAAGCTAGATATGTCAACTGATCCACTAATTGTGTTGACCAGTGTAGCTAGAGCAATTAGAGTGCCGACTCGTGGAGATAACGTCTTAGACCTTCTAATGACAGATATACCATAACTTTTCGAATCAGTTACCGGAAATCGGCGACAATAAGACCGTTACAGCACCACTGAACAGCTGTAAATAGAAATATCACGAAAGGAAGTAAAATCTTCCTGTTTAGAAATAGTGAAAACGGTCAGTTTTCAGAATACTTGACTGCATAACACGAAAGTTTCTTCTCTAACGCTGACAGTGTCAAGCATTTATGAATGAGGTTCAAGTGCACCGTACAAAACTCTTAGATTAGTATGTGCCGAATAAAATTGTGAGGGATGGGAAAGATCTACAGCGGTTCAGCAACCGATTTAGGAAATTGTTACCAGGGCAAAGATAACTTACTGCATCGCAACAGCCAAAGGACAGAAGACTACAACATTTTCCCTTCATTTTGTAGACAGGGCCACTGTGAATGAGGTTCAAGTGCACCGTACAAAACTTTTAGATTAGTATGTGCCGAATAAAATTGTGAGAGATGGGAAAGATCTACAGCGGTTCAGCAACCGATTTAGGAAATTGTTACCAGGGCAAAGATAAGTTACCGCATCGCAACAGCCACAGGACAGAAGACTACAACATTTTCCCTTCATTTTATAGACTGGGCCACTGTGAAGTGATGATCAAGGTACTGTGCTTTGCCATTATACTCAAGGTAATACAAGTTTTGCATGACATTGTAGCGTAAGGGATGTTGGATGGAGCTGTAGCTGTGGCTGAATAAAGAAAAGATGGGAAAATTACCCTTCAGAGTCCCTGACTATCATTGTTCCCTGGCAGGCAACTCACCTGCATATCTTCTGTTCCAGGCGACCGTACGTCGTATCTTACAGCAGGGGTTTCAGCGCCTGGTAAAAGGTTTACAAAAAGGGACAGTAAGAGAACCTACAAAAAAATGAAATTCGGGATAGCCAGTCGAAACATATATTAACAACGAAACAGATAGTGGCGAGGTAGCCCTGTCACAAATTTCCATAAACCCTCACACACTGAATGCAGCCACTGGGCGTGTAATAGACTTGCTGTAGGCCAAGTGCCGCGGTGGAGTAGCCGAGCGGTCTAAAGCAGGGGTGGCCAACCCGCGGCCCGCGAGCCGATAAGTTTTGGCCCGCGGAGCTGTTTCATATACAAGAAAAATTTAGACTTTTATTTCATGTAAAACAGCAAAATAGCATTCCATCAAAAGTCTTTAGTATCATATCGAATTATACAGTAGGTATATACACTCCTGGAAAATGAAAAAAGAACACCATGAATTCGTCAACCTAGCAGAGCGAAATTTTATTGACACATTCTTGATGATGTAAACAACACACGATCACTCAGTGAGAACCATACGCACGTCAGTACAGTCAGCAGAACGTACACAATGTCGACGCTAATCTCGTGTATATCCTCATTTTGCAGCAATTCCGGTTGCAACTTTCTCATGAAGACAATCGTAGAGGTGTCGAATGAGGTCTCACGTTGTTGCCTGCCATGAAGTTTCCATCTGATGCCTCAGTTGGACCAGATCTTGTGCCGGTCGTGTAGACCGCGCCAAGGTGACGTTTCATCTGGTCCCAGACATGCTCGGTGGGGGACAGATCTGGGGATAATGATGGGTAGGGTAGTTGACGTACACCTAGAAGAGCACTTTGGGTTGTACGGGATACATGTGGACGTGCATTGTTCTGTTGGAAAAGCACATCGCCTTGTTGGTGCATGAACGGTGGCAAGACGGATTGAATGATGGTTTCGATGCACCGTGTACTGTTCAATTTTCCCTCAACAAACACCAGAGGAGGACGGCCAGTGTAGGATATGGCTCCCACACAATGATGCCAGGTGTCGGCCCCGTTTGCCTCTTCGCGTACACTCTACATTTTCGCACTTTCCATACACGCGTACGACAATCGTTGGCACCGTGGCAGCGACGACTCTCATCACTGAAGACGCCACGTCTCCATTCGTCCCTTCATAAGCGCCTACCATGACAGCTTTGGAGGTGGGCTGAACGATGAGTGGATGAAACTCTAACGACACACATGATCGTGCTTCATTGTGAGAGGACTGATATTCTAAACTCGCCATGCTCCTCTAGTGATCGTCTAGAGAACATTGAACAGTGCACTGTACACTGAAACCATCATTTAACCAGTCTTGCTACCACTCATGCACCAACAAGGTGATATGCTTTTTCAACAGAACAATGCAGATCCACGTGTATCCCGTACCTCCCAACGTGCTCTTCAAGGTGTACGTCAACTATCCTGGCCAGCACGATCCCCAGATCTCTCCCCCATTGAGCATGTTTGGGACCGCATGAAACGTCATGTTGGGCGGTCTGCATGAGCGGCACGAAATCTGGCCGAACTGAGGTACCAAGTGGAAATTGCATGGCAGGCCATTCGACATAACCACATCTGAACTTCTATGATCGTTTCCATGCTGCAAAAGGAGGGTATACGCGGTACTAACGCCAACAATGCGGACGCTCTGGTGACTGTACTCAAGAGCGCACGGCTCTGCTTATGTGATCGTGTGTTGTGTACTACCTCTTGAATGTGTCAATATAATTTCCCTCTGCTGGGTCGACGAATTCATGGTGTTCTTTTTTCATTTTCCAGGAGTGTATTTCATTGATGCAGCTATCATTAAATTTTCATGTAAATTTCTGTTTGTAAAAACACTACCGTATGTTGCGTGGCATGTGGCTGAGGCGGTGGGCGGTGTGAGAAATACGGGGACGGGAGAGGCAGCTTGTGGGGCGTCGGACGGCCGTTGTGAATTCCGTGGCGGCCAGTTCCACGCTTGCGGAAGTGGTTTGAGGGTGGCGGTGCTGGAGATGCGGGCGTGTTGTGAGTGCGGCGAGAGAACCGCCGAAAAGAAGGGCAGCTTTGCTACCTGCGAGCGGGCGGGCGAGGAGGAGACGGAAAAAGGCTCGGGTCACAGACACATATGTTACTCTGTGCTCGGGTTTAGGAATCCTTAGCGTTCGGCTGTGGCGACTGCAGGTGGGAGCACAGACAATTGAGTGACGTAGCGTGCACCTTCATTGCTGCCACATCAGTCGAATACACAAAGTTGTCTACAGTTCCTCTTCTATCGACAGTAGATAATCATTCACTGCACCGTGCGACAGAGGACCCTTCAGATTGATGTTGCATCCTTTGAACCATAATCGCTTCAGCTACTGCGTTAGCGTTGAATGTTCGGAAATAAATTCTTGAATCGTCTCCAGTAAAAGTGAGTGGTAATAAGGGCACGATTAGTAGCGGTTGTGACTGTTAATGTTAATGTTTGTTAAGAAAATGTTCAAATGTTTGTAAAGTCTATGGGACTTAACTACGGGGCTATCAGTCCCTAAACTTACAAACTACTTATGAACTAACTAAGACTAAGGACGGCACAAATATCCATGCCCGAGGGGGGATTCGAATCCCCGACCGTAGTGGCCGTGCAGACCGTGACTGGAGCGCCTCAGTCCCCTCGGCCACCGCGGCCGGCCCGGTTGTGACTAAACAGAGTAATCTTTCAAGTAAAACCAGCTTTTATTCTTTTACAATTGATATAAGATGCTTGTCTTTATTTTTACTAGTTATGGCGGGTAGGTACACCAATCGACATTAGCAATATTTTCTGCCTCAGTACCATCTTTTAATTTCAGTAGTACAAAACTAATTATAATAATGTGGTTTTACTGATGACTGAGGATTTCGTATTACAAATGTACAGATATGACCCTATCTTTCTGTGTTATTTACAGCAACTAACAATGTTATAGACCTGAAATGTAGAATACTTTTCAGTGAGAATCATAACAAAAGATGTCGAAAGTTTAAAGTAAGTCTGACAGGTTAAGTGAAGCAAACAGCATTTTTTATATTTACGACACATGACGTTCAGAACTAAAATACAAATTTCCTAAAGCAGTTGAATACTAGTATCAAAAATTTTCGAGAAAAAGGACTATGAAGTTTCCCAAGTACGTATAATACCGTATTTAAATGAAAAACTGATAATTTGACGAGAAGTATACCTCTATGGTACCGCCATTTAGGCTGAAAACATGCCATCTCTTCCCACTGGTACAAAAATATTGAGTATTGAAATCCCTGTCATCTTGGACAGTAAAGTGCCGCGCTGGAGTGGCCGATCGTTTTAAGGCGTCTTGCGGTTGCTCGCCGTCGGATATTCTAGTTCTTCTTCAGGCATGGGTGTCTGTGTTATCCTTAGCATAAGTTACTGTAAGTTAGTTTAAATAGTTTGTAAGCCTATGGGCTGATGATCAACGTAGTTAAGTACATTTGAATTTTGAAATCACAGTAAATAACTAAATGCACCTGTTACGCGATTGTAACAAAATCATTGTTACCTCAGAAGTCATGAATACTAAACCACAGGAAACAACTGATTGTAAGAAAATCGCTCTGTCTTACGCACGCAGAAAGGCTGCTGAAATTTTACCAAATATGCCTTGTTTTTCGTAAATCTTCAGTGCGACAACAACAACCGTGAGGCGTGTATGTTGCCTTCAAGGAAGTTTTTGCGCATGTCCATTGCAGATAAAATGATCTGCTAGGAGAATGAAATGAAGAATCGTAATTCAACGACACTTTTTTTTTTACATGATCAGCTTTCTTTTTCGGGGGCTTCAGTGAACCAGTGAACACGTAGGACGCGCCTCCAGTGTTAAACTGTTTTGCAGAACTGTAAAGTAGATTTGTAGGGAATATATATATAAATTACAATACTTCGATTACCGTGTGATGTGTTTGTCAGTTTGAGTTATGGGGGAAAATGCCTGTTTCAACCGAGAACGTAAACTTGGTATGGCGTCAACTAGCAAAGAGGTAGGACGAAAGAAGAGGAAAGTTACAGAGGAGTTGAGAACTTTTCAAGACAGGTGGACGGTAAACTTTTTTGTGTGTGTGTAATATAAAATAAAACCAATATATCTAATATGCAAGGAATCTCTGATCCAAAAGGATATAAAATCAAAAGTCATTACGAGGCTAAACATGCACTTATGTTCGTAAAGTACAAGGTACAATAGCGACAAGGTTAAGTAAATGGCTTAAAATGGTAACTTTGTACTCAACAGCAATTATTTACAATGATTCAGAGACAACATGCTACGTGAAAGCGACTTATGCAGTAGCTCTGATACTGGCAAAAAATCAAACCCATATTCAGACTGCGAAATGTTTTCAGACCGACGTCGAAATGATGCATCCGCAAAAGAAACAGGATTTCTCAAAAGTAAGTCTGTCTCTTCAAACTATTACTAGACGTGTGTCGACATTATAAGACAAATAGAAGATAATTTAAAAAAATCGTGCTTCTGAGATGATGTTTTATTAACTATGTTTGGACGAGTGTGCAGATATCCCAGATAGCGACCAAGTGGCGATTTATGTCAGTGAGCCGGCCGCGGTGGCCGAGGGGACTTAGGCACTTCAGTCACGGTCTGCACGGCCACTACGGTCGGGGGTTCGAATCCCCCCTCGGGCATGGATATTTGTGCTGTCCTTAGTTGTAGCTAGCTCATAAGTAGTTTGTAAGTTTAGGGACTGATGACCCCGTAGTTAAGTCCCATAGACTCTACAAACATTTGAAAATTTTTTTTATGTCAGTGATTTTGATGCCCATGTAAATAAAACAGAAGAATTAGCGGCATTGTATCCACTTAAATCACGAGATTTACGTCGTCATTAGTTGGTTTTCATTAAAGTTTGACAAATTATCGCTGCTAACAACAGATGTGACTCCAGCAATGGCTGGGATAAGCGAATGTTTAGTTCAGTTAACTGTAAATGAGGTCTGCAAAGTTGGTAGTACATCACTGTTAAACTTTCAGTGCGTTTATCCATCAAGATAATTTATGTGCGAAGTGCCTCAAAATGGAGCATGCCATGAAGGTAGTTCTCAAAACAGTGAACTTTATTAAATTGAGAGGTTTATTCACTAGCTTTGGATGAGTGTACAATTCCAAGAATTTTTGAAGTCCTTGGATTCAGAGCAAGGTAACATTTCGTATTATACAGAGATAAGATGGCTAGCCTGTGAAAAATGTTGAAAAGAGTGTTTGAAGTAAGAAATACAACCATTCTTAGAAAGCAAGAGACTCTCGGAGTTCGATGATAACGAATGGCTTTCCGACTTTGCGTTCTTGGTTGGTGTAACTAGCGACGTAAATGTTATTAATACTCGACTCCAAGGAAAAGATCAGATGATTATAGTCATGCTTGATTGTATTTTTGCATTCCAAATGAAACTTGGACTTAGGGAGCAACACTTATGAGCAAATCACTTCATACATTTTCCTACACTATCAAAGCAATCTGACGTCACACATAAACAGCGATTAAATACGCTCCTTTAATGTCTGACTTGAAATACGAATTCGGAACCCGATTTCAAGATTTAAGAAACACATCTGCTTTTGTGTGTGTGTGTGTGTGTGTGTGTGTGTGTGTGTGTGTGTGTGTGTGTGTATGTGTGTTTGCTATGCCACTGTCTGTAGACACGAGTTCACTACCTTGACATCTACAAATACTACGGTGTGAAATGCAATGCGATGTACAATTAAAAGAGAAATCTCATCAGGTTGGTTTGGAAACGTTATATAAAACATATCTAGAGAAGAAATATCCACAGTATACAAACATACTATAAAAATGATTTCATTAGTTGGAAACACGTACATGTCTATGAACAGATTTTTAGTTGGATGAATTACATAAAATCAATTGTGACAACACGGATTGCACCTGGAAAACTCTTTGCACGTAGCAACAGCTTAACTTGACGTCAACATTGACTCACTTATTTCAATGAAACAAACCCAGAATCCCATTAACACTGTATTTAATTCAAATGCGTAATAAATTGTATAGTAAAAATTATAAATTAATATTTCTTGCTTTTTTACTTCACAATAGAAAAATCGATAATGTGGCCCGCGGGGTAATCCACTCTTAATGATATGGCCCGCCGGCTGTAAAGGTTGGCCACCCCTAGTCTAAAGCGTCTCGCTGCGGAGCGCGCGGTTGCTCGCCGTGGAGGTTCGAGTCCTCCCTGGGGCATGGGTGTGTGTTTGTCCTTAGGTTAGTTTACCTAGGTTTAAGAAGTTTGTAAGCTACGGACTGATGACCACGCAGTTTGCTCCGATAGATTTACAACCATTTTTTTGTAGGCCAAGTCGCAAAATACATGCAAGAGTAAGAATATAAATAGGAACCAATATAAACTTAGCCAAAGTCTTCCAAAAAAGAAAAAAATTAAAGGAATCCAACATTAGCGTCAGAGCTGTCGTGCGAGACGCGTCCAACTACTTTGAGAGACGTATTGTGTGTATCGACTTGGCAGAAAAACCGAAGACAATTGATCCTACTTCAAAATCGGTAAACGACTCGAAACAAAGTATGACAAGACTAACGGCGTTGAAACTGAGGCTGACACACAGAAGTTCGAAATTCAAATTCAAATGTTTGTAATTCTACAGGACGAAACTACTTTGTTCATCAGTCCCTAGACTTACAAACTACCAAGTTAAACTAACCTAAGGACAACACACGCATCCATGCCCGAGGGAGGATTCCAACCTCCAACGCGGGAGGCCGTGCCGGCCGAAATTGTAAATGTATTTTTCCAGTGCTGTTTTATAGAGAAAGATAATACAGTAGTTCCTCCTCTAAACCATCGCACGAATGACAAACTGGTAGATGTCGAAATAAATGTCAGAGGGATGGAAAATAATTTGAAATCGCTTAACATTGGAAAGGCCGTGGACCTGTACTACAAAATATAGCTGGTCGAGAGTATCGATAAAAATGTCTCCTCCATAGGAATCTAGTACTTTTTAGTAGATATATATATTTCCAGTGAAAATTTTTTAATATTCCCTAGTGTAGGTGGCGTTGAGAATTCATTTACAAGTTGGATTATTTCCCACGGCGAGGATATAAACGAGCGCAAACGCGTTGTAATTCCACGCTGTCTCTACGAAATGAGATATTCATACCGCTTCTCTGGAATTCCGTGTATTGTGAACAGGGACAGAACAGAACAAAGCAGACTTCATGGTCGGGTCTGAGTGCACATTCCTCTTTACAGAATAGTACGGCAATGTTCAGCGCTGCAAGTATGCATCATAAAATATGCGTCGGATGGGGAACTGCCAACTTGTCTGAGCTTTGTCTACTCAGTCGCAATCTCAGGTCTGTAAGTACTTTTATTCGTGAAACGCCTTCTCAGAGAAATACATCATAATGAGACAAACAGTTCAGAACGTCATGACCGCACATATTTTTGATGTTAATAGACATAATACATAGGTATTCGCAGATAATGAATATTTTAGACAGGAATTACTTCGTAAAATTTATTAACTGTTGTTGTTGTTGTGGTCTTCAGTCCGGAGACTGGTTTGATGCAGCTCTCCACAATACCCTAACCTGAGCAAGCCTCTTCATCTCCACATAAGAACGGCAACCTACATCTGTCTGAATCTGCTTACTGTATCCATCTCTTGGTCTTCCTCTGCGATTTTTACCCCACACACTTCCCTCTAATGCTAAATTCACAATTCCTTGATGTCTAAGAATGTGTCCCACCAATCTATCCCTTCTTTTAGTCAAGGTATGCCAGAAATTTCTTTTCTCCCCAATTCTGTTCAGTACCTCCTCATTAGTTACGCGATCCACCCACCTAATCTTCAGCATTCTTCTGTAGCACCATATTTCAAAAGCCTCAATCCTCTTCCTGTCCGCACTGTTTATCGTCCATGTCTCACTCCCATACAAGGCAACACTCCATACAAATGCCCTCAGAAAGGACTTCCTTAGGCTTAAATCAATATTCGATGTTAACAAATTTCTCTTTTTCAAGAACGCTTTTCTACCCATTGCCATTCTGCATTTTATATCCTCTGTACTGCGACCATCATTTGTTATTTTACTGCCCAAGTAACAAAACTCATCTACCTCCTTTATTGCTTCGTTACCTAATCTAATTCCTTCAGCATCACCTGATTTTCTTACACTGCACTCCATTACCCTAGTTTTGCTCTTGTTAATCTTCATCTTATATGCACCTTTCAGCACACTGTCCATTCCGTTCAATTGCTCTTCCAGGTCCTTTGCTGTATCTGACAGGACTACTATGTCGTCAGCAAAACGCAATGTTTTTAATTGTTCCCCCTGAACTTTTATTCCTTCACCAAATTTCTCCTTGCTTTCCTTTATAGCTTGTTCAATGTACAAATTGAATAACATTGGAGAAAGGCTACAACCCTGTCTCACTCCCTTCCCAACCACTGCATCCCTTTCATGCCCTTCAGCTCTGACAACCGCTGTCTGGTTTTTGTACAAGTTGTAAATAACCTTGCGCTCCCTATATTTTACTCCTGCTTGCTTCAGAACTTGAAAGAGTTTATTCCAATCAACATTGTCAAAAGCCT
Organism: Locusta migratoria; assembly: GCA_026315105.1. NCBI lineage: Eukaryota > Metazoa > Arthropoda > Insecta > Orthoptera > Acrididae > Locusta > Locusta migratoria. Next base: position 395,706,231 of record CM048755.1, read on the forward strand.
TCTCCAAATCTACAAAAGCTAGAAATGTAGGTTTGCCTTTTCTTAATCTATCTTCTAGGATAAGCCGTAAAGTGAGTATTGCCTCCCGAGTTCCTACATTTCTCCTGAACCCAAACTGATCTTCCCCGAGGTCGGCTTCTACCAGCTTTTCCATCCTTCTGTATATAATTCGTGTTAATATTTTGCAACCATGACTTATTAAACTGATGGTTCTGTAGTTTTCACACCTGTCTGCACCTGCTTTCTTTGGAATGGGGATTATAACATTTTTCTTAAAGTCTGAGGGTACTTCGCCTGTCTCATACATCTTACACACCAGGTGAAACAGGTTTGTCATGGCTGGTTCTCCCAGAGACTTCAGTAGCTCTGAGGGAATATCATCTACTCCAGGGGCCTTGTTTCGACTTAGGTCTTTCAGGGCTCTGTCAAATTCTTCTCTCAGTACAGTATCTCCTATTTCATCTTCATCTACATCCTCTTCCCTTCCTACAATATTGTCTCGAAGTTCATTTCCTTTGTAGAGCACCTCTATATACTCTTTCCACCTTTCAGCTTTCCCTTCTTTGCTGAGAACTGGTTTTCCATCCGTGTCCTTGATATTCATAGAGCTGTTTTTCTTATCTCCAAATGTTTCTTTTATTTTCCTGTAGGCTGCATCTATTTTTCCCCTGTTTATACATTCCTCTACATCCTTGCATTTGCCTTCTAGCCACTCCTGCTTAGCCATTTTGCACTTCCTGTCAATCTCATTTCTTAGTCGTCTGTACTCCATTTTGCCTGTTTCATTAACTGCATTTTTATATTTTCTCCTTTCGTCGATTAAATTTAGTATCTCCTGTGATATCCAAGGATTTTTCGTAGGTCTTGCCTTCCTACCTATTTTGTCCTCTGCTACTTTCACTATTTCATCTCTCAATTTTACCCATTCCTCCTCTACTGTTTTATTTTCCCTTGTTTCTGTCAATTGTTGCCTAAAGCTCCCTCTGAAGTTCTTAAGAACCTCAGGTTCCTTCAATTTATCCAGGTCCCATCTCCTTATTTTCCTACCTTTTTGTAGTTTCTTCAGTTTCAGCCTACAGTTCATAACCAACAAGTTATGGTCGGAGTCTATATCTGCCCCTGGGTACGTCTTACACTGTAAAACCTGGTTCCGAAATCTATGTCTTACCATTATAAAATCTATCTGGTATCTCCCGGTGTCTCCTGGTCTCTTCCACGTATACAACCTTTTTTTGTGATTCTTGAACCACGTGTTTGTTATAACTAAATTATGTTCCGTGCAAAATTCTACCAGGCGGCTTCCTCTTTCATTCCTTTTGCCCAGACCATATTCACCTACTATCTTCCCTTCCCTTCCTTGTCCCACTACCGAATTCCAGTCTCCCATAACAATTAAGTTTTCCTCTCCCTTAATTGTCTGAATAATTTCCTTTAGCTCCTCATATATTTCTTCGATTTCCTCATCATCGGCAGAGCTAGTTGGCATATAAACCTGTACTACTGTTGTCGGTGTTGGCTTCGTATCTATCTTGACAATGATAAAGCGATCAGTGTGCTGGTCATAGTAGTTTACCCGCATTCCTATTCTCTTATTCATTATCAATCCTACTCCTGTGATACCCCCAATTGATTTTGTATTTATAATCCTGTACTCACCTGACCAGAAATCCTGTTCATCCTGCCACCGAACTTCACTAATCCCCACTATATCTAACTTCAACCTATCCATTTCCCTTTTTAAATTTTCTAATTTTCCTACTCTATTAAGGGATCTAACATTCCACGCTCCGACCCGTAGAATGCCAGTATTGTCTTTCCTGATGATCACATCCTCCTGGGTAGTCCCCGCCCGGAGATCCGAATGGGGGACTATTTTACCTCCGGAATATTTTACCCGAGAGGATGCCATCATCATATGTTCATACAGTAGAGCTGCATGTCCTCGGGAAAGGTAACGGCTGTAGTTTCCCCTTGCTTTCAGCCGTTCGCAGTAGCTGTGTGGCAAAGCCACATTAGCTGATGTTACAAGGCCAGCTCAGTCAATCATCCAGACTGTTGCCCCTGTAACTACTGAAAAGGCTGCTGCCCCTCTTCAGGAACCACACGTTTGTCTGGCCTCTCCACAGATACCCCTCCGCTGTGGTTGCACCTACGGTACGGCTATCTGTATCGTTGAGGCACGCAAGCCACCCCACCTCGGCAATGTCTGTGGTTCATGGGAGTGGATTTATTAACTGTGAAAATTAAAACACAGATATAATGTAGCTTGCGCTATAAGCCGAGGGAAATAGGCATATAATGGCTACAGACTGGAATAGTGGGAATATTTACCTTAAAATCGAGTCTGAGCTGCCTGTGGTTAATTTCACGATCAAACAGTACAATCTACAACTACGAGAAGTTGGTAAAGAATGCAAACGTACTGTGATAAATACGGGTGGATGGTTGGTCACTTTGTTGGACTGCAGTAGTCGAAGAACACTAGTAACAATACGAGGGAAAGACACAGGTCCCATCTGTATAACGACAAAAGTAATTTGCATTCTACAAGTATATTGGTAATATTATTAAATCAATGAAGATGTTTAGAGACATAAAACGAGGACATATCGAATTTGGGTGGACACAGGTGGGAGAAAGCAAATACCATCTTTCACTCTAAAAGCCACGACGAGACTTTTTCTTTGCATAACATGATTGATTTCCTTTGTGCAATTGATTTTCCTGCAGTGAATTGTGTTTCCTATTGCAATACCCGCACACTGGGCTGTTAATGAACTTTGCCTTTCCACTACTCTCTCCCAGGTGTTCCTGCATTTCGTTGTGTCCTTTGTGTACTTTTTGAACTTTAATGAATATGCAGAATTTGCTACATGCTGCCACGACGCCCACTGGGCCAAATTTGAGACAACTTGTATACGGTAGTTGCAGCACACGAAGTACTACAATTTGAACACCACCTGAAATCAGTTCTTGTGCGACCTTCCAGTCGGTTCTTACCAATAAGACTTGGGCAATACACAACTCAGGGTAGTAAAAGTTTATGGCTAGTTGTCTCTGTTTATAGGGGTGAGTTATGTATGTCAGCTTATATGCCCTAAACAGCTACCCAATCTGTTTAAACAAGATCAATAATCTGTAGTTTAGCTAGTCTATAAATCTGCATATGATGACGTGAAAATATATTTAAGTAAGGTAAAGCAATCAACAATCCGAAGATTGGTTTGAACACCACAGTGCTTTACTAGGCATGGTCCTGTTTGGAGGTGGTATGCCATTGCCTTCCTCCGACCTTCGAACTGACTTACCCAGCCAGTTAAACCTACAGTTTAACGTGGATTCCGAACCACGGTGCTACTCGGTATTTTTCACATGAGCAGTACTGCCAGAGGTGAAAGAAGTGGAAAGTGACAGATAAAATCCCAGGACCTGGCGGGGATCGAACCCGCGACCTTTGGATTTGTAGTCTGGCACTCTACCACTGTGCAACCGAGGCGCACAAACAAATTAAACCTCTGAATGACCAACAAAATGGATTCTAAGATAAGAAAAGTGATTCACTCACGAAGTAATTCTTTATAAAAGGAGTTTATTACCCTTATTAGACATGAAACGCGGAGGTGGTTCTAGTTTATACATCGGAAAATAACTGAATATTTCACAATTATTGTTCATGAGAGGCACTATAAGTATCACACGCATTCGATAGTAAAAGTTCCAAATTGTCACTCGCAAATTAGTGTAGTCCATCGAACATTTCAGTTCCTAATTAATCCGCGATTAAAGTATTTGTTATAAAACACATTTTGTCATCACGCGAGTACACGATTGCTGAATTATCACGGTTCCACAGCCCTACGACCGTGCACAGTTTATCACTTTTCACCAGAGACTACGTTCTGCAGTTACAGTCCCGTAAATTTTCCAAGTCCACACATGCCTCTCTCTTCAAATCACAAGTTCGTAACGCGGCTTCAGACCGCCCAGCGTCACAACCTTTCACCACCGCGTCCAAGTTACGAGTCCCTTCCCAACCGTTCGAAAAGCGTGTTCTCCCTGCTCCTAAAATTGTATCTTTCCGGGCATCCTAACGCCTCGTCTTTAAAATACAATTTCCCTTCCAAAATATTATACATTTGAATATCACAGAATTAAATGCTTTGACCACCTGCCTACAAATATTGTTTACATTTAATAAACAAATATATATTTAACAATACTAAAAAACGTTTGAGATGGAAGCTCATTGCTCAGATAGCCATTAAGCGTGGCGTCTCACTGTTCAAATATACTGCCGCCGTTGAAACATAGTTACACCATTAATATTTAATTTATCATGGCTTTTTATACAAATATATTCAGTTCTTGTCCACAAATACTTCTAATTGTTTATATATAAATTATCTGCTGTATATCTACTATTTTTTGTCGGCCATGAAATATGTAAGTGGCAGTCTACAACAAAACGAACGTTACTAAGAATAATATTAAATATAATAAAGCACATGTATAAATGTAATGCGCTTTGCTGGGTTCATGTTTTGTGTTTCTGGGATGGAATCTATGTTCTGACACAAGAATATTATTACCTCAACGAAAAGCAGAACAAGAGAGTAAAACAAAGTTTATTGAAAGAATACGGAAATAACGTGGTACGTCTTTTGAGATAGGTAACGTGGTACAATGCTGCCCATTTGATTCTTAAATTGTTACTGATAAACATACGTGTCAATAATTGTAAATATAAGTCTTATAATATTATTATTATAGAATTTGAAAGGTATCGACTTTTTATCTGTAAGGGATATTTAAATTATAATTACGGCATTTGATTCTCCCAAGTCTCCTGAATCCATTCACATAATTATATTTACCGTATGATCATTCCCTGATTTTATATGGATTTTTAGAATAATATGTGCGGCTGTATTGCATTTCAGTTGCAATCTGTAATAGCCGCCCTCGCTCAGCCAAGAGTTTGCGGTTTCCGGGCACATTAGGAAAACCCTGATACCTGTCCATTCACTAGGCTCAAACTGTTAGCTGGCCGGCTGGGGAACCCAACAGCCCGGCAAGACCAGCCTTTCACATGGAAACAATCAGCTTCCCCCTGTATCTGTAATATCACACTTGCAAAGTTGACGTATTTTTATACGGTTGATTCCGAACGCTTATCACGTCGCTACAATTTTGCGTCGGCTACGCCGTAGAAATATATAATTTGTGTGGAAATGCGAGTGGAACAATGCCTTTCGAAAGTTGAAAGTTGTCTTGCTTAACCATCGTTGTCGTGTTCACTTTTATCCTCCCAAACCTGTATTTTATCTGTGGACGCCTCTTCTCACGGCATCAGTGCTGTTTTGACATGCAGATGCGGATCTTAAGACCGTACGATTGCTATCGCTTCCAGTTCTCACAGATCCGCAGAAAAATTATTCGCAAATTGAGAAACAGGCACAAACCATAATGTATGGCGTAACAGAATTTCATCAGTGTTTGTTTGGCCTCAATTTCCTCAGAACAAATCCAATCCCACAGTACTGCACGAAATCTACAACATTAGGCTTTGTTTCTATCAAATTATGTGTACGACATTTTGTTTCGTCCCATAGCAAATATGTAAACGCCGACAGCCCGTTTTTCGTCTACCTGTCGGTCCAGATCCAGAATTTAGCCTTCATTTGCTTCATGTTTCGCACATGTTGAAGTAACAGATATGTTACAAAACTTTCCTGTAGATTATCGACAAAGTGCACCTGCCAGGAGCTCAAACTCAGTTTAACGCGTTTCGTTACGTTTCCTTCGCAGTGGGTGGCATGGTATATACAGAATGCTTAGGTTCCATCTCATTTTGCCAGCTGAAACGACCTCACAATCCACGAGGGAGTAATTTTGTTACTCCCGCACTCAGACTGCTAATTTCTTCTTGTTGGTAAAAGCCAGTGCTCCGTCTTCTCCATCGAGGGAACTGTGCTGTTCATACAAAGCAGCAGGCTCGTCGTCATTGCACTTGGCATGGCATGAAAAAAAATGGACAGGTGACTGCTCCATGCCACACTTGTTGGCGAGAAATCCGGTTGATCCAGATCAAAACAGCATGGCGAAAACTACGTCTTGACTTCGCAGATCCCGTTTCGACTACACGTTCGCTCATCGCTTTTGACGCTATTAGCGAGTTCCCATTCGTTGTACTTATACATTCTACTACAGCTAGTTCTATGGTTGAGGCTTTGACCAGAATATTTTTTATTGGGGGTTCGCCGGAGACCATTGTGACAAGCAATAGCCCACAGTTCGTCGCTACTGAGTTTGGACGATTTTGTTAACGCTTCAGACATCCAGCACCTCACAACAACGCCGTCACCGCTCTTTCCTTCAGCTGCTACACCCTCCACGATGCACGGCTCCAACACCACATCTGCCGGCACTATTGTTTACATCAAATTCTTCGAGGACGCCGTCGCTGGCAGAAGGGAATCGTCAATCCTATTTTATGGCGCACCACGTATTTATTGCCGCGTCCCACCGGAATACTACGAGCTGCTGTCGTGTGAACATGTTGATCGTGCCGCAGGCTCTGTGTTTCTAAGGCCTGCATCTGAGTGGCAGCGGCTGCGATTAGCAACCCGCTTGTGCCAGCAGTCTTCGGCCTTCGACCATAGATACTAACAGACCTGACAAAAAGCAGAGCGGCTATACACATACCGTGGTTCAAATATAGGACCACGTGACTGTTGGCAAACATTAGCCGGATATAATAAACGACTCCACTATTTTCAAGAAATGCCATTATTTTAAACTAATAATACTTTCATTTCAAAATTAAATTACTTGCTTTCACAAAAATCTCTGTATTATCATGGATACAGCTATACCACAGCTGTACACTACCACGTGACTGTTGGCAAAGCAAAGCTGCAGAGATGTTGGTGCCATGGAAACGATGCAATGCCCAGTCTACCAGTATGTATGGTCGAAGTCTTCGGCTGACTCATCACAGTCTCCGTCGGTTCCGTGGCGTGCGGAACCAGCGCACAGTGGTCTGAAATGGCCGAAAAGCTGGCCAAAACTCGAAAAATACTCGGATAAGATGGTAAATTTGTATACAGAGGTATTTGGGGTCACTGAATTCGATTTTGAGGGCAAAAGTCAAATATTACAAATGGAGGATCGAATATACCCAAGTTATTTAACAAAAAACGTATAACATTTTAATGTAAATTTGTAAAATGAGGATATTTTGGATCACTGATTACAAGTATATGATTAATTACATTGGAAAAAGTTTTTACAATAACAACAGTATTCATTTTGTTACTGTACAAAAAAATTGTCGTTACAAAATTAATCTGCATCGTTGTCTGAGGCTGATTCATAATTTTCAGTCAAAGCAACAACAGACTAATTTCCATCGCAGTTGCGATGCCAACTCCTCTATGCTGTATGTAACAAGCAGTTGTTCACATCTTCTCCATTTCTTTCGATCACTAGCACCTGTGAACACCGTGTAAAGTTGACCAATCGTAGGTGCTGTGGAAGATTCAGTATTAGAAGCTTTCTACGAAAAATATGAAATTCATTTGTTACACGTAAATTTTGATTGAAATATTTAAAAAAGCATCTTCTAATACTAACCGAAAATTTTAAAATAATGGATAATACAAATAGATTTACTGACTGTAAACGTTGTTGAAGAATTAAGCTATGTCTCATTTTGCTGAAAGAATCGTTTAATTTTCCTAGAGGATGTTTTCTATCTTGATTTCAAACTGCAAAACAGCTTTTTCACGTCCTGTAATGTTTTCCGATGTATTTTGAAATACATCTTGCCCTTTTCAGCCACTTTATCCACCAAAACCGTGAGTTGCTTGTTCAAATCCGTCTTCAGGTCATTTGTATCATGATGTAGATTTCCTTTCGAGTACAGACTACTTGGTTGCCACCCGGCCCTGATAGGTAAATTAATTCCATGCAATACTAAACATAAGCAGATCTAAAATATTTAAACATATGTAGTTTGTCGAAATGTACACAAGGTCCAATATTGTCTTATTTTGCTAACACCATTATTTAATGAACACCGTGAAAGTAATATGAGTGATATTCGAGCACTGTCTTGTATTAACTCTCGAAGCGTATAATGGAAGTAGATTAGCCGCGACGGAGCTGCCGAGCGCATTGAGGCGCTATGCTATGATCCGCGAGGACATTCCCTGTCGGAGGTTCGAATTCCCTCTCGGACATGGATGTTTGTGTCGTCTTCAGTATAAGGTAGTTCATAAGTAGTTTGTAACTTTAGGGACTGATGACCCCGCAGTTAAGTCCCTTAAGCTTGACACACTTTTTAAGTGGAGTACCCGTAGCGAATCCTTTGCACTCCGTGCTTGCTGGCTCACCGCGCATGGCATCAGTAAACATGCCAATACAACGAGAATCGCAAAGAGTCACAGATAATTCTTGTACATTTTGACGGAAGACATCCTGCGCTACATATTACACTATCGTACATCGCAGGATTTCCGTCTATCATTACTTTTTCGATCATTTAAGATAGATCTACGTGTGAATGGAGGACTATATGAAGCTACGTTATAAAGTGACTTTTACCAAATACCAAACATAAATTTATGAGCACCTAATTTATAAATATATTATATGTACCTTCCTTAACATCCTCCATCAGACACAATTGAAAATGATCACTTACAACAAAAGTTATTCACACTTTAAGCACTCCATGAAATCCGAAGCGGTTCTGCGTAGCGTGTATTACTCCGCCAGCCGAAACTTTGAACTACTTTCTTCGGTATCAAAGGTAACACACCCTCTCTGTGACTTAATAAACAGTGTTGCCCTCTTTCCGCTAAGCTTGATTATATGGGACTAAACCCATAATTATGATTTTCATTTTTCCACTTTTGGTAAGATTTTTGGACCTTTCAGACCACTGTGTGGCGCCACTGTTCCCGGAGACAATGGCCCTGAATGGTGCCCTATCGTGCTCTCTGTCGTCGCCAGACAGCTGCCTCCAGCATTTCACAGCATTTCAGACCCGCCCATGGCATCACCCACACAGGTTCCAGGCAGCTTCGCTTCGGGATCGCGGGAGTGTGCTCTGTGACCGGACGACCAGCGGACTTACCGGCCACGAGCGGGACTTACGTCGGATCTAAATTGGGAGCACGGCGTTCGCTGCAGGTACCGCGCATCCCCCAATATCACTCTTTACCAACTGACCGTACACTACGATGGTATGACGCCTTGGAGAGGATGTGGTGCCATTATTAGACATCCCACTCATGTTAGTATTCGTAAAGCAAGGCACATCTTGTGACGCTTCCAGTGCGGAGGTTTGCAGCGAGCCCTGAGGCGTAGCTGCGGAGAAGCATCACCAGCCTATAAGGAGATACGGGCCCCGGCTCCTCAAGGATCAACGTAGTACAGGCGCCGCTCTTCGTCAATTCGTGCTCGCATACGTCTAGCGTCAACATAGCAAGAGACCATTTCATATTGCTACTCGTCGTCTGCTACAAAATCTAACAAGATGCTTTATATAATAAGCAGTTGTAATTGCATAGCCTTTATCTCACGTTAAGTAATAATATTTGCACTTCTTACCAGCGACTATTAATGTTTTTAATTTATAACCAGCATTACCGGTCAGGCTACTGTGTGCTACGGTCATACCATTGCCTATGAAGTTATATTCAGCCTGGGGAACATGAAAATCTTCGGGGCTTGCCGGGGGTTTGTTTACAAAAAAAAAAAAAAAAAAAAAAAAAAAAAAAAAAAAAAAAAAAAAAAAGGTTTTAAACCGAACTCCATCGTTTGCTAGACTTACAAACTACTTACACTAAGGAAAGCATACTCACACATGCCTGAGGAACGACTCAAGCCTCCGGCGGGAGCGGCCGTGTAATCTGTTCAAAATGTTCAGATGTTTGTGCAGCTTATGGGACTTAACTACGGGGTCATCAGTCCCTAAATTTACAAACTACTTATCAACTAGCTTATCCTAAGGACGGCACAAATATCCATGCCCGAGTGGGGATTCGAACCCTCGACCGTAGTGGCCGTACAGACTGTGACTGGAGCGCCTCAGTCCCCTCGGCCACCGCGGCCGGCGTGTAATCTGTGGCAAGGCGCCTTAGAGCACAGGGATACTCTGCAAATCACATTTAAGTGCCTAGCAGAGGGTTCATCGAACCACCTTTATACTATTCATCTACCATTCCACTCTCGAATAGCGCGTGAGAAGGAAGAACAACTGAATCTCCCCGTTCGAGCTCTGATTTCTCGAATTTTATTCTGATGATTATTTCTACCTATGTAGGTGGGAGTCAACTATATATTTTCGCATTCGGAGGAGAATGTTGGTGGTTGGAGTTTCGAAAGTAGACCACGCCGCAGCCATAACCGCAGTTGTTGTAATGATTCCCATCCCAGATCCTGTATCATTTCCGTGATGCTGTCTCTCCTGTATCGTGACAAAACAAAACGAGCTGCCCTTCTTTGAACTCTTTCGATGGCTTGCTAAGGATCCCACACTGCGTAGCAATACTCCAAATAAGGACGGAAAAGCGTAGTGTATACAATCTTTTTAGTAGTTCTGTTGCATCTTTTAAGAGTTCTGCAAAATAAAATAAAAATAAATAAAAAACACGCTGTCCCTGGTTCGCCTTTCCTACGACATTTTAGGTCCGATGTAATAGTTACTCCTGGGTATTTTGTGGAGTTTACGGCCTTTACATTTCTATTGATTTATCTTGTAAACAAAGTTTAACGGATTTCTTTTCGTACTCAAGTGGACGACTTCGCACTTCTCATTATATAGAGTCAATTGCCAGTTTTTACACCATAGTGATATCTTATTTAGATCGTTCTGCAGTTGGTTTGGTCTTCAGATGATTTTACTAGACGATAAATGACGGTTTCATCTGCAAACAACCTAAGAGAGCTGCTCAGATTTTCTCCTAAATCGTTTATGTACATAAGGAACAACAGAGGACCCTGTGGATCACCTCGGTTTTACTCGATGCCTTACCACCGATTACTACAAACTGTGTCCTCTCTGAGAGGAAATCCCCTACCCAGTTACAAATCTGGGGCAATATTCCATAACCACGCAATTTGATTAAAAGTTGTTTGTGAGATACGGTGTCAAAAGCCTTCTGGAAATCTAGAAATACGGAACCAATTTGAGATCCTTTGTCGATAGCACTCATCACCTCGTGTGAGTAAAGAGCTAGTTGTGTTTCACAGAACGATATTTTCTAAATCCATGTTGACCTTGGGTCAATAGATCAATCTGTTCGAGATAATTCATATTTGAATACATCATATGTTCGAAAACCCTGCTGCAAATTGACGTCAATGAAATAGGGCTGTAGATTAGTGAGTTACTCATACTGCCTTTCTCGAATATTTGTGTGAACTGTGCAACTTTCCAATCATTTGGTACAGATCCTTCGTTGAGCGAGAGGTTGTATATGACTGTTAAGTAAGGAGCTATCGCATCAGCATAAAATGTTCAAATGTTTGTATAGTTTATGGGACTTAACTACGGGGTCATCAGTCCCTAAACTTACAAACTACTTATGAACTACTTACGAACTAGGACGGCACAAATATCCATACCCGAGGGGGGATTCGAACCCCCGACCTTAGTGGCCGTGCAGACCGTGACTGGAGCGCCTCAGTCTCCTCGGCCACCGCGGCCGGCGCATCAGCATAATCACATAGAAATGTAACGGGGATACAGTCCGGACCAGAAGACTTGTTAAGTGATTTCAGTTGCTTCACTACTCCGATTATATCTAATTCTACGTTACTCATTCTGGCCTCTATTCGTAATTCAAAATCTGGAATATTGGTTTCGTCGTCTTTGGTGAATGAGTTTCGGAAAGCTGTGTTTAGTAACTCTGCTTTAGTAGCGCTGTCATCGGCAGGATGGCCATTACAATCACGTAGTGAGGGTATTGTTTGTGATTTGCCCCTAGTATATTTAACATATGACCAAAATCTCTTTGGGTTTTCAGTCAAATTTCGAGAAAGAGTTTCGTTGTGATAAGTATTGTAGGCATCTCGCATTGAAATCCTCGCTAAATTTCGAGTTTCAGTGTAGGATAGCCAATCCTGGGTATTTTGTGTTCGTTTAAATTTAGCATGCCTTTTCCTTTGCTTTTGCATCAGTGTCCTGACCTGTTTTGTGTGCCAAGGGGGATCACCACCTTCTTTTATTAATTTATTTCTTTGCGATGGAGCAAATATCAGTGCCAGTATGAAAAGCTTTTACATTTTACAGTATGCCGTAATAGGAACAGAGGAATATTATTTATTTAATTTGTAGATAAATAACAGTACGAAATAGCTTTCTTGACGCACTGGGCATCTGGGGAGGATACAGGATCCAATGGTAACCCACGGCTTCCCCCTCGGGCATGGATGTTTGTGACGTCTTTAGTATAAGGTAGTTCATAAGTAGTTTGTAAGCTTAGGGATTGATGACCCCGTAGTTAAGTCCCATAAGCTATACAAACATTTGAACATTTGATTTGAACCTTAACTTTTCAGTCAGCTGGCTATTCACTACGTCATTTAAATTCTCTCTCTGCTTTTTTATTTCACTAGTCATTAATTTCTTTACACTTTCCAATTTGCTATTAAATTTTTTTTATCTAAACCCGTTATTTTACTGTCCATCTTCTAAGTTAAATTCCTCATTTGTTCATTAGTTTTGGTATACATTGAATTTATTTTACTTTCTAAAGATTGACTACGAGACTGAACTGACGAGTTTATATTGTTATTCAAATTACTATTGTTCAAATCCATTTTTTTTATCTAAAGACTGATTTGTTGTTTTAATGGACACCGTATAATTTTTCTGTGATAGCTCAGTCGAATCAATTATATTTTTAATCGACCCCAAGACTTCTTTAATTTTATTAAACATCTGCATGAACAGATTCGCATCGAATGCCAAACTAGACATTGGATCCGTTTTCATTCCCAGCTCTGCTGAGCCATTAATATTTTCTGTGAACGTATCGTCTGAATTCTGATCATATTCTGGAATCTCCTGTGTTATTGTCACCCCCGTTTTCATTTTTAGTTTTCACATCAGAATCTGTTTTCCGATCGGCGTCTGGCGTCCTAAAATCACGCGTCTCGGGACAAGATAAATACTGCCCTGTCCAGTGCGGTCGCCACCACCATACATTTACAGGTCAGTTAGCAATTAAGTATCCCGTGTGCCTAAATAACAAATTATTGGAAAGGCACTCGCCCAGATTTTACTCCTGTTAAAGGTAGTGGAGGTTAAAGCTCGATCGATGTCGAGCGTATCTTCGCTCGACAGCGATCGGAAATTGGGTTGACAGAGTTTAGAAAAATATTTTATACCTTGTAAAAGTTGCTAAAATGTTGAACAAACTGGTGGAACTGGCTGAATTTAGCAATAGAAATTGTTTACGGTAGCCACGCTCACTGAATGTGCGAACAAAATTGGTAAAATTATTTAATTATGGAAGTTAACAAATTGACCGTTAATTAAATGGGCGCCCTGACGCAAACATCACATTACGCTAAGCTAGGGCAACGACCAAACCGAATTATACCGTAGCCAAAGCAGAATCGATCCACCATATTGTGGTTATCATCCTCATTAGTGGTGGATTTGAAATCAAAATTCGGCCGTCCGCCGTCGGGGATTCGAATCTCCTCTCGTGCTTGGTTGTTAATCACAGACCACAAACTAAACACATGCTTATTTCAGCCAGGCAAAGATATTTCTGATCGGACTCAGAAGCTTCAGCGATGCGAACTCATACTTTCTAAACTTGTCGTACTGTCAACTGGATAACTCCAACCATAACACATTACAATCTTTACCGATCATGGATAACTCCAACCATAACACATTACAATCTTTACCGATCATGGATAATTGATTCTGTTACCGCACGCGATCCGCAGTGGAATCAGCTTTCGTTATTCATTAAGACATTATGCCCATCTAAAGTATTGTGAATTGCAGATCCTGAATTCAGATTTCACTTTCTGAAATATCAGAAAGGAGCTATTATGATTCGTTCATGAAACAAACATTCTCCAGTTCTAATTTCTTTCGAGAGCCAATGTTCTGTTTTACTCCTGCTCAACAATGGTCATTGAAGTCTGGTCAACACCAAACAGCTCACTCGTCGCCATTGTCGTGGTTCTCACTCGACAAACGGATTCGACGCATCAGAGAACACGGTAGCATTTCAGTTTTTCTGTTCCGTGGGGATGCATTCATAATGATTTTTGGGACATTTCTCGAATACTATGTATGCTTAGGGTTTAAAGTCCCGTCGGCAGATTGGTCATTAGAGATGGAGCCAACGCTCGGAGTTTTGGGTAAGGATGGGGGAGGAAATCGTCCGTGCCCTTTGAAAGGAGCCATCCCGGCATTTGCCTGGAGTGATTTAGGGAAATCACGGAAAACGTAAGTCTGGACGGCCGGACGTGGATTTGAACCACCGTCCTCTCGAATGCGAGTGCAGTGTGTTACCACTGCGCCATCTCACTCGGTATTTCTCGAATACTATATGGCTGACTGTAGTCGATGCCTAAGTTCAGTCCCATTCTGTGTCCCTGTAGCTGCAGATATCTGTGGAGATTATTTTCTGCCTTAGTGGGACTCACAATAGTCATTGTTTTAGACAGTTGACCTGCATCTGTTTCTGTTGAATTTCAACAGTTTTTTCTCTCACTGGAATCAAACAACAGAGTACGGCACCTTTTCCGCCACAGAGAAATGGAGAAGATGAACGCTTTGTTCAAACATCATATGAGGAAACTATGTCAAAAACATCCCAGAGAAAATGCTCTTATTTTATTCCTCAATTTAATTGTTCAGTTCGTTTTAACGGTAAGACTCCATCAGAAATTTTACACGGACGTCCTTATGGTTAATTATTTGCCTTGTCGCATCATCTAAAATTGCAACTTCCACAACAGTTTCATATCAAGTTTTCTGTCTCCGAAGGTATATACTCCACCTCTACAACCAAGGTCACACCTTGGAACCGGGTACTATTGTCGCAATGCACGGGAGAATCCTATACATATGAAATTCCTCTGGTCGCTTCTTATTCCGCCATCAAAATAAAGGTTTGCCCTCGCAAATGCGTATCTGGAGATTTTGCTGTGTGTTTTAGTTCCACAGATTCCGGCCGTCGCCGACCCCATATCCGGCAGAATGCTGCTGTTGTTGTTGTTGTTGTTGGTTGTTTTAAGGGGACTAAACAGCTAGGTTATCAGTCCCCTGTTCCTAGCTGAGAGTCAACTGTCAATAAAGATAAAACAAAGCCCTGAAAATGACACCGCACAAAAGGGCAGGTGAACAATAGACAAGCCACTGACAATACAAAACGAAGACACACACAATTAGTAAAAGAAAGTCACGAATAAAACTGGATAGCAGAGTACCTTGGCTGGCTGATCACAAAGAAAAAACAGGATGACCCAGCCATACTGCACACACACTAAGAACTCCTAAGGACTTGAAAAGTTAAAAATCTGGGTTGGTGGTGGCCTAAGATGTCAGGCCACAGCACCTATCGTTAGATCGAGTCATAAAAACCAGCAGCGCGGATGAAACGTAAAACTTTGTTAGCCATAGAGGCGTCGTCACCTAAAACTAAGGGTAGTGCGTCTGGAAGATTAAAAGAATGCCGCAGATTGGCTAAAATCGGACAGTCCATCAAAAGATGGGCCACTGTCATTACGACACCACACCGACACACGGACGGGGACTCGCGGCGTAGGAGATATCCATGGGTCAACCACGTGTGCCCAATACGGAGGCGGCAGAGGACAACCGCCTCTCGGCGGATCGGACGCAGTGAAGACTTCCACAGGGCTGTGGACGGCTTCACTGCCCGAAGCTTGTTTGGCGCATTCGCCATAGCCCACTCGGTGCTCCAAGCCTCGCGCACCTTCCGGTGCAACACCAATTTCATATCAGGTTCCATGACGCCAATATCAAGCGGTGGTTCCATAGTGGCCTGCTTGGTTAAGCGATCTACTTGTTCATTCCCTTGGATGCCGACATGACCCGGGGTCCACACAAAGACCACAGAACGGGCAGATCGGCTTAGAGAGTGAACAGTATCGTGGATCGACCGTACCAATGGCTGGCGAGAAAAACACTGGTCGATCGCTTGTAAGCCACTCAGGGAGTCAGAACAGACAAATGACCCCCTGGGGCACGCTTTGAGGTGTTGCAGAGCCCTTAGAATGGCGACCAGTTCGGCAGAGAAAATGGTACTCTCACCCGGCAGAGAATGCTGTTCCACATGGTCGTCATGAAGAAACGCATACCCAGCACGGCCATCTACTATGGAACCATCTGTGTAGACGGGTTTTGCGGCATGGAACGAGTCTAGGAGTTGTAGAAACTCGCGGCGGAGATGTGTAGCGGAAACCGAGTCCTTTGACGTACAGGACAGATCCAGACGGAGCTGCAATCGAGGAATAGACCAAGGAGGGTTTCGAAAGGAATAGTGGAACATGGTAGGGAGTGGAGAGGATGGGAGGGACGAAAGAAGGGAACGAGCACGGACCGAGATCGGGTAACCCGACCTAGGCCGTCGTGGAGGAATAAGGACCGCAGCGTCTGGAAAAATGAGTCGGCGGTTTGGATGGAGGGGCGAGGCCTGAACATGGGCAACATACGAAGCCAGCAGGTGTTGCCTGCGGAACCGCAGCGGGAGGACTCCAGCTTCGACTAGGAGGCTTGTCACTGGGCTTGTGCGAAAAGCCCCTGTCGCCAAACGAACACCACAGTGCAAAATTGGGTCTATTGCCTGCAGCGCTGACGGCGCAGCCGAATCGTAGACTATGCAGCCATAGTCTAGGCGCGACTGAATGATGGCCTTGTAGAGTTGTAAGAGCGTTGGGCGCGAGGCTCCCCAAACCGTGTGGCTAAGACAGCGCAGGATGTTGAGGTGGCGCCAGCACATTTGTTTTAACTGGCGTAGATGCGGCACCCAGGTTAGAGGGTCATCAAACAACATACCTAAGAATCTGTGTGTCTCTTCGACTTTTAGCAGGTCGCCAGCTAAGTAAAGTTCGGGTTCCGGGTGTACTGCCCGACGTCGACAAAAATGCATCACACGAGTTTTGGATGCAGAAAATTGAAAACCGTGGGCAAACGCCCACGACTGTGCCTTCCGAATTGCGATCTGCAACCGCCGTTCAGCTACGCCGATGCTGGAGGAGCTGTAATACATGCAGAAGTCATCGGCATACAAGGAAGTAGAAACCGATGACCCAGCAGCCGCAGCAAGACCGTTTATGGCGATTAAGAATAAAGGAACACTAAGAACGGAACCTTGTGGGACTGCGTTCTCTTGACAATGAGGTGAGCTGAAACAAGAACCAACACGAACACAAAAAGAACGCAACGCCAGGAAGTTCTTAATGAATGTAGGAAGTGGACCCCATAAGCCCCAATCGTACAGTGTAGACAGAATATGATAGCGCCAGGTGGTGTCATACGCTTTCCGCAGGTCAAAAAAGACGGCAATCAGGTGTTCACGGCGAGAAAATGCTGTACGAATGGCCGACTCCAGCGACACGTGGTCGTCGATAGCGGAGCGGCCTTGACGGAACCCGCCCTGTTGAGGCGCCAAGAGTCCTCGGTCCTCGAGGATCCACATGAGCCTCCGACTCACCATCCGTTCGAGGAGTTTACACGGAACGTTGGTGAGGCTGATTGGGCGGTAACTATCAGCCACCTGCGGATCTGCCCCAGGCTTAATCACCGGAATGATAATGCCATCCCGCCAGGAGGATGGAAAAACACCCTCAAGCCATATGCGATTAAACAGGGCAAGAAGTTGGCTCTGGGCATCCGCTGATAGGTGTCGGAGGAACTGGCTGTGAATGCGATCGGGTCCAGGGGAGGTATCCGGGCATGCAGCAAGGGCACCTTCCAACTCCCACTCAGTAAATGGGACGTTATATGGTTCACGACGTCGTGTTCGAAATGAAATTTGCTGGCTCTCTGCTCGCTCTTTAATGGCACGAAAATCTGCACTATAGGCAGCAGTCCCTGATGTACGTGCAAAATGATCTGCCAGGTGCTCAGCGACGGCGACAGGGTCAGTACACAGCATACCCTGGACGCTGAGGCATGGAATTCCCGCCGGTGGGCGGTGCCCGAAGAGGCGTCGAACTTGCGACCACACCTTGGAAGGAGAAGCGCGAGAACCAATAGACGCGACATACTTCTCCCACGAGGCTCTCTTACTATCTTGTATCAGTCGCCGGGCCCGTGCCCGGTGGCGCTTGAAGGCTACAAGATGTTCGACAGAAGGGTGACGTCGGTGGCGCTGTAGTGCTCGCCGACGTTCCCGGATGGCCTCAGCAATCTCTGGTGTCCACCAGGGCACCGATGGACGATGGAGCGAACCGGATGTTGTGGGAACAGAGTTTTCGGCTGCAGAAACGATGGCCTCTGTGACCTGCTGAACGGCGGCATCAACATCTGCTGGAAGCGGAGGGGAAATCACAGCAGCTGAAGAATAAGCTGGCCAGTCAGCCCTACGGAGGGACCAGCGAGGCGGATGGTCGGCAGGCAAACACTGTGAGAGCGACAGGAAGATCGGGAAATGGTCGCTGCCACACAGGTCGTCATGGACCCTCCAGGTGAGACGTGGAAGGAGGCTAGGGCTGCAGACTGACAGGTCTATGGCAGAATACGTACCATGTGCTGTGCTAAAGTGGGTAGGAGCACCGGTGATAAGAAGGCAGAGATTCTGCTCTGACAGGAGAGACTCTACATCCCGGGCCGAGGTCTGCGTGCCACCCCACAGAGGGTGGTGGGCGTTGAAGTCCCCCAAAAGAAGAAAGGGTGGGGGAAGTTGGGCGACCAAGGCTGCGAGGTCTGTGGGAGAAATGGCCTCATCAGGTGGAAGGTAGACAGAGCAGACGGTAAAATCTCGCACTACCCGGAGTCTAACAGCGATTGCCTCTAGAGACGTTTGAACAGTCACAGCAGCACTGGGGACAGAGGCGTGGACATAAATACAGACGCCGCCAGAAACCCTGTCGTAGATGGTTCGGTTTTTAAAATGGCCCCGATAGCCTCGTAGGGCTGGGGTCCTGTCGACGGGGAACCATGTTTCCTGCATGGCTAGACAGATCGCAGGGAAGCGGCAGAGTAATTGCCGCAGTTCAGCCAGGCGGCGGAAAAAACCGCCGCAATTCCACTGCAAGATTTCTGTTGCTGTCTGCTGAATAGCCATAATGTAAGAGATGAAATGGTTATTCAGCAGGGGCACCTGCTGCCAATTCCACAGAATCCGCAGGATCGAGAACCATGGGTTCTGGCGATCCTAGGAAGGCGAGATCCTCAGGGGACGCAAGGATCTCCACCTCGTCTTCAGTGGCTGAAGATGTGAGCGAGCGCTCCTTTCGAGCCACTGAAGGGTCCTTAGTCTTGTCTTTCTTCTTTTTTGTTTTCTTACTTCTCTCCCGCTGGCCCTTTGGTGGTAAGGGCTGGGAGGACTTCCCAGAAGCGACATCAGGGACAGTCGAAGAGCTGGAAGCCCTTTGGTCTTCGGTTGGTGGATCCTTCAGCCATTGGCTAGGATCCCCTGGCGCACTCTGAGAATCCTCGGAAGGGAGTGTCCCGAGGGACCCCTTCCGAGCAAGAGGGGCCGGGGAAGACTGTTTCTTCTCCGGCTAGGGAGTGGGGACAGATGTCCCCGATGGTGGGGGAGAAGTTGCTCCCACAGGTGTCGAGGGAGCGAGAGATGGAGACGGGCCCCCACCCGTCACGGAAGATGGACGGCCCTTAGGGCCCACAGGAGGAGACAACACCGGTGGTTTCACTGGTCTCAAGGAAGGTGCTGTAACTGTGGCAAAAGACGTTTCCATACGGACAGGGTGTAGCCGCTCGTATTTCTTACGTGCCTCATAGAAGGTCAGCCGGTCCAAGGTCTTGATTTCCATAATTTTCCGTTCCCGATGTGAAACAGAGCAGTTCGGCGAGCATGGCGGATGATGTTGCCCACAGTTCACACACAGCGGAGGTGGGGTGCATGGGGCGTCCGGGTGAGGTGGCCGCCCACATTCCCTGCATGTTGGGCTGGAAGTACATCGGGACGACATGTGCCCAAACTTCCAGCACCGGAAACACCGCATAGGAGGGGGGACATAGGGCTTGACTTCACACCGGTAGACCATTACCTTAACCTTCTCAGGCAGTGTATCGCCATCGAAGGCCAAGATAAAAGCACCGGTGGCAACCCTACTTTCTTTAGGACCCCTGTACACCCGCCGGACGAAGTGGACACCTCGTCGCTGCAGGTATGCTCGCAGATCGTCATCGGTCTGAGACAAAAGATCGCGATAATAGATAAGACCTTGGACCATATTTAATGATTTATGGGGCGTGACACGCACCGGGATATCACCCAGCCTGTCGCAGGCAAGTAGTGCCCGCGACTGGGCCGAGGACGCCGCCTGTAACAGAACGGCCCCACTCCTCATCTTCGAAAATGATGCCACTTCACCAAACTTGTCTTCGATTGTGTTGAGAAAAAACTGAGGCTTAGTAGAAGCGAAGGATTCGCCATCAGTACGCTCACAGACCAGATATTGAGGTGAGTACGGCTCAGATCTATTAAGTGCCCTTCGCTCCTCCCATGGGGTGGCAAGGGACGGAAACGTATTAGGGTCATAGGTAGAGGCGTTAAACTCTGTCTTCCCACGCTTAGAGACGCCGTTTTCGCGACCGGCCACGCTTTTATTTGCTCGTTTCATTGTCGTCCCACGAGCAGCTAGGGAAAAAAGGTCCACCCAGGCAGAGCCCCGCTTGCCTGGGTAAGCCTTATACAACTGAGGTGCGGCAGGTTCCTCAGAGGTTGCTCGCTAGCGGCTGTTCAACCTCAACAGCCATGCATCTCCTCGGCACGTAGCACACCTTGAGATTGAGTTTTTTTTTTTTTAGAGAGGTTTGTACCGTCCTCGCGACCCGGGCGATTAAGCCAAGATCCCCGGGCTCTGTAACGTACAACGTTCCACCGTCGCGCCGAACGATGGTCGTTGAAGCACGCACAGAGCTTACGGTGTAGCGGACTGTTGGCGCGACACAGCCCACAGCTCAGGACCCCGGGTTCGCCAAGCCCGTACTCAGCAAATTAATGCTGAGCCCCTGAGGGGCCGGCAGAATGCTCAGTCGGCTTATGGCCTAAGGGCCTTTGTACTGCGGTGGGACATCTCCTTTGGCCTGCGTCGCCAACCCAACTGCCTCCGGTCGCCGTCGTGCAGCCGTCGTCTGCTGTGGCATCGTTCCAGCAACCGGAGGCATGCAAGAGGAACCGCCGTCGCTGGACGGGTCTAGGCGCCCTCCGATCGTTGCCGTAGTAATCTGCAGCTACCTCTATACACATATTGCCTGCTGGCGACTCTACTGACGTGCCCTGGACGTGCACCATGGCCGTGCTTAGTGTAGGCGTTTCCACTCGTGCTCTCAAGGCGAAAGCCGGGAAGCAGGCTGGCTCAGTTCAGTGTCCAGACTAATCTACTATTCCTGGGGCAGCGTTCCTCTCTGACGTCGTTTATCACGGTTCAAAATCAAATGTTTGTTAAGCTTATGGGACTTAACTACGGGGTCATCAGTCCCTAAACTTACAAACTACTTATAAACTACCTTATACTAAAGACGGCACAAAAATCCATGCCCGAGGGGGGATTCGAACCCCCGACCGTAGTAGCCGTGCAGACCGTGACTGAAGCGCCTCAGTCTCCTCGGCCACCGCGGGCGGCTATCACGGTTCACATGGGTATGGTGTCACCTATTGCGATGACACGCAATCACCAGTACACCAGTACAGATACGGCCGTGAAAAAACAGACCGTTGGCATCACAAATTCCTACATTCCCTTCAAGAGGTCGTGCATTACCAACAGTACCATGTGTTTGAAAATGTTCAAATATTTGTAATTCTCTGGGACCAAACTACGTTGGTCATCAGTCCGTAGTCTTACAAACTACTTAAACTAATATAATTACATAGGCTTCCGCGGCCAGAGTCAGATGACATAAAAGTTTTCTGGGTGTTGTACCGCGTCTTGATGTAAGAAGGCTATTACTTAAATAAGTAACAAGTTTCATGATCATCTGAACAAATTCCACAAGGAGATCCAATTTACACTAGAGATCGAGAAGGATGGCACTATTCCATTCCTGGATGTGGCAGTTTATAGAACAAGACAAGCCACACTTGGTCACAGGGTATATCGGAAGCCTACACATACCGACAGGTATTTGCACGACCAATCAAACCACCACCAAGCACAGAAGAACTCTGTTATCCGCTCACTGGCGATTCGCGCGCAGCGCCTAAGTGATGAAGACAACAAAACAGCTGAGCTCAACAAACTAGAAACAACATTTCTGGCCAATGGCTACAACCGTAGAATGATTCACACCGCCATGGACACAAATAAAAGAAACAGCAGTAGGCAGGAAGTCAATAAAAAGCAGCCAGCAGCACGCATACCGTATGTAAAAAAACGTCACAGATCGGATTGCTAAACATCTTCGCCGGGTTGGTGTCCAGGCTTTCTTCTATAGTAGTCACAAGATCGAGGTTGTACTTGGTTCCACAAAGGACAAGATAGAGGCACTACACGCATCAGGAGTAAACAAGGTGGAATGCGAGTGTGGAGAAGTATACATAGGTGAGACAGGGAGGGTAGTGGCAACGCGCATACGCGAACATGAACGCTACATTCGATTAGGCCAACACAATAAATCTGCAGTAGCCGAACACCAGCAAGATTGCAGCAAAAAGATAAAATTTAACGATGCCAGAATACTCGCCAAGCAACCAGGGATGGTTAACGCAAGATAAGGGAAGACATCGAAATTGTAAAACACCCTAATAACATGAACAGAGAATATGGACTCAGGCTTGCCCGCTCTTGGCTACCAGCCATCACAGCGAAATAGGCCGCTGACAACACAACACGCGAGCGTCACTAGTAAGCAACTGCCGCCGCGCGGCCCACGGCCAGCAGGAGAGAAACGGAAGCCCTCACCCAATTAGCCGATGAACACCAATCATGTCTCGCTACTTAAGAAGCAATAGGCAACGGCTAACCCCCACTCCCTCCACTTCAGCATCCTATCATAATAAAATTTCTATTCTTCCGACAAAAATCCACCAATAACATCCCTGATTTTTAAGAAAAAAATTATGACGTAATGTCTAATTGAAAGTAAATATAAAGTGTAATAACAACCAGCTCACATCAGTATATCCAGATAAGGACACTGTAACGTTGGCCGAAAAGTCGGTTATTTAAGTAATAGCCTTCTTACATCATGACGCGGTACAACACCCAGAACACTTTTATGTTACTTAAACTAAGTTAACCCTTTAGTGACCAAATTATTTCCAGAAGCTGTAGACTTTTTATGAATACTGTATTGGGCTAAGAAGCCATACATAACATCATAGTTTAAATCTTGAAAGTGAGAGTTTAGCCTACGGGTATAAAATATTAGTGGAAACTATTGTACCCACCGAACTTTGCAATAACTCGACTTGATATTTAAAAAAATGTATATCCTTTATTTTTAGTGCAAAAAGCATAATAAACATTTGATTTAATTATATATTACTTCATATTGTCCATTGAGTTCACTAAGGTGACGTGTTATGCAACTTAGAGAAGCATGGTGCTACACACAAAGGTACACGACAGTTGCTACACATTATTTTTGTCCTCTTTTCTTTGTTTTTGGTGCTATATTGGCGGCACCTTCTGACTGGTATACCTTTTGTTGGCAAATGAGTTCCAACTTTCGCCGCCGGCCGCGGTGGCCGAGGAGACTGAGGCGCTCCACTCACGGTCTGCACGGCCACTACGGTCGGGGTTTCGAATCCCCCCTCGGGCATGGATATTTGTGCCGTCATTAGCATAAGGTAGTTGATAAGTAGTTTGTAAGTTTAGGGACTGATGACCCCGTAGTTAAGTCCCATAAGCTTAACAAACATTTGAACATTTTGAACAACTTTCGCCAGACGAATTGATCTGAAACTCCAGACACGCCTCTATTTGGTGTCTGAAAATGAACGGGCCTTCCTCTTCGCTTACGACTTGAGAATCCGGAGATGAGCTGCCTTGCCAAAAGTAACCTAAATGTTAGCTGGTCTGTTCAAATGTTTGTTAAGCTTATGGGACTTAACTACGGGGTCATCAGTCCCTAAACTTACAAACTACTTATGAACTACTTACGAACTAGGACGGCACAAATATCCATGCCCGAGGGGGATTCGAACCCCCGACCGTAGTGACCGTGCTGACCGTGACTGGAGCGCCTCAGTCACCTC
Organism: Locusta migratoria; assembly: GCA_026315105.1. NCBI lineage: Eukaryota > Metazoa > Arthropoda > Insecta > Orthoptera > Acrididae > Locusta > Locusta migratoria. Next base: position 395,730,632 of record CM048755.1, read on the forward strand.
GGCCACCGCGGCCGGCTAGCTGGTCTGCTTCTGTAACTTCCACATAATGTAGACATTGACAACTGCCAAATATACAAGAAAGAAGAAAGTCTTTGCCACCAATTCCATGAACGACAACCTTCAGCACCGTTCTCGCAGCTGATCAAATCGATACACTCCTCCCATTATTTTATTGTACTCTGCCAGAGCCAATGGACAGAATACTTCCCTTCTGCTACCATCTTTTGTTAAAAATCTGCGAAGTATTTGGTAACTCAAAATCTTCATCAGAGTCAGCATCGACATTTGAATCTTCTCAATCTTCTGTTAAAGTGTACAAAATTCCCAAAACCACTTCTGGCATGAATCCAGGCATTCTAAACAATAAGAAACAAACAATAAGTACAATTCCGATTGCACAGCCATATACACTGCACTTCACACACGTTCAGTGGGAACTATAGTTCCCGCTAACTTATCTTGCTAATAGTTATATAATTTTCATTGATATCCAGCAAATATACAGGAATACTATCTCCCCTGTAAATATAAAAGTAGACAAATAGAACACAAGTCACTTCACAAGCAAAAGGAAAGCACACTATACAAAAAACGCTGTTATGGTCGAAACAGTGGCTTTTTTCCCCGCGAAAACTGCGCTTTTGCATTGACTAACTAATAATGTAGAAATACATCACTTTCGCGCGCCTGTTAATAATCTATATGTAGTTAGCACACTCTAATAGAGATAGTTTCACAAGTTAGAAGTGTGAACACTGAACTTATAGCGAAAACAAGTAAGTGGGAACTATAGTTCCACTGGTTACTAAAGGGTTAAACTAACCTAAGGACAACACATACATCCATGCCCGATGGAGAATTCGAACCTCCGACGTGGGAGGCCGCGCGATCCGTAACGTGGCGCTCCAGAACGCTCGGATACTCCCGCGCGGCTTAACTAATTAAACTAACCTAAGGACAAACACACACACACACCCATGCCCAAGGGAGGACTCGAACCCCCGACGGCGAGCTACCGCACACTCTGCAGCGAGCCGCCTTAGGACACGTGGCCACTCCACCTCGGCACATGTGTTTGAAACCTGACTGGTAGAAGCATAGTTACAAAGTCAATGCTTGCGGCCTTTACGAGTGAATTTGCATCGAGTAATCAATGTGTATCGTTACAGCTGAGTACTACGATTCAGGACAAAGTATTACGTTACACCCAATTGAATCTTCACTTTGATACACTGCCTCAACTCTTGTATATGAATTGAAACTTAGAAATTATCGCGGAGAGTCCAGGAACTTCGAGATTTCACTTCGCTGTAGCCTCTTTAAGCTTAACACTCTGATTGTACTTCTACAACATCCAAATATGAATATTCCTTCGTATATATTAAATTTCATACATTACTAATGTTGTAAGATTATTCTGTTAAAGTTTACTTACGTCGCCTTTCTCCACAACACGTGATTTCCTCACTGCCATGAAACCCTTTCATGACCTATCACAGATAACAAGATACCGCTACTGCCCTTGCAACTTACCCCATTGTCAGAGAGGTTTTGGCCCACTTTAGGTTACGATAGTAACACTAAAAGTGGGCCTTTGCGATCGTCTTTTGACAGCTCGAAATTTAAATGAAAATAACGGCTTAACCATTGATCTGACACGACAATTGAATAACCGAATTTGTAGAGAATGTCAAAGCAATGGCGCACTGAAGAATTAACAGAAACACGTCGTTCTTCGTACGATAAATGATAATCTAGTGTCTAAAAATGACATATTAGCATCAGTTAACAACCACCATCAATATTACGAGATTAAAGGTCGCACGTTCAAATTGTTAGCCGTAGTGTAGAAGGCAGCGCGTTGGACTGTAATGCTTGTGGGCAGTAGTGGAACCCGCAATATATATATATATATATATATATATATATATATATATATATATATATATCCACTGTATTGTGATATAATTACGACTCCACTATTACGATAATATCTATGTACCCAACACGTAATATTTTATCAAAGCAAGACTTAATGGGCCTCAAGGGAGTTTCCGCGATCGTTATATGAATAAAATTCTTGAATATCAGTCTCCAGATCGCTTTTATTTTCTAAAACATGACCGGTTTCGAGACAGCTGCCCATCTTCAGATCTGCTAAACAAATATTACAACTGAATGTAAGCTACTATTTACAACTATGATATCAATATTTCTCCTTTAACTTTTTGATATCATACTTTGTAGATAGTAGCTTACATTCAGTTGTAATATTTGTTTATCAGATCTGAAGATGGCCAGCTGTCTCGAAACCGGTCATGTTTTAGAAAATGAAAGCGATCTGGAGACTGATATTCAAGAATTTTATACGTAATATTTTTCCTGACTGTATTTTAACAAACAGCCAATTTTATATGATATTTGAGTTTAGCTTTCACAAACATACTCCTTTTTGAACTTTTACCTCTTTATCATTTTAATATCTCGTCCAGATTTTCATTATATTTATCCGTTAAAATTTAATCACCTGTCTTGCCTTGGTAGTTTGTTCAAAGTTTATTTTCCTTGCCTCTACTACTTACGAAAGACAATAGCATGGAACGAACGTAGTGTACATTTTGCTTTCGTGCGAGTAACTATAGCCTGGATGGAACACAGCAGACTACATTTGGGGTTCGTAAATCATTTAAGTGACATCCCACGCCCGAAAATCTCTCTTGCGTACACAATTTAGCTTTCTCGACTTGATGATTTTCTTATTATAATTCAATCGATGTCGTTTCAAAGCAATGGCTTACTGAAAATTATCAAAAACACGTCGTTCTTAGGACAATGAATTATAATCTAATGTTAGTTAACACCTGCCATCGATAGTACGAGAATTACGAATTACTCACGGAGCTGTTCGCCATAGCGTAATGGGTGAGGAATTAGTTGTGATGTACGAACATGTTAGACGGTGGTTCGGAACTTGCTAGGGCGCGGTGGATAAGGGCGCTCGGTCAGAGGGTTGCCGGCATGGTAGCTCGACGCCCTCTGTAACGAGAAAACAGTGATAGACGAAGCGATCAAAATAGAACAAAACATACCAACGCCTACAAAGTACCGATCAAACCGAAGAACCAATGAAAAGAGAGAAAAGGAAAGAGGGTTTAACAATCACCGTCTGAAGAGAAGGCCTGTGTACTCCCGTGCCACGTGATGTGAAGCAGTGGGCTGTGCCCCAACAGCCAGCCAGTGAGCTACGCAATCGCGATCTACTCAGCATGACGTGGCGTGGTACGGCAATGCACAGACCTCCTCTTCAGACAGTGTTGGTTCAACGCCATCTGTAATAAAAAACTTAGTAAAATGCTCGACGAACAACGCAGAACTAAATTGAACAAACGACCGCAAAGCATTACTCTCCCTGAGGAATATTGCCGCCTGAAGCCACGAACACCATCTGCCGGCGTGGCGCAGGGGATAGCGTCACGGACTGCGGAGCAGAAGGTCGCTGGTTCAATCCCGCCCACCGGCGAAAATTTATTTCCTTGTAATTTACAATTCCAGAAATTTCTTCATCTTTCTTATGTTCACTTGTAAATGCTACTTGTTTCTTATGTTAACTGTTCTTCTAATTTCTGGTAAATTCTGTATGTGTATAAAAAGCAAAGCACTCTGCCTGAGAGGCAGTCAGTGCTGCGTGTATGTTGAGTCCTTGTCTGGCTGCCCGCCTGAGCACGTCGCTCTCCGGGCAGTGCAAGCAAGTGCTTCTTCGCGAGCTTCGCTAGAGGCGGCTGCTTCCTTATTAATCGCTGTTTAGGAAACTGTAAGTTATGGCTGAATTTAACGATAGGGAAGAAAGGGAGAATAATGTTCAGGTCGACTTTAACAAGAATTTCCCACGACCATATGCTTTTGAGATCCATCGATGGTTAGAGGAGGATTTGAATTTGCCGGAAAATGAAGTTTTAGGCGTTCAACTGGACACGATCATGAACTGCTTGTTTTTGAAAATCAGAACCCCGGAATTATGTAATACTTTGGTAGAAAAGAATGACGGTACCCGTAAATTTAGACATTTAAATGGTCAAATCAGTGACGTTTATTTATCTCACGCAGGCTTTGGTCTCCGTACTGTTAGGATATTTAACTTGCCATTTGAAACTCGGCTAGAAACTATCAGTCGGTATTTGAAACCATACGGAAAAGTGATACAAATTACAAAGGAGAAGTGGTCATCCGCGTACCGTTACCAAGTAGATAATGGTATCAGGTCTGTTAAAATGGTAGTACATAAACATATCCCTTCATTCATGATAATTGCTGGGCACCGTGCTTTTATTACATACGACGGCCAGCCGCAGACATGTTCACTTTGTCATTCGACCGACCACTTGAGACAACAGTGTCCGCGGCGCAGGCGCCCCGCGCAACTGCCGGCAGAGAGGCAGGGGGGCGGCGAGGCCGCTGCGTCGTCGTACGCCACGGTGGCGTCACGTTTGGTTCCCGCGCGTCGCGGAGCAGACACTTTGGTGGCCGCGCCCGTAGACGTTATGGATACTACTCCAGCCATATCCCAAGCAGACGTATCAGAAGACCCTGTATCAGGAAATGTCCTTGAAACCGTTCGTGATTCAGAAACAGAGACTTTAGTTGACCGTCTGTCTGCCTCGAATGTCGAAGTCCCTGTGGCATCTGACACTATCGCCATATCGACCCCTTGGTACGAGGAAGTCGTAGACGAAACTGTAGCCATGCAACCTGCCGCAACTGCGAAAGTTACACAGACTATACCCGAGATAGAAGGTAGCGCAGGATTAGAACCCGCGCCACCTGTCTGTGACAGGCCAGCAGTACATATGGAAGAGTCCCTGCCTGTAGTTACACAGCAAGCTGAGGAACCATTAGTGTCTGATGTGACCGCGCAGGTTTCAGACACTGCGAGGGAGTCACAACCGGTATCGGAAACTGTCGTACAGTCCGCTGTGTCCCCAGTTGCAGTCGCGTCACCCTCCGGATGGAGCGACCGTCAGGCGACACAGGTAGCTGCGCCCCAAGAGTTAGAACCGAAATCGCGGCGGGACAGCTGCGTGGGCACGAGTGACGTGCACAGGTCTAGGAGCTCCGGGAGCTCGGGCAGTCGCGACGGCCGCCGCCGGGAGCGCAGCCCCTCCCTGGAGAGGGCGCTGGCGCCCCGCCACCAGTACGGGACCAGGCAGAGGCAGAAGGCTGCGGGTTCTGATCCCGGCCACCGGCAGGGCGACCCCGGGCGAGTTGCGAGGGAGGGCGGGGTCGACGCCGTCCGCCGCCAGCTGCAGGAGGTGCTGAGCGAGGCGATGGCGGACATGGCGCGGGACGCGCCCTCGGGGTACGAGGCGGCGCCGCAGCCGATAAAGCGCAAGTCCGACGACTCGTACGAGAAGCGCACTCGCCCGCCGCACCAGTTCTCCCGGTCGGAATCGCAGTCACAAGAGGGACACACAGAGCGTGCCTCGTCGACGACGGATTTACACATGGACACGGAAGTAGGGCCTACACACCCGAACTGGTTGACTGACAGGTCAGGGGAACATGAAGACGTGGCCGGGACTCAAACCCCTGTTTAGAGTATACACTCCCAATTGACATTATGGTAGCGCATTTGCCATCAGTAGTCGCTACCATAAATATCAATAGATTCGAGTCAAATGCAAAATTTATAGCCTTGGTCGAATTCGTAAACAGTATTAAAGCAGACATCGTCTTTGTGCAAGAAGTTGTGACGAATTTGATCAGTTCTGTGCCAGGTTATCAAGTTATTTTAAATTACGACCCTGAAAGTTCTCGTGGGACCGCCATTTTAGTCAAACTCGATTATGATATTTCAAATGTTGCGACAATCCCTAACGGACGAGGTATAGCGTGCACAATTAACAACATCAGATACGTTAACGTGTATGCCCCGTCGGGTGGTGAAGGTAAGCCGTTGAGAAGAGTATTTTTTAGTAGCGATATCTGCCATCTGTTGTACGACCGTCACCTTCCAGTTGTGCTGGGTGGCGATTTTAATTGCGTATTGGAAGCTCAGGATCAGGAACCGCAGCCTAACAAATGCTTAGAACTTCAAACTTTGGTGACGGAGTTGAAGGTGACGGATTCCTGGAGACACCTGTACCCGCGTGCTCCAGGATTTACATACTTTTATCCCACTGGCCGTAGTCGTATAGACAGGATATATATTTCTTCCGACAAAAAGAATTGCATAGTCGATGCAAAGGTCCATCCAATCGTTTTCTCTGACCATTGTGCGTACGTTTGCAAATTTCACTCCTTGCTAGAGACGAGAGCCCGATCGCGGTATCACTGGAAACTGAATACCCGTCACCTGCAGGACAGCACTCTGGAACCGGCGATCACTGGCGTGTGGCGGCGGGTTCTGAGCCAGCGCGCCCAGTACGACTCGGCGTTGTCATGGTGGGTGGAGTTAGGGAAGCCAGCTCTGCGGAAAACGCTCAAAGAGTTCAGTGCTAACGCCCAACATTGGAGGAAGAACACAGTGGCCTTTTACGAACAGTGTTTGCAAGACGTTATCGAAATGCCAACAGACGACCCAGCGCTTAGACTGGCGCGAATCAAACAGATAAAGAGCCGCCTACTGGAAATGAAGCAGTCGCTTTTGTACGGGTCCGTAGTTCGGAGTCAGGCGCAGGACGTGGGGCAGTTGGCGGACGAGGCGCCCTCCGTGTTCCACTTGCTGCGAGAGCGCAGGCGCGCGGCGCGGAGGCACATAGCGGAGCTGGAGGCAGCCGACGGCGGCCGGCTGCGCGCGCAGGCCGACATCCTGTCCGAGGCGCAGCGCCACTTTGCCCAACTGTTCGCCGAGAAGGACGCGGACGCAGACGCTGTCGCAGCCCTCTTGCAAGAAGTGCCGCACATCTTAACACCCACTGACCGACGTCATTTAAATGCCCCCTTCACCGCAGCAGAAATCCTGGACGTACTAAAAACATGTGCCAAGCACAGGTCGCCAGGGACAGACGGAATGCCACCGGAATTTTATCTTAAATTTTGGGGTATAATTGGTGAGACTGTAGCTGAAATTTTTAATGACATTTTACAGGGAGTACCGGTTCCGAAATCCTTTTTAGAAGGCGTTATTACCCTTGCCCCGAAGACCAGAGTCAGTAGTAAATTATCAAGTCTGCGCCCTATTACGCTTCTTAACGGGGATTACAAACTTTTTACAAAGTGTGTCGCAACGAGGTTAAAATGTGTTATGTCTAAAATTATTAGTGACTTTCAGTTTTGCGCGGTACCACGCAGAACAATACATGATGCGGTGTCAACATACAGGGACGTAATTGCATTTACCACCGTGCAAAAAATACCTTTCGGAATCTTATCTATAGATTTTGCCACCGCATTCGATAGGGTTAGCCATTTGTATCTCCGGCGTGTGTTACAGAAATTTGGATTCGGTATCAACTTCGTCAGAATGATCCACAATCTGTTCATTGGTTCGACCTCCCGTGTTTGTATTAATGGCACTTTAACGGAGCGTGTTCCCATACGGTGTTCCGTGAAACAAGGCTGCCCATTGGCGATGTCGTTATTTGCTATTTCCCTTGACCCGCTCTTACGTAAACTGCACAGGTCTTGCGTCGGAATACAAATCGGACAAACAAAACAGGTTTGTCGCGCATACGCCGACGACCTGGGACTTCTGGTGTCTCGGCCGGCCGACCTGGACATCATACGCGACAGTCTCACCACGTACGAGCGGGCATCGGGAGCGGCGGTCAACACCCGCAAAACCGTTTTTCTCCCGATCTACAATGCCGATCGCAACTATAGGCGGCCTTGGTTTACTGTAAAACTGGAACACAAGATTTTGGGCGTTCGACTGCAAGCCAATTTAATGAAATCGGCCGTATCGAACTGGCGCACGGTATTGTACGGTATAAGGGCAATGTCGCATTTAAATTCCACACGCAGCTTATCTTTAAAGCAACGGGTCACCGTCATCAATGTGTTCTTGCTGAGCAAAGCTTGGTATATTGCTCAGGTTTTCCACTTACCTAAAGAACTCGGACGAGCGATTACGCAGGCTGCGTATTGGTTGCTGTGGCGGGGCCACATCTTTAAAGTTGCGTACGCGACCTGCACGCTACCGCGCGAGAAGGGGGGACTCGGACTGACGCACTTTGCGACAAAAGCGGCCGCTCTGCTGATTCATCGGACGAGTCGGACGATCGAGGAACACCCGTCGGGTCCCACGGCGGTCGTGTTCGGCAGATTTCGGCCGTCATCGGAAACGGCACCTGTAGACCCTTCCGCCATCTCGTTCCGGCTGCGCTACATCCGGGAGTTCTTCGTGCAAAAGAGTTACTTGGACGCCGAAGACCTGGAGCCCCGCTCGCGGACAGTCAAGACCGTGTACCGCGCTCTGCTGGGACGCCCGCTCGCGAACAAGATGGAAGCCCGTCACCCGACGGCTGCGTGGAGGGCCGTGTGGACCAACGTGCACGCGCCTTTCCTGCAGACGGACGTCAGCAGCCTGTGGTACCGCGCGGTCAACCGGATGCTGCCCACGCACGACCGGATGGAGCGGATAGGGCTGCGCGCGACCAGCCGCTGCAGCCACTGCGGCCTGGAGGACTCGCTGGAGCACAGGTTCGCGTGCGCGCGCCACCGCTCCGTCTGGGGCGCCGCGGCGCGCATGCTCGCCCTCGTCAACAGGAGCGTCGCCAGCGCGTTCGACGCCCGCACAGCCCTCGTCCCGGACTTCACGCCGTTTCCCTCCGCCAAGAGGGCGGCCACAACCTGGATTGTGGCACACACCGTATACGCCATCCTCCATTTACAAATCGACCAGGTTTATCTCTATTTAGTTCATCTGAAGTCTGAACATCAGAGAGTCAAAACACGCAAAGACTATCGATCAACATTCGCAAACTTTTTGAATGTCGCAATTCAGTATGCATTTGATAATTTACTCTAAGATGGGACACACAGTTTTGATCTAAGCATCAAACAAGGAAATGGAAAACGTAAAAACACTATGGTAATTCGCAACATAGAAAATTAGGTAACAGCCTTGGTATTTCCTTTTCATTTGAGAAAGAAGTTATTTCACTTTTTCATTGTTTTAACCTGTGTGTGGTCTCGTTAGGAGCCGCACCAGCGGAATGTTGTTTTGTTAGTTTTTCATTTGTTTTGCTGGTCATTCCTCCTTTTCTTGTTTTTTCACTTTATTACTAATTTTTGGTGGAAGAAAAAGCATGTAGTTCGTGAATGTTGTCAGAGGAGCCGCTCGAGTAGCGGCGATGCGGGGGTTGCAGGGGCAGCGCGGCAGGGCGTGCTGGCCACAGACTGCCGTTTTAGTTAACATTTCAACTGTTTTAAAATTGTGTGTTTTCGCCAGGAGCCGTACCGGCAGAATGTTATTTTGTAGTTTTCTTTTGTTGTGCTGGTCATTCCTCGTTTTCTGTTTGACATTATTATTCCTTATTGGAGCAGGAAAAGAAAGGGGGAAAACTGCTGTTACAAAAAAAAAAAAAAAAAAAAAAAAAAAAAAAAAAAAAAAAAAAAAAAAAAAAAGAGTACATCCTTCCAAAAGTCCATATTGTCAGAAGAACGATGGAAAAAAAAAAAAAAAAAAAAAAAAAAAAAAAAAAAAAAAAAAAAAAAAAAAAAAAAAAAGAAAAGAAAAAGAGTACATCCTTCCAAAAGTTAAAAAAAAAAAAAAAAAAAAAAAAAAAAAAAAAAAGTTTGGTGGAGGCGCCAAAAAAAAAAAAAAAAAAAGGACCCAAACGAATGGTTAAAAGGGGTCGACCGAGTCGCCAAGTACAACAGGTAGGATCATACGATGTGCTTGGCCAACGTTTACTTATATCTGGACGGAACAGCCCAGCAATGGTTCGAGAACAACGAAGACAAGTTGAATGACTGGGAGACGTTCCAGGAGGAACTTAAGAAGACGTTTGGAGACCGCCAGCGACAAATCCGCTCGGCGGAAGAACAACTGAAGAACCGGGCCCAACGACATGGTGAGCCGACACAATCGTACATACAGAGTGTTTTGGCCCTGTGTAACGTAGTCAATCCGAACATGACTGAAACGGACAAAATCACGCACCTGATGAAGGGTATTGCAGAAGATATGTACCAAGCTCTTCTGATAAAAGACGTCGCTACGACAGAAGAGTTCATCAAGTGGTGCCAGCGTATTGAAGAGATGCAACAAAGGAGGGTTGGACACAAGAAGTATGACAGACTCCCAAATGTAGTCCCTATGGCCGTTGTGGAAGACCAGCAGGACTTGGTTTCTCTCATATGACAAATAGTGAGAGAAGAATTACAACAGTGCATGGCAGCCGGGACTATTAGACCGAGCGAGCATCAGATTATGGCCATGGATGTGAGCCCTGTAAGTCACGAGGTAGCCGACGCCGCTGAGGACGAGGTATTTCAAACATTAGCTCCTGTCTGCCCCGTCAATCGCACCCGACGTGAAGAATGTCGTCGCCCTGCTATGACTTACGCTGCAGCCGCCAAACGGCAGCCCATGAACCGGCCGACGCGACCACAGCCAACTCCCCCGGTAACTATGACGCCCCGGAGAAGAACAGACGTCTGGAGGACAGAAGACAACACACCACTGTGTTTCCAGTGTGGACGCCCTGGACATGTCGTACGCTACTGCAGAGAGAGGAGGCGAGTATTCGATGATTATTTTGCCGCAAGACGTCAGCCGTCGGAGCAGTTCTATCCAAGGCAGTCACCTGCTGATGAGTTCAGTCGACCTATGGGAAGAAGCCCATCGCCGTACCCTAGACGAGGTGGCTCCCCGACGCGCCGCAGCCGTTCACCGTCGCCGTACAGAGGTACCAGCCGCTCCCCTAGCCGCCGCGACCAGGAAAACTAAGCATCTACGGAGGTGAGGCCGCCGCAGATGAAAATCCTCCATGGACGACAGTCGCCAAGACGTCGGGAAATCTCATCGACGTCATAATCGACGGCCAATCTGTCCGGGCACTTGTTGATTCAGGAGCCTCTTTTTCTGTATTATCGGGTAATTACCGCCACACACTAAAGAAGACAATGTTCTGTGATATGGGAGCAACTGTGCTGAAGGTTGCTAATGGAAAGTACGTCCATCCAGCAGGAACTTGTGTCGCAAGAATAACCATCAACAACAGGACGCAGCCGTTTGAATTTGTCGTGTTAACAGAATGTAGTCACAATGTCATTCTCGGATGGGACTTCCTTCAGGCATCCCAAGCTATCATTGACTGTGGAAGATCTGAGCTGCAAATTGAAGAAGTTGTTCAGCCTGAACACACTTCAACACAGTTGACAGGCGGCTATCATAAGCATTACCGGTGGTCAAGGAGAGATTTGGATCACAAATTGTCACGAGCAGTCATAAATTATCCCCAAGGGAATGTGTATCGGTACAGCTGAACCAATCCAGGACGGTGAGCTCAACGTCATCAATGAAGACCCATGCCCTGCTATTAGTACAGACAACACGCTGGAGAAAACAAACATGGAACTGCCAATAGGGCCTGGACTGACCAAGGAACAACGCCAGAGGGTGTTAGGTATACTACGCCAATTTTCGGGTGCATTCACACCTCAGCAGGGGAAAAGTCAGACGAAACGACCCACGATAAAGCACCGTATCAATACTGGGGGCCATCCACCAATTAACCAGCGTTCGTATATAGTGTTGCCAGCTGAAAGACGGATAATTCGGGAGGAAGTGGAGAAGATGTTGCGAGATGACATTATTCAACCTTCAGAGAGTCCTTGGTCGTCTCCGGTGGTCCTCGTAAAGAAGAAGGATGGCACATGGCGATTCTGCGTCGACTATCGGCGGCTGAACAGAATCACAAAGAAAGATGTCTACCCATTGCCGCGTATTGATGACACCTTAGACTGCTTGAAAGGAGCTACATACTTCTCAACTATGGACTTGCAGACAGGTTACTAGCAAATCGAGGTTGACGAAGCTGACAGGGAGAAGACGGCTTTTATTACTCCTGACGGTCTCTATGAATTTAAAGTAATGCCATTTGGATTATGTAATGCTCCAGCCACATTCGAACGCATGATGGACAACTTACTTCGACACCTTAAGTGGACGACGTGTCTCTGCTATTTAGACGACATTGTCGTTTTCTCGAAAACATTTGAAGAACATCTGAGTCGCCTGTCAACTGTGTTGAAGTGTGTTCAGGCTGCAGGTCTCCGCCTCAATCCAAAGAAGTGCCTCTTCGTCGCCAAAGAGATAAAAATCCTGGGGCACCTAGTCAACAGAGATGGAGTCCGTCCAGATCCAGATAAAATAAGGGCAGTCACAGAATTTCCAACTACTCAGCACATTCGTGATGTGAGAAGTTTTATCGGGCTGTGTTCATACTACCGACGTTTCACAAAAGGATTTTGTAACAAGGCACGTCCATTACAAGAACTTCTGCAGGGAGACGCCAAATTTTACTGGGATGAGACAAAAGAAAGAGATTTCCGAGCACTTAAGGAGGCTCTAACTTCCGCACCAGTGCTAGCCTTGTACGACGAGAATGCAGAAACGGAACTTCACACAGACGCCAGTGGCTATGGGATTGGTGCAGTGCTTGTACAAGTTCAGGAAGGTGCCGAAAAAGTGATAGCCTATGCGTCAAGAGTACTCTCAAAGTCCGAGATAAACTACTCTACAACTGAAAAAGAATGTCTCGCAGTTATCTGGGCTATCAACAAGTTCCGGCCGTATTTATTCGGCAAACCATTCACCGTCATGACAGACCACCATTCTTTGTGTTGGCTGACTAGCTTGAAGGATCCATCAGGTCGACTAGCAAGATGGGCACTAAGACTCCAAGAGTACGATGTCACAGTGGTATTCAAGAACGGGCGCAAACACAAGGATGCCGACTGCCTTTCGAGGAATCCATTAGTGGAACACAACAGCATTAATGGAATTTCAGCTCTCACAGAATTAGATGACGTTACAGCTGAACAGAGGGAATATCCAACACTATTAAAAATGATAGAGGCCTTGGAGAAAGGAGAACCGACCAATGGAGAGTTCCAACTTATAAACGGAACATTGTACAAGAGCAACTACGATCCACTGGGCCCCAAATGGCCATCTCATACCGATTCCGCCGGCAGCAGCTCCATTCCACCGAGTTGGAATCTATCTTTTAGGGAGGTTCCCGAAGTCGACAACCGGTAACCGTTGGATGATAGTCTGCACTGACTACCTCACACGCTACGCTGTCACCAAACCTGTGCCGACTGCAGAAGCTCCAGAGATCGCAAAATTCTTTGTAGAAGACATTATTTTGAAGCATTGAGCACCACGTGTCATGATATCTGATCGTGGGAAAGTATTCCAGTCAAAACTAGTATCAGAGGTAATGTCACGGTGCAACATTGTGCACAGAATGACAACTGCATACCATCCTCAGACAAATGGTCTTACAGAACGTTTTAACAAAACGTTAGCCGAAATGCTGTCGATGTACGTCGATGTTGAGCAGAAGGATTGGGATACAATTCTGCCAGTCGTGACATTTGCTTACAATACCGCAAGACAAGACACCACAGGCTTCACTCCGTTTTTCCTGCTCCATGGCCGTGAAGCTGAGACGACAATGGATACGCTGTTCCCGTTCCAACCGGACGAAACTCAGGATGACTATGTTAAACAGCTCATCACCAGGGTCGAAGAAGCAAGACAGCTGGCTCGCATACGGACACTGGACGCCCAGGAGAAGGACCGTCAGCGGTATAACGACAAGCACCGACCTGTTGTGTACAGCCCAGGAGATCTGGTATGGATTTTTACCCCTGTATGGAAGGTTGGACTGTCAGAAAAGTTATTGAAGCGATACTTTGGTCCGTATCGTGTCATACGCCGCTTGTCAGACGTCACATACGAAGTTGAGGGTTATGAGCCGTCGTCGAAACGTCAAAAACGAAGAGACATTGTCACGTCCTGCGCATGAAGCCTTACTACGATCCTGAAGAGCAGGTAGACGACAATGGCTTCTTGTTCAAGGACTTTAAGGACGGTAATGTTCCTGATGAAGCCACGACAGGAACGTCTGCAGTCGATAATCGCGTAGAAGGGAAGGATTCTGTTGAACTGTCATACAGAGGACCCATGACACGGTCAAGATCCAGGACATTGCAGCTGGCTCCACAGGGATCATAACAGCGGGTCGCTGTTTCTCCAGGAGAGGGAGCAATGTCGCGTGTGACCACGAACACCAACTGCCGGCGTGGCGCAGGGGATAGCGTCACGGACTGCGGAGCAGAAGGTCGCTGGTTCAATCCCGCCCACCGGCGAAAATTTATTTCCTTGTAATTTACAATTCCAGAAATTTCTTCATCTTTCTTATGTTCACTTGTAAATGCTACTTGTTTCTTATGTTAACTGTTCTTCTAATTTCTGTCTGTGTATAAATAGCAAAGCACTCTGCCTGAGAGGCAGTCAGTGCTGCGTGTATGTTGAGTTCGTAATAAACGTGCTTTCAGTATAAGTGCTGTGTTTAGTTGCCTTCGAAGTCAAGCCTGCTTCCATTGCAACGCGACAATATATATATTGCGATGCTATGCTATGCTCCGATGCGCGAGGCCGTTCCCCGTCGGTGGTTCGAATCTCCCCTCGGGCATGTGTGTTTGTGCTGTCTTTGGTAGAAGTTATTTTATAAGTAGTTTGTAAGTTTAAGGACTGATGACCCCGCAGGTAAGTCCCATAAACTTAAGCATTTTTTGAACAATGAATTGTAAACATGTACATAAACTGGGGAGATACTGTTACAATGACTGTTGTAAATGACGTAATGATAGTACTAACTTTGTATATATATTAAGTACTAGATATATATGGAATTCATTATTACCACACTTATTGCGTTTGTGATTTTAGCTGTAAAAGAAAACGGAATCACGGCCTGAAATAGAATATTTGCTCTTTATTTTAGCACAGAACAAAGTAACATGATCGAAATCATATCTGAACTGAAGGAAAGGTAATACCATCAAAATTAAATGCGTCCATACTAACCATGTCAAATACAGACTTTTAAAAGATGCATTGATTCTAATTAATGAGTTTCAATATATTCCATAAATAGTGAATAACTGCTTAAAAAAAATAGGAAGGAAGGTCCCATCGACAGAGTGATCATTAGAGACGGAACTTACGCTCGGATTATTGGGGAAGGATGGGGGAGGAAATCGGCCATGCAATTTGAAAGGAACCATCCCGGCATTTGCCTGGAGTGAATTAGGTAAATCATGGAAAACCTAAATCTGGATGGCCGGAGGTGGATTTGAACCACCGTCTTCCCAAATGCGAGTCCAGTGCGGAAAAGTAAAGGTAAATTGTTGCAATGTATATACTTCCCTTTCGTTTCATTAAGGAACTACACGTGCCACAGAGATCTATGACTTCCTTTATATACGAAATACCAGTATCAGCACGTTGTTCAGAAAATTCATTATTGCAGTATCCTCCTAGTTTATGTGCATATGCTTCAGAAGACCATTGTTCAATTCGTTGTTGAGTATTTCACGGCATGTTCTCGAAATAGTACAAACACGCATTTTAGAGGGAGCATTCTTACATTTACACAACTCTAAATATTGAGAAAATAGTTCTATTTAATAAGAGTGCCCGATTCCCTTTTAGGAAAGTAAGGAGAAAAATGTTCGGTAGTGCACTACAATCCAAGGCACTGCCCACTACTCTACGGCGAGCAGTTGCAAGATTCGTCCTTTAATCCCTTAGTATCGATGGCAGTTGTTAACTGGTGCTAATATGGCATTTTTAGACACTAGATTATCGTTTATCTTACGAGGAACGATGTGCGCCGTTGCCTTGAAATGACAACGTTTAGGTTAAATAAGAAAACCATCAAATACGGTACGTAAGATGGCGTATGCCACAGAGAGGTCTGGGCGTGGAATGTCACGTGACATCTCCTAACGTCTGGTTTTCGTAAAATCAATGGACGGTGTCAAATCGCCGTTACTTTTGTAAATATCTCTCAAACGATACGAGATACGAAAAAAACATAAGAGAGCAAATTTTTAGAGAACTTTCTCCTCTATAAATTCGGTTATTTAATTTTCGTGTAAGTTGAACGGTTTAATTGCAATTGAAATTACATTACGAACGGTTCGACCTAAAAAGTGGGAACACGTTACAGACAGAGAGACACCGTCAATTCACCGTTATTTTTGCAAATATCTCTGCAACGATGCACGATATGAAAAAAACATAAGAGAGCTAAGTTTTGGAGAATTTTTTCCTCTACAATTTCGGTTATTCAATTTTCGTGTCAGATGAACGGTTCGATTGCAATTATATTACAAACGGCATTTTTTAGTGTTACTAACGTATTTCTTGTCCGAAAAATTTGAAAAAGTGAGGTTCTTGTCTCTGTCGGTCTACAATTATGACTGTAAAATTAAGTGCTGATCGGTTGAACGGTTCGACTTAAAAAGTGGGAACACGTTACGGACAGACAGACATCCCAAAGTCGCCGTTATTTTTTTAAATGTCTGTGGAACTATGCGAGATATGAAAAAAAAACATAAGAGAGCAAAGTTGTAGAGAAATTTCTCCTCTACAACTTCATGTACTCAAGTTTCCGTGTCAGATGAACGTTCATTTAAATTTGGAGCCTACTTTTAGTGTTACTACCGTAACCTAAAGTGGGCCAAAATTTTCCCCGTCTTTCCCTAAAGGGGTTTCGAGCACTCGTATAATTAAATAGAGCTATGTTTAGAGTTATGCATATGTAAGAATGCTCCCTCTAAAATGCGTGTTTGTTCTATTTCGTGAATATGCCGTGGAATACCTAACAAAGAATTGAATAATGGTCTTCTGAAGCATATCCACGTAAACTGGGAGGATACTGTAATAATGAACATTCTGAACAACGTGCTGATACAGGTAGTTTCATATATAAAGGAAGTCCTAGATTTCTGTGGCAAGTGCAGTTCCTTAATGAAACGGCAGGGAATGGTATACATTGCAACATATTACCTTGTTTATTGTTTTTCTAAGCATTTATTCACTATTTCTGGAATATATTGAAAGTCATTAATTAGAAACACTGCCTCTACTAAAATGTTTGTCTTTGACATGGTTTTAACGTAGATGGTATTACCTTTCCTGTAGTTCAGATATGACATCGTTCATGTTACTCTGTTCTGCGCTAAAATAAAGAGCAAATATTCTATTTCAAACAGTGATTAAGTTTTCTTTTACAGCTAAAATTACAAACGGAATAAGTGTGGTAATAATGAATTCCACATAATTCTAGTACTTAATATATATACAAAGTTAGTACTACCAATACGTCATTTACAACAGTCATTGAAATAGTATCTCCCCAGTTTATGTACATGTGATAAAGAAGTCTATGTTTACAATGCGTTGCTATGTATTTCATGGCATGTTCTCGAAAGAGAACAAATGCACTTTTCAGTGAAAGCGCTGTTACCTTTGAATCTTATTATAGATGGCGTTGAAACCTCTTTCTTTTTCTTTTTTGTCATTGCTTCTGCGGTTTGATCGATACTTTGTGAACGTTGGTATGTTTTGAACTGTTTTGATCGTTTCGTCGTTCACTCAGGTTTCTCGTTACAGAGGGCGTCGAGCTACCACGCCGGCAACCCTCTGACCGAGCGTGCTGAGCCACCGCGTCCTAGCAAGTTTCGAACCACCGTCTAAAATGTTTGTACCTGACAAACTAATTCGTTGCCCATTACACTACGCCGAACTGCTACGAGAGTAATCCGTAATTCGCTTACCATCGATGGCAGTTATTATCTACTAACATGGCATTTTTAGACATTAGATTATAATTCATTGTCCTAAGAAAGACGTATGTTTGATAATTTTCAAAGTGCCATTGCTGTTAAATGAGAACGCTTGAGCTATAATAAGAAAATCAACAAATACAAAAAGCAATATGGCGTATGCAATAGAGAGTTTCGGCCGAGGGATGTCACGTGACTAATTTCCGAACGCCAAATGTACGGCGTGTTTCATCCAGGTTATAGTCACTCATCCGAACGGCAAATGTATGCTACTTTCCTTCCAGGGTATAGGCATTGGTAACAAGAAGAGGCAAAGAAAAGGAACTTTGAGCAAACTATCAAAGCAAGACAGGTAATAATATTTTAACTGAAAAATATAATGACAATGTGGGAGAGATATTAAAATAATAGTTTAAATAGGAAAACGTAAGAAAGAAGAGTATGTTTGTCAAAGCTAAAGTAAAATATCAAATAATTTTGGCTGTTTGTTAAAATACGGTCGGAAATAATACTAAGTGTTGGGTTCATAGATACCACAATAGTCGAGTCGTGATTATATCACCCATAATTTTTTATTATTTACATTTTTATTATTTTTCCGAAATGTTTTCAAAAAAATCACAAGATTACAACCAGATCTAAAGTGAGCCGTAAAACACGTCAGTGCGATTTTTTTTCCGTTGGCTCTTATTCTTGGCTCTTTTTTTCCCTCTTCCCTTACATACGTACCCTTCGTTTATCTTTAGACCACTCCTATCTCCAGATGCACCTAATTAATGGGTGATCGTGCCTACACGTACGGATAACTTCGCGGCTCCCACATCCCGTGATCCACAATAACAAAACTAACAAAATACGGAGGTGACAGTAGAACTTTTGAGTTGGTCCCCATGTTGGTGTGGGCGTGGAGGTGTCCCATCCTTTATTTTTTTATTGAAACTTCCATCTTGAACCTCTCTGCATTTCTTACACTCCCTGCAAACGTGACAGTAACCACCTGCTAGTCTCCCGACTCCGTTCTGCTCCTGATTCTTCAGCACACTTCTATCACCACATTTCTCCAACAATACACACTCACGCCCTCCACATGTTCTCCTAATGGACCTTTCACTGCCTTACCTTATCTGACAACGAAATCCACCGCGATATTTACTCGTCTTACTAACTCTAAGTGATGCCAACAACCCTCTGCTAGTCAGGTTTTCTTTTTCCCTTCCAGTCCACCCCCCCCCCCCCTTACAACCAGTGGCTTGATTCTTTTCCCGAATCACTCTTCCTCTCGCTCTCCCTCCCACCCCATTTCACATCCCGCCACCTCTCACAAATCACCTCCAACACACTACCAGAGTCCCTCACTTCCATTACCTTCTCCCAGGCAGCCTACATACAACTCATTCCTTCCCTTATTGATGTCTCCATCATACTTGAAAGCAGTACGTAATATAATGTTCACTTAATTTTACCTGTCATTCAGTTTTGAGCATATTTTGTTGTAGAAACTTAAGGTATAATTCTGTAGAAAACAAGTTTATGTAATGTTTTGTATCATTTTATTAATCGATATAATATGCTGAAGTCATTTGCATACATCTGCTGTAAACCAAAGACTATGTTGTATCTTTGGTGTGTGTCTTGCACTCGCAGTCGTTGCGTTAAAGAGTCGTTGTGTGACTGTCATAGATCACAGTCGATGAGTAGAAGTCGTATTGGAACTGTCGAGTAAGTCAGTGTGTAAGGCTCGGAGAGTAAAAATCGGAAAGTTTAAGGCTTTAGCCATTTGAAGAGTCGCAGACAAGTCTGCAGATTGTAAACATTTGTAAGGAAGCTTATGTCAGTGAATACTCACTAATAAGGTAAGACTTGTACATTTCTTTTGTTATGAATGGTTGCTTGTACTTGAAGTATTGTAGCTGGTATTTGTTCTTTTGCTAATAAATACAGGTAAGTGCAGCTTGCATTCATCATTTAACCCTGAATCATTTTACCAGTTCCTCTTTCCTTCCACCAAAGCAAATTTGCAATCCGATCTGATCATTGAGATCATTGTTTCTTTGATAGTGTTGCATAGGAATATTGTTATTAATTTTAGAAGTATTAATTAGAACAGTTCAGTGTAGGAATTTTGGACATGATCGATTTGTCTATCAATGGGAGTAGGAAGTAGTTTGTTCATAAATTCAGTGAATTTCATAGTTGGAGATTTTCTCAGTGTTAATGAAAGGTCACTTAATGTTAGTAACAGTTAAAGTGATTTGTCTGATGAGAAGAGAAATAGATCACGTATTGAGAAAAGAAATATTTGCAGTGTGTGATATTCTGAAAACATTACCAGATTTTAAGTACATTTTATACTATTGAATCAGTATGGTAATTGTTGTACAGATAGGTACATTATCAAGTGTAGTACTTTGGTATCCATTAATCCTAAATGTCGTTATTTGAAAACATATTTATTCAAGTGACAAAAGTATTATAGTAGTAGCACGTTGGTTTGTTGGTTCTCGTAGTCGAATTGTGCATGTACCGTCATGCAACTATAATATTATAGTTAACAAATATTAACAAATCTGAACATTTCATTTGCTCACATTGTTTCTCACACACGAAATTAATGTGAAACAAATAACGAATTTAATTACAGTCGATTTATTGACTACTGTACAATTTAAAGTGTTATCCATTGTGCATAAAACAAAACCACATACACGTAAGATTACTGCATTCCATGTCAGTTGTAATTTATTCTAACAGGACAAAGGAAGGTACTAAGTCTCACTGCTTAGTGCAGTTATTTTGTAGCCAAAGCCACAACAGAAAATTTATTTGTGAATTTTATCGGGCACCATCACTTAACACAAACAGTGACGCTATTGTTCCGACACACACACACATAAACACACAACTTTTATCTTCCAAACACACACACCACTTTTATACTGTACAATACCTCAGTTTTATTTTTTAATGACATCAACTAAGTGAGCTGAGTTAATGTTTTAATGAGTACATAGATTCATGACTGATCATACGTCTTTTATCCTGCACGTCAATATCTTTCTGCATGTCACTTCGTTTTTGTTTTGTCGTCCTGGTCAGCCTCTGTTTCATCGTTCACGGAATAGCTTTCAGGGAAGGTTCTATCAGGATGCGTTGATAGCTAGAACAACTATATAGATTGATTGGATTTGATTTGATTTTTTCAGGGAAGCCAAAACAGTCTTGGTCCAACCCGCCACTGCCCGCACCGAAACTAAGTTTATTGTGCGGTATCGCTCCCTGTATGTCTAGTATAGCCAACCAATGCCCTTGAACAGTGCCAGGGTCCCTTTACCAGTTCTTTATTAGACACAATTGCTTCGGGTCTGGTTGTCCCAAATGTTCTGTGCCTTTTACTCTCCAATGCAGTGCATTCGAAGATTAGATGTGATGCAGTTTCATCACCGTCATCATAGATCCTACATTTAGGGTCCTCTTCTGTTATTCCCATTGTATGTAGGTGTTTTTTGAAATTCCCATGGCCTGTCAGCAATCCAACCATGAGTCTAATCTCTCTCGAGTTCAGACCCAGGATTGCAGAGCTTCTTTTAAAACATGGCTTTGGCATCATTACCTTGCCATGTTTTTGTTGGTAGACTTTGGTCCAATATTCTACGTGCTGTCTTCTGAGCCAGTTACGTAGCTCCAATTTGATCATTGCCTTGGTGATTGTCAGGACAGGTTCCGGTCCAATAAATGGAGTCTCTGCCCCCATCCTGGCTAATCTGTCGGCATGTTCGTTGCCACTGATCCCTGAGTGGCCAGGGACCCACAATAGGTTTACTCTATTGCTTTCCCCTAGCTCCACCAGAAACCTGTGATATTCTGCAACAATTTTACACCTTGTTGCAGGAGCTGCCAGTGATCTCAGGGCTGCCTGGCTGTCTGAATAAATATAGATGCTACAATCTTTGCAGCACCTACGCAAGTTCTCCTCCACACACGCCCTGATGGCAGTGATTTCCGCCTGGAATACTGAGGCCAATTTCCATAGAGAGATGACGCCCTCCAGTCTTGGCTGCACCCCATATACCCCGGCCCCAACACCTTGGTCTGATTTTGACCCGTCAGTGAACCAGACAATATGCCCCGTACAGTGTCTAACTATTTTCTCCCACTGCTCCCTGCTTCCAATTGTTATATTGAAAGGCTTGTTGAAGTAGTATGGGGTTATAATATAGTCGGCTGGCATTTCTCCAACCTTTCCTATATTTATCTCACTCACTATTTTAGTGTGTGAATCGGGATATCCCGAAGAGTTCCAGTTGTTGCCAGATTTGAGTCTGTGTGCAACAGCCGCTGCCTCCATCTTGACCCAAAGGTGTAATGGGGGCATATCCAGCATGGTTTCCATCCCAGCAGTTGGTGTGCTGCTAATTCCGCCTGTTATGGCTAAGCAGGCAAATATCTGCACCTTACCAAGCTCCTTATCAGCAACCTGCTGTTCTACCTTCTTCCACCACACAACCGCCCCAAAGGTGATCCTGGGTCTAATCACTGTGGTGTATATCCAGGCCCCAATTTTTGCCACAAGCCCTCCTGGTACTTACTAGAGTACCTTTTGCCTTGGAGTAAATATTCCTAATGTGAGGGGTCCATGTCAGTTTCTCATCAAGGGTAACCCCTAGATATTTTACTGTCCCCTTCACAGGTAGCGCTTCATTGAAAAGCTTTATATTCCAACTTGAATGTTGTATATGCTTCTGTGTGAATGGTACAACAACAGTCTTCTTAGGACTAATCCCCAGATCCTGTTTTCTGCACCAGTCTTGCACAAGGTCCAATGCAGCTTGTGCCATATTCTTCTCTGTGTCAGCAAATTTGCCAAGTATTACTATGACAAGATCATCTGCATATCCTTGGCAAAAGTACTGCCTAGAGTTTAATTCTCCAATGAGATCATTCACCACTGGATTCCACAATAAAGGGGAAAGAACTCCTCCTTGCAGGCAACCCCTAGTGGTGTTGATTACCATTTTTTCATCCATCATGGTAGCCTCTACCTTTCTTCCACTGAGCATGGCCCTAGTCCACCTACACATAGTGGTCCCTAGGTCATGCAACGCTGCTGCCCTAACCATGGAATCGAAGGTCGTATTGCTAAAAGCCCCCTTGATGTCCAGTAAGATACAGAGGGCTATTTCCTGAAAGTGTTGTGCTTTCTCCACCTTCCCAACGAGTTGGTGGAGAGCTGTCTCACATGATTTACCTGGCTGATATGCATGTTGGTTTGAATGTAGAGGAGCCCTACTTAACCTCCTTTCTCCAACATGCACATTAACCAGCTTTTCCAATGTCTTAAGAATGAAGGAGGACAGGCTGATTGATCTCATATCCTTGGCCTTGGTATGAACAATTCTCCCTGGTTTAGGAATGAAGACAACCTTCACTGCCCTCCAGGCATTGGGAATGATTCCTGCTGCTAGGCTAACCCTGAATAACCTGCATAGGAATCTAATAAGTTTTTCTCCCGCTTGTTGCAGGAGAGCTGGAAAGATTCCATCGGGGCCAGGTGACTTGAAC
The DNA here is from genome assembly GCA_026315105.1 of Locusta migratoria. Taxonomy (NCBI): domain Eukaryota; kingdom Metazoa; phylum Arthropoda; class Insecta; order Orthoptera; family Acrididae; genus Locusta; species Locusta migratoria. The sequence continues at coordinate 395,754,005 of CM048755.1, forward strand.
GGGTCAAAGGTTCCCACCGCCCATCGGACCTTACTGAAATCGACACACTCCTTGGCCAGATCCCAGTCCTCTTTGCAAATACCTGAGAACCGTTGTCTCTCAGGAATCACATTCTGGTCTGAGTTATCCCCCAGAGTATATTGAGGAAAGTGAGTCTTGAGGAGCAGTTCCAGCGTTTCATGTGCTGTCTTTGTATACTCCCCACCCTCCTTCCTCAATGTTCCTCCTGGATTAGTTGGTACCCTAGTGAGTATTTTATGAAGTCTTGCTTGAGCAGCCGTGCCCTCCACTTCCTCACAGAATACCTTCCAGGATGCCTCCTTTGCCCGTCTGATGGCAAGGTTGTAATTGACAAGGGCCTCACGATACTTTGCCCATTGTCATTTGCGCCTCGCAAGGTTAAACAGTCTTCGTACATGTTTCCTTTGCATTTCCAGGTTATTATTCCACCAAGGCACACTCCTATTTGTGAACTTCTTGGTGATTGAGCAGTTGTCCTGGTATGAGGTTTCCTATAGCAGAGGTTATGGCCTCTGCTACTTCCTCAAACTCTGCTTGATTCCTTATTGAAGTTTTAATTTCCGATAGGCTGAAGTCAAGGTCTCTCCTATATGTCTCCCAGTCCGTTTTCCTGGGATTCCTATAGGCCATGGTCTTTCTGGTTCCCATTTCAACCTTGAATTTAATATACATGTGATCTGATGAAGATGGCTCCAGGACCACATGCCACTGTTTGACGTAACTTCCCATCATCATGAAACCAAAATTTATGTCAATTACTTCTTCCCTTCTACTATTCTTGAATGTAGGTTCATCACCCCTATTCAGGATCTCCAAGTTGTTAGATAGGAGAAATTCAAGAAGGTGCTCACCTCTACTGTTGGTGTCCTTGCTGCCCCACAATAGATTGTGGGCATTGGTATCACATCCCACCAACAGTTCGTCACCTTGCTGATGACAGGCTTCTGTCACTCTCCTCACTTCCAAAGAAGGAGGAGAGCTGTCTTCGTCAGGAAGGTATGCTGAGGCCAAAACAATTTCCCTCGTGATACCTTCCTCACGTTGCTGCATCCTGATGGTCACCAGGTCCCTGGAACAAAAATCCATCATTGGTATGAAAGGTATTCCATTTCTAACATAAATGCATGTTCTGGAGTTTTTTAGATTCTAGCATAAATCAGTTTACCTCCAGTACCACCGATGCCCGATACACCCCCTTTGTATAAACAGGGTTCTTGTATCAGGGCCACGTCCACCTCCTGTCTCCCCAAGCGACGGCTCAGGGCAGCAGTGGCCCCTTTACTGTGCTGCACGTTTATCTGCAGCACTTCCAGTCCCCACCTTGCTGCCATTATTGCCTTTAAGGTCTTTGATTACCCTGACGACGACCTGTGAGAATCCTAAAAACAGTTTCAGGCCTTGCTCTCGCATAGCCTTCAGGGACTTCTCTCTGACTTCCACCACCGGGGTTCGTCCTTCCGGAACGACCTTTTGGTTAATTACCCTCCAATCCTCTGTCGAGACTTTTGGGTTCTGGACCCTTATTTTCTCGAACAGAGTCTTTGGAGGGACATCCGTAAGGATCTTTGGTACCCATATTGATACCTTTGCGGTCTTCAGGAGTTCGGTTACTGTCTTGACCAGCAGCTTCGCATCCTCCCATGGGGATATCATGGGCACCTTGTCCTTAAGCCATACAGCTGAGTGCTCCCCCTCGCAGACAAAAATGAGGGCACCACGACCTAGATAGACCCTCCTGAATTTGGGTCCTGGACCAGCGTCCCCCCCCCCCCCAATCTCTTCAAAGAGGACCATCTGCACGAGCTCCTCCTGCTCCGAGGTAATGCTCACCAGTGGGTATCCTTCTTGGACAACCGCCATTCTAAAGACCGAGAATGCAGTACTATAGATCTGTTTTCCTATTTCCTGCCTCAGCCTTTCAGGATCACGCCTGTCCAGAGAGGAGGGAGTCTTAGATTCCTCCCTAACCCTCTTGCCACCTGTCTTTGATGTCGAGGGGGTCTGTGTATCCCCTTTGACCTGAGGCAGTTTCTTTTTGGGGGTCTTGGGCTCACGCCCTTTTGATTCCATCCACTTATGCTTAGGAAGTCATTCTTTTCCTTCCTTTTGCTTCTGTTCCTTGAGAAGTTTCCTCCTCTGAGCCCCAGACAAGGCCTTAATCCTAATCTGGTCCAACTTCTCTGTTACAGCTCCCACTTCTTGCTCAGGTCTAGACCCTGATTCAGAAGTAGGAGTGCACTCCATCGGTCCTGATCCCAATGCCTGAGTATCTGAGGTCTCAGATTGCCCCTCAGATTCTTTTAAAATACTTTCTTTCTCTGTGTTCATCTTAGTCCCACGAGATTTAGGGATTTATATGGTCCACACTACGATAACCCTGCGTGGTGCAAGGCTACTTACTCAGGGAGATCGCCCGGTATCCCTGAGGCTCCGTTCGAGACACATCCACCCATGTGCCACGTACCCATCGGCACAGATCACATCACACCTTGGGTTGGGGAAGGAATTGGGAAAGGAATGGGAGAGGATAAGGAAGAAGGGACGTTGTGTGACACACTTGGTCAGATCCATCATCTGAGGCCTTTCCGGCAGTAGTTTCTCTACCTTCGGTATAGCCCTCTGCTTCACACGGATACGCAATCCTCTCCACCCGCACGGACAGTGCTTCGTCAAGGTGGTGTCCCCCGGAGAGGACTATATAGATTAGCAATACAAGTTTTATTTCCCGAAGAATACAATTACTTAACTTTTATAAAGTTTGTCTCTTCTCTCTTCTCGCGGCGTCGTCTTCTGTACGATGCTGGCTGCGCTGTAACCTAGTGACTGCCTATCTCGGTGCCGAGTTCAGATGGGCTCGTCCAGACGCATGTTGCCTAGATATAGTAGATATAGCTATCTCGCGCATGTAGGTTTCTCCCTCCAGGATGCGCGGCGCTGGCATGCGATTCGCTGCCGGTCATCCGCTGCCTTCTGCACGATCGTTCTCGAGCGTCTGGCGCGTGACGCTGACTTTACGCCACAAGAGTTTTTTGTCGCCATTTCAACGGTCAACATCTGTGACTTTTCAAGCGTTCCCGGCAGATGTGTTGTAGATACTCTTCAAGAGTTTGCAGCCCGGTAATACTGTAAGTATCCCACAATATTTCGTCGAAACAACTGTCCGACATCTTCTAGTGTTAATATTTTCTGTTGGTGACTTAAGCAAGTCCCTACTGACGATAATCGCTCGGCGGCGTCGAAATTTACAACGTAGAATATAGGAAATCCGCATGCGCGACTGGCCGTTCTGAGGTTATTAGCAGCGGCGCTCGTAGTGCCCCCTTCCGGGAGTCGAGGAGTCGTCTTCCGCACTAGCACTGTGAGGAATGACTGCGCAGCCGGACGTCTTCTGGATGAAGGTTGCGTTAAATACCCTCAACACGCTGCGCCTCGTCATGTACCCGATCTTCTCTTTTCTACTCCTCCAACCTGATGGCAACCAGTACTGCAATCCAGGCAGTGCTCAGTTGAAAGCCTGCGTCCCAGTTATTGAGATCACCCGCCGTCTGTATATATGTCGCTTCCTTGAAAACACAGTCCCAAAACGATGATGCTGAGGATAGAACTTCAATTTTCTCGTAAAGCATGCGACGCCCTTTGTCTAAACAATGCCCTACTAATGCCAGCTTTTCAGGTTACCCCAGGCATGTAAAACGTTGGTGCTCAACACTGAGTTCTTACACCGTACGGCACATTCCTGCCTTTGAGCCCCGTGCATCCTACTGTCTCTAGCTCCTCTTACCATCGACAACCCGAACCACCACTTCACTCGCCATTCATCACTACTGTGGCCAAGGACATAGAGATATCATGACGGAGGAGATGTTTTGAGAACATCAGCAATGCTAATCTCAAAATCCGCCTACCCCAGCTTACAAGGTCACCATGGCCTCATATAAAAAAAAATCCCATATTTTCCGAATCCACCCTTACCATCGACTACCTCCTTGAAATGGAGCCTCTATCTTCCTCAAATGATACAGAGTGGAACCCACTCACGCCCAGTGTCAAGCCATCTGCTGCCTCTGTTGCCTTCAATACAAAGATACCCACACCCCTGAAGGCAAAATCCAACAAACCTGTCCCTACTGCAAGTCCCACCACCTCTTCAAGGATTTCCCCAGACTGAAATCCCCTCCCAAGTTCAACACCTGCAATAATCTCCACCCACACCGCCTACTCTCACAAGTGCAAAATCAAACCCCTACGTCGAAAACTCAACGTCACCGTACCCTTTAAACCAATACATCACCCCATCCACCCTAATATTTTTCTCCATCCCATCCCAACAGCAGATGATATTATCTGTTGTATGACATTAGTCCAGCAAAAGACCAGCCCTTTCGAATTCCCCTATTCACTCCACCAAATACTCCTTGCTGCCCACTTTTTATTCCAACTATATGTTACTGCTGCCAGTTCCAGTAATTTAGTTCACTTTGTCTTCACCCGCTTCATCCCATTTTACCCTATTTCTGTCCAGAAAGATAGAGAGGTGACATTACTGGAAATACTAGAATCAGCAAAACAAACCTATGACATATGACGTTAGATTGGTATTAAGTGATCAGATTTTCTATTTTGCCTTTCTTAAATTAATCTGTGATTGCAAGTACTGGCTACAAATGGGAACTTCAACTTGTTAGGTGCATTTAACGCTCAAATTGGGAAACAGAAAATCATTTCCAAAATCGTCAAAGACTACCAAACATTCAAAATAATTAACAGTATTGTTGAAATTTTCACCAGCCTGTGTAAAGCTTTCAATCTAAAACTAATGACAGCGTATTTTAAAAACCTTCTCGGAAAACAAAACTCAAAAGTCTAGGTCACCAAATAAAATATATGACATCGAAATTAGTCAGGTTCCAAAAACTAATATTAAAAGTAAGAATGAAGGTCAAGCTGAAGAATCAAATTTTGAAACAGACTATACATGACGGCGCTTAGATAAAGTTTATTCCCCAGTGCAAGGCTACAACAAAGAGGAATAAAATATTTTATGGCTTGAAAAATATGGTATTTCGAGAAAGAAAGATGTTGAAAGCATTTAAAGCAAATTGGAAATAATTTTTTTAAAGACTATTGTGCATTAAACTGAATAAGAATTTAAAAAGAACAACTCAAGAATTTAAACTCAATTAACGCAGTATCAATCATCAGAAGAGAAAATGTTAAACGAGACATTCAAAATAAAAGAAACTGTGAGATATGAACAATGTAATTTAAGAAACTCCTCAGTTCTGCGAAACGAATGATAACTTTTAACATATTAGAACTACATTTCCAAATTCAGAATGTAATTTAAAATGTTGAAAATACCAAGGATTCGGAGGAAAATTGATTTGACAGTGTGGAAGAAATGCTGGAGGACTTTTAAGGTACTGTTGAGAACTGGATATGTGTTCCCATTTATCTTTTATACGAGAAAGGTAATTAGGTAGGAAGTAACAAATATATAGGAAACTATGCTTTTGTGGCCATCTTCCGTATCAGCTGTTAAAATTAACCATAAAAGGTATTCAGTTTTGTGCTCACTGCAATTAAGATATCTATTTTACACCAAACGCGTTTCTCTTTTTATTTTAAAAGCATCTTCTGTGGTCTGTAAATGATACCAAGGTTTGTACAATTTATTTCGTATACATAGTGCACGTTAGGCCTTTGTGTTTTCAGATTTATATTCGGTCAGCTCACGGTGTTATTGAAGAAGAGACAATAACTCCGTGAGTGGACTGAATATCAATCTAGAAACAAATAGGCCTAACGTGCACAAAGTTTTTAAAGAACTATTTCTAATCCACATATAGAAAACAAATTGTACATATTTTACTTACGTAAACAATAAAAAATAGATTTATATACTGGCAGAGTAACAGTCATTAACTTAAATTAAATAGTTTTAGGCCAGAAACAGGAGCAAATGGCAGTTGCGCAGGCGAGACATTGCTTCTCGCCATACTAACAGGTTGAGGGTTAACTGCAGTATCCCCATTTTTCGAGGATTCCTTCAGACCACCGAACACCAGTTCGTAGCCTGTTGAGGGACTTCCAGGTACACCAGTTCTTCTTTAGGTTTTTTTTAGCATAGAGGAGCAATTTCTGCTCCCTTTTTCCACATGTACACCGCTTAGTTTGTGTTTTCGTTGCTGACATGGACTCCACAAAAATATTTATGGACTTAGGCGTGATGGTACTGGCGATAGGCCAAACAGCGAGTTAGTATTAGAGGTCATGTCTCTACGTCCTCCTACTTGCGCAGCAACTTCACGCCTGATGTCATAATGTGGTTAAGTATAATGTTCATAATGTAAAGCAAGTTCACAGTTACAGTGGCTGTTTGCCCAAAAAGTCCCCAAAAATTAATGGGACTGATGCTCAATATCTATTATGCAGTCATATAATCACAGTTTATGCTAATTTGCTACTTATTTATTAATGTATTTATTTATTGATACATTTCCATAACACAACAGGTTATATTTATACAAAGATTACTAAGTATGTATATAGAACAAAACAACGTAGTTTCCAAAATTCTACTGCTCGAACTGCCTTATCAATGGTGACAACCAGGAAGTCCATCGAGACAGATTCTGACTTACCTGCCGTTTAGTAGGTGCTGGTAGTCTTGACGTTAACCACACACACGTAGCTCGTCACCTTAGATGCACCCATTTCTTGATGTCCACTTTACACCAAGATATGCCAGTTGTTAGACAATTAAGGACCTTCCATATGATATACCAGTGGTGGTGTATTCATCTATTTTTTCTGACGATTAACTACGTTAGAGTTGTGTTCTATAGTTTGTTGGCGGTGCCCGGATTAGTTCTTTTGTCTAAAGGAAAATCTTTCTCGATGTCCCTCTTGGTGAATAATGTTCACGTCCAAACAGGGACATTCTTGGGTTTCTCTGCCGCTACTTCTATTTCTGCTGTCATTCTCTTTCTTATTTCTGGATGTGCTACGTCCAAGATGTGGTAGATTCAGTTAATCACGGTTGTCTGCAAGCAGCTATTACAATACATCCTGTATCATTTAGGGCAATATTTACCTGATTAGCAAGGCTGAAGTTCCGTCATACAGGTGCTGCATATCCGGCATTGGAAAAGCACAGATAAAGGTCAGATGTGCGGAGAACTCCTGGATGTGCTCCCCAGCTGTTGCCTGACAGTTTGCGAACAATAATATTATTCATAGTACAGACTTTCATTTAATATCCGTCCAGCGGTCTTTGAAAGTGAGGGAACAGACCAACTTGACTGTCGTATATTTTAGTTAATCGCAGACTGTTAGTTGTTATAATCTCCAGGTTATGTGTAGCTTCCTCCTGACCGCTCTGTTCAGTAAGTAGAATGTAACCAATTATGTCTTTGAAGGATTTGGCTTCAGAAAGTTCTATCATGGTATACAGATAATGTTCAAGACATATTGTTAGTCTGTCTTCCATCTAGCCAAACGTTCTCTCGATGCAAGATTACTTGGCTGGTCATTAGTATAAATATTACACAACAGTGATACTAACACATATCCTTGCGGATTAGAATTTTTCGCTGTCCTCCATTGATAACGAAATATTGTCAGTTTTCTAGTAGACTTTATTAAGTGTGTCACATGTAAGCCTTTAGTTATGAAATAGATCTTGGGTTTCTCTGCCGCTACTTCTATTTCTGCTGTCATTCTCTTTCTTATTTCTGGATGTGCTACGTCCAAGATGTGGTAGATTCAGTTAATCACGGTTGTCTGCAAGCAGCTATTACAATACATCAATAGTTTACTATAGTTGATGGTGTCGAATGCGGCAGTGAGATATACAAAAGCAACACCACTCATTTGTCTCGATCAAATCCATCTTGTGTGTGTTGTTTTAAGGTCAAGGTATGTCCACAGCGTACTTTCCAGAACGGAAACCCGATTGTTATCTAATCAGTGTTAGGTCACCATCTGCTGAAATTCGACTGAGGGTCATTCTTTCGAAGACTTTATAGAGATGGCACAGGAGTGATATCATTTGAAAGTTTTTGGCATCTGTTGGCTGTTTACCTGGTTTCAGAAAGGGCCACAACTTTGATTTCTCTCCAGATCTTTGGTATTTGCAATCTTAAAACCCAGTCGTACATCATGTATTGAATGCACCTCCTTCTGATGGTCCAAACGTTTCTATTTGTTCCGTTTTCACGTCAACTAATCCAGCAGCTGTATTTTTCAGCATTAAGCGTATTTCGGTTTCTAATCCTTCCAAAGAGAAACGTGCTTGAATATACTTATTCTCCTTAATAGTCCTTTCACAATTTGTGATTTCGGGATTTTTATTATCTTTGCCATTTAACAATAACTGCTGCACTATCTGATTAGGTACTGTATCAGGAATGACCCAGAGAGTATTTGTTGGGTCGTTTGAAAGTTCGTGAGCAATTGCCATGCCTTTATACGGTTGTGTTTCATAGATGCACCAGTCTTCATATCGTGTAACTGATGTGTTCGCCGACCTGTATTATTTATTTAGAAAATGGATCGACTTTAAAAGGTGTTCATATTTATTTAGAAGTGTTTTGTATTTCCGGCCAGTTCCAGTATATATGCACCGAGCTATAATGCGCGCTATTGAAGCAGTCATGAAAACAAAGTATACCACCTTCAAGAATAGGTCGAACTTGTCAAGAAATTTGATTCCAAAATTCTTGAACTCAACCTTTCCTCGGAGAAATATGAGTTCCCGATCACGCTTGTCAAACTTGTCTCCCATAGGTACATACGTCGAGAAGTATATATTTTTGTTTCGGTGTCCACCGTTAAGTTTTGTGCACGAGATATTCAGGGCAGGTTTAACAAAAATTTGCACTGGCAAATTGTGTGCTTGGTCTCTCAGAGAGTGAGACCACTCCCATTATCGTTGTCCTTCGATCAGTTGGGAGCTGTATGACTTTCCTAGTTGACATCTTTGTCTTACAAATACTGGATAAAAGTATTTCTTTCTCTAGTGATATTCCTTCTATATTTTATAGAAGGCACTGTAAAGAAATGGCTCTGAGAAAATCCTTATTGATTTATAATCAAGTGTAGTCTTGTGGTGGTGGAAGCATCTGCTTCTGGGATTAATCCGAACGTTGCCTCGGGGACGACCAGTGGCTGATGAGAAAATATTGTTCAGTACCAGTATCCTTGTGTTACCATCTCCTAGGAGTTCCCTTCCATGTATCTCAAATATGGTAAGAAAAACTGACATCTTTCAGAAAGATATTAAAAGTTTTGTTTAAACAGAAAAAAAAATCAACTATCGAAAGATGGTATTCATTGTTATTTACCTCAAGAAACTCTTTCTGCTAAATTTACACGGATGCATCGCGTGAAAATATTGATGGTATAAATAGTATTTCTTTCTGAAGTCATACACGTTATTCCACTTTAAGTTGCAATAGTTTCCGACGAAAATAAACGAAGAGTTTCAAGACTTTTACATTTTACTGCAAAACACTGTTACGATGGTTAAGCCGACGGTGTGCCTAGAATGAGTATTCAACTTGTAACTCGCTAATGTTGAATTCATATAGGAAAAAGGAGACCTTTTGGAAATCTACAACCTCAAAAATAGATTGATAAATTTCACATTTTGAATGAATTCGGCTGTTGTCTGGCCAATGGGAGGCATCACAAATTGAAAAACAACTCATCTCTCAAATGATGGGATACGTTTATAAAGAAAATTTCATTGTAGATGGATAAATTCAGACGAAATAATATTCAATTCCCCGAAGTTCACTGGCTTTGAAGGAAATGTGATTTTAGAGATTTCAGTATGACCTTGAAAAGATTACAAGTACAATCGTCTAAAGGTTGTAAGTACTAGTGTCGGTTTCAAGAAGCTTACGAGACCGAGTGCTGTTTTTTTTTTACACATTCCACAATGTATGTACCTCGACTGTGCAGGTGAACTGGCGATTTGTACGTAACGTTAATGAATAACTGTGCAGTAACTAAGAGCCAGAAAGGCAAATTTCTAGCATCATTTGAAACCCCATCCTTTATAGATTAGGAAAAATGTAAGCTTATATGTATGTCTGCTTCGGTAGAGGTGTACCAGCATTCCAAAAAACATGAGAAACCTTCACATGGATAAAATTTTTACATTTCATAACATGATTTCTGCCGTTTATAATAAAAAGAATTTGGTTCACAATAGGTTTTTTTATTCCATATTTTATGATATAAAAAGATTACATATATGTTATACATAATTCACTTTCAAGTTATAACCCTACCCGTCCTACACCACCGGTTAGTATATGATGATTAGAAAAATGACCCGTATGCCTAATTATCTAAATTTGTTGGAAAAGCTATCGGTAATGAGGTCGATGATGTAGTGGAGGCTATAACCGGAACGTTGCTGCACCTTTGGTAGACAACAACGATGGATAAGAATAAAGAAAGTGGGAAGTAAAATTTGGAATAAAAAGATTAAAGTTTAAATTATAAAATGCGGAACAAACGGAACACAGAGATTAATTTGGAAAAAGTGAAAAATTATTGATTTACGGTCGCCAGCTCGTTGTACGAGCAAATAATTTGGTGGGATGTCAATAATAGAAAAGTTAATTGACAACGTGAAATATTACGTAAAATTTGGGTGGGCAGAAAATCAGAGGGTGCGAATCAAATTCGGTACAAAAGACACTGACAATATACTAATTACTGAGAAATAGTTTACTAACACAGGGTTCAATGTAAGACAGCGAAATGCAAGCCATAGCCACGCAAATGCAACATGCAGCAAATTATGAGAAACTCTCACCTTAATACTTACTATTTACAGTTTCAAAGAATTAATTGTTTATATAAGTACCAGAAATTATTCTACAGAGTATGCCATGCGCTTTAGCAATAATCAAGTTGTAACTGAACTATTAACTATACTAATGGCAAGCGCAAAAAATTAATTAATGACTTGTCATGATAACACTGAATATTTAGAAAAGAACCATTTAACCTTCTGATTAACTTTTGCCTATCATTAACTAGGAATTATTAGCATTCAAGCACTTGTAAACAATTACTATTCTCACTAGTCAGTACTTGCAAGTTAAAACAAACTTTACCTCAAAATAATATACAGTGGAAAACAATTACTCTTTTACACTGTTATTGAAATATCTTTTGAAATTGACAGTTAATCTAGCAGTTTCGTTCAACTTAGCAAACCTATTGATCAGCAACACTGGCATAAGCTACGTTTAGAAATACTTTTCTGAACACATTTTTTATCAACGATTGTCACATTGTCTTTAATGACTCTGATTTTTAGTTTTCTATAACTTTGTGAATATCCTCGGAAAAACAATGGATGAGGGAGGAACCTGTCTGGACAATGACTATGGGTAATGATCTTTAAACACAGGTTCACAAATAACAGTGTTCGTTATTGAACAATCATCACTAATATGCTGGTTAGCTGTACATGCTAAGACAAACTGGACAGATCTTACTGAATTTGGTGTGCGACGTGGTGCTGCTGATTGAAGACTGTTGGCACTTAACAATTGGCAAACACAGGCTCTTCTTGGCGACGAATGTTAATTACAATTTACGGCCCACAGCATTCCTCTTGATGCATTTATTAATTATCTGAGCTGTGGCCGTATGGATAAATAATATTGCCTCTTCGCCGTCTCCTCCACTAGTGCCAGTCCAATATGCATTCTCCTTCACGTACTTTTTCCGTCCACCATTGACCACACAATGCGTCTGTCCGCCGCTCCTTCTCAACAACGACTCCTTCTCGCTGTGCGCCTGTGCGCTACCAGCGATAAAAAACTCCCTACTCAAAGATGATTCTATACAATAGCAAAGCCCTTGCTAACCCAGCGTGTCTACTACATTTACAATATTTTTGACATATATGGAAATTAGCAGGACAATGCAAATATATCACAGAAACAGAATATACAAATACATAATAAATTACAAAAAAATAGAAATAATAAGGAAAAATGCATAAATCATCGTTTTATATATCACCCTGTACGCACACATGACTGGAAAACACCGTTGGTCACTGTGTTGTTGTGTCACATATGCCCCACGTTTCATTGGTCTATAATGTCTTATACATCCAAGGAAACGTCCAGACTTAAACAAACAGTGATCAACGACATGCAAGAAAAACACAAAACAAATCAATTTAGTCAACATTACATCAAGAGATTATCACACAGGATCATATTCAACTGTGTCCATTATTATCATCTACTCATTAAATTCAGCTCTTAGTCTAATTAATCACATAGGTTGAAATCGCTATGTCCTCACACAATAACTAACCAATACCTTTCTCAAACAGAAAAATTATCTGTGTCCTTTCTCACCAATTACTAATTAACCGAAATACTTCATTAACCAACTCACATAGGATAAATCACTATGTCCTACACATTATTCAATTAACACTCAATTAAAATCTTATTCACACAGCATAAAATTATCTGCGTCCTCATTACCATTGAAATTATTGGCATCAGCACTGTTTTGTGCCCCACTTTCATTTTATTTCTGTGCCCGCATGTGCACCATGTCCAAAGGCACACAACTTCAAATTCAGCTTGACTTGCCTCATTATATTGATGAATAACTTTGATTAAAATTTTGTAATTTTGTGTCAGTCACCTGCAACTTAAATAACCAGTCTAAGTACATCTGAAGTCACAAACACTTCATACAGTTGAAATCAGAGAATAAAACAATCATTCACAGAAACATTTAGTATACATACTCTAATTAAGCACTTAAATTTGCTAATTACGTTAATGAGAGGTCACTGAATAGTTTGCTGCAATCATTTTAAGCAGTCCATACTTAGTTTCAGTATACCTAAGGAAAGGTTAGTCTATATAATCAGGCAACATCATTTCGCTAATGATCCTTCACAAATTACATTTCTTTATTTACTGGTTAATTATCCCTACTCTGGTATGGTTGTAAATCAGTGATGTTCCGCACACCGAATTTCTTACCTGATTGCGGATACACCAGATAATAAGCATTGGGCTGAGGAATACTTTGAATTTCAAACGGTCCATTATAAATAAATTTAAATTTTGCAATCTCATTATCTATTTCACTAGATTTCTCGTGCATTTTCACGAGAACCTTGTCATGAATTTTGAATTTTATTGTTTTCAAATTCTCGTCGTGCCTTTTGATCCGTGCTTGAGCACGCTTATTCATTTGATCTCTCAACATTTCTTTCTTCCGCGTGAGATTTAATTCTTGCCGCGGTGGAAAATTAATGAGTTCCTCCACGACACTTTTCGGTCTCATTCCTAGCATAATCTCATAAGGAGTGAACCCAGTACTTTCGTGGGACAGCGAGTTCATAATTAGCTCAACGTCAGACACATATTTGCCCCACGCTTCATGATTGTTGTGGCAGTATGTTCTGAAATATCTGCCCAGCTCACGCATATAGCGTTCTGCAGGGTTACTTGAAGGGTGATAGACTGATATGTGGATGACATCCACCCCTTCACCTTTCATACCTTCCGTCCAAATCTTAGAAATGAATTGAGGTCCGTTGTCGGATAATATTGATTTTGGCTTTCCTATTTTTTGAAAATAGTCCATCAGCTTACTGTAAACTTCTCTAGCAGTAGCTTTACGTAATGTGTACAGCTTAACAAATTTAGAAAACGTATCTCTGCCGGCCGCGGTGGCCGAGGTGACTGAGGCGCTCCAGTCACGGTCAGCACGGCCAATACGGTCGGGGGTTCGAATCCCCCCTCGGGCATGGATATTTGTGCCGTCCTAGTTTGTAAGTAGTTCATAAGTAGTTTGTAAGTTTAGTGACTGATGACCCCGTAGTTAAGTCCCATAAGCTTAACAAACATTTGAACATTTGAAAACGTATCTAATACAACCAAAATGTATGCGAAATTTCCAATTGTTTTCGGAAGAGGACCATATAAATCTGTAGCTAATATCTCCAGGCTATCCTTGGGCTGAATACTCTGCATCGGTCGTCGATTTGTCATATTAACTACTTTTACGTTCTGGCATCTGTCACAAGTTCTCACGCGTCCCGTTACACTTCTCATCACATTGTCGAAAACCACAGACTCAGTTATCTTTTCTGCGCACTTTTTCGCTCCACAGTGACCGTAAGCTAAATGAAAATAGTCAATGAGTTCCGTCACGTATTTATTCGGCCAACAGACGCGCCACTCTTCCGTATTTAAGTTCTTACGCCGGTACAGTATGCCGTCGTAAATCTTGTAATATTTGCGCAGTTTTTCGCCTCTCTCATTTTTCGCGTCGAATTCGACTTTAATTAATTTCCAAATTTCGTCATCATTTTGATGTCGGCGCATGTTCTTACAAATGTTCTCAATTTTTTTCTGCCTTGTTGGTAAGGCTTTTCTGTTTTTCATAACAGTTGCGACAGCTAATGTATTTTATACAACTGATATTCAGAAGACATCGACTGCTGCTTCAAAATGTCCAAATGTTTGTAGCCGGCCGCGGTAGCCGAGGGGATTGAGGCGCTTCAGTCGCGGTCTGCACGGCCACTACGGTCGGGGATTCGAATCCCCCCTCGGGCATGGATATTTGTGCCGTCCTAGTTCGTAAGTAGTTCATAAGTAGTTTGTAAGTTTAGGGACTGATGACCCCGTAGTTAAGTCCCATACGTTTGACACACATTTGAACATTTTTTCAAATGTTTGTAGAGCTTAAGGGACTTAACTACGGGGTCATCAGTCCCTAAACTTACAAACTACTTATGAACTAGCTACGACTAAGGACGGCACAAATATCCATGCCCGAGGGGGGATTCGAACCCCCGACCGTAGTGGCCGTGCAGACCGTGACTGGAGCGCCTCAGTCCCCTCGGCCACCGCGGCCGGCGACTGCTGCTTCATCTAGTGAACAAAATATGAACTACAGCAGCTATCTTACAGCCGCCAGCCATGTGGTTCGGTGAAAAACTCCTTTCAGCGACCGTAGAAGCGGCGCCCGTACGGGATACGGGTGCCGTCCACACGGCCGAAACTTGCCCGCCCTTATTATGGCGTACGGGCATAGTGTTGAATGTGTTAAAGCGCCCTTGTCGATGTGTAGATGACACTGTTTTGCACTCTAATTCTCATTAAAAAGTCAACTTCTTTTACATTAAAAGTGCCCAGGGCGACCCTATTGTTTTCACCAGAAAGCATTTCCACGTTTCCATTACGAAGTTGGAAACGAGATAAAATATTTCGATAAACATATGTACATTAAATGTCTTTTGTTAGATTATGAACCTAAGTAAGTCACGATTATATGGCAACCTTAATGCGAAAATCGTGGAACTCTCTATATTAGATACGCAATATAAACACTACCTTTTGCTTTCAGAGTGCCAGAAATAATTAATTTATACCCTTAATTTGGTTCGTAATCACTGTTGTTTAGAAATATGAAGCCAAGTTGTATGCAGTCCGGCTGGATTCCCTTGTAAATAGGGCGCGGTCGCAGTTTCTCCCTGTTCCGCTCGTAACGCTCGATAGCGCGAGGTGGCGGTTGGGGAATTGTGCAGCCAGGCAACAGAACTATGGCATGCGGGTCAGACCACTGCTCGGAAGCCAAATTCTTGGCCTTCCCTGAATTACAGCATTATCTCGGTGAATACCAACGGCGATTGTGGAAGGCTGCGTCACGAACTGAACAGATTATGAATTTGAAACTGATCATAAGGATTTATTGTCTATTGCGTAAAAACTCTAACGAAAACTTTTATACTTCAAGAACCCCTACGACTCTGCAGCGAAAAACGATCTTTAATGTACTGAAAATAAAAATTCAGTAGAGACATTTCCGCGCCATTTAAAATGATGGCATAACCAAATTGTCTTCAAGTGCATTTTTAAGAAGGTATTACGGCGAAGAAATGTTACACTTCAAGAAAAAGGAATCCAAGAAGTCACGTTGGAATATATAAACTCGAACATCAGAGGCAAGTGTCTAGGCTTTGCAGCTGATTTAAGAATATCTTCTGATAACATCGATATAACAACTGAGCAAATCAATCTATTGAAAGAGAAAAGGCTGGATTACAAATTTGTTTCCATGAGGCAGAATTCATAACAAACATTAAAAGTTCTCGAAAATACGTAACCACAAGATACTGTAGAAGAAATTGATTGAACAGATTCAAATACTTTGGATCATAGAAGCAAGCTATCTAGATAAAGAAATAATAGAAAATATATCCCAAAAAATGGGACTGTATTATCACCTTTCGAAGGCTTTTATGATGAAAATCACTCACTGTAGGTAAAAATAAATAAATAAATAAATAAAAAGACTTCAATACCACCACAAAATCAGAGTTTTTTTATGTAATTCAATGTTTAGAGTTCGAGAAAAAGGTAAAAATACATGGATTATAGAAATAGGAAAAGAAGGAATTGTAGAAAGTACTTGGTCCAAGTTGGGAGTACTAGATAAGTAAAGAGGAAATCTACAACCAAGTGAAAAACTGTTTGTTGCTCTCAGGAAAATTTCGCTATTTTGTTATTTCGTTCGAAATATCCTGAAAGACATATGTGAAGAAGGAAAAAGGTTAACGATAAACATGCAGTGTGGAAAAAATTTGAAAGTCGAAAGAATAAATAAGTTTCTATACTAGAAAGTGTCAGATAAAATTGATAGGCAATTGAATAATAATAATAATATTATATTAATATTTATCACAGGCAAAACAATAAGATTCAATCTGAGTCGTAGTATTAGTGAAAAGGTCTGGTGTAAAAAAAAATATCAGCCTGTGAATGATACTAGATAGTGCAGACTGGGAGGAATTTCACCACTAGGTTTAGAGGACAAACGCGTTCACAGAATAAAATTGCTTTTGGGGTTCATTTGAAAGAATGTAAGAATGTCGTAGTTAACAGTAATCATACCTTGAAAATAAAACATGTAATTAGAAAAAGAAGAAAGTTAGACTTACTGGAAAATATTAATATTTACAATAGTCACAAAAAAAGGGCCTGGCAAGATATTAAATGAACAAGCAGAATAATCATATATATATATATATATATATATATATATATATATATATATATATATATATATATATATATATTATGACCTAATATAAAGGGTCTAAAGGGAGTGCAGTGACTAGTGAGAACTGTGATTACGTACAATAGCTCATGACAAGTCAGGTTCAGCCCATATCTTATATTACTTACTTTCATATTGACAGTGCTGTACCTGCATTGAGAGTATAGATCTATCGATCCATATCAGTACCAACAGATTAAATATACCCCACATTATAATGTACGTTAAAATTACACTGTTTTTTTATGTTACTTAGTCTGTAATCTTCTTATTATGGCATGTTTAATAATTCATTTGACATTTACTATGTATTATCATTCATAGTCATGTATTAATAGAATTGTAAGACATTCAGCGGAGCCTAATGGGTGGTCCATAGAAGTACAGGGATTTACGATTTCATACTTCAGATGCATATAATTTGTTCAAAATGTTCAAATGTTTGTTAAGCTTAAGGGACTTAACTGCGGAGTCATCAGACCCTAAACTTACAAACTACTTATGAACTACCTTATACTAAGGACGACACAAATACCCATGCCCGAGGGGGGATTCGAACCCCCGACCGTAGTGGCCGTGCAGACCGTGACTGGAGTGCCTCAGTCACCTCGGCCACCGCGGCCGGCATATAATTTGTCTTATCCCTCTTTTGTCATCCAGTAGACTTATAATTTTAGTAAGGATTCTGATAACAGTTTTTGCAAACTAATATGTAAAACCAGAATTTTAAAGTATGTACACAATATATTTGTCTGATTATGACAAATAACATGTCTATTAAATAATTGTTTACCCAGTGAGTATTTTGTAACTCACACAACACTTACTTGTATACTATACTTGTAATGTATGTAAAATGTTCCATAACCAATTTATGACTTAATGAGGGCTATTTTTCCTCCTGCAGGAAACTTACGTTTATCTTGTTGTAATAGACTGTAACGAAATACTGTTTTTTATATTAAAATTGAGTAAGTATAGGAACAATACAGAATTTGAAAAATGTTTTTGTACAATCTTCAAAGTATCTTAATGCAACATCCAGTATATTTCGTATGAGCTGCAAAAATGAATATGCTCCTGTAGATTTGATTGACTGGCATGAATAATAACGTGATCAGGTAGATATCAGGTTATGAATTATAATGTGACTGGGGTATTTTGGAATAACTATTACTTTTTCCCTTCAGTTTTCAGATATTAATTTGAAAACTCTGGACAGTATATGTCAGTATACACACATCAGTCGTAACTTTGATAAGGTAGACATCAAGCTGTCAATCACGTTTAGGTTGGGCGTTTAGAAATAATGTATACATATTTCACCTTACATTATTGGTATTTTAAGTACAATGTCCTTAATTTAGATGAAACTATTATTTCCACATTTCATAAACTGTCAGGAGAATATAATTCTTATATTTCAGCCTTTGCTTTCTAAGTAGAATAAGACTGACCACTCGGATGATCAAAAAACTGTACAATGAGATCAAAAATTAACCTGTTAGCGTAGTGTCTACAGTATCTTGGCTCAGAGAATTATATTGACTGATCTTGATGAAAGTTATTACTAGTGATTGAAAAACAGCCCAGAGTGCACGTGAATTACTTACCATTGTGCTTGCTATTGGTAAACGTAAAATTCACGTTTAATATTTCTTACTATTGGTAAATGTAAAGTTTCGCTCTTAAGGTTACTGTTTTTGAAACAGTATCAATTTAAGACGTTGAGTACAGTTGATTTATTGTAGTTATTTGATGTGAATTAGACTAACTTGAGAATGAAGACAGTTCGCCGAAACTAGACGAGTAGTGGTAATGAACATGGAAAAACGACTGTTGGTTTCTGAACATATTAAACATCTCTCAAAGACAAATAATTCACATTGATTTTTGGCATTCTAGAATGTTTTAGTTTGTCAATAATAGTCCGCATTGTCTCGTTGATACGCCGATTCTTAACTGATCACCGACGTCAACTAAGGTCAGGCGTGTTCGGTACTTGGATGGATAGCCAGCAGCCTCATTGTACCACGTACTGATGACAGGGTTCCCTTTGTCTTTACATAAAATTAGTCGAGAGATTTTGGCATAAGATGCACCAGATGGTGTGCCAATGCTCTGTATTAAATTTCTGAAAAAAATGTCTCTAGTGAAAGTTGTAACGATTGAAAAGGGTGATGGAATGGTTACCTCGAAATGACCTTGAACCCTGTTTTCAAGGTCAGACCAAGGTTAGGTTCATTTTTTTTCAAATGGTAGCCCCTATTTCTTATTCCATATTCCTATCTACATTAAAAAATACGAGGTTTTTGTAGGGAATTTTTTTTTTTTTTTCGAAAAACCAATCGTTTGTCGACAAATGGCACTTCATTGTAACTTTCCCAGGTCACCAGTATCTCAAGAACGACGCAAAATCGAGACACATTTTCAATGAAAAACTTGTGTGGTTTCTGAACTCTGCCCAGTGGTGAAATTTTCGTGAATTTTAAATGACCTTGAAATTTTTCAGTGGGGATTAACCTCAAAGTAAATGACGTCGGAATCAGCACAGCTCCACTTGAGAGTGCTGAATCAGAAACCAGCATCGTGGTTATGACAACACATTCAGAGGAGGGTGGAGCTTCGAGGCTAGCTAATAAGCGTCATTGACGGGGAATTTTAAATCATGACTAGTGGTTAAGAGAAATTTGACCTTTGGAGACTTTGAACATTTCTCATTTGGAATCATTCTTGACTGGTGTGACTGTGATAAATTTTTCTCTTTTGAACTTAGAAGTCACGTGGAGGTTGCCCAGCGAACATGGCATATCGTTTGCCCTGGAAATGGCTGATTAACATGGTTCTCACGAGAAATTTAGAATCTCATTTCAAGGTTACCATTCCAAGACCCGTTTCAAACCTTGAAACTTTCACTAGAGATATCGACCGGAGTAGATTAAAATGGGACATCCGGTAATATATCATATCTAAAACGGAAAGATTTAAGTGTTCCTTTTTTCGGCGAGCTAGTAGAGAATGGAACTGTAGAGAAAATCATAAAAGCGGTTCTATGAACCCTCTGCTATGCACTTCAATGTGACTTGCAGTATAGAATGTCCCAAAGTAATGTATACACTCTTTGAAACAAAGTACCTCTTTAATTAAAGGAGACTGAAATATAATTTTTATGGGTAATAATTTAGAAGTCGATGAAAAACATAATGCTTTCTTTTGTTTTAGGACTGTCAACAAACATAGTGTTATCGTTTGAACAAAGGAAATGAGTGCTAAAGTGTTTCTTGGAAAACAGAGAATGTGAGTGGGGTATGATGACGTTCGAGAGTTGAATTTGGAACACCACCACCGACAGGAGTAACAATTACAAGAATCAGTGATAAGTTTGTAGTCGAAGGAACGGTGTACGATATGAAGAAGGGACATAACGGACGACAGAGACGTTCTACAGGCAATGAGAGTGTTGATCAGTACTCGGGAATACACACGATCCCCGAAGAAATCTATAAGGCAATGCTCTCGTGAGAATGGCATCAGCGAATCAGTGTTCAGAGAATATTGCAGTCTCAGAACTTTAAGTCTTAGTTTCCAAGACTTCTCTGCTCTTAGCGGGGATGATCCTCATAGGCTAAGCGAATTTTGTGAGTGGTTCGTTGGCATATGGAAAGAAGAACAAATTTTCAAGGATCGAATTATTAGGTCAGATGAATCAACGTTTAAAATTGATGGGACAATTAATTGCCATAATTACTTTTACTGGGTCAGGGAGAATGTATACGTAACCGAGAAATGGCATGTTAATCTACTAGGAGTTTGGTGTGGTCTGTATTCTAGTGTTGATCGTCCGCACTTCTTTGACAACAGTGACGCAATGAAATGACGGTTTTCCGTTACCACGAAATTTTGTTTCCACTGCTGACAACACGGTTGACCTCGCAGTTCCACCCATTCTACCGCTAGATGTACATTTTGCGGCGTATCCTCGTCTGATACTGGACAAATATATTATACTATAACTGACACGTGATTACATTTTAAGGCAATTTGGGTGCATAGATCCTGAGAAATCAATACCCAGAAAAACCACCTCTGGCAGTAAAAACGGCCTTGATACGCCAGGGCATTGAGTCAAACAGAGCTTGGATGGCGTGTACAGGTACAGATGCCCATGCAGTTTCAACACGATACCACATTTCATCAGGAGTAGTGACTGGCGTATTGTGACGAGCCAGTTGCTCAGCCAACATTGACCAAACGTTTCCAATTGGTGAGAGATCTGGAGAATGTACTGGCCAGAGCAGCAGTCGAACGTTTTCCGTATACAGAATGGCCGGTACAGAACCTGCAACATGCGGTCGTACATTATCCTGCTGAAATGTAGGGTTTCGCAGGGATCAAATGAAGGGTGACCGAGAGGTGTAATCAATGGCATCCCATACCATCACGCCGGGTGATACGCCAGTATGGCGATTTCGAATGCACGCTTTCAATGTGCGTTCACCGCGATGTCTCCAAACACGGATGCGACCAATATGATGCTCTAAACAGAACCTGGATTCATCTGTAAAAATGACGTTTTGCCATTCGCGCACCCAGATTTGTCATTTCGCACACCATCGCAGGCGTTCCTGTCTGCGATGCAGCGTCAAGGGTAACCGCAGCCATGGTCTCCGAGCTGCTAGTCCATGCTGCTGCAAACGTCGTCGAACTGTTCGTGCAGATGGTTGTTGTCTTGCAAACATCCCCATCTGTTGACTCAGGGATCGAGACGTACTGCACGATCCTTTACAGCCATGCGGATAAGATGCCTGTCATCCCGACTGCTAGTGATACGAGGCCGTTGGGATCCAACACGGCGATCCGTATTGCCCTCCTGAACCCACCGATTCCATATTCTGCTAACAGTCATTGGATCGTGACCTACGCGAGCAGCAATGACGCGATACGCGACTACAATCCGACCCTTAATCAAAGTCGGATAAGTAATTGTATGCATTTCACCTCCTTACACGAGGCATCATAACAACGTTTCACTAGGCAACACCAGTCAACTGCCGTTTGTGTATGAGACATCGGTTGGAAACTTTCCTCATGTCAACACGTTGTAGGTGTCGTCACCGGCGCCAACCTTGTGTGAATGCTCTGAAAAGGTAATCATTTACATATCACAGCATCTTCCAGCTGTCGGTTAAATTTCGCGTCTGTAGCACGTCATCTTCGTGGTGTTGCAATTGTAATGGCCAGGAGTGTATATACAATAACAATGGAGACAGAATCGATCTCTAGTTGAGAAAATCTTACCAACTGTACAATTTAAATTAATAGCAAATCAGTAGTCGCTTCCCCACCCCAAGTGAATCCAAGGCAAAACTTAATAAAAATAATAATAATTAATATATTAATAATAGTAGCAATAATTCCACAACAAAACCAGCCGGCCAATACGCAAGACCAGCTATTGACTGACAAACATTAAGATTAGCTCTGAAAGCAAGAAATAGCCTTTTTCCAATTAAACACTAAATTCAAACAATCAGAAATTGTCCCTCCAATGTAACGAGACGCCCGTGCTCCGCAACAGTTCCAGTTCACAGAACGAAACCTACTCAGCCAGGCAATCAAGGGCCACTCTTCCAGACAATTCAGAATCTAAGGCACGATTTAGAAATAATTCCTCACTTCAACTGGCGGCCTTGGACCTCAAGTTCAGTTAATAGTTACACGCCATAAATTTACTCAGAAATACACCTTACGTTCTAACAAACAGGGAACGTTCTTTCTCCAACCAAATCTTGATTTAAATCCTTTAGAATAGTTCATATACAAAGCGGCCGTGGGCCACATTTGAAGTTACTAATTTACATTACAAACGACAGTCACTTTTCAGCTAAAATCTTAAGATATGACTTAAGGAAGAAGGATTTAACGTCACGTCGACAGCGTGGTCATTAGTGACGGAGCTAACGCTCGGATTTTTGGGTAAGGATGAGGGAAAGAAATCGGTCGTGCCCTTTGAAAGGAACCATCCCGGCATTTGCCTGGATTGATTTAGGGAAATCACGGAAAACCTAAATCTGGACGGCCGGAGGTGGATTTGAACCACCATCCTTCCGAATACGAGTCCAGTGCGTTACCACTGCGCCACCTCGCTCGTTATGACATAAGGAAAATACACGAATTAAGGGGGCGGCATTAGTCCTCAAGTACAGTTATGGATTACAAACTTTGAATTAACACTAAGAAGCAAACAATAGCCGATACCCAGCCTGTCATCAGGAATACACATTACGAAATGTTCAAATGTTTGTAAAGCCTATGGGATTTAACTACGGGGTCATAAGTCCCTTAACTTACAAACTACTTATTAACTAACTTATACTAAAGACAGCACAAACATACATACCCGAGGGGGGCTTCGAATACCCAACGGCGAACGACTTCTCGCATCGTAGCATAGCGCCTCAATTCGCCTGGCCACTCCGCGGCGGAATACACAGTACGTTCAGACATGCATTAAACGGTCATTTTCCTACCAAATCTTAATTTAAACCCTGCAGGGAAATTCTTACAATTTACGAGGCAGACGTGGATCACATGTACAATAACTAATTTGCACTGTAAACAATCAACAGCCACTTTTCAGTAAAAATTTGAATTTAAGGTAAAGCAAAATAACTGCACAATTTAACGTGATGGTCTTAGGCCTCAAGTACAGTTACTTCAAACTGCGACCATTAGCCTCCACGAAAACACACCTCTACCTGGCTGGCTGTGCAGTAGGTTCCGGAACTGAAATGTTCCAGTGTCACGCTATGTGTACAGCTACTACTACGCCAAACACAACCAAGACAGCCGAAACTAGATACACATGGAAACAGGTAATACAGTACCTTAGTTGACAGATGAAGGTGGAAGACGGGCGTGAATGGAGTTGTCATCGAACTAATGTTTCTTCCACTCCTCAACCAGTCTTTCCGCTAGATAACGACGCTCTCATGTACAACCGCATCCACACAGAGGCACACCTATTTATAGCACGGAGGCCGGTTTTTCTTTTAACAGACGCAGGTTTACAATCTCGTTTTAGTGAAAGCGGAGAACAACTCTCGACTACATGATCTTTTTTTTTTTTTTTTTTTTTTTTTTTCAAGAACTCTTGGATCAAAATTATTCCATAGCAGATACAATCCCACACCATTCACAATCGGGTGCCACTTCTGACAATCTTCACCAAAACAATACGGGCCTCTCACTACTCCACCGAAACGTCACACTCACTCTCCGTCTTCCTCCCAAGGAGGTTAAAATAAAGGGAGATGGCGCTATCTATGCCGAGCACATACGTCAGTTGAAGCCTGTCTGCCATCTTGGTGAGTTTTGGAATAGTATTTGTCTATTAAAATTAGGCGTTACGTGACCCTCTTGCTGTTAATGCAAAAATATTCAAATGTTTAAGTTTATGGGACTTTACTACGGCGTCATTAGTCCCTAAACTTACAAACTACTTATGAACTACTTACGATTTAGGACGGCACAAATATCCATGCCCGAGGGGGGATTCGAACCCCCGACCGTAGTGGCCGTGCTGACCGTAACTGGAGTGCCTCAGTCACCTCGGCCACCGCGGCCGGCGCTGTTAACGTATAGAACTGACAGTCAGTGCAAATTACGTACTTTGAAACAATATATTTTATTGGATAAATACTAATAAGTACTCATCATAAGGAATTTGAAATATTAATTTTTAATGGTAAGTTTCAAGCTTTCAACGTGTACATCATGGCAAAACTGCCGGACGTATTATTCCTGTTTTAAGTGACATAGAACATCAGCTCTACAGTACGAAAACTTCTCCAAGACTCAGCAATACGGCAGAGGGAGGCTTCACTTTTTCAGCGTAAGGGCGTCTCCCTATATTCTAACCTCCTTGCTTCCTCCTGCGCCGAATCAACACCGGTCTGGAAGACAAGGCCTGGGGCCCTATTCTGTATCTTTCGTACCGTTCGGTTCGGTGTGTTTTTCTCGGTGGTGACGTCAATTTCGGTTCGGTAGCGAAAATGGTTATTCTGTACGTTTCTGCGGCCTGCTACCGCCCGAAACGGCCACCGAAATTTCGAGCGCTGCACCGAAAGCCGCTGAGGTTTCGGTGAGGCCGTTTGGTTCGTTTCGGTGGGCTTGGATTGCGAAGATAAATTATTATTTTAGCAATGCTGTGTCGTTTTAAATTCCGATAATGATACATCTGTTGTTTTTTAAGTAGTAAGTAACTTTAAAACATTAATATTCAAGGTTGTCTACAGATATTATCAGAATATTACGTCAACATTGCTAGCGTTCTAGAGTTTAATATAACGACATACCACTTCTGTAAACTCTATTGCAATAAACTTTATCTTAAAATACCCGGTAATGTCTTTAATGCGCCGTTTCATTTATCCTGCAAACTCTCATATTACGGAAGTGTAAATACGAAATCCATCAAATACGGCGTCACCTTCGTTTTCGCCGTTCGCAAAGCTGTCGCGTCGTATTTGGCAAATTTTCGTATTTGTACTTGAGAATTACCCAAATATGCACTCCAGATACTCCACCGCATTGAAAATCTTCATAAAATGAGCCATTTTCACCGCAATCTTAAGACCTGTTGTGCCAACAAGCACGTTACCGACGTATCTGAACGGTACTTAGTAGTGTTTTACCGTAGTTTTCCGTACAAACTGAGTATTTATTACTTACAGAAAACACTCTTACAACGTTTAAGTTAAAATGGGAAGGACGTTTGTGAAGTTAGATAGTGGAAATCATACAAATTAGCAGCAGTACAAATAACCGATAATCATTCCGCAAAGAAGTCAATGGAAACGTTGGTTTGGTAAAATTTCTGCGTCAGACGTGGGATTTTAATTTATTACTTCACTATCACTGAATACATTGGCCGGAATGTTTGCAGACATCGACATCATATAGCACTGAAGGCAATAATAAAATTATTTTGCTGTGCGACGCTTAGTTTAGGAGATACGGTGTGATAAACATAGAGTAACGTGAATAAACAACTTTCATGAAAAGTTTAAATATTCTCTTTTTTCAGTGACAAAAAGTTTTAATTAAATTTAAAAAAACTTTCAGTAGGTAGTTCTCGGAACACACTGTTGTGTTATGTCGCCAGATTATGAAATACACGACTTTCATTTTTTACATTTTTTGGGCTGTCTCGCACGGTAGGAAACGCAGCTAACGCCGGCCACGGCTGCCGTTCCCGCTGCTCACCAGCAGTGCGCATGCGTGGAGAAGCAGTCAGGCACTTCTGATTGGCTGATGCGAGCGAATCTGGCAACAGCGCCACCGTGAGCTACGGTGTCCAGAAAGGCGTACCGCAACGCCACCGAAAGGCATACAGAATGAACTAACGGAGCTGCTTCGATAACTCGATTCCTCGGTGCGCTCTCTGACCGAACCGAACTCTGGGGCGCCGAAAAGATACAGAATAGGGCCCCTGACAACTGGCAGTGCCTACGTCACACCGAGAGGCGGCGGCTGCCAGTTGACTGGCTGTCCGCTGGGGCACAAACACCGCCCGTAGCGGCTGGCCAGTCAGCTTGCGTCCGCCGCCTCTCGGTGTGACGTAGGCACTGACAGTTCGCGCCCAACGGGAAATAAAGGCCTGGGGCCCTATTCTGTATCTTTTCGGCGCCCCAAAGTTCGGTTCGGTCAGAGAGCGCACAGAGGGTTCGAGTTAAATCAAATGTTCAAATGTTTGTATAGTCTATGGGACTTAACTACGGGGTCATCAGTCCCTAAACTTACAAACTACTTATGAACTACTTACAAATTAGGACGGCACAAATATCCATGCCCGAGGTGGGATTCCAACCCCCGACCGTAGTGGACGTGCAGACCGTGACTGGAGCGCCTTAGTCTTCTCGGCCACCGCGGCCAGCTGTTCGAGTTATCGAAGCAGCTCCATTAATTTATTCTGTATGCCTTTCGGTGGCGTTACGGTCCGTCTTCGTGGACACCGAAGCTCACGGTGGCGCTGTTGCCAGATCTGCTCGTATCAGCCAATCAGAAGTGCCCGACTACCTTCTCCGTGCATGCGCACTGCTGGTGAGCAGGGGGGACGGCAGCCGTGGCCGGCGTTCGCTGCGTTTCCTACGGTGCGAGACAGCCCAAAAAATGTAAAAAATTAAAGTCGCCTATTTTGTAATTTGGCGACATAACACGACAGTGTGTTCCGACAACTACCTACTGAAACATTTTTAAAATTTTAATTAAAGCTTTTTGTCACTGAAAAAGAGAATATTTGAACTTTTCATAAAAGTTGTTTATTCGCGCTACGCTATGTCTCTCACACCGTATCTCCTAAAGTAAGCGTCTTACAGCAAAATAATTTTATAATTGCCTTCAGTGCTACATGTTGTCGATGTCTGCAAACATTCCGGCCAATATATTCAGTGATAGTGAAGTAATAAATTAAAATCCCACGTCTGACGCAGAAATTTTAGCAAACCAACGTCAAAAATGTAGTAAGCGACAAACTTTTTCCCTTCACATTTTTTTCTGGGGGTGTAAGCGAGAAAAAGTTTCGGAAAGGTTTGAATTTATTTTTGCCGTTTGGTGGAAGGCGTTAGGTGCTACCGTTTGTCCTAGACGAGAGCAGAATTGTGCGGTTCATTGGCGCGGCGCGAGTTCAACGCGCTGGGAGGGAAGACGCGGTGTTAGCAGCAGAGAGAGCGCAGTGCTGGCAGTGAAAAACTTCTTATTTTGGAACTATGGAAGTTACGGGAAAGGGAAAGGATTACATATTAGTCGAGACAGGTCTTAGAAGCGCAAATTAGTCAATGTTTTTGTACTGAAGAAAGAGCGTACAATATTTTAATAACAAAACAGTTGTTTGACGATGCGGGAAAGCTAAAGGCATTTTTTAGATTCACTAATAACCAGTTTTAGTATTTTCTGTCGTTAACTGGACAAAACCTAAAACGTCAGGTTTGATTCCATCTTGAATCCAAGTGCTCAGTGGCTGTTAACATATACGGATGATGAAGAGCAGTCGCAAATATTTCTTTACTGTCGCAAAATTTGATTTTGATCGCTGTCAGACTCATCAGTGCGTAAAACATAGTTTGAAACATACAAAAATTTTCAGTCTTCATATTGAAGATTATGTGATCGTCAACATGAATGCTGATAACTTTTCTTTGTTTCAAACTGCGTTTCAAGCATTGAGAGTAGTCACACATGAATTATTTGTAACAAGACTAAAAAAGTAAATGAATAAAAATAAAAGTCTACATTTGTTTCACTCACAGAAATTTCATCTTTTGTTTTGTAATAAGAGTGAACACCGATGTCTAAGAAGCTACTGCTGGTGCTCGCTCTTACGTGTACATGCTAAAGAATATTGCAGATCATGCTTCTCTTAAACGTCTAGAAAAGTGTTCCAAACAAGATGACTGGAGAAAAAATATTTTGCACCGGGGAGGATTCGAACATAATACACTTAGGATGGGAGCTTGTCGCCTTAACCGCTTTTTTTCAGTTGTAATATATTGCTTTATTTCATTTAATGATTATTATAGGGGGCCAACAGTTTGAAGAACGTAACCCGTCGACAATCCTGCACATGAGTACAGTCGTCTTCTCGCATTCAAGGCTGTAGCCTTTGTACCGTTGGGATCAATCAGGTTCTATGGGCTGCATCATTATTCTCTTCTCATACCTGGGACACCCCAGCTGGGTGGAGGGTTCGTGAACAGTGACCATAAAAAGTTCGCAAAAGTGGTTCGGTAGGATGCTCCACGTTGGACAGTCGTGTGTGTTTCAAGCAAATATTGCCAGAAATCCAGGATGTTTTTGTCGCTATCTCGGTAAAGGTAATGTTGCGCCATGCCTTTAATCCAGTTGATTGCATTCGTCTTCGCTGGTAGAAAATAGACGCCATCAGGGTAGAAAACTTCGGTAGATAGGATCGACGTGAAAAGACGACGTAGGCATTTGCCTTGTGAGTTTCCAACACGCACTCGCAGTGCTACAATTCAGTCGATGCACGTCGGTATCAACGTCTGCACACTGTGGACATAAGGGGTCGCTAAGGAGGCGAATGGAATGTAACCGCTGACGATTAGGGAATTTTTCGTTCACTAATATGTACCACGATGTCCGTACTTCTGTTGGCAGGAAAGGTGAATGAATCGCCCGCCACACTCTTTTCCAGCAGATGTTCGGGTGTCGCCGTTCTATCATGTTACTTGGATTCCTTCTTTGTAAAATGTTGTAGTAGTCCTTAGACATGGCCTCTCGCGTTGTCGGTAGGTCAGTCAGCATGTAACTGTGTTCTACAAAGTAGATCATGAAGTGAGCAAACGCTGGCGATAAATGGCCAACCGGAGCCGGCGGCTGCAGAGATCGTGGCGCGACTTCATCAATAAGGGTGCCTGTGATGTTCCTGTGCGGTGAATGCCATAGTCGTCGCGTCGTACGGAGGAGTAGCGCTCGAGCTCTATTCTTGACGTTAGTTAAGCCGACGCCACCTTCTTGTCGGAGCAGAGATAGAGTGTTGTAACGTATTTTAAAAATGTAGCCTGCAGTCACAAAGTGTCCAAACGCTGCTTGAAACCTGGCTGCGATCGTGTCTGGCAATGGTAGTACGTGCGTGAAGTGATTCAGCTTTGATGCCAAGTAAATGTTGACATAACGTGCGCGTTGGAACATGTCTAACTCTCGAAGTTTGTGGAGTCGTTTTTGTGCCCGCATTTGTTGTAGAAGCCGTCGATACGTCGTCGCTGCAGTTTTTTGAACATTGCCGTGAAATGTTATCCCTAAGCACTTGATCTGAGGGACCTTCGTAATTGGTACTGCTGAAGCTGTAGGTAATCCTCGGCCTATGTCCATGTATTTAGTCTTTTGTAGGTTGAGGAGACTTCCAGACACCTCGCCATAATGGTGGAGCCATGAAAGTGCCGACTCTATTTCATGTCTCGATTGGGCCAAGAAGACGACGTCATCTGCATAGGCGGAGCATTTGAATTGGGATTACCGTAGGGAGATGCCTTCCAAACGATGTCGGAGACCATGTAGAGCTGGTTCGAGGGCGACTGCGAACAACATGGTGGACAAGAGGCAACCTTGTCGTACTGAACGTCCGATAGTGATGGGTTCGGAGCGATAGCCATTCACCATTACCCTCGATTGTGCATCATGGATTAACCGGAGGACCACCGTCGTTGTCACCTGGAGAATGCCTATGTGCTCCATGACAGCGCGTAAAAAGTAGTGGTTGACGCGGTCAAATGCATGATCGAAATCCACTGTCACCAGGACGCCCTTTAGGCGACAGGTCGACGCCAGCGCTATGATGTCTCTGTAGGATCCCAGCGTGGAGTGGACGTTGTTGTCGCCGCCGAGGCAAGTTTGATCAGCGTGTATTGCGGCCTTGACCGTTGTGTGGAGTCGCGCACGAAGTATACGGGCGAAGAGCTTGTAGTCTGCGTTTAATAATGTCAGTGGTAGATAGTCTTGCGGTCGGTGTCCACCACGTGGTTTCGGTATGGGAATCATAATGCCTTCGGTAAATCCGTGAGGGACTTGAATAGTGGGGTTCATAAGTTCTTGGAACATCCGAATCCACGTTCCGCCCATGTGATCAGCGAAGGCTCTGTAAAATTCATGTGGTAGTCCGGCAGGGCCAGGCGATCTATTGGAAGCACCCCTCAGCAGGGCCGTGCGTAGTTCGTCCTGTGTGATGTCTGCCAGGAATTCGGCGTCATCCTGTGTGTGCTGGGAAGCTGGCATAGGGTGTATTACATCCTCCATTGCCCCGTCGTTTCTAGGGGCTTCGGCGTAAAGGGTCCGGTAAGAGTGAGTGAAAGCTCGGACGATATCCATTTGGGTCTCGGCTCGTCTGCCATCCTCTGTCACTAGTTCTGTAATGAGTGTACGTTTGCGGTGCCGCCTTTCCTGTATGATGTAATGCATTGAAGAGTGTTCGCCGTAAATTTCGTCGAACGTCCGCGCTCGGACACGTACACCATCGAACGCTTCTGTGGTCAGGCGTAGCAAACGCGCTTTAATGTGTTGCACGGCTTTTTGGCGGTCTCGCGATGGTGGTTGTGTGGCAAGTTCTCTTAAAGCCGTGTAATAGAACTCCGAGGTCGTCCTTTGCCAGCTTGTCTTTTCACGACTATAGTTCATGAAACTCCAGCGTAATGTAGGTTTTGCACATCGAATCCACCACGTCAGGGTTGAGTCGTATGTATGCCTTCTCCGTTGACATCGGTGCCATGTTTCTTCAACCTCGCGGCGACAAGCAGCGTCTTTGAGAATGGCAACATTAAGTCGCCACAGTCCCCTACTACGTCTGGTTCGTTGTAGAGGTAAGGTGACGGCGCAGACGTATGCTTCATGGTTGGTGAAGGCTGTCGGCCATATATCGGCCCCAGAAATCGTCGTGCGAAGGTTACGTGAAACGTACATCCTATCCAGCCGACTTGCCGAATGGCTGGTGAAGTGTGTGTATCCTCGTCGGTCTCCGTGTTGTACTATCCACGTATCATGAAGCGCCAGGTCGTGTCAGTGCTTGAAGTGCCGGGCACGGCAGAAAGTGGGGAATTTGGTCCTCAGGTCGCAGAACACAATTGAAATCGCCGACGACGATGTAGTGTTCTGTGTTTCTTTGGAATAGTGGAGCTACCTCTTCTGAGTAAAAGATATTTCGTTCCCGTCGTTTTGATGATCCTGAAGGGGCGTAGATGTTCACCATACGGACCGCCCCGACCGTGAGGGCAACTCCGCGGCCCGAGGATAGATAGGTCACGTCCGTCGCCGTGATGCCTTCTCTAAGAAGAATGGCCGTACCGCCTCCACCTTCATTAGTAGGAAAGTCATAAACAACATATCCGTAAAAATGTAGATTTATTCCCGGCTTAACTTCCTGAAGAAAGACGATGTCTAAATCCACCGCTCGTAACGTGTCTCGTAGCATTTGGGCCTTAATGAATGTACTGATTCCGTTTATGTTGATAGTCCCTATGCGATAGACTTGTTCCATGGTGATATGTAGTTAGAAATAGTCAACACAGTGTCGCGTCTATCGTCTGTTCGGTGGCTCAGCATAGGGACAAGCTACACATAAGGCGTGGTTGTCTTACTCACGAGGCCCATCCGACACACCGTCAGCTATGGGCATCGGTTGGTCACCTGTCTCCTGCTGCAAGTCATTCATCTCCATTTCATGGCCCCAATCTCCTAGTAAAAAGTTTGGCGCTGGGGTTAGCTGTGCAGGGTCGCTAGTCTCTGCATTCATGGGTTGTTCTAGTTGTGGTGCGTTGTCTTCTCTTCGGTTATGTTGTTGTGTCAGGGCAGCTGGAAGAAGTTGGTTGTCGGAAGCGGTGGAGCCGGATGCAGGTGACAACCGCGTGTCAGGTTCGTCCTCATCCTCTTGCTTCGAGTCTTCCTCTGATGGTTCATTTTCGGTTGTCAGCCGTCGCTTTTTATGGCGTTTCGGAGATTTTTGTTTTCTCTGTTGCCCTTCCGTTTCTGATAGAGAACGCGGTGCGGGACGATCTTCGTTCTTCTCCCCATCTGCCTCGGCGAGAGGGGTCTGTTGCATCGTCTCAGGAATCGTACTTTGGTCCCGTGAGATTGCTTCAGGGTCTTGGTGTTGTTGGGGTTCCTGTAAGTGAGTCGTTGCAGAATCCTGATCGATGTGCATTGGAGACTGTGCTGGGAGTTGGTCATGGCTGTCTTGTAATCCGATACCTACTGCCGCCGCATATTGGAGTGGCAAAAATGTTGGTTCCGGTTCTTGTGGTTTTTCCGTTCTTGGTATCTGTACAATACGTCTTTGTACGCATTCAGACCGAACGTGTCCTTGGCCGCATCCAGAACATGTCCTCGGCTGGCCGTCATAAATGATGATCGCACGACATCCGCCGATAGTTAGGTACGACGGTATGTGCTTGCAGAGTTCGATGCTAACCTGTCGTACGCCGTTGAGCACGGGGTACGTCTCAAAAGTGTTCCATTTTTCGGCCACATGGCTTATAACTCTGCCATACGGGCGTAGAGCATCCATTACTAACTGGGCGGGCACTTCGAAGGGGAGTTCGAAAACTCACACCGTTCGAACACCGAATCCTACATGTTCTACTGTCACCTCACCCACATTCCCGTCGGAGTGGCAAAAGCGGAATCCTTCCTTAGATCTATGGATAAGTCTCTGACAGGCCGCTTCGTCGACGAGTTTGAGGTACACAGTGCTGGAAACGATAGACAAATGAATACCTATTAGTTCTTGTGGATCGATACGCATCACTTCGCGGACAAAACGTTCAATCTCTTGGGCCTTTGGTCTTGCATATTGTGCTGAGAACGTTATCTTGATCGTAGCTTTCCTGTAGGAAAGGGCGGTCATGTTGCTGGGACGTTCCATGAGTGTCGCTATGCGAGCGCCGCGCGAGTAAACAAACACTACAGCGGCCCACGGCACGGAGCGGCGGCGCGTCCGTACCGCAACACGGCCCGAGGCCGACTGATGTCGAGACAGCTCTTAGAAGCGCAAATTAGTCAATGTTTCTGTACTGAAGAAAGAGCGTACAATATTTTAATAACAAAACAGTTGTTTGACGATGCGGGAAAGCTAAAGGCATTTTTTAGATTCACTCATAACCAGTTTTAGTATTTTCTGTCGTTAACTGGACAAAACCTAAAACATCAGGTTTGATTCCATCTTGAATCCAAGTGCTCAGTGGCTGTTAACATATACGGATGATGAAGAGCAGTCGCAAATATGTCTTTACTGTCGCAAAATTTGATTTTTATCGCTGTCAGACTCATCAGTGCTTAAAACATAGTTTGAAACATACAAAAATTTTCAGTCTTCATATTGAAGATTATGTGATCGTCAACATGAATGCTGATAACTTTTCTTTGTTTCAAACTGCGTTTCAAGCATTGAGAGTAGTCACACATGAATTATTTGTAACAAGACTAAAAAAGTAAATGAATAAAAATAAAAGTCTACATTTGTTTCACTCACAGAAATTTCATCTTTTGTTTTGTAATGAGAGTGAACACCGATGTCTAAGAAGCTACTGCTGGTGCTCGCTCTTACGTGTACATGCTAAAGAATATTGCAGATCATGCTTCTCTTAAACGTCTAGAAAAGTGTTCCAAACAAGATGACTGGAGAAAAAATATTTTGCACCGGGGAGGATTCGAACATAATACACTTTGGATGGGAGCTTGTCGCCTTAACCGCTAGGCCACAGCGTCTGCAAGACAAATCGCTCATTGTTTTTTTGTATCCCGACTTCGTCGCCGCTTTTGTGTCCCAGCCTCGTCGTAGGTGTCGGTGGCCGAGTGGAATAAGACCGACACGCTGGTGCAGGTACGGAGGGGAGCAGCCAGAAACTATAAACACTCGAGTAAATTAGAAAGAGATATATTGCACAGAATGTAACAATACTTAACTTTTACATAGTACTGCAGAATGTTGATACATAGTTGTTAGAGGCCTGCCTAGTGCCTGTACAATAGCAAAGTCTTCACTGGTGCCTATCTGATTACGAAGGTCCTAACTCGTTGCTATCTCAGTCCGAAGTGACCGGTGTTCTTCAGTGGTGGCCACGAGCGGCATTCCAGCAGAGGGCGCTCGTGGCTGTCGTCGTGAGATCGCCGCGCCGTGCGTGCATGGCGGCGCGCGGCGAAAGTAGGTGGCGCGCACTTTGTACTTGTGCGACACCACAGTTTTCATTGACATCTTTGCGGAATGATTAACGATTATTTATACTGCTACTAATTTGTATTATTTCCACTACCTAACTTCACAAAATTACTTTCTATTTTAACTTGAACGTTGAAAAAGTGTTTTCTGTAACTAATAAATACTCAGATTGTACGGAAAAGTACGGTAAAACACTAATAAGTACCGTTCAGATACATCGGTAACGTGCTTGTGGGCACAACAGGACTTAAGATTGTGGTGAAAATGGCTCATTTTATGAAGATTTTCAATGCGGTGGAGTATCTGGAGTGCATATTTAAGTAATTCTCACGTACAAATACGAAAATTTGCCAAATACGACGCGACAGCTTTGCGAACGGCGAAAACGAAGGTGACGCCGTATTTGATGGATTTCGTATTTACACTTCCGTATTATGAGAGTTTGCAGGATAAATGAAACGGCGCACTAAAGACATTACCGAGACGTGTATTTTAAGATAAAGTTTATTGCAATAGAGTTTACAGAAGTGGTATGTCGTTATATTAAACTCTAGAACGCTAGCAATGTTGACGTAATATTCTGATATCTGTAGACAACCTTGAATATTAATGTTTTAAAGTTACTTATTACTTAAAAAACAACAGATGTATCATTATCGGAATTTAAAACGACACAGCATTGCTAAAATAATAATTTATCTTCGCAATCCAAGCCCACCGAAACGAACCAAGCTGCCTCACCGAAACCTTTCGGTGCAGCGCTCGAAATTTCGGTGGCCGTTTCGGGCGGTAGCAGGCCTCAGAAGCGTGCAGAATAACCATTTTCACTACCGAACCGAAATTGACGTCATCACCAATCGGTACGATAGATACAGAATAGGGCCCCTGAGCGCGCACATCATGTGACGTAATCAAGGTAGTTCCGAGCCGGCGCGATCGCTAGCTGACTGGCTGCCCGCTATGACGCAGTGGGCAGTGCCCCAGCGGCCGGCCAATGGGCTAGCGAACGCGCCGGCTCGGAACTACCTTGCTTATGTAGCCTGAAGAGCGCGCTCAGGCCTGTATTTCTCGCCGGCCTCGTACCAGTTGTCTGGGGCCCTATTCTGTATCTTTCGTACCGTTCAGTTCGGTGTGTTTTTCTCGGTGGTGACGTCAGTTTCGGTTCGGTAGCGAAAATGGTTATTCTGTACGTTTCAGCAGCTTGCTACCGCCCGAAATGGCCACCCAAATTTCGAGCGCTGCACTGAAAGCCGCTGAGGTTTCGGTGAGGCCGTTTGGTTCGTTTCGTTGGGCTTGGATTGCGAAGATAAATTACTATTTTAGCAATGCTGTGTCATTTTAAATTCCGATAATGTTACATCTGTTGTTTCTTAAGTAATAAGTAACTTTAAAACGTTAATTTTCAAGGTTGTCTACAGATATTATCAGAATATTACGTTAAAATTGCTAGCGTTCTAGAGTTTAATATAACGACATAGCACTTCTGTAAACTCTATTGCAATAAACTTTATCTTAAAATACGCGTCTCGGTAATGTCTTTAATGCGCCGTTTCATTTATCCTGCAAACTCTCATATTACGGAAGTGTAAATACGAAATCCATCAAATACGGCGTCACCTTCGTTTTCGCCGTTCGCAAAGCTGTCGCGTCGTATTTGGCAAATTTTCGTATTTGTACTTGAGAATTACCCAAATATGCACTCCAGATACTCCACCGCATTGAAAATCTTCATAAAATGAGCCATTTTCACCGCAATCTTAAGACCTGTTGTGCCAACAAGCACGTTACCGACGTATCTGAACGGTACTTAGTAGTGTTTTACCGTAGTTTTCCGTACAAACTGAGTATTTATTACTTACAGAAAACACTCTTACAACGTTTAAGTTAAAATGGGAAGGACGTTTGTGAAGTTAGATAGTGGAAATCATACAAATTAGCAGCAGTACAAATAATCGATAATCATTCCGCAAAGAAGTCAATGGAAACGTTGGTTTGGTAAAATTTCTGCGTCAGACGTGGGATTTTAATTTATTACTTCACTATCACTGAATACATTGGCCGGAATGTTTGCAGACATCGACATCATATAGCACTGAAGGCAATAATAAAATTATTTTGCTGTGCGACGCTTAGTTTAGGAGATACGGTGTGATAAACATAGAGTAACGTGAATAAACAACTTTCATGAAAAGTTTAAATATTCTCTTTTTTCAGTGACAAAAAGTTTTAATTAAATTTAAAAAAACTTTCAGTAGGTAGTTCTCGGAACACACTGTTGTGTTATGTCGCCAGATTATGAAATACACGACTTTCATTTTTTACATTTTTTGGGCTGTCTCGCACGGTAGGAAACGCAGCTAACGCCGGCCACGGCTGCCGTTCCCGCTGCTCACCAGCAGTGCGCATGCGTGGAGAAGCAGTCAGGCACTTCTGATTGGCTGATGCGAGCGAATCTGGCAACAGCGCCACCGTGAGCTACGGTGTCCAGAAAGGCGTACCGCAACGCCACCGAAAGGCATACAGAATGAACTAACGGAGCTGCTTCGATAACTCGATTCCTCGGTGCGCTCTCTGACCGAACCGAACTCTGGGGCGCCGAAAAGATACAGAATAGGGCCCCTGACAACTGGCAGTGCCTACGTCACACCGAGAGGCGGCGGCTGCCAGTTGACTGGCTGTCCGCTGGGGCACAAACACCGCCCGTAGCGGCTGGCCAGTCAGCTTGCGTCCGCCGCCTCTCGGTGTGACGTAGGCACTGACAGTTCGCGCCCAACGGGAAATAAAGGCCTGGGGCCCTATTCTGTATCTTTTCGGCGCCCCAAAGTTCGGTTCGGTCAGAGAGCGCACAGAGGGTTCGAGTTAAATCAAATGTTCAAATGTTTGTATAGTCTATGGGACTTAACTACGGGGTCATCAGTCCCTAAACTTACAAACTACTTATGAACTACTTACAAATTAGGACGGCACAAATATCCATGCCCGAGGTGGGATTCCAACCCCCGACCGTAGTGGACGTGCAGACCGTGACTGGAGCGCCTTAGTCTCCTCGGCCACCGCGGCCAGCTGTTCGAGTTATCGAAGCAGCTCCATTAATTTATTCTGTATGCCTTTCGGTGGCGTTACGGTCCGTCTTCGTGGACACCGAAGCTCACGGTGGCGCTGTTGCCAGATCTGCTCGTATCAGCCAATCAGAAGTGCCCGACTACCTTCTCCGTGCATGCGCACTGCTGGTGAGCAGGGGGGACGGCAGCCGTGGCCGGCGTTCGCTGCGTTTCCTACGGTGCGAGACAGCCCAAAAAATGTAAAAAATTAAAGTCGCCTATTTTGTAATTTGGCGACATAACACGACAGTGTGTTCCGACAACTACCTACTGAAACATTTTTAAAATTTTAATTAAAGCTTTTTGTCACTGAAAAAGAGAATATTTGAACTTTTCATAAAAGTTGTTTATTCGCGTTACGCTATGTCTCTCACACCGTATCTCCTAAAGTAAGCGTCTTACAGCAAAATAATTTTATAATTGCCTTCAGTGCTACATGTTGTCGATGTCTGCAAACATTCCGGCCAATATATTCAGTGATAGTGAAGTAATAAATTAAAATCCCACGTCTGACGCAGAAATTTTAGCAAACCAACGTCAAAAATGTAGTAAGCGACAAACTTTTTCCCTTCACATTTTTTTCTGGGGGTGTAAGCGAGAAAAAGTTTCGGAAAGGTTTGAATTTATTTTTGCCGTTTGGTGGAAGGCGTTAGGTGCTACCGTTTGTCCTAGACGAGAGCAGAATTGTGCGGTTCATTGGCGCGGCGCGAGTTCAACGCGCTGGGAGGGAAGACGCGGTGTTAGCAGCAGAGAGAGCGCAGTGCTGGCAGTGAAAAACTTCTTATTTTGGAACTATGGAAGTTACGGGAAAGGGAAAGGATTACATATTAGTCGAGACAGGTCTTAGAAGCGCAAATTAGTCAATGTTTTTGTACTGAAGAAAGAGCGTACAATATTTTAATAACAAAACAGTTGTTTGACGATGCGGGAAAGCTAAAGGCATTTTTTAGATTCACTAATAACCAGTTTTAGTATTTTCTGTCGTTAACTGGACAAAACCTAAAACGTCAGGTTTGATTCCATCTTGAATCCAAGTGCTCAGTGGCTGTTAACATATACGGATGATGAAGAGCAGTTGCAAATATTTCTTTACTGTCGCAAAATTTGATTTTGATCGCTGTCAGACTCATCAGTGCGTAAAACATAGTTTGAAACATACAAAAATTTTCAGTCTTCATATTGAAGATTATGTGATCGTCAACATGAATGCTGATAACTTTTCTTTGTTTCAAACTGCGTTTCAAGCATTGAGAGTAGTCACACATGAATTATTTGTAACAAGACTAAAAAAGTAAATGAATAAAAATAAAAGTCTACATTTGTTTCACTCACAGAAATTTCATCTTTTGTTTTGTAATGAGAGTGAACACCGATGTCTAAGAAGCTACTGCTGGTGCTCGCTCTTACGTGTACATGCTAAAGAATATTGCAGATCATGCTTCTCTTAAACGTCTAGAAAAGTGTTCCAAACAAGATGACTGGAGAAAAAATATTTTGCACCGGGGAGGATTCGAACATAATACACTTTGGATGGGAGCTTGTCGCCTTAACCGCTAGGCCACAGCGTCTGCAAGACAAATCGCTCATTGTTTTATTGTATCCCGACTTCGTCGCCGCTTTTGTGTCCCAGCCTCGTCGTAGGTGTCGGTGGCCGAGTGGAATAAGACCGACACGCTGGTGCAGGTACGGAGGGGAGCAGCCAGAAACTATAAACACTCGAGTAAATTAGAAAGAGATATATTGCACAGAATGTAACAATACTTAACTTTTACATAGTACTGCAGAATGTTGATACATAGTTGTTAGAGGCCTGCCTAGTGCCTGTACAATAGCAAAGTCTTCACTGGTGCCTATCTGATTACGAAGGTCCTAACTCGTTGCTATCTCAGTCCGAAGTGACCGGTGTTCTTCAGTGGTGGCCACGAGCGGCATTCCAGCAGAGGGCGCTCGTGGCTGTCGTCGTGAGATCGCCGCGCCGTGCGTGCATGGCGGCGCGCGGCGAAAGTAGGTGGCGCGCACTTTGTACTTGTGCGACACCACAGTTTTCATTGACATCTTTGCGGAATGATTAACGATTATTTATACTGCTACTAATTTGTATTATTTCCACTACCTAACTTCACAAAATTACTTTCTATTTTAACTTGAACGTTGAAAAAGTGTTTTCTGTAACTAATAAATACTCAGATTGTACGGAAAAGTACGGTAAAACACTAATAAGTACCGTTCAGATACATCGGTAACGTGCTTGTGGGCACAACAGGACTTAAGATTGTGGTGAAAATGGCTCATTTTATGAAGATTTTCAATGCGGTGGAGTATCTGGAGTGCATATTTAAGTAATTCTCACGTACAAATACGAAAATTTGCCAAATACGACGCGACAGCTTTGCGAACGGCGAAAACGAAGGTGACGCCGTATTTGATGGATTTCGTATTTACACTTCCGTATTATGAGAGTTTGCAGGATAAATGAAACGGCGCACTAAAGACATTACCGAGACGTGTATTTTAAGATAAAGTTTATTGCAATAGAGTTTACAGAAGTGGTATGTCGTTATATTAAACTCTAGAACGCTAGCAATGTTGACGTAATATTCTGATATCTGTAGACAACCTTGAATATTAATGTTTTAAAGTTACTTATTACTTAAAAAACAACAGATGTATCATTATCGGAATTTAAAACGACACAGCATTGCTAAAATAATAATTTATCTTCGCAATCCAAGCCCACCGAAACGAACCAAGCTGCCTCACCGAAACCTTTCGGTGCAGCGCTCGAAATTTCGGTGGCCGTTTCGGGCGGTAGCAGGCCTCAGAAGCGTGCAGAATAACCATTTTCACTACCGAACCGAAATTGACGTCATCACCAATCGGTACGAAAGATACAGAATAGGGCCCCTGAGCGCGCACATCATGTGACGTAATCAAGGTAGTTCCGAGCCGGCGCGATCGCTAGCTGACTGGCTGCCCGCTATGACGCAGTGGGCAGTGCCCCAGCGGCCGGCCAATGGGCTAGCGAACGCGCCGGCTCGGAACTACCTTGCTTATGTAGCCTGAAGAGCGCGCTCAGGCCTGTATTTCTCGCCGGCCTCGTACCAGTTGTCTGGGGCCCTATTCTGTATCTTTCGTACCGTTCAGTTCGGTGTGTTTTTCTCGGTGGTGACGTCAGTTTCGGTTCGGTAGCGAAAATGGTTATTCTGTACGTTTCAGCAGCTTGCTACCGCCCGAAATGGCCACCCAAATTTCGAGCGCTGCACTGAAAGCCGCTGAGGTTTCGGTGAGGCCGTTTGGTTCGTTTCGTTGGGCTTGGATTGCGAAGATAAATTACTATTTTAGCAATGCTGTGTCATTTTAAATTCCGATAATGTTACATCTGTTGTTTCTTAAGTAATAAGTAACTTTAAAACGTTAATTTTCAAGGTTGTCTACAGATATTATCAGAATATTACGTTAAAATTGCTAGCGTTCTAGAGTTTAATATAACGACATAGCACTTCTGTAAACTCTATTGCAATAAACTTTATCTTAAAATACGCGTCCCGGTAATGTCTTTAATGCGCCGTTTCATTTACCCTGCAAACTCTCATATTACGAAAGTGTAAATACGAAATCCATCAAATACGGCGTCACCTTCGTTTTCGCCGTTCGCAAAGCTGTCGCGTCGTATTTGGCAAATTTTCGTATTTGTACTTGAGAATTACCCAAATATGCACTCCAGATACTCCACCGCATTGAAAATCTTCATAAAATGAGCCATTTTCACCGCAATCTTACGACCTGTTGTGCCAACAAGCACGTTACCGACGTATCTGAACGGTACTTAGTATTTATTACTTACAGAAAACACTTTTACAACGTTTAAGTTAAAATGGAAAGGAAGTTTGTGAAGTTAGATACTGGAAATCATACAAATTAGCAGCAGTATAAATAACCGATAATCATTCGACAAAGAAGGCAATGGAAACAAAGACTGGCCTCTCTTGTAGACGCTTTAGTCTCGCGTTTAAGGCGACAACCTCCTACCCTAAGTGTTTTAGGTTCGAATCCTTCCTGGTGCAAAATATTTTTTCACCAGTCATCTTGTTTGAAACACTTTTCTAGTGGTGTAAGAGAAGCATGATCTGCAATATTCTTTAGCATGTACATGTAAGAGCGAGCGCCAGCAGTAGTTTCTTATAAATCGGGGTTCACTCTTATTATAAAACAAAAGATAAAATTTCTGTGAGTGAAACAAACGTAGACTTTTATTTTTATTCATTTACTTTTTTAGTCTTGTTACAAATAATTCATGTGTGACTACTCTCAATGCTTGAAACGCAGTTTGAAACAAAAAAAAGTTTTCAGCCTTCATGTTGACGATCACATAATCTTCAAAACGAAGGCTGAAAATTTTTGTACGTTTCAAACTACTTTTTAAGCACTGATGAGAGTCTGACAGCGACAAAAATCAAATTTTGCGACAGTAAAGAAATATTTGCGACTGCTCTTCATCATCCGTATATGTTAACAGCCACTGAGCAGTTGGATTCAAGATGAAATCAAACTTGACGTTTCAGGTTTTGTCCAGTTAACTGCAGAAAATTCTAAAACTGGTTATGAGTGAATCTAAAGAAATTCCTATAACTTTCCCGCATCGGCAAACAACTGTTTTGTTATTAAAATATTGTACGCTCTTTCTTCAGCACAAAAACATTGACTAATTTGCGCTTCTAAGAGCTATCTCCACTAATATGTAATCCTTTTCCTTTCACGCAACTTCCATGTGCTTCTGTAGTGCCAAAATAAGAAATTTTTCACTGCTAGCACTGCGCTCTCTCTGCTGCTAACGTCGCGTCTTCCCTCCCAGCACGTTGAACTCACGCCGCGCCAATGAACCACACAATTCTGCTCTCGTCTGGGACAAACGGTAGCACCTAACGCCTTCCAACAAACGGCAAAAATAAATTCAAGCCTTTCCGAAACTTTTTGTCGCTTACACCCCCACAAAAAAATGTAAAGGGAAAAAGTTTGTCGCTTACTACTTTTTGGACGTTGGTTTGGTAAAAGTTCTACGTCAGACGTGGGATTTTAATTTATTACTTCACTACCACTGAATATATTGGCCGGGAAGTTTGCAGACATCGACAACATATATCACTGAAGGCAATTATAAAATTATTTTGCTGTGCGACGCTTAGTTTAGGAGATACTGTGTGATAAACATAGAGTAGCGTGAATAAACAACTTTTCATAAAAGTTTAAATATTCTCATTTTTCAGTGACAAAAAGTGTTTTATTCTGTATCTTTTCGGCCCCCCAGAGTTCGGTTCGGTCAGAGAGCGCACCGAGGAATCGAGTTATCGAAGCAGCTCCGTTAGTTCATTCTGTATGCCTTTCGGTGGCGTTGCGGTACGCCTTTCTGGACACCGTAGCTCACGGTGGCGCTATTGCCAGATCCGCTGGCATCAGCCAATCAGAAGTGCCTGACTGCTTCTCCGCGCATGCGCACTGCTGGTGAGCAGCGGGAACGGCAGCCGTGGCCGGCGTTCGCTGCGTTTCCTACCGTGAGAGACAGCCCAAAAATGTAAAAAATGAAAGTCGTGTATTTCATAATCTGGCGACATAACACGACAGTGTGTTCCGAGAACTACCTATTGAAACTTTTTTTAAATTTAATTACAACTTTTTGTCACTGAAAAAAGAGAATATTTAAACTTTTCATAAAAGTTGTTTATTCACGCTACTCTATGTTTATCACACCGTATCTCCTAAACTAAGCGTCGCACAGCAAAATAATTTTATTATTGCCTTCAGTGCTATATGTTGTCGATGTCTGCAAACTTTCTGGCCAATATATTCAGTGATAGTGAAGTAATAAATTAAAATCCCACGTCTGAC
The DNA here is from genome assembly GCA_026315105.1 of Locusta migratoria. Taxonomy (NCBI): domain Eukaryota; kingdom Metazoa; phylum Arthropoda; class Insecta; order Orthoptera; family Acrididae; genus Locusta; species Locusta migratoria. The sequence goes on from CM048755.1 coordinate 395,797,871, forward strand.
GCAGAAAATTTACCGAACCAACGTCCAAAATGTAGTAAGCTACAAACTTTTTCTCTTTACATTTTTTTGTGGGGGTGTAAGCGAGAAAAAGTTTCGGAATGGTTTGAATTTATTTTTGCCGTTCGTTGGAAAACGTTAGGTGCTACCGTTTGTCCTAGACGAGAGCAGAATTGTGCGGTTCATTGGCGCGGCGGGAGTTCAACGCGCTGGGAGGGAAGACGCGGCGTTAGCAGCAGAGAGAGCGCAGTGCTAGCAGTGAAAAACTTCTTATTTTGGCACTATGGAAGTACATGGAAGTTTCGGGAAACGAAAAGGATTACATATTAGTCCAGACAGCTCTTACAAGCGTCAATGTTTGTGTACTGAAGAAAGAGCGTACAATATTTTAATAACAAAACAGTTGTTTGCCGATGCGGGAAAGCTAAAGGAATTTTTTTAGATTCACTCATAACCAGTTTTAGTATTTTCTGTCGTTACTTGGACAAAACCTGAAACGACAGGTTTGATTCCATCTTGAATCCAAGTGCTCAGTGGCTGTTAACATATACGGATGTTGAAGAGCAGTCGCAAATATTTCTTTACTGTCGCAAAATTTGATTTTTGTCGCTGTCAGACTCTCATCAGTGCTTAAAACATAGTTTGAAACGTACAAAAATTTTCAGTCTTCATATTGAAAATTATGTGATCGTCAACATGAAGGCTGAAAACTTTTCTTTGTTTCAAACTGCGTTTCAAGCATTGAGAGTGTTCACACATGAATTATTTGTAACAAGACTAAAAAAAGTAAATGAATAAAAGTCTAAGTTTGTTTCACTCACAGAAATTTCATCTTTTGTTTTATAATAAGAGTGAACCCCGATGTATAAGAAACTACTGCTGGCGCTCGCTCTTACATGTACATGCTAAAGAATATTGCAGATCATGCTTCTCTTACACGACTAGAAAAGTGTTCCAAACAAGATGACTGGTGAAAAAATATTTTGTACCAGGAAGGATTCTAACCTAAAACACTTAAGGAGGTTGTCGCCTTAACCGCTTTTTTTTTTTTTTTTTTTTTTTTTTTAAGTACTATATAATGAATGCGGCATAAACGCCAACATTCAGATTTCTTGTGTATGTAATTATATATCAGTTAAGCCGTTTTGGCAGTATCCAAGAATCTTCTTGTATATTCGAAAGTAAAAAAGATAACAATAACAAAGAAAAAAAATTTCACTATAGCAGGACCCGAACCATTGCCCAAAATAACAAAATACTACTACACGATGCGTTAACCCTCGCGGCTTTTTTTTTTAACCGTTTCTTTTTTTTTCCAACTGCAAAATTATGAAAAGTCTGAAGTGAAAACTCACTTTTTAAACAAAAAAGTATATACTTTTATAACAAATACAACTGTCCTGTAACATGCAATATCAACATATTTTCATATAAACTTAAGATTATTTTAGTGCTATAATTATTATCTATAATACACATTTACAATTAAATCCCTTAAAACTTTCAACCTTTGAAAAACAAAACCTCACTAACATCCTTAAACCTATTTATATACGACTTCTTGTAAGCATCTCACTTTTCTTTTAACATTTAGGTATCTTTATTTCAATTTTATTTAAGTTTTTATTTACATTTTTGGATTTTTTTTTTTTCATTTTACTTTTTCTTAAATTTTTTATTTGTTTATTCAACTGTAGAATACTCACACACACAGAAGAAAAATAAAAGGTAAGTTTTACAATTTGTCTTATCATCTTCTGTGTTGAACAAAAACTTAAGTAAATTCCTTGATACTAGGGAGTGCATTCTCCGTGGTTGAACTTTAACCTACTCCTTGTTTCTCAAATATGATGTCTAACATGTTGCCGAAGAACTTTTTCACATTAGGGTATTTTTTAGTGTGCCACTGCGCTGTCTTCATATAGGCTTCAAAGCTAATCAGATTGTCCTCGCTGGTGTAGCTGACGTTGTAAGCTACGTAATGCCCTAACATCCACATAATGGTGTTGTTTTTGGTTGCTGGAAAAAATTTTCTGTCCGGCCAGAGGAGTATGTCAGGGGAATAACTTGCAGCCGCACTGCGTGTTAACAGTCCCAGCCGTTGCTGGACCCATCTCCAGTTAGTGAGATGCCGCACGTGAACCTGTGGCGTAAGCTGTCGATCAGGCCACAGCGGGTGCATTTATCAGTCACACTTAAACCAATGCGGTGTAACCTTTCATTTGTGGCCAGGACGTTGTTCACTACCTTAAACCACGTCGATGCCACTTCGGATGTATGAATCGGGAGGCTGATGTTATTCCACACCGTTTTCCATTCTACTCCTGGGTACTTGAGTTCCACTGGATTACGAGTTGGTGTCTGACTCATTTTTTCGAGGAGATATTTCGTCGTTAGAAATGTGCGGTTTAAAATGTGGTCTCCCACGTAGCTCATTTCGAGATAAAATCGCCGGATATGTTCCAAATTTGAATTAAGTTTCCCCACATCAATCGGAGGTCGAGTGTCGACTGGTCGCAGAATTTTGAAGAGCCAACTCGTGACACTGTGAGGTTCCTGCTTCAACATAGTGGCGGTCCTCTTCATGTACAAGGCGGTGCACTTCTTCTCGAAGTCGGGTACATGAAGCCCTCCTGCCTGTCTGGGAGAGGTCATCACACTGTATTTCACTGTAAACAAGTGACCCTTCCAGATGAATTTTCTGGATACATTCGCTACGTGCAGCGCCTGTAGCCTCGGGACTGGAAATATTTGTGCCATATAATAGGCTCTGCTGAAGACGAAAGTGTCGAGGAGACGAATGCGTTGGATAAGATCTAAGGATCTCCAACCGTTTTCAGAAACTGATCCTTGCATGGCACCTATGACCTGATGCCAGTTTTTGGCACACATCGCAAGTGGGCATTTATCAATAATTAACCCGAGGGTCTTGTGATTGTCTTCTGCTTTCGTCCACGAGACATTAACTGAATCGAATCCTTGGATGTTTACTAGGGTGCATTTATTTTCGTTGATTTTTGCACCTGAAGCACTACAGTAGTCGTCAATTATCCCCTTGAGAGTCGTAATCTCATCTTCATTTCGTATTAAGACCCCGACATCATCGGCGTAAGCACGAACTGCGATGGATGTTCCTGCTAACGTCAGTCCAGTCAGTCGGTCGTCAATTGAGCGTAATAACGGCTCCAGCGACAGGACGAATAACATCATGGAGAGGGGGCTCCCCTGCGGAATCCCTCGTTGAATCTCAATGGGCTGCGTCAGCTGTCCATTCACACTGATCGTTGTTGTGATTCCTATTATCAAGTTTTTCACAACATTTATTACTGTGTTGTCCAGCCCACATTGTGATAAGACAGCTATCAAATAGTCGTGTCTTACCCGGTCGAAGGCTTTACAAAAGTCAAGAAACAGGAGTGCCAGTTTCAAGTTGGTCACCGACACGATAGATATAATATCTCTGTATTCGGAGACGGGTGTCATGATTGACCGGCCAGGCACACAGGACTGATGCTTCTTGATGAAGTTTTATATCACAGGTGTTAATCGGCTGTTGAGCGCCCTAGCGAACGTTTTGTAGTCAAAGTTTAATAAAGCTATAGGACGATAATTGTCCAGACTTTGACGGGTGTGCGACTTTGGTATCAAAACTGTCCTGCCTTCCTTTAGTTGTGACGGAATTTCATAACCCCGCATCACTTCATTCACAACTTCCGTAAAGGTTTGTCCTATGATCGGCCAGAAGCGCACATAAAACTCCTTCGGGAGCCCGTCAGGCCCGGGAGATTTGTCAGATGGTGAACGCTTAATCAGGTCCAGGATGTCATCCGCCTCAAAATCTTCCACGATCGCACAGTTTTCAATGTGCGTGATGACAGGAGTTATCGTCTGAACGATCTCATCGGTGAAACTGTCACGGTTATCTGGTCGCGAGTAGATGTCACTGAAGTATCGGTGAGTGGCGTGCAGTATGTCTCTCTGCTGGCAAAGAAGAGTCCCATCACCCGTTTTAAGTTCATTTATAAAAGCCCGCTTGCGATTTTGACGGTGTTTAAGCAGGTGGTACAACGATGTGACTTCGTCGGCCTTAATCGAAGTGGTTTTCGCTTTGACCTTCAAGCCGTCAAGTTGTTGAAGCTTGATGCTTATTAGTTTGGCCTTCACTTTTTTGATGTCCTGTAGGTACTTGTTACTAGAAGACACTTTCGAGTACAACTCACGCAGTACCGTCTCGTAAAAGTCAATCGTCCGCCTGGTGTCCTGGGCTTTTTGCTATCCATAGTTTTTCAGAGTTCGTTGCATCTTCCTTTTCACTACAGAGGCCCACCATGCTATCTTGCTGGGATATCTACTGCACTGTTGCAGACAGACTGTCCACGTCGCTCGGATGAGGTCTTCCAATTCATCATCCATAAGTAGGGAAACATTGAGGTTCCATGGATTTTTGAAACGGTGGCACGGCTGTTTGTCGAGATTAATTGTAACCGAGAGGGCACAGTGATCCGAAAAGCTGGCCGGAATCACGTCGACGTCAAGAAAGCGATGGCAAATATTGTCGGTTACGTACATTCGGTCCAGGCGGCTACAGGAAGTTGAAGTGAAGTAGGTGAATTTTACCAGTGTGGGATACTTCAGTTCCCACGCATCCTTCATCTTCATATTGTGGATCAAGTCATTCAGTTCCTTGCAAAAATTAAAATTCGGGGATTGATCTTTTTTATTGAGTACACAGTTAAAATCACCACTAACGATTAACTGAGATGGGTTACGTCGTAGCAAATAAATTATCTCCTCCTTAAAAAACTTGGCTCTTTCAGCCCTGTTGGATGTACCGGATGGGGCATAAATATTGATAAGAACAACGTCAAAAATTTGACAAGCTATGCCTCTGCCCGACGTCAGAGTCTCGACGCTGTGGACAGGAATTCCCTCACGGGAGAGAATGGCAGTGCCTGTGCCTTCCGTGTTGGCTGTGTTTGCAGTAGTCTTAAAACCAGCGATGTATAGGTTGAATAGATACACTTCTTGCAAAAGAACTATGTCGGCCTCGGACGCATATATAAACTGTTTTAACAGAGCTACTTTTAAATCAGACCTGATTTTATTTATATTCAACGTTAGAAACTTATAAGCTTGAGTCTGCGTCATTGGAGGTCACAGGTGGTGATGACGTATCCATCGCACCGACAGGCTGTGCCGCTGCAGCGGCAGCTCCTGAGACAGGATCTCCCGTATTTTTAGTTTTCTTACGAGGCGCCGAGAGATTCTGTTTCACCTTGGTTAGGCGTCGTCTGTTTGTCTTGACGGCCATAGCAGATGGCGGAGAGGGTGGTTCCAGGGAGTCGTCGGACATCAGTACCTGTTCTCGTACTGACGGCTGCGTATTCGGATCCCCAAGTCCCGAAGCCGAAGTGTTGCTGTGCGGCTCCGTAACACACATTTGTAAACTCGCCGGCTCTGTATGGTGTTTGGTTTCCTGTTGGAGTTTGGCAGTAGTTACGTTGTTGTCATAATTGTCTTCCTCGTCACGGCTGTTTGTTTCTGCGCTGCATGTTTGTACACTGCTTGCTGACAACACAAGCGGCGTGCTTTCCTCGTGGGGATCGGCAGTGTTTACGTCACGGCTGGCACCGGCTTCCTCGGCGAGGTCGTGGCCCGGCGTGCGCGGCTGCGGCTCCTCAGCCGCGTGCTGTGAACACAAGTCCGCGCCCGCTTCCGCTGCTGTCACTGCTGGAGTGGTCGGGGTTTGAGTCCCGGCGGCAGTGTCTTCCACTTGATGTTCTGCCTCAGAAACGTCTCCTGTTGCAGGAGATTGCTCCTCGTGTTCCTCCTCTTCGCTGCTGTCGGCAGAAGCTCGGCGTCTTTTAGTGCCAACCGATGACACTGCGAAGAGGCTCTGTGTTTCACTCATTTCCACCTGTTTCTGTGGCAAGGGAGCGAAATGATCCTTGTTACCATCGGATTGTTCACTCGCTGACGTACCCGGCTGTTGTTGTTCGTCGACAATTCTTTCCGGAGTCTTGAAATGATCTGCCATTGTTAACTTTCTTCTTTGTTGGAGAGTCGGTTTCAACACGGTGACACGCCTAGGGCAATCACTACGTTGGTGCCCACTCTCATTGCAAATGAAACATGTCCCTACTTGATCCTTGTACATCACATGAGCTTTATAGCCGCATACCATAATATATGACGGAATATTAACCTTGATATGCATGTCGACCGATCGAACGCCGTTATAACACTGAAGCTTGTGTTGCGCCGACCACTTCTCATGTCTAATTTGCTTAATGTCACCGTATGTGGCGAGCACGGCTTTTAGATAACAGTCATCAACTTCGGGAGGCAAATTGAACACCCGAACTTGCTTGTATTCGACACCAGCATGACTGACGATAACTTTACTCACTGATCCGTCACGATGACGAAATTGTGCTGTTCCTCCGGTTTTGTGCAGGACTTTGTCCACATTTAACGGGTTGAAAAACTTTACAAAAAAGCAGTACAAAGTCAGGTCGTAGTACGCGTAATAGCACTGGTCCGACGTTATTCCAAACTCACTGTCAAGCCAATCGTGGATTTCAAAGGAGCTGGGTTGAACCTTCCGGGAATCTTTTTCAAATTCGAAACAAACTGTATGCTTGCGCGGAATCAGTTTGTACGGAAAAGTACGGTAAAACACTAATAAGTACCGTTCAGATACATCGGTAACGTGCTTGTGGGCACAACAGGACTTAAGATTGTGGTGAAAATGGCTCATTTTATGAAGATTTTCAATGCGGTGGAGTATCTGGAGTACATATTTGAGTAATTCTCACGTACAAATACGAAAATTTGCCAAATACGACGCGACAGCTTTGCGAACGGCGAAAACGAAGGTGACGCCGTATTTGATGGATTTCGTATTTACACTTTCGTAATATGAGAGTTTGCAGGGTAAATGAAACGGCGCATTAAAGACATTACCGGGACGCGTATTTAAAAAAAAAAAAAAAGTTTATTGCAATAGAGTTTACAGAAGTGCTATTTCGTTATATTAAACTCTAGAACGCTAGCAATTTTAACGAAATATTCTGGTAATATCTGTAGACAACCTTGAAAATTAACTTTTTAAAGTTACTTATTACTTAAAAACAACAGATGTATCATTAGCGGAATTTAAAACGATACAGCATTGCTAAAATAATAATTTATCTTCGCAATCCAAGCCCACCGAAACGAACCAAGCAGCCTCACCGAAACCTTTCGGTGCAGCGCTCGAAATTTCGGCGGCCGTTTCGGGCGGTAGCAGGCCTCAGAAGCGTACAGAATAACCATTGTCACTACCGAACCGAAATTGACGTCACCACCGAGAAAAACACACCGAACCGATCGGTACGAAAGATACAGAATAGGGCCCCTGAGCGCGCACATCATGTGACGTAAGCAAGGTAGTTCCGAGCCGGCGCGATCGCTAGCTGAGTGGCTGCCCGCTATGACGCAGGGGGCAGTGCCCCAGCGGCAGGCCAATCGGCTAGCGATCGCGCCGGCTCGGGACTACCTTGCTTACGTAGCATGAAGTGCGCGCTCAGGCCTGTATTTCTCGCCGGCCACGTGCCAGTTGTCGGCCTTGTCTTCTAGGCGGTGTTGACCGAATCCTCTCATATCTTCACACATGCCCTCTGGCGCCCGACACATGCGCCGCAGTAAACCTCGCTGACCTCCCGTATCAATTATACTCTTCATGAATTTGTAATATATGTAGATCGGCGTAGCCTACTTGAATAGTGTCCATTCTGAAACCGTGGTGTAGTAAAATCAACGCCAACGGCCCAAATACGCGGTGTGTAGTATACACCCAACGCTAACGCCGCGTTAAAACGCGGCCCTTCGCGCCCCCTGTATTGTATTAAAATTTAACGCCTGGTTTCCAGCGTTATCACCGCCACGATTTTAAAGTTCGTATAGCACATCCCCCCACCCACCCCCCAACCCCCCCAAAAAAGAAAATGAAAATCAAATGTTTGTAAATCTATGGGAGACTTAACTGCTTTGGTTATTAGTCCTAGGCTTGCAAACTACTTAAATTAAGTAGGACAACACATGCCCCAGGGACGACTCGAATTTCCGAAGGTGAGCAACCGCGCGCTCAGCAGCGAGGTGCCTTAGAACACATTTTTGGCACTAAAGGTGGGCCTTTGCGATCGCCTTTTGACAGCTCGAAATTTAAATGAAAATAACGGCTTAACCGCATATTTGACATGAAAATTTAATAAGTGAATTTGTAGAGGAGAAAATTCTCTAAAACTTTGCTCTCTTGTGTTTTTTTTTTTTTTTTTCGGAACTGTCACCGTTACATAGATATTTGCAAAAATAACGGCGATTTAGCACCATCAGTTGATTTTACGTAAGCCAGGCGTTAGGAAATGTTACGTGACATACTTCGCCCAGAACTCTCTCTGGCTCCCTGTATTTTATGATTTTCATCTTATAACTTATACGTTGTCATTTGAAAGCGGTGGCGCACTGAAGAATTAACAAAAATACATCGTTTATAGTACGACAAATTATAATGTAGTGTCTAAAATTGTCATTTTAGCTGTTAGCAACTCCTAGCAATAGTAGGGCTACAGGAACTCGTTGTTCGCCGTGGTGTAGTGGGTAGAGCAGGGCTGGGTAGATGCCGTTTGGCGAGCGCGAGCGCTTTCAGCGGCTGACACAGCTTGTTCGCGGCTCCCCCCCCCCCCTCCCCCCTCCACTCCGCCAGCCAGCAGTGCCCCCCCACTCTACTCGACTAGCTGCGCACGTCACTACACCACGCGGAACCACTCGTTCTGCTTACTTGTGGAAATCGCGTCCGGTGTTCGTGATAAAGCAGAACTAGTGTCTGAAAAATGGCTGAGGAGGACGTAAAATCTTTGAAAAGAAAGTCTTCTGAACACCCACAGTGGGAAGAAGAGTACTTTTTTGTTGGAACGCAAAACGGACTTCAGTGTTTGTTTTGCAATTCAACATTGTCTTCATGGAGGAAGTAGAATGTGAAAGCGTCATTTTTAACTGCTTCACGAGAAAATGTAGTTAGTTTGAGTAAAGAAGAACGAAAAGTCAAACTTATAGAAATGAAGCAGAAAAAGGAGAAATACTTGTAGATAATTACGTTAATAATTCAATTTACTGCTGTTATTAATATGTTGTGTGCATTTTCTGTCAATTTTAATTCTCCTTACGTATTTACAGGAAGAAAACCTTCTAATCCACAACGCTGCAGCGATGAGAGTAAGCTATCATGTAGCTCTTAAAATAGCTAAAACTGTGCGGCCTTCAGCGATGCAGAATTTGTGAAAAAATGTTTTGTTGCTGCCGCAACAATTTTGTACCCAGCAAATCTTCCTCTTTTTGAAACCGTTCCTCTTTCACGGAGAACGGTTAGCAGGCGCATTGAAGAAACGGCAAACGACGTGGAAGCTCAGTTGAGAGACAGGATCAAAGATTTAGTTTTCTTTTCTTTAGCATTGGATGAAAGCACTGATGTATGTGATGTTGCTCAACTTGCAGTCTTTTTGCGAGGCGTTGATGGTCAGTTTAATGTGGTTGAGGAACTCTTAGATTTAGTGCCTATGCATTACACAACAACGGCCGACGATATATTTTCTTGCTTAGAATATATAATAGAGAAATACGAGCTTTGTTGGGAAAAACTTTCATCGATTGCAACAGATAGGGCTCCTGCAATGATTGGTCACAAGTGTGGAGTGGTTGCTTTGATAAGAAAAATGTTGAAAGCAGTCGGTGTCCAGCAGGAAATACCAGCAATACATTGCTTTTTTCATCGTGTTCATTTGCTAGCCAAATGTGCCAAACTAGTTGTCGTCATGGATGCGGTTATAAAGACAATTAACATTCTCAGATCGCACGGTTTGGGACATAGGCAATTCAAATCGTTCCTGGCAGATCTCGAGTGTGAATACGGTGATGTTCAATATGTTTGAGATGTACGCTGGTTAAGTCGAGGTGGTGTTTTAGAACGATTTTTTAATTTACGTAAAGAGATAGCATTATTTATGGATGCGAAAGGAAAACCAGTGAAAGAACTGGACGACTCACAGTGGATTTTAGACCTTCCGTTTTTAACTGACTTTACGAAGCATCTGAATAGCTTGAATACAGCTTTACAAGGTAAAAATAAGGTAATCAGTGAAGTTTTTGACACTATTTTGGCTTTCAAGAGAAAATTGCTTTTGTAGGAAAAGCAACTGTCAAAAATGTCAAGTGTACACTTCCCGAGCGTTGCACTAATTGTCAGTGAAAACAATTTGGAGAAAGAGAGGTTCAAAGAACATTTTGATAAGTTTCTAACGGTGCTACAGTCTCTCGAAGAAAATTTCGACAGTAGATTTGAAGACTTAAATCGACTTGAAAGCGATTTCAACCTTTTTGCAACTCCTTTTGCAGTTAACGTGGAAAATGTTTCTTCTGAAATTCAGTTAGAGCTCATTGACTTTCAATGCAATCGTGTGCTGAAGGAGAAGTTTGGCACTGCAGAAAACTTGGAAAGCTTCTATAAATATTTTTCACGTGAACAGTTTCCATTGTTATTCGAAACAGCTGCTCGTGTGTATAGTTTTTTTTTTTTTTTTTTTTTTTTTTTTTTTTTTTTTTTTTTTTTTTTTTTTTTTTTTGGAACAACATACTTGTGCGAAAGTGTTTTCTCCATAATGAAACTGACAAAATCGAAGTTTAGAAGTAGTCTGACTGACGTTCATCTGACTGGTGCAGTGCGCCTAATGACCAGCAATTTCACACAAAATATCGATATGTTGGTTCAAAATCATTTTAAATAAATCCAGAATGGTGTAAATTAATGCTTATTTATTTTTTGTTCGTAGTACCTCTCCTCTGAAATGACAATTCTTTTATGTGTATGTCACCTTGTTGTTTATCTTGACAGGAAACTGATAAGCTTTACGATCATAGAGTTTCTTCCCCTTTATGTTTTCTATATATCATAGGAGTTAAGTTTAGTTATCCCTTTTACTTTCTCCAGGGAGAAGGTTTTTGTTTTACACTTGATAAATTATACTTATCTTAATAGTTACTAGGTTTTTGCTTCCCGCAGCAGGGATATTTTATTTTCCTTTAGCTTACATATTTTCCCATGTACTCATTTAGTTATTTTTAGAAGTTCTTTATCGTACCACGACAACGCCGTTGTGGTACCACTGACATAGGCAGGGAACTTTTTCCATTGCTCTCAGGTCTTGAGTTCTGGAATTTTTTTCCCCCTTCAGAATGGTCTCAGTTTTCATCCTTTCTTAAGGATGTAATGAACCTTAATAATTGTTACCGTCTGACCGACCACCCAGTTTCTCGTCATTGTAATGAAGCAAGTTTTTAGTTGCAGAAAGTTCAGTTTTATTACATTTTGTTTTAAAAAATCTACACAATTCTGTGAAAATATAACGTAAAATTTAGAATAAAAGAGTCTTTTCTTAATTCTTTACGTATATGTCCTATTTGTGGCCACGAAAGTAGGTTTTACAGTGGTTCGAAACTGTGTTTCATCCTTACATGAGCAACCGTTGCATGGTACAGGATACACAATTTTCGGGTAAGCACTATTAACACTTACTTCCCACTCAAACATGCTGTGGCAGATATGATTGAACCGGTGCCCTTTTCACGGAAGCCGCATCAGCTTGAAACGACCTCATGCGTTTTGTACGTGCAGTAAGTATTTCAGCTTGTCCTTACTCAGCTTTGCTACCGTGCACTGTGCATCAGCCACCCCGCACAGCCCTGCTGCCCGCACTGCTGGCTCTCCAGGCCGCTCAGCGCTGTGTTCATAGCTCTCGCTGCTCGCGGGCAGCTCTCGTGCCCACCCCTGGGTAGAGCGTTCCATTGTGAGGCATGGGGCCGGTAGTTCGACTCTCGTGTACACCAATTTATTTTTTCGCCTTGCCTCCTAAAAGGGTTCCCGGCACTCTTATTAATTAAATAGAGCTATCTTCTGCAATGTTTAGAGTAGTTCAGATGTAAGAGTGCTCCCTCTAAAATGTGCGTTTGTTCTATTTCGTGAACATGCCGTGAAATCCGTAACAACGTATTGAAAACTGGTCTTCTGAAGCATCTGCACAACAACAGGGAGAATACTGTGACACTGAATGTTCTAAACAACGTGCATTTACTGGTAATTCCATATATAAATAGAGTCCTAGAAATCTGTGGCAACTGTCGTTCCTTCAAAATGTTCAAATGTTTGTAAATCTATCGGACCAAACTGCGTGGTCATCAGTCCGTAGCTTACAGCGCGCTCCGCAGCGAGATGTTTTACACCGCTCGGCTACTCCACCGCGGCTGTCGTTCCTTAATGAAACGGAAGGGGAGTGTGTTCATTGTAACAAATTACCTGTTTTTTTCTAAGCAATTCAAATCAAATGTTCAAATGTTTGTTAAGCTTATGGGACTTAACTACGGGGTCATCAGTCCCTAAACTTACAAACTACTTATGAACTACTTACGAACTAGGACGGCACAAATATCCATGCCCGAGGGGGGATTCGAACCCCCGACCGTAGAGGCCGTGCTGACCGTGACTGGAGCGCCTCAGTCACCTCGGCCACCGCGGCCGGCTCTAAGCAATTATTCACCATTAATGGAATATGTTCAAAGTCATCAATTAGAATCAATGCGTCTAATAAAATGTTTGTCTTTAGCATGGTTGCTATGGACAATTTTAACGTAGATTGTATTACCTTTTCTGTAGTTCGGATATGACTTTGTTCATGTTACTTTGTTCTGCGTTAAAATAAAGAGCAAATATTCTGTTTCAAACCTCGAGTACGTTTTCTTTCACAGCTAAAATAACAAACGGAATAGTGCGGAATCACACAAAGCTCTAGTACTTCATCTACATACAAAGTTACTATTATCTCTACGTCATTTACAATAGTCACTGTAAAAGTATCTTCCCAGCTTGTATACACGTAATAAAAAAAAGTCCATGTTTGCAATTCGTTAGTATGTATTTCATGATATGTTCACAAAATAGAACAAATGTTTTTTTCAGGAAATCGCTGTTACCTTTTAACAACTCAGAATCTTGCAGGATTGTGTTCAATTAACAAGAGTGTGCGAAAACCTTTTAGGAAACAAGATGTGAAAAATTCCAGCGGCGGGTTTTTATTATTTTTCATTCTTGTTTATTTATATATCTTTGTTATTCAGGTAGATCGATGTTTTGCGGCCGTTTGTTGATGTTCGTTCTGGGATGTTCGTTCAGAATTTTGCTCAGTTTTTTTATTACAGATGACATTGAGCCCTCTTTTTTATCTTTTTTCATTGGTTCTTTGGTTTGATCAGTCCTTTGTGGACGTTGGTTTATTTTGTTTAATTTTGATCGTTTCGTCGTTCACTCAGTCTTCTCGTTACAGAAAGCGTCGAGAACTCAGACCAAGCACGGTCAGCTACCACCCCGGCTGCCCTCTGACCGAGCGATCTGAGGCTCCGCATCCGGCAAGTTTCGAACCAGCGTCTAAGATGTTCGTGCATCACAAACTAATTCGCTGCCCATTACGCTACGCCAAACACTGCGAGAGTAATCCGCAATTCTCGTACCATCGATGGTTAGGTGTTATCTGCTAACATGGCATTTTTAGACATTAGATTTTAATTCGTTTTCTGAACAACGACGTGTTTTTGATTATTTTAAGTGTACCATTGCTTTGAAATGACAACGCTTGAGTTATAATAAGATAGTCACGAAATACAGAAAGCAAGATGTCGTATACAAAAGAGAGATTCGGGCAAGGTTTTGGGCAAGTCTTGGTCAAGGGCTGTCACGTGACTTATTTCCGAACGCCGAATGTTGAAAACCTCCATAAAACCAGTTAGAAAAGTGCACTACGGTGTTTATTATTTTATGCATATTTTACTGTTTTAATTTTGACCAGCCATCCATTTTAAATCTCACTATCCATCAGCACTTGAGTTTCTATACAACTATCGTCCATTACACCTACCAGACTTCATGTGGAGCACTATAACACGCAGTTTAATGTCAATGAGACCAGATAGTGGCACCACAGAGTTGTTGTTGTTGTTATTGGTTTTTGGAAGGGACTAAACAGCAACGTTTATCAGTCCCTTGTTCCGGTCTTAGAGATAAAACATTGTGTTAAGCGTTCCTAAGGAAATGCGTTAACAAGTCAAAGATTAAGAATTACTGGTAAATATGAGGAAAGGATACAAGTAGAAAACGAAGAAGGGAACACAAAACCATTAAATCACATGATAAAAACCAGCTGCACGAATAAAATCTAAAACACTTTCAACCATAGCAGCATCGTCTCCTAGCATAAAAGAAAGCGCATCTGGCAGATTAAAAGATTGTCGCAAGGGAACTAAAAGTGGACAGTCCACCAAAATGTGGACCACTGTCAAGGGGGCGCCACAGTCACACTGTGGTGCGTCCTCCCGCCGAAGAAGGTGACCATGCGTCAGCCATGTGTGGCCGATTTGTAGGCGGCAGAGAACAACCGATTCCCTAGGAGATAACCGCAGTGAGGACTTCCATGCGACCGTAGATAGCTTCACTGCACGAAGCTTGTAGGGTTGAGCAGAGTTAGCCCACTCGGAATCGCAAAGGCCAAGGATTTTCCGATGGAACTCTAGTCGGAGGTCGCTCTCCGGAAGATCAATCGCCAATGGACTGGAGGTAGTAGCCTGCTTAGCCAACTGATCCACACGTTCGTTTCCAGGAATGCCGATGTGGCCCGGGGTCCAAACAAAGACCACAGAGCGACCAGACCGAACAAGCTTGGAAACAGACTCCTGAATGGATCGCACCAAGGGGTGTATTGGGAAACACTTGGCGAGAGCTTGCAAGCCACTCACGGAGTCAGAACAGATAACCAGAGACTCCCCATGGCACGCTCTGGGATGTTCAAGTGCCCGGAAGATGGCCACCAATTCTGCAGTGAACACACTGTTCCCACAGGGAAGTGAATGTTGTTCGATATACTCACCATGGACATAAGCATATCCAGCACGGCCGTCGACTAGGGAACCATCCGTGTACACAACTTCCGCGCTACAGAACGACTCCAAAACCCCCTGAAACTGGCTACAGAGGTTTTCGAGGCATGCGACAAGTCCAGCCGAAGCTGCGGACGTGTAAGAGACCAAGGAGCGCTACGGTAAGGGCAATGAAATGTAGGAGGGATGGGAAAGGACTCAAGGGATGACAGGAGGGAACGAACAAGGACCGCGATCGGAAGATCTGACCTCGGTCGTTGTCGTAGAGTTGGGAAAAGAAGCCTGCGATTCGGATGGTGAGGTGATTCATGAACGTGGGCAGCATAGGAGAATAATAACTGCTGCCGGCGGAATCGCAGGGGAAGGACTCCGGCTTCAGCAAGGAGGCTTGCCACTGGACTTGTCCGAAAGGCCCCTGTCGCTAAACGGACGCCACTATGGAGGATAGGGTCCAAGACTCGCAATACAGATGGGGCTGCTGAATCGTACACAAAGCTCCTGTAATCGAGGCGAGATTGAATGAGGGCCTTATAGATCTGCAAAAGGCTTTGACGGGCGGCTCCCCAACCAGTGTGGCTGAGGCATCGTAAAATATTCAAGTACCGCCAGCACTTCTGCCTGAGGTGACGAAGGTGTGGAACACAAGTGAGCCGGCTGTCGAAGAGCATGCCGAGAAATCGGCGAGTCTCTTCAACACGAAGCAGTTCATCGTACAAATAAAGCTCTGGGTCCAAATGGACAGCTCGACGGCGGCAGAAGTGCATAACCCGGGTTTTCGATGGAGAAAACTGGAACCCATGGGTGGAGGCCCACGACTGCGCCTTTCGAATGGCTCCCTGTAAACGCCTTTCAGCTACACCAATGCTAGCTGAGCTGAAGTATAAGCAGAAGTAATTAGCAAACAAGGAGGAAGAAACCGATGACCCCACTGCCTCAGCAAGTCCATTGATGGCAATTAAAAAGAGGGGGACACTAAGGACGGAGCCCTGTGGGACACCGTTCTCCTGGACGCGGGGGGAACTGAGGGAAGTGGCAACCCGTACACGAAAAGATCGGAAGGAAAGAAAGTTTTGAATAAAAAGTGGGAGCAGACCCCTCAAACCCCAACAGTGCAGTGTAGCCAGAATATGGTGGCACCAAGTGGTGTCGTATGCCTTTCTGAGGTCGAAATAGACGGCAACAAAGTGCTCACGCCTGCTAAATGCCGTACGAATAGCAGACTCGAGAGCCACTAAGTTAACAACAGTGGAGCGAGCCTTGGCGGAAACCCCCCTGATGTGGGGACAACTGACCTCGATGTTCAAGTATCCACATTAGCTGCCGGCTCACCATACGTTCGAATAGCTTGCACAGAACGTTGGTGAAGCTGATTGGGCGGTAACTATCGGCCACCTGTGGATCAGCACCAGGTTTGATCACCAGAATAATGATGCTTTCTCGTCAATGTGACGGGAAAGCTCCCTCTGCCCATAAACGGTTAAACAGGGCGAGAAGCTGGTGTTGAAACTCCACGGAAAGGTGACGGATGAACTGGCTGTGGATCCTATCCGGTCCCGCAGAGGTATCGGGGCATACGGCAAGGGCAGTTTCGAATTCCCATTCGCCGAAATCAGAGTTGTACGATTCTGCTCGACGCGTGTGAAACGACAGCCGTCGCTGTTCTACCCGCTCTTTCAGTGCACGGAAGTCTGCACTGTATGCTGCAGTTGCGGAATTGCGAGCATAATGCTCCGCCATATGCTCAGCAATAACAGTGGCGTCGGTGCATACAGTACCCTGGATCTGTAAGCTGGGTATTGCTGCTGACGTGCGGTACCCAAAGAGGCGTCTAATGTGGGACCACACCTTAGATGGCGAAGCACGAGAGCCGATGCTGGCGACATACCTCTCCCAGCTGTCCTGCTTGCTCTGCCGAATGAGCTGTCGAGCTCGGGCCCGAAGCCGTTTGAAGGCCATGAGGTTGCCCATGGTGGGGTGGCGCCGATGACGCTGGAGCGCCCGCCGACGGTCCCGAATGGCTGCTCTGGCGTCTGGCGTCCACCAGGGCACGGACTGGCCCCGAGGGGCACCAGATCTGGTGGGAACAGTGGTCGCAGCGGCGGAAACGATAGCAGCAGTGAAGCAGTGACTTGAAAAACTGCCGTGTCCACATTGGCAGGCACTGGTACAGGAAAAGTAGCAGTGGAGATGTAATCCTGCCAATTAGCTCGACGGAGAGATCATCGAGGTGGGCTGCCTGCAGGTTGGAAGTGCAGGTGCGACACAAGGATCGGAAAATGATCGCTGCCGCAAAGGTCATCGTGGGTCCTCCAGTGAAAATGTGGGAGCAGAAATCAAAATCAAATGTTTGTAGAGCTTATGGGACTTAACTATGGGGTCATCAGTCCCTAAACTTACAAAATACTTATGAACTAGCTAATACTAAGGACGGAACAAATATCCATGCCCGAGGGGGGATTCGAACCCCCGACCGTAGGGGCCGTGCAGACCGTGACTGAAGCGCCTTAGTCCCCTCGGCCACTGCAGCCGGCACGGAGTCATCAGTCCCTAAACTTACAAACTACTTATGAACTACCTTATACTAAAGACGGCACAAATATCCATGCCCGAGGGGGGTTTCGAACCCCCGACAGTAGGGGCCGTGCAGACCGTGACTAAAGCGCCTCAGTCCCCTCGGCCACTGCCGCCGGCACGGCGTCATCAGTCCAAACTTACAAACTACTTATGAACTACCTTATACTAAAGACGGCAGAAATATCCATGCCCGAGTGGGGATTCGAACCCCCGACCGTAGTGGCCGTGCAGACCGTGACTGAAGCGCCTTAGTCCCCTCGGCCACTGTGGCCGGCACGGGGTCATCAGTCCCTAAACATACAAACTACTTATGAACTACATTAACTAAAGACGGCACAAATATCCATGCCCGAGTGGGGATTCGAACCCCCGACCGTAGGGGCCGTGCAGACCGTGACTGAAGCGCCTTAGTCCCCTCGGCCACTGCGGCCGGCACGGGGTCATCTGTCCCTAAACTTACAAACTACTTATGAACTACCTTATACTAAAGACGGCACAAATATCCATGTCCGAAGGGGGATTCGAACCCCCGACAGTAGGGGCCGTGCAGACCGTGACTGAAGCGCCTCAGTCCCCTCGGCCACTGCCGCCGGCACGGCGTCATCAGTCCCTAAACTTACAAACTACTTATGAACTACCTTATACTAAAGACGACACAAATATCCATGCCCGAGGGGGGATTCGAACCCCCGACCGTAGTGGCCGTGCAGACCGTGACTGAAGCGCCTCAGTCCCCTCGGCCATTGCGGCCGGCACGGAGTCATCAGTCCCTAAACTTACAAACTACTTATGAACTACCTTATACTAAAGACGACACAAATATCCATGCCCGAGGGGGGATTCGAACCCCCGACCGTAGTGGCCGTGCAGACCGTCACTGAAGCGCCTCAGTCCCCTCGGCCACTGTGGCCGGCACGGGGTCATCAGTCCCTAAACTTACAAACTACTTATGAACTACCTTATACTAAAGACGGCAGAAATATCCATGCCCGAGTGGGGATTCGAACCCCCGACGGTAGGGGCCGTGCAGACCGTGACTGAAGCGCCTCAGTCCCCTCGGCCACTGCGGCCGGCACGGGGTCATCAGTCCCTAAACTTACAAACTACTTATGAACTACCTTATACTAAAGACGGCAGAAATATCCATCCCCGAGTGGGGATTCGAACCCCCGACCGTAGGGGCCGTGCAGACCGTGACTGAAGCGCCTTAGTCCCCTCGGCCACTGCGGCCGGCACGGAGTCATCAGTCCCTAAACTTACAAACTACTTATGAACTACCTTATACTAAAGACGGCACAAATATCCATGCCCGAGGGGGGTTTCGAACCCCCGACCGTAGGGGCCATGCAGACCGTGACTGAAGCGCCTTAGTCCCCTCGGCCACTGCGGCCGGCACGGAGTCATCAGTCCCTAAACTTACAAACTACTTATGAAGTACCTTATACTAAAGACGACACAAATATCCATGCCCGAGGGGGGATTCGAACCCCCGACCGTAGTGGCCGTGCAGACCGTGACTGAAGCGCCTCAGTCCCCTCGGCCATTGCGGCCGGCACGGAGTCATCAGTCCCTAAACTTACAAACTACTTATGAATTACCTTATACTAAAGACGGCAGAAATATCCATGCCCGAGTGGGGATTCGAACCCCCGACGGTAGGGGCCGTGCAGACCGTGACTGAAGCGCCTCAGTCCCCTGGGCCACTGCCGCCGGCACGGCGTCATCAGTCCCTAAACTTACAAACTACTTATGAACTACCTTATACTAAAGACGACACAAATATCCATGCCCGAGGGGGGATTCGAACCCCCGGCCGTGGTGGCCGTGCAGACCGTGACTAAAGCGCCTCAGTCCCCTCGGCCACTGCCGCCGGCACGGCGTCATCAGTCCAAACTTACAAACTACTTATGAACTACCTTATACTAAAGACGGCAGAAATATCCATGCCCGAGTGGGGATTCGAACCCCCGACCGTAGTGGCCGTGCAGACCGTGACTGAAGCGCCTTAGTCCCCTCGGCCACTGTGGCCGGCACGGGGTCATCAGTCCCTAAACATACAAACTACTTATGAACTACATTAACTAAAGACGGCACAAATATCCATGCCCGAGTGGGGATTCGAACCCCCGACCGTAGGGGCCGTGCAGACCGTGACTGAAGCGCCTTAGTCCCCTCGGCCACAGCGGCCGGCACGGGGTCATCTGTCCCTAAACTTACAAACTACTTATGAACTACCTTATACTAAAGACGGCACAAATATCCATGTCCGAAGGGGGATTCGAACCCCCGACAGTAGGGGCCGTGCAGACCGTGACTGAAGCGCCTCAGTCCCCTCGGCCACTGCCGCCGGCACGGCGTCATCAGTCCCTAAACTTACAAACTACTTATGAACTACCTTATACTAAAGACGGCAGAAAGATCCATGCCCGAGTGGGGATTCGAACCCCCGACCGTAGGGGCCGTGCAGACCGTGACTGAAGCGCCTTAGTCCCCTCGGCCACTGCGGCCGGCACGGAGTCATCAGTCCCTAAACTTACAAACTACTTATGAACTACCTTATACTAAAGACGGCACAAATATCCATGCCCGAGGGGGGATTCGAACCCCCGACCGTAGTGGCCGTGCAGACCGTGACTGAAGCGCCTCAGTCCCCTCGGCCACTGCGGCCGGCACGGGGTCATCAGTCCCTAAACTTACAAACTACTTATGAACTACCTTATACTAAAGACGGCAGAAATATCCATGCCCGAGTGGGGATTCGAACCCCCGACCGTAGGGGCCGTGCAGACCGTGACTGAAGCGCCTTAGTCCCCTCGGCCACTGCGGCCGGCACGGAGTCATCAGTCCCTAAACTTACAAACTACTTATGAACTACCTTATACTAAAGACGGCACAAATATCCATGCCCGAGGGGGGTTTCGAACCCCCGACCGTAGGGGCCATGCAGACCGTGACTGAAGCGCCTTAGTCCCCTCGGCCACTGCGGCCGGCACGGAGTCATCAGTCCCTAAACTTACAAAGTACTTATGAACTACCTTATACTAAAGACGACACAAATATCCATGCCCGAGGGGGGATTCGAACCCCCGACCGTAGTGGCCGTGCAGACCGTGACTGAAGCGCCTCAGTCCCCTCGGCCACTGCGGCCGGCACGGGGTCATCAGTCCCTAAACTTACAAAATACTTATGATCTACTTTATACTAAAGACGGCAGAAATATCCATGCCCGAGTGGGGATTCGAACCCCCGACCGTAGTGGCCGTGCAGACCGTGACTGAAGCGCCTCAGTCCCCTCGGCCACTGCGGCCGGCACGGGGTCATCAGTCCCTAAACTTACAAAATACTTATGATCTACCTTATACTAAAGACGGCAGAAATATCCATGCCCGAGTGGGGATTCGAACCCCCGACCGTAGTGGCCGTGCAGACCGTGACTGAAGCGCCTTAGTCCCCTCGGCCACTGTGGCCGGCACGGGGTCATCAGTCCCTAAACATACAAACTACTTATGAACTACATTAACTAAAGACGGCACAAATATCCATGCCCGAGTGGGGATTCGAACCCCCGACCGTAGGGGCCGTGCAGACCGTGACTGAAGCGCCTTAGTCCCCTCGGCCACAGCGGCCGGCACGGGGTCATCTGTCCCTAAACTTACAAACTACTTATGAACTACCTTATACTAAAGACGGCACAAATATCCATGTCCGAAGGGGGATTCGAACCCCCGACAGTAGGGGCCGTGCAGACCGTGACTGAAGCGCCTCAGTCCCCTCGGCCACTGCCGCCGGCACGGCGTCATCAGTCCCTAAACTTACAAAATACTTATGAACAACCTTATACTAAAGACGGCACAAATATCCATGTCCGGGTGGGGATTCGAACCCCCGACCGTAGGGGCCATGCAGACCGTGACTGAAGCGCCTTAGTCCCCTCGGCCACTGCGGCCGGCACGGAGTCATCAGTCCCTAAACTTACAAAGTACTTATGAACTACCTTATACTAAAGACGGCACAAATATCCATGCCGAGGGGGGTTTCGAACCCCCGACAGTAGGGGCCGTGCAGACCGTGACTGAAGCGCCTCAGTTCCCTCGGCCACTGCCGACGGCACGGCGTCATCAGTCCCTAAACTTACAAACTACTTATGAACTACCTTATACTAAAGACGGCACAAATATCCATGCCCGAGTGGGGATTCGAACCCCCGACCGTAGGGGCCGTGTAGACCGTGACTGAAGCGCCTTAGTCCCCTCGGCCACTGTGGCCGGCACGGGGTCATCAGTCCCTAAACTTACAAACTACTTATGAACTACCTTAACTAAAGACGGTACAAATATCCATGCCCGAGTGGTAATTCGAACCCCCGACCGTAGGGGCCGTGCAGACCGTGACTGAAGCGCCTTAGTCCCCTCGGCCACTGCGGCCGGCACGGGGTCATCTGTCCGTAAACTTACAAACTACTTGTGAACTACCTTATACTAAAGACGGCACAAATATCCATGCTCGAGGGGGGATTCGAACCCCCGACAGTAGGGGCCGTGCAGACCGTGACTGAAGCGCCTCAGTCCCCTCGGCCACTGCCGCCGGCACGGCGTCATCAGTCCCTAAACTTACAAACTACTTATGAACTACCTTAACTAAAGACGGCTCAAATATCCATGCCCGAGGGGGGATTCGAACCCCCGACCGTAGTGGCCGTGCAGACCGTGAATGAAGCGCCTCAGTGCCCTCGGCCACTGCGGCCGGCACTGGGTCATCAGTCCCTAAACTTACAAACTACTTATGAACTACCTTAACTAAAGACGGCACAAATATCCATGCCCGAGGGGGGATTCGAACCCCCGACCGTAGGGGCCGTGCTGACCGTGATTGAAGCCACTCAGTCTCCTCGGCCACCGCGGCCGGCAGTGTTTTCGTCGCCGGGTAATAAAGGACGGCAGTCAGACGCATTGCACACAAATCCGTTTACAGGTACAAACACGGGTAACGAGGTGGGAACGCGGCGAGTTCAAACGGCGGCGTGTGTGCGGAAAGCAAGTTAGGAGTGTCGCTGCGGTAAGTGAATGACGGCGTGTAAGCCGTTATCTGTCGGCGCCAGCGTGGCGATCGATGCGCCCACCTGCCCTCAATCCCGCCTGTCAGCTGCCCGCCAAATCCCAGCCCAGCGCTCCTTCTCACAGCTTCATATTCGACCGCACCTTCATCCACCGACGGGGGAACGCCGCGATACAAACGTGACGCACCTCGAGTGACAGCTGCGGCTGACAAGTCTCTCCTACGGGAACTGGAATAACTCCTCTTTTTCCCCTCCTCGCCCGAGTGCGTTCGACAATTTTTATAGCTGCTCACCGACAATACTGCCAGACTAGTTCTGCCACTACTGCTGCTCGTGAAATAAGGGGCGTTCAGCTTATATGTTTTCGCACAGGCTATTATTCTCCACCTGTCAGGTATCGACGATGCTTTTCAAATGTTCTATTAACCCTTTCCTGCCCAAGTTATCAAATATTCCACCACGTAACTTCATATTCGATTATTTTGCTGCCGGCCGCGGTGGCCGAGGGGGCTGAGGCGCTTCAGTCACGGTCTGCTCGGCCACTACGGTCGGGGGTTCGAATCCCCCCTCGGGCATGGATATTTGTGCCGTCCTTAGGATTAGCTAGTTGATAAGTAGTTTGTAAGTAGAAATACTCTGTTTTAGTTTTAATGTTGCGCTTAGAATAAAGGCCTTGAAAGGCCTTGTTTGTTTCTTTTTACTGTGCAGTAATTGTTTCCAATTATGAATTTTATTAGTAATAACCGCAGACAAGGTTGACTCTTGTATTTGACTAAGTGTAACACGTTATACACCAAATAACAAGGACTTTGTTAACTGAACATCTACTCAAGTTTCAGGTTAAATGTAAAATAATATTTTCGAAATACTATGGTATAATGTTTTGTTTTGAACGTATAGTGATGATGTAAATGTTGAATATAGTTGTTTTGCAGTACTTAAATATTAAAAAATGAATTACTGTATTATTAAAAGGAGTAGATAACTATGATACAATGGTATTAAATAGTAGATCGCCACGGCTTTGTTGTTGCCTACCCCTGCTCTGGAATAACAACATAACACGCAAAACGAAATATATCATCTACCATTCAATTATTGAAAGCATCACTACGTACGGTGCAGAGATTGTTATGAAAAATAGATTTTACCACACTATCGGCATTCCTAAAGTTCAAGAGCAATTCTAAATTTTGCTCTCAGAACTATTTATTTCATATACTGCAAAATGTAGATACTATGGCGAGTGGTTTTGTATTAACCGTATGTTGAACTAACCACATTTACAGCAGCAGCCACTCAGTGGCAACTTCAGTATCTAGAAGGGTATGTAGTCACGGAGAAAGGTACAAAATGGTCCAACTTTGTTTCCGAGAGAGTCAAATACCGCAAAGCAGGAGATCCGAATGAGAATTCCAGTCCAGCGCCATAATTTTCAACGTCTCAAATTTAAAAATAATAAGTCATGTGATCTTAAACGACCGTCAGTTTGGAAAATAAATGTTTTTTTTTTTTTTTTTTTTTTTTTTTTTTTTTTTTTTTTTTTTTTTTTTTTTTTTTTTAATGTAAGGAAAGCTCTATGGTGACATAGATACAGATTGCTCTGTATTCTTCCTGTTACTGCCAATCATAAATCGGCTTTGCCTCAGTAGATAGCGAATTGATTTTCGTTTAATAAAGGTTTTCACCAGGCGTTCCAGAGTTGAAGTAGATATCGTGCCTGTTAAAAGTGTACGCACCAAGGGAGAATCGATCCCATACACTGCAGATATTAAACTGGAAGCGATCCACCAGATCACTATGACGACATGCGCCAGCCTTGTGATGGTTTCATAACGTAAGAAGCGCTTAGCATAGAAACCACAGGCGGTGAAGACAATGTACCTCTCACTGAAATGATCGTCAATCAGGAAGTTTTGTCACAGAAATTATACTAGTCTAACGACAGCAGGATGTAAAGACGACTCTAGCCATCATATCCTGAAGCGAAGACATTATGGAACTTATAATACACTGCTCAAAACAATAATAGGATCAATGTTCAAATGTTTGTAGAGCTTATGGGCCTTAACTACGGGGTCATCATTTCCTAAACTTACAAACTACTTATGTACTAGCTAATACTAAGGACGGCACAAATATCCATGCCCGAGGGGGAATTCGAACCCCCGACCGTAGTGGCCTTGCAGACTGTGACTGACACGCCGCAGAACGCTCGGCCACCGCGGCCGGCCAATAATGGGATCATACATATGGTAATATATTTTATCTATATTGGTTACAATTGTAATTTATGTGTTATACAGTACCATATTTCCTGTCTCATCCCTTTACTTGAGGTTTACATGGCGTTTACTTAGAGCAAGGCACCATGTATCTACCATAATAGAGAGTCATTTTCATTGCTCTATAATAAGGTGTACCACCAGCTCGGACGGCCAGTACAGTTTCACACCTGCGTGGCATCGACAGTATCAGGTTATCAATCAGCTCTTGAAGGATATTTCGCCTTTCTTCCATGAGTGCAATATCCACCTGTTCAACGGTTGTGGGACTTGCTGGTCTGGCTGCAATGCCTCTGCCAAGTGTGCATCCCAATCATGATCAATCTGGTCAAAGTCTGGTGTACAAGCGGGCTACTCCATTCGTTTAATTCCCTCAGCTTAATGCCCGTTGGGCCGCTACGGTCGGGGTTCGAATTCCCCCTCGGGCATGGATATTTGTGCCGTCCTTAGTATTAGCTAGTTGGTAAGTAGTTTGTAAGTTTAGGGACTGATGACCCCGAAGTGAAGTCCCATAAGGTATACAAACATTTGAATTTTAATGCCCGTTGCCCACCAGTGCAGCTCTGCGGGGCCAAAGTGCGTTATCGTCCACCAGATGTCACCAGCGTAAGGCACAACAAAAAGTGGAAGCATCTCCTCTCTATAGCTCTGAGCAGACAAAGCGACATTCTGAACGACATTGAGGTCCGTACGTCCGCCAATACTGACTACTGTCCACATAATTCGTTAACCACCATGATATGGTGATGTTTCCAGCACGTAAGTAGGATTGTTCCGAGTTCCACGTTCTCTTCAGATGAGGTAACGACGATTGTTCCCTCATGACACACAAAATCATGACTCACCTGTGAATAGTACGTTACGACTCCAATCCTAATGTTCTTCCGTCCAGTTTCTGTGGGCTAAACGGTGTCGTGGCTTTAACGGACTGATGACCACGCAGTTTGGTCCGATAGATTCACAAACATTTGATTTTTGGCTTTAACGGGACACACATCACAGGCATTTGTGCGTAGAGGCCACATTCTCGAAGGCGATTTCGTACTGTTTGTGTTGATATTGCGCGTCCTGCCTGGAGGGTGCGTTGCAGCTGAGATGCATTCGTCCTCCTGTTTCGATGGGCTGTTAATTGGAGATAACGGTCATCTCTTGCTGGAGTTACCCATGGACGACCTTGCGCTTTCCTTCTTTTAACGGTTCTTAATGTCTGGAATTGTGTCGAAATCCTGAAAATTACACTTTGGGACACTCCACATAGCTGCAGCCATCTCCCTCTGTGTCTGTCTCGCTTACAGTTTCTTATTGCTCTTCATGCCATAGCCTCGGGTACATCCCGTTGTTTTTGCACTTCACTGTCTACTCGCTGCACAACGTTCATATCTTTGACCAGTCAAAGATTCAAAATGGATTTATATTTAGCAAATGACAATATTTTTGTAGATGAGGAATGTGTTGCTTTAAGCGTCTCTGACAGAATAAGAGACACTGCGATCTTCAGTAGATCAATTAAAGAAAACTCACTTCTTGGATCATAATTTGCCACAGACTCCAAGAACCATTTAGTAACAACTCCAGATATGATTAATTCTTTCCCAAGAGTTGACCCGAGAAGAGAAAGCAATGGTCAGAATAGAGGAAAATCTAGTACACTAACACACACTCCTGGAAGGTAATACGTCAAGAAGATAAAGAATAAAGTAACTAAACAGATACACGAGAAATCTACAGCTAGAAGTCGCCGGCCGCAGTGGCCGAGCGGTCTGAGGCGTGCCAGTCACGGTCTGCAGGGCAGCTGCGATCAGGGGTTCGAATCTCCCCTCGGGCATGGATGTCTGTACCGTCTTTAGTATAAGCTAGTTCATAAGCACTTTGTAAGTTTAGGGACTGATGACCCCATAGTTAAGTCCCATAAGATCTACAAACATTTGACATTTTCTATAGCTAAACCTGATATTAAGAAGATGAAGATAACTACAGCTACGATATGTTTCTTTGATGATTCTTCCGACTTTAAAGGAATGAACAAAAATGAGATATGTCATGATGTGTCATAATAGGACTGGGATGAGTAATTAAATGATTCAAAAGATCAATAAGAAGTACATTTAAATGAGATAAACACACCATATCAGTGTTCTGTTTTCTTCAGACGGTGTAAGGTACAATGGAAGGTAGTTAAAGGTGAAATCATATCCTTGTACCATTGCTCAATTCTACTAAAAGTAATATTTTTACAATTTTTTTAAAGAAATACTATTAAAATACAATTCGTGATAAGGTATATTATAGTTTAAATTATTCGTCGGTCATTTGAAATTAAAAATATGAAAAGTGGTCAAAGGTAAAAAATCTTCCCCACATGATAATTGTGAGACAAAGAAAGTTTGAGAAATATCTACGTTATTTACGGTAAATGTAAAATATACCTCACAACTCACATTAAAGCGTTAACGAAACTATTAATGACTATAGACTTAATGTAACAGTTTGCGGCCATATATGGTATCTAAATACCATAGATCAGTAGGATGTTTTCGAACACATGAGCCATGCTGCTTGTGTATAACGCTCCTAATAATTCAAGTGCTCTGATGAAGTTTAATCAGAAACTTTATAATTCCATCATGAAGGTAGCTTGCAGACATAAAGGTTGCCGTTTAGGTGTATAAAGTTAGAAACGCCATTTAAAGTTATATGGCACGGAAGCAACGTTCTGTTGCCAGAGTTCGCTCATACGTCAGTTCGCATTAAACATAATATGACATACAACTTTGTCACTTCGTTCTGATGTAAATAATTGTGCTTCCAAAACTCTTCTTTGTGAATGTCAGATAAAGGAAATATGTGATGTCTCATTGTTGTTGGTATTTATACATATTCAAGTCTGTTAAAGATACGCGCGTCGCCGCGACAGAGTGGCTAAGCGCATTGAGGCGTTGTGCTACGATGTGCGAGGCCGCTCCCCGTCGGGGGCTCGAATCCCCCGTCGGGCATGTATGTTTGTGCCGTCTTTAGTATAAGGCAGTTTGTAAGTTTAGGGACTGATGACCCCGCAGTTAAGTCCCTTAAGCTTAACAAACATTTGAACATTTGATAGGCGCACCGTGCGAAATGGCCGCGTGAGTTACCGGCGGAGTTTCCAGTCTCCCTTGGGCATGGGTGGGTATGTTTAAAAAGAAAAAAACAGAACTTAAGGGGCCTAACTGCGGGGTCATCAGTTCCTAAACTTGCAAACTACTTATGAACTACTTTATTCTAAAGACGACACAAAGATCCATGCCCGAGGGGTATTCGAACCCCCGACGGGGGACGGCCTCGCGCATCGGAGCATAGCGCCTCAATGCGCTCAGCCGCTCCGCCGTGGCCATAGGTGTGTGTGTGTGTGTTGTCTTTAGTGTAGGTTAGTTTAAGTAGTTTGTAAGTCTACGGACTGATGACTATATCAGTTTGGTCAAATAGGACTACAAACATTTGAACATTTGAAGATTGGCGCTATAGGGCAGTAGTTTTGGCGTAGTACGCATCGTATTTTCCGCGACCTTTTTTACATCCTTATTCAATTCCTTTTATGTTTCTTACCAGCGATTTAGACGATGTGGTATGGCCACTTTCAGATGTGGGATCTAAAATTATGAATATGGAGGAAATGCGAACAGCTTAGAAAGTGTATAAAATAATTTGCAATAAAATGTTCCGCTATTTGGTGTAATGCAACGTTGAATTAATTTAATTCAATCTTTTGCATTCTGAATGTGGTTGTGAGAAACGTAAAATTCCGTATCTAAATAAAGCAGAAGAGATTTATTGTGTAGGAAAATTTTAAGGCTTTTCAAACATCTCCTTTGTCTTGATATGCAGTTGTGGAAAATAAATACTGATTTCGCTGAAAATTTAAGAACTCCAATGAAAGAAAACTTATTTGTTCCAATTATTTTTTACTGAATGTGAGGGCAGAAGTGAAACTAAAAGTATTTATTCCCATTTGCGACACAAAAAAAAAGATGAATTATTGGAACTATTAGCAATGTGTCAAACGAAAGCAACATAAAAGAGGCTAATTCCATTGTCATTTTGGGCATCTTCAAAAATTACTGCCACTTGGGGCGTATTTAGCTTTTTGTAGCAATTGTCCACCTTCGTCTGTAACCTAAAATGGCTGTATTTTCGCAGATTCTCGAAATGCATGAGGGGTGCCAGATTCACAATAAGTAGTTAATTATACAGTAATATGTATTATGGACCGAAATAATAAAAATGGACAGTGATGAAATCCGGAAGCTGAAGTCAGCAATTTTCTCTAGCTCTTTAAGTGCATTAAGAAGCTATTATTTGCTTTTATCATATCACACTAGAAGATGGTAGCTTCGTGCCATAAGATAATTTTGGTCTGAAAAGATAAACTATGTAAGTTCTTAATAACTACAGACCAGGAAGTAAACCTGTTACCTGACATCATAAAATCGTAAGTTTTAATGTAACTATTCACTTAGGGGACTTAATTTTAAAACTCAAGGAAAAGATCTGATCGTCTGAACACGTTTGACCAAATTAAAGCATTAGAACATTAAATATATCTTTGGGAAAATTGATCTGAAAAATGAAAACATGATACGTAGCTTGTACGAATCCTATTCAAGTAAAACTATATCATTTCAGAAAAACGCAGAAAAATGGATAGCAGGGACAGCATCTCAAATAAGGTTCATAGATTTGGCAAAAATGTAAGTAAAGTTGTCTTTGTGTTTTTCACGTATATTACGATGCTTTAGCTTCGATATTCACCGGAAATGGTGAAATCCCTAAAGTACCTCCCTCCTGTAAATGAAATTAAAAACACTTAACTGAAATATATAAAAGCTCTTCGACAATTAGAGTTCAAGTAGTGTCACGGAACTGGAGAAAGCGCTGCCGCCGGCCGTGGTGGCCGAGCGCTCTGCGGCGCGCCAGTCACAGTTTGCATGGCCACTACAGTCGGGGGTTCGAATCCCCCCTTAGTATTATCTAGTTCATAAGTAGTTTGTAAGTTTAGGGACTGATGGCCCCGTAGTTAAGCCCCATAAGCTCTACGAACAATTTAAAGCGCTGCCATATGTGATAAAGTTAACTGCCTGAAGAAAAGAGTGGCGCACGGGAAAAAGTTGTCCCATATTATTGCATTGCGGTATACATGCTTACCATTATCTTATGAGTAAATGATTACATTTACACGGTCCTGTAATGTCTATAACGCCCACAAGTGTGTATTCGTAACGTTACCGCCCTGTTGTTGCGAAATTGTCACCAGTCAAATGCCGTAAGTCATTAATTGAAGCAACATGTTTACAAGCAGTACAGAGCACTCTCGATGCCTCGCAGACGTGCTAGACATCCTACGCATCAGTAGAATGCTTTAGTCGGAGGCTGCATCGTTGGACTGCGTGAAGAGGTGGAGCGTATCGTGCGATTGCCATGAATATAGGCCATTCAGAAGTCACAGTATCCCGGTGTTGGAATCAATGACTTCACGACCAGTCACATCATGCAGTTTCGGGTCGACAAAGGAACACAACTAGGAGGAACGACAGCCGTATGGTGTGCCAAGCAGTGCGGGGTCCTATTATTTGTCCACCAGCGATCCGCATACATTTGCTGGAGGCCGTGCAACATCCAGTGAGTTTCCGCACAGTTTCACGATGACTTACAGCGGCAGCATTTGAGTCCTACATCCCCATACGTCGGATGCCATTGACACTACAAATACAGTGCCGGAGTTTGGAGTGTTGCCGTGCCAGGGAAGCATCGACAAAGGCCGAATGGCGTCGTATCATGTTCAGTGATGAGTCCCGCTTCGCCACAACGACCAACGTGTTCAGGGTTGACGGCATCAAGTGTAGAGGTCACAGCCTGCCAATATTGTGGAGAGATACGCAAGCGTTACCTCTGGCATCATGGTGTGGGGAGCCGCAGGATATACGTCGAGGTCACCTCTTGTGCTTCAGCAGACATTGTCTCATATGAATAAAATGGAGAATGTACTTTATTCTCGGAATTTCGGAGGACATTCTCTGATTAGCTTTAATAAAGTGAGTCAGAGAATATACATTATCTGAGAATGTACTCAACTTGAGTAAAATTGTAGGGGAAGGTGCTAAACGCAAACAACATTCTCAGATTTGTATGAATGCAACTAGGGAAGTTTCTCACAAGCGGAGAATATTCTCCGTTTTCAGAAGTGTACTTTCTAACATACTTCGAGGTATGTAACTTCTATTATGGTTACATTTTATTGTGATTTATAACAAAATAACAGAATTTTTATGGTAAACAAGAACAAAAAACAACAACAACGTTATACATACTCAGAAGAAATATGAGAAGAACTGAAGTTTATACGATTAAAATGATGAAAACATTAATTATTTTTTACCGACTACCTCCCTTCAAAAAAATCATTACAGTGCCATTTCAAGCATTTTACAGGGCGATTATATCAGAGAAGTTTTTTCATTATTGCCATAGAAATGAAATACAACTGGTTTCATCCTGCGTGTATGGAGTGCGTGTTTACAACTGTAAATACCTACATAACAAAATTATGTTGTAGGTATCGAAATAGGGTCTATTAATAAAGACTTCTCACGTTAATTCCAAATGAAGTGCATCTCAGGACTTCACAATCTCTAACACAAAATAAGTAATACGGCAGGACTGAAGTATTGTTTTTTTGTACTGCTAAAGTTCATTTATCAAAACCGCTTCAACTATTTCAGATAAATTTTTTGACAACGTAAATCTTAATTTTTGCTGTATTAGGAGTAAATAGACGCAACAGAAATGTTCGTAACAAACCTAGTGGTGAGTTTGTCGTATCAAAACCGTATGACCTTATGCTTTTAATGCACGAGCAAACCACTTGGCGTCATATTTTACAGAAGTATCTTGTGCTGAAAATGACAGAGATCCCGGATGAAGCAAATGAACATCTGATGTATTCTTAAAATTTCGTTCTGTTATTGTATTAACGTAGCTTCAATAAGTAAAAAGATTCTCGCATGTCGAAAATTAGGTAACATCGGCAGAAAATTCACTTCCGTTTTCTGCACAAGAAACTAAAATCTAAACACAGACTACGGTCGGGGGTTCGAATCCCCCCTCGGGCATGGATATTTGTGCCGTCCTAGTTCGTAAGTAGTTCATCAGTAGTTTGTAAGTTTAGGGACTGATGTCCCCGTAGTTAAGTCTCACAGACTATACAAACATTTCTAAACACAGTACAAATCTTCCTGAACACGTAGATGCCTACTCAATATTTTACACTGAATAATTTGCCTGATTGAGTTATATGAAAGAAATACGAGCTTTAAGAGCTATTCTATACTGGACATGACACACTGGGAACTTTAGAAAGAGGGGAGGTAGCGAGAAAGAACTTCTTCTTCACAGCGTATGCTTCGAAGTTTTTATGCATACGAAATTGTGAACTTACTCAGAGAACGTTCTTTTGCTCTGAGAATCTTCGCTGGAGCATGTAGTCTTTCTTTTTCATATGAGTCATTGACAGCTGTGCGAATCGTCCCAGACATTCGGCGTCCGCGCGTCCTACACCTGATGGTACAGCATCCTGGAACAGTGTTCCAACAAGATAAGGCATACCCACACAGAAAACGTATGTCTTTGGACTGTTTACAGCATGTTGAGGTCCTCCTACGGTCAGCAAAATCCCCGGACATAGGCATAATGAAGCACGTGCGGGATGGCATTGGCTGGACCTCTGTCCCAGGATCAACTCACAAGTCCTGGCGGAACAGCACCTACAAATGTGAACAAAATTGCCTCAGGGGATAACCCGATAGCTGTTTGACACCGTTCCGAACAGCGTAAGAGCATTCTTTTAGGCCAGATGGAGTGCGATACTCTACTGACCTGGCAACAACGTTCTACCTGTAACTGCCAACCGTCTTGTGTCGTTCATCCCATGTCGTAATCAGGTCAAATGGTCTTTAACGATATGTAGTTTACGTTGGAGTTTAAGTGATGAAAGATACGTGGAAATAGTTTTAGATAAAAGTCAGTTGGCCTTCATCTAAATTCTGACCCTTTCTCTCACTCCAACATTCCCTCGGCGATATTGCTGCCACACTCGTACCAATGTCGCGAGATTTAATCGCGTAGCACTGCACGTGAGGGCCGTAGAACGCTACCTGCATCGTCAGTACGTGTAGTAAAATTCTCTGGTCACTAACCTGGCTTCTTCGTTGTATCTGATGTCCCCACACAGAAGCAGCGCACAGGTCGTGGATCTTCTTCTCTTGAAGTAATGTGCTGTGGAAGCTTTGGAACTGAACACTAGGCTCGTAGTTAATATTTCAAAGAGTCGGGATGCCAGTTGTTTCGTAATTTATTGTTACACCGCGAAACAACAAACGACATATATCACACTGTTCCTTGTTATACACTTGAACAAACATTTCATTGGAACATAACTGTTAATCTTCCTAATTCCATACGTGCTGAGCTCTCTATCTGAACTCTCGCGCATGGCCCCCGCATTCGATTGCGGGCCCTGGACCCAGAGTCAGAGACGGGCCCTCCCCCTATCCTTTTTTTAGTGTTGTGTGCAGTAGTTTGTAATTGCAAGTTTATATCTTAATCATGCAATTTGTACAATTTATTTTAACTTGGTATAACAAGGTACAAATTTGATAAGGTAATTATTTTACTTAAAATCGAGACTTTACTTACAATGGGCACAGCAGCCCCGTAGTCAGAAAATAGTTTTCAAGGGGGGGGGGGGGGCAATCAGCCAATTATGACGTTTATTCTAACTTGTGAAGCTTTACGATATAAGTTGAACTAAAGGTGCAGATAAATATCAATAGAGACAATATTAAATTTTATTCAATACAAATCTCGAAGGAGCAACCTCAAATCGTTTTGAAGCCACGCCAGAAGTAACGTCAAACTGCTGCGCCAGCGGTATGACTTGAGAACGACTCCTTAAGCTAAGCGGTATGACAACCAAAGTAAAATTGGCAAATGAACTAATTATATCATGTTTTATAGCTGCTATCTAGTCTACTTAGCATTTAATACTAAAAGGATCGCATGCAAGCTACTACGTATAAGAACCGCTGGGGCCAAATTGGTCCCATGCAGTTTTCTTGCTTATACGGCCAGATTGTGAAAGATAATTCATTGTAACCATCTTATGTGCTTTTATTGATTTTTAACAATGGAAGGTCCAGATTGGAATGTTGATAATAAGAGGATAGCTAGCAACTCACCATAAAGATGATATCTAAGCTGCCAACGAACTCATATTCACATTCATACAACTTGTAAATATCCGGCCATAACCTTCATCATAAAAGATCACACTTACACAATCAATCACTCAGGCATAACTCATCCCATGCCTAAAATACAGAGAAACGCTATGAGGGGCCAAATTGGCCCTGCGGTCCTTCTAGATAGTAATCTTAATATTTAGGAATCTATTCGAAGTAGAACACTCTAAAAAACAGCTGCAAAATGATTTGGTCACCTTAGTAAATACACACATACAACTATAATCATTGGCAATAACTAAGAGCATCAATCGATGTAACCGTTTAAGATAAGCGGTTTATCATAAATATCTACTACAATTGCCGTAGAATTTTCCAAAATTTCGTTGGATTACAATATTCAACATGTTTTTTTCTAATTTGTTTTTAATTTCAGTAACTCAAAAAATTGAATCATTTAGGGCTGGGCTCGGGCCCCCATCAGCACCGGGCCCTGGACCCATGGATCCACCCAGCCACACCCTTGCCATGCTCTAGCGCGGAACTGCTTGCTACCTTGCAGTGTCGTTCCCGCGTACTCTTACTTTTGGCGGGAAGCGCCATTTCTCCAACATAGTTATTCATTTGTTTTACATAATTAAAGCTTTTCTAAATAAACAAAACACACCATAATAAACCTTACTCTAAACATAATATTTACAATAAATCATATCAATTTCAATACATTAATTTATCTAATTTTTATTACTAAGGAAACGTAGAGGAGACATACACAGAGGTGGGGGGCAGTCAATGAGAATGTTTCTGGGTAGCATTGGCGCAATTTCTATCAGTAATGCAGTATGCTACACCATCTGTTATGTTTTCCCACCCATTCCACTTGATACGTGTCCTCCCAGCTACAAAATTTCGTAACACCTGGTACCCTATGGCCCTAAGCCAGCCATCCTACAAGTTTCATTCACTTGCAATCACAGCTTCTGGGAACATAAGGTTTTTTTTGTCAGGCTGTGTATAACGGGGACAACTTTTAATAGCTTTAAACGAATAAATGTAATTAATTTCAAACATTTTTTTAAAGTCTTTTAATACGTGTCATACTTTTAGTGATGTTGTGCCCTATTTCCATAACAAAATTTTGGGATTACATTTTTCACATTTCTGTTTGAAATTTGTTAGTAAGAACAATGACTGCGTCATATGTAAAATTTTCTCGGATGACTTTCCACGTGAACAGACGCGGCAAGTAAACCAAGGGAAATTTAAATATGTATGCCGTCGCGAAAGACTTAGTTCCCAGTGACTGTGTTAGTTAAACAAGGCATAAAGAGGACTCCTCTCTGGGCTCGTTTTGCAACAGTAAAAAGAATTCGAAGTAATAAAAGAAGTCAGGATGGGGCTCCGTTCTGAGAAAACGAATAGAGAAACTGCCCTTTTGCCAAGAAAGAAATAGTAATTCTTTCTGCTATGAATCGCTTAGCGTTGATTAAGACAATATGACTTTTCAAAGTTACTGGAATTCAAAGTGCTAAAGTGAGATAATATGAATTAATTGCGGTAGAAAGAAAGAAGGAAGGAATATTATGGTTACGACGTGACGTTGTCAGCGTTGTAGTAAACGGAGCACAAGCTAGGGTAGGTACAGAAGTTGGGCGTGACCATGCCGGCATTTGCCTAGAGTGATATAAGGGAAATCACGAAAAACCTAAATCTGGAGGGCCGGAACGTACTTGAAGCGTTGTTCTCCCGAATGAGAGCCTATTGCACCAACAATTGCGAAACCTGGCTCGGTGAAGGAGTTGTGTTTGAGAAGGAATACGACCGACTCAGACACACAGAAAAATACGTAGGAATGAAAAATAGGACTAAATGCCTTTAGTACAAATAGGGGCCAGAATAAGTAACTTAGAAGTAGATATCATCGGAGTAGTGAAGCAACTAAAATCACTTAACAAGAACAAGTCTTCTGGTCCGGATTGTATACCCGTTAGATTTCTATCTGATTATGCTGAAGCGATAGCTACTTACTTAACAGCCATATACAACCCCTCTCTCAAAGAAGGATCTGTACCAAAAGATTGGAAAGTTGCACAGGTCACACCTATATTCATGAAAGGCAGTAGGAGTAACCCACTAAACTACAGGCCTATTTCATTGACGTCAATTTGCAGCAGGATTTTGGAACATATCCTGTATTCAAATATTATGAATTATCTCGAACAGAATGATCTATTGACCCAAGGTCAACACGGATTTAGAAAATATCGTTCATGCGGAACACAACTAGCTCTTTACTCACACGAAGTGATGAGTGCTATCGACAAGGGTGCGCACATCGATTCCGTATTTTTTTATTTCCAGAAGGCTTTTGGCACCGTACCTCACAAATGGCTTTTAATGAAATTGCGTGGTTATGGTATATCGCCCCAAATTTGCGATTGGACAGGGGATTTCCTGTCCGATAGGACACAGTTTGTAGTAATCGATGGTAAAGCATCGACTAAAAGGTGATATCGGGCGTTCCACAAGGTAGTGTTATTCCTTATTTACATAAACTATTTGGGAGAAAATCTAAGTAGCTCTCTTAGGTTGTTTGCAGATGACGCCGTCATTTACCGTCTAGTAAAATCATCTGAAGATCAAAACCAACTGCAGAACGATCTGAATAAGGTATCACTATGGTGTAAAAATTGGTAATTGAGTCTAAATAATGAGAAGTGTGAAGTCGTCCACATGAGTACGAAAAAAAAAGCCGTTCAACTTTGTTTACAAGATAAATCAATCAAAAGTGAAGGCCGTAAATTCCACAAAATACCTAGGAATTACCATTACTTCAGACTTAAATTGGAAAACACACGTTGATATTGTCGTAGGGTAGGCGAACCAGAGACTGCGTTTCATTGGTAGAACCCTTAAAAGATGCAGCAGAACTACTAAACTGCATACACTACGCTTGTCCGTCCTTTTTTGTAGTATTGCTGCCAAGTGAGGGATCCTTATCATGTGGGTTTGACGGAGGACATCGAAAGAGTCCAGAGAAGGGCAGCTCGTTTTTTACTGACACGATACTGGGGAGACAGCGTTATGGAAATGATACAGGATCTGGGATGGGAATCATTACAATAACGGCGCTTATCGCTGCGGCGTGGGCTACTTACGAAACTCCAATCGCCAAGATTCTCCTCCGATTGTGAATATATATTGTTGACTCTCACGTACATAGGTAGATATGATCATCAGAATAAAATACGAGAAATCAGAGCTAAAACGGAGAGATTCGGGTGTTCTTTCTTCCCGCGCGCTATTCGAGAATGGAATGGGAGATAAATAGTATAAAGGTGCAGAATGAATCTTTCACTCTGCAGCGGAGTGTGCACTGATATGAAACTTCCTGGCAGATTAAAATTGTGTGCTGGAACCGGGACTCGAACCTGGGACCTTTGCCTTTCGCGGGCAAGCGCACTACCGACTGTGCTATCCCGACACGACTCACGATGTCGCCTCACAACTTTACTTCCGCCAGTACCTCGCCTCCTACTTTCCAAACTGCACAGAAGCTCTCCTGCGAACCATGCAAGACTAGCACTTGTGGAAGAAAGGATATGGTGGAGACATGGCTTAGCCACAGCCTAAGGGATGTTTCCAGAATGAATCTTTCACTCTGCTCCCGGTTCCGGCACACAATTTTAATCTGCCAGGAAGTTTCATATCAGCGCACACTCCGCTGCAGAGTGAAAGATTCATTCTGGAAACATCCCTTAGGCTGTGGCTAAGCCATGTCTCCACCATAAAAATTAATGAAATGTTTGTGAATCTATCGGACCAAACTGCGTGGTCATCAGTCCGTAGCTTACAAACTACTTAAACCTAGGTAAACTAACCTAAGGACAAACACATACACACCCATGCCCCAGGTAGGATTCGAACCTCCACAGCGAGCAACCGCGCGCTCCGCAGCGAGGCGCCTTAGACCGCTCGGCTAC
Source organism: Locusta migratoria (assembly GCA_026315105.1). Classification (NCBI taxonomy): domain Eukaryota; kingdom Metazoa; phylum Arthropoda; class Insecta; order Orthoptera; family Acrididae; genus Locusta; species Locusta migratoria. The sequence goes on from CM048755.1 coordinate 395,836,044, forward strand.
TCCACCGCGGCTCTCCACCATATCCCTTCTTCCAGGAGTGCTAGTCTTGCATGGTTCGCAGGAGAGCTTCTGTGAAGTTTGGAAAGTAGGAGGCGAGGTACTGGCGGAAGTAAAGTTGTGAGGCGGCACCGTGAGTCGTGTCGGGATAGCACAGTCGGTAGTGCGCTTGCCCGCGAAAGGCAAAGGTCCCAGGTTCGAGTCCCGGTTCCGGCACACAATTTTAATCTGCCAGGAAGTTTCAGTATAAAGGTGGTTCGATGAACCCTCTGCCAGGCACTTAAATGTGATTAACAGAGTATCCCATGTAGATGTAGATGTATCGGGCCTTGTAGTGATAACAGCCTCACTAGAAAGTGAAAAATATGAGTTGCTAGAAAACTGAAATTTACGGAGACCCTCGTCGTATATTTTCTTCGGGCAAGAGAAGCTGCTATTGGCGTTTTATCGTTGCAGAAAGCTTATAGAAATACTGCATGAGATTTTGGCCAGGAGTTGCTTTCCAGTGTGTGAATAATATAAAGCCGTTAAATAATGAAGTAGGGGAGTGTTGTGGGAGAACGTAAACCACAAACAGAGTCCAGGAGGCGGCAGAGCGTCCGCGACGCTTTCCGGCTAATGGGCCAGAGGGACAGGCTAATGCTTTGAAGTGCTTTGTGGGTCCCAGCTAGACTTGACAGGGATTACGTGCTGTCTAATCTGCGGCGAGTGGACGCCCGTCCGACGCGTGGGCGGAGAAGCTGCCGAAGACCAAGTGCCAGGAAGAGCTTATCCGCTGGGGGGCGTAGAGTGACGACTGCCAACAGCAACATATACTGTGCTTCTTAACCCTCTAGACGGAACATCTTTTATACTGCAGCGTGGAGGAACACCGGTCTCCTAGGCCTCTAGGACCCTTAAACTGTATTTTTCTCCGCCTTCTTGACTCTTTCGCGCTTCTGTGTTGTTTTCCTCACTCACTAATGTAGAATATGTTTTAAACTACACTGAAGAGCCAAATAAACTGCCTTGCTAGCGTCTACTACGACGGTATCTCACAAGTACTTGGGCTCGAACAAACACATATATACCAAAATCGTATGAGAGATAATGTAAAGATCCCTTATTGCACTGGTGATACTCCCGCATCTGCAAAACTCTGCAGTCGTCCGTTAGAGGCCTCTGCGTGTGCCTTGCCACATTGCACTTTGACCTGTCTTCTCGCCAGTAGGGACGGTGCAGTGTTCCTCAGAAGTTGCGTTTTGTGACATTTGTGTAGTGAAGCGTCAGATGGGGTGGCGACGTGTTATCAACCCTGCTGATGTATTGCGATTGGTTGAGATGAAGGTACGAAGAACCCTTCTTCATGAAGATGGTATTAGTGTAGAAGATGGATCATTCGCATGCTTTTTCGTATCTGTTATGGTACAGAAATATGAGCATAAGTTACATACTGTTGTAACACTAACACATAATGATGACAATAGGGATGATAATGACGAACAACTCACTGCAAGCGGTAGTGCTACGATAAATGCGGGAAGAGGCGATGGAAGCAGTGGCAGTGAATACCAACAGTCTTCCGAGAAGAAGGATAAAGTTGCAACTATCATCACGGATTTTGATGACAATACGCTGAAGAACATGTACGATGATTACATAAGTTATAGTTAAGATTTCTGCATTGCGTATGGCGTCTACAATTACATATACAGTGCTATCTAGAGCATGATTTTAGAGTTTTACATAAAAACGACACCCACTAGTACATTGAGGTGTACGTAGAGATCCTATAATCAAACGTTCATACAGATATGTTTGTTCGTGTCCATGTACTTTCCTTGTCAGACCGATGTTCCGTTCACAAGGTTAAATGTACCCTACCGGAAAGACGAACTTGGTACAGTAGTTCACATAATTAGTTATGGAACTCCGAAAAAGTTGTGATTCCAAGGTTGTATTCTATAAGGCTGGGACGAAGAGAATGTCGTGATTTTTTATTGTCTCACTCCCTAAAAATAACTTTGTATCACTCCCGCAATGAAGAAGTCTCACATTAGTTGGGCTATAATAGTAAAAACAAAAATATAAAATGTTTTAGTGATATTAAAATGGTCACTTAATTACAATAAAATACATAAAAATTTAATATAACAACAATAAGTTATTTCTAGCAGTACTTAATACGATACTTAACGATGTTGTTGTTGTTACGGTCTTCAGTCCGAAGACTGGTTTGATGCAGCTCTCCACCCTACTCTATCATGAGCAAGCCTTTTCATCTCCTCATAAGAACGGCAACCCACATCCACTTGCATCTGTTTACTATACGCGTCTCTTGGCCTCCCTCTGCGATTTTTACCCCACACACTTCCCTCCAACGCTAAATTTACGATTTCTCGATGTCTAAGAATGTGTCCTACCAAGCGATCCCTTCTTTTGGTCAGGGCATGCCAAAAATTCCTTTTCTCACCAATTCTGTTCAGTACCTCTTCATTAATTACGCCATCTACCCACCTAATCTTCAGCATTCTTCTGTAGCACCACATTTCAAAAGCCTCTATTCTCTTCCTGTCCGCACTGCTTATCGTCCATGTTTCACTCCCGTACAAGGCAACACTCCACACAAATGCCTTCAGAAAAGACTTCCTTACCCTTAAATTAATATTCGATGTTAGCAAATTTCTCTTTTTCAAAAATGCTTTTCTTACCATTGCCATTCTGCATTTTATATCCTCTGTACTGCGACCATCGCATGTTATTTTACTACCCAAGTAACAAAACTCATCTACCACCTTCATTGTTTCGTTACCTAATCTAATTCCTTCAGCATCGCCTGATGTTCTAAGACTGCATTCCATTATTTTTGTTTTGCTTTTGTTAATGTTCATTCATTTTATACGCTCTCTTCAACTCACTGTCCATTCCATTCACCTGCTCTTCCAAGTCTTTTGCTGTCTCTGACAGAATTACAATGTCATCAGAAAAACGCAATGTTTTTATTTCTTCCCCCTGAACTTTAAACCCTATTCCAAATTTTTCCTTGCTTTCCTTCACCTCCCGCTCGATGTACAAATTGAATAACATCGGAGAAAGGCTACAATCCTGTCTTACTCCCTTCTCAACTGATGCTTCCCTTTCATGCCCTTGGAGTCTAATAACTGCGGTCTGGCTTTTGTACAAGTTGTAAATAACTCTCCTTTCCCTGTATTTTACCCCTGAATTTGAAGGAGTGTATTCCAGTCAACATTCTCAAATGCTTTCTCCAAATCTACAAAAGCTAAAAATGTAGGTTTGCCTTTCCTTAATCTATCTTATAAGATAAGACGTAAAGTGAGTATTGCCTCCCGGGTTCCTACGTTCCTCATGAAACCAAACTGATCTTCCCCGAGGTCAGCTTCTACCAGCTTTTCCATTCTCCTGTAGAAAATTCGTGTTAAAATTTTGCAACCATGACTTATCAAACTGATGGTTCTGTAATTTTCACACCTGTCTGCGCCTGATTTCTTTGGAATAGGGATTATTACATTTTTCTTAAAGTCTGAAGGTATTTCGCCAGTCTCATACATCTTACACACCAGTTCAAACAGTTTTGTCATGGCTGGCTCTCCCAGAGACTTTAGTAGCTCTGAGGGTATATCATCTACTACTGAGGCCTTGTTACGACCTGGGTCTTTCAGGGCTCTGTCAAATTCATCTCTCAGTATAGTATCACCTATTTCATCTTTATCTACTTCCTCTTCCCTTCCTACAACATCGTCTTTAAGTTCATTTCCTTTGTAGAGCTGCTCTATGTACTCTTTCCACGTTTCAGCTTTCCCTTCTTTGCTGAGAACTGGTTTCCCATCTGAGTTCTTGATATTCGTATAGTTGCTTTTCTTGTCCCCAAATGTCTCTTTTATTTTCCTGTAGGCGGTATCTACTTTTCCCCTTCTTATACATTCTTCTACAGATTTGCATTTGGCTTCTAGCCACTCCTGCTTAGCCATTTTGCACTTCCTATCAATCTCATTTCTTAGTCGTCTGTACTCCATTTTGCCTGTTTCATTTACTGCATTTTTATATTTCCTCCTTTCATCAATTAAATTTAGTATTTCCTGCGATATCCAATGATTTTTTGTAGGTCTTGCCTTTCTACCTATTTTGTCCTCTGCTGCCTTCACTATTTGATCTCTCAATGCTACCCATTCCTTTTCTACTGTTTTATTTCCCCCTTTTTCTGTCAATTGTTGCCTAAATCTCCCTCTGAAATTCTCAAGAACTTCACGTTCCTTCAATTTATCTAAGTCCCATCTCCTTATTTTCCTACCTTTCTGCAGTTTCTTCAGTTTCAGCCTACAGTTCATAACCAACAAGTTATGGTCAGAATCTATATCTGCCCCTGGGTATGTCTTGCAGTTTATAACCTGGTTCCGGAATCTATGTTTCCCCATTATAAAATCTATCTGATACCTTCCGGTGTCTCCTGGTCTCTTCCAAGTATACAACCTTCTTTTGTGATTCTTACCCCACGTGTTTGTTACGATTAAATCATGTTCCGTGCAAAATTCTACCAGGCGACTTCCTCTTTCATTCCTTCTGCCCAGTCCATATTCCCCTATTATTTTTCCTTCTCTTCCTTTTCCTACTACTGAATTCCAGTCTCCCATCACAATTAAGTTTTCCTCTCCCTTAACTGTCTGAATAATTTCCTTTAGCTCCTCATATATTTCTTCGATCTCCTCATCATCGGCAGAGCTAGTTGGCATATAAACCTGTACTACTGTGGCCGGCGTTGGCTTCGTATCTATCTTGACAATGGTAATGCGATCACTGTGCTGCTCATAGTAGTTTACCCGCATTCCTATTTTCTTATTCATTATCAGTCCTACTCCTGTGAAACCCCCAACTGATTTTGTATTTATAATCCTGTACTCACCTGACCAGAAATCCTGTTCATCCTGCCACCGAACGTCACTAATCCCCACTATATCTAACTTCAACCTATCCATTTCCCTTTTTAAATTTTCTAATTTTCCTACCCGATTAAGGAATCTAACATTCCACGCTCCGATCCGTAGAATGCCAGTATTGTCTTTCCTGATAATAACATCCTCCGAAATATTTTACTCGAGAGGATGTCATCATCATATTTTCATACAGTAGAGCTGCATGTTCAAATGTTTGTTAAGCTTATGGGACTTAACTACGGGGTCATCAGTCCCTAAACTTACAAACTACTTATGAACTACTTACGAACTAGGACGGCACAAATATCCATGCCCGAGGGGGGATTAGAACCCCCGACCGTAGTGGCCGTGCAGACCGTGACTGGAGCGCCTCAGTCTCCTCGGCCACCGCGGCCGGCGAGCTGCATGTCCTCGGGAAAAGTAACGGCTGTAGTTTCCCCTTGCTTTCAGCCGTTCGCAGTAACTGTGTGACAAGGCCACATATGCTGATGTTACAAGGCCAGCTCAGTCAATCATCCAGATTGTTGCCCCTCTAACTACTGCTGCCCCTCTTCAGGAACCACACGTTTGTCTGGCCTCTCCACAGATACCCCTCCGCTGTGGTTACACCTACGGTACGGCTATCTGCATCGTTGAGGCACGCAAGCCACCCCACCTCGGCAATGTCTGTGGCTCATGGAGGTAGTACTTATCGATAACGACCATTAAATTGTAATTCAGATAAATTTAACCCTTTTTGGGTTAAAATTTGAAAAATACTTACATGTATCATACGCTTAATTTAAGAACCTTAACAACAACACTTTTCACAAAATTAAGGCCGTTATAATTTGCACAATATAAAACTGAATTCTGGACTCACCATTATTAGTAATCAAATGTTCAAATGTTTGTGAAGCTTATGGGACTTTACTGCGGGGTCATCAGTCCCTAAACTTCCAGACTACTTATTAACTAGCTTATACTAAAGACGGCACAAACATCCATGCCCGGGGGGGGGGGGGGAATTCGAACCCCGACGGGGAACGGCCTCGTGCATCGTAGCAGAGCGCCACAATGCTCTCGGCGACTCTGCCGCGTCTATTGGTTTTATTATGCCGTTTAGTGCCACTGTTAAGCATTGCTGGCCAGCCGCAGTGGCCGAGCGGTCTGCGGCGCGCCAGTCACAGTCTGCATGGCCGCTACGGTCGGGGGTTCGAATCCCCCCCCCCCTCGGGAATGGATGTGTGTGTCGTCTTTAGTATAATGTAGTTCCTAAGTAGTTTGTAATTTTAGGGACTGATAACCCCTTAGTTAAGTCCGTTAAGCTTAACAAACATTTGAACATTTAAGAATTGCTGTACGCCAGCTCTGTAGCAGAAGTACAGCGGTAAAATTTTCTACGTCTTGAATTGATTGCTGTAGAAACTTTGCAGGTATATCGACAGAATGGAGAAGGAAAAGAGCAGGTACCTCGCGCCGTACTTACTGGGTCAAGCTGACAGTAATGGACGCACACGCGCCTGACTGAATAGCACACATGAGCGGAAGTTAAATGGAACAAATGTTCAAATGTTTGTATAGCTCATGGGACTTAACTACGGGGTCATCAGTCCCTAAACTTACAAACTACTTATGAACTAGCTAATCCTAAGGACGGCACAAATATCCATGCCGAGGGGGGATTCGAACCCCCGACCGTAGTGGCCATGCAGACCGTGACTGAAGCGCCTCAGTCCCCTCGGCCACCGCGGCCGGCTAAAATGGAACAGTACGAGCTTGCAGTATCACGTCACTTCGTTACGTGGGGAAGCAATGCCTATGTCTAACGCAACAACGCGTATGCAGAGCCTTTACGAACCACCAGCAAACCTGTTATGCGAACACGAAAAGATGGAAAACGCCGATATTCGTATGACAGGGCCGATGCGGTCACACCGGAGCGCGTGGACGAAATATCAGCCGCTCCACTCACGCTAATATACAGGGTGTCCCACTCAACTGTTTCACCCTACATATCTCTGCAACTACAACAGATATTGAGAAACGACTTTCACAGTCATGAAAATACGGCAGGGGCATATGAAAGTAGGTACTATGAAACAGTCTAAAACGTAATGACATATTATTTTCAACAAAAACTTAATTTTTTTTAAATGGATACCCTGTATTATCTCTTAAGCAATCAATAGCATGAAAAATCACAGAAAGAATGGCGTTGGTTGCATCGCAATGGGCCAGTTACATCCGGAGAAACTGCGAAGCGAAGTTGACGTTTGAAACACATCAGTCGCGCTGCTAGCGCGTGGCAGACACTCAACCGCGAGTCTCGCTTGAGTCTTGGACACGCACACGGAGCTGAAACTCTAATTCAAAATGTTCAAATGTTTGTTAGGCTTAAGGGACTTAACTGCGGGGCCATCAGTCAAAATTCAAATGTTTGTAATCCTATGGTACCAAACTACGTTGCTCATCAGTCCCTAGTCTTACAAACTACTCAAACTAAGTTAAACTAACCTAAGGACAACACACACATCCATGCCCGAGAGAGGATTCGAACCATTCAACATTGAGTAAAAATGTATTCATTGCACAAAAGCGTGTAATCAGAATAATTGCTGGAGCCCACCCAAGATCATCCTGCAGACATTTATTTTAGGGATTAGGGATTTCACTGTAGCTTCACAATATGTATGTTCACTCATGACATTTGTTATTAAAATTCCGAAACAATTCAAAAGTAATAGCAGTGTGCATAGCTACAGCACTATCAGAAAGGGTGATAATCACTATTCAAGGTTAAATCTAACTTTGGCACAGAAAGGAGTGAATTATGGTGCCACAAAAGTCTTCGGTAACTTACCAAGTAGCATCAAAAGTCTGACAGATAGCCAACTAGTATTTAAAAAGAAATTAAAGGAATTTCTGAATGGCAACTCCTTCTACAATGTAGATGAATTTATAAATAAAACTTTTTAAAAAATTAAAAAAATATATAAAAACAATAAAAAATGTAAATAAAATATCGTTAAAATATTGATTGTCATGTATAGACAACATTTACTGAAGTGACACGTTCCACATCAATACGAAATGTCATATATACAAGGTGTCCCAGCTATCTTGTCCAAGCAAAATATCTCTGGAACAATAACAGCTATTGGAAAACGACTTTCACCGGTATCAATGTACGGCTGGGGCCCAAGAATGTACATATTTGGAAACATTCTAAAACGAAAGAAAATGTGTTTTTTTAACACCAACTTATGTTTTTTTTAAATGGACACTCTATATTTTTTCTTCAGCAATCCATAGCATGACAAATCACATAATCAATGGCGTTGATTGCATCGCAATATTCCAATTACATCCGGAGATATTGGGACGAGAAGTTGACGCTTGAAAAACCTGAAATACGCTGCTAGCGCACGTCCTGAGGCTCAGGCGTGAAACCTATGCTGCCCGTAATCGCAATGTGATTGAAATGCGTAAACGCACTTTCATACTTATCAAGAGGTCCGAAACGAATAATACGGTCTGTTGCCATCAACTCTCATAAGCACACAATGGCTTCCCTCTTGTTTCACTAAAACCATCAACATGAATTTTACTATTATGAGTGAATGATTCACTGTCACTTTCGATAGATCTACAGTAAAGCAAGTTTTAACGTTGACGGCATTATCTTTATAGTAACGGATTAACGATAAGCGAAGTTAACTTTGTGACTAACGTTGCGGTACACAGATATGTTACAGAACCGCATCACCCCTAGCCTATGGGATAAATACCTGCTGGAATGTACGACTTTAATGCAGGATGGCAGCAGACCGTATTATTCGTTTCGGACCTCTTGATAAGTATGGAACTGCGATTACGCATGTCAATCACATCGCGATTACGGGCAACATGGGGTTCACGCCTGAGCCTCAGGACGTGCGCTAGCAGCGTATTTCAGGTTTTTCAAGCGTCAACTTCTCGTCGCAATATCTCGGGATGTAATTGGAATATTGCGATGCAATCAACGCCATTGTTTATGTGATTTGTCATGCTATGGATTGCTGAAGAAACAATATAGGGTGTCCATTTAAAAAAACATAAGTTTGTGTTAAAAAACACATTTGCTTTCGCTTTAGAATGTTTCCAAATAGGTACATTCATGGGCCTCAGCTGTACATTGATACCGGTGAAAGTCGTTTTCCAATAGCTGTTATTGTTCCAGAGATATTTTTGGTGGACAGGATGGCTGGGACACCCTGTATGATCTATAGAACAAGTATTAATCTAATCTAATCTAAATCCTCCGACGCGGGAGGCTACACGATCCGTAGTGTGGCTCTCCTGACCGCTCGGCTACTCCCGCGCGGCCGGAAAACAGTCCCTGAACTCATAAACTACTTATGAACTAACTTACACTAAAGACAGCAGAAAAATCCATGCCCGCGAGAGTATTCGAAGCTCCGACGCGGGAGGCCACGCGATCCGCAACATGGCTCTCCAGACCGATCGGCTACTTCCGCGCGGCGTCTAATTCAATACCGTGAGAATAGATGCTGTACCTGTAAATCGGAAGCAGCGAGCCAGTTACCTGGGGGTGATCCTGGACCAGCGCTGGAGCTTCGCGGCGCACATCGACACGATGGCTGATAGGGCATTAACAGCTTTGAACAGGCTTGCGGGGATTGGGCACCGGAGATTTCATCTCCCGCCCAGTCTCATCAAACTGTATCATCCTCGTGTCGATGATGGGCTACGGAGCTGGCAGCTGGGCCCACAGGCTCACCAGAGTGGCTCCTCCGGTGGCGGTGAGGAGGGTACAGAGGAACATCTTACTGCAATCAATAGGGGCATACCGTACCTCGCCAGGCTGCTCTCTCCTGATGCTGATGGGACTCTGTCCTCTTGAGATCAGGATTAGGTAGTTGGCTGCGGGGTATTGGTTGAAAAGAGGAGATCTCACCAAGATAGAGTCAATCATGGGAGCCCGAGTGACTGGCAAAAAGGAAATCAGGGAAAGGGGTCTCCAGCTCTGGCAGGAGTACTGGGACCACGAGGAGAGTGGTAGAAGAACGCATGAGTTTCTCCCTGACATAAGGGAGAGGCTCAAAATGCAGTACTTTCAGCCAACTCGAGGGCTCGTACACTTCCTCACTGGCCACGGCCCGTACCCGACCTATCTGTGTCGGTTCGGGAAACGGGAGTCTCCACGGTGTGACTGTGGGTTCGTGGAGGGAACACCAGAGCATGTCATATTTGACTGCCCAGTACATGACCATTTAATCTCCATGCACAGGCAGCAGCTTCCACATACTCATGTGAGAGAATTGCTAAGAACTGAGGACACCTTTCAAACTTTAAATGAGATGACGAATATTGTCTCCCAGTACATCAGGGAGCAATACATTACCCGGCTATGACTTATTTTTCGAGATTGAGACCGCTGCACCAGAGCCGTGCCGCCGGGGTGTGGACAGGCCGCCAGAAATGGACGGGATCCGCCGCACCCTGGACCAGGAGGACTGGATGCAGCAATCACGAACTACGACGCTTAGTTAATAGAAATAGATTGCACACAAAACACACGCACAATCACTCCCAGTTAAGGCAGTGCAAAGGGCCAGCCCTGTGCTAGGGGCACGTCTGCTGGAATTAATTCAGCAGACAACGGCCAAAAAGTAGGTTTGTAAACATCTGGCACACCTGTACCACTGCAAACGGGAGACACACGATCACACACAGAACAATCAGACACAGCACACCAAACACAAATACCAACATAGCACAAAAGACACAAACAAGAGTAAACATAGAGTTGCAAAAATGTAGAAAAACATGTAGAAATAAATGTAGAATAGCCACATTGTAAAGTATAAGTAGTAATGTAGTAAAACATAAATGTAGAACATTAGGACCCAATCAGTTTATTGGTATTGGGTTTATTGTATCATAGCAAATAAAAAATTTTTTTGTTAATTCAATGTTAGACTTAGAAATCCAACACAATCTCATATCAAATGTTGCTTTCAAAGATGAAAAGGAATATGAAACGCATAATTAACAGCTTCTAAACCATCTTTCTTCATTTATAGATACTCATTCTATTGTGTGTTGAAAATCCTCTTATGTATTGACTGTGGCAGGTGGTACGCAGCTGCATATGGCCTGGTTAGTAGATCGGACAGTTCGATAAAAGCTCGCCGTCCCAGCGCCGGCGAATTCAATAAAAAGGCACCGAGCGTGGGAGGGGCGGCTTCCGTCAGCGAATATTTCGTCTCTAATAAAAGCTTTCTCCCTGTGTCGTGATCTACCGCTCCAAAGCGTTCCATGTACCGACTGCCATATGTTCTATATATTAGCCTCTGAAATCTTCTGTTCCGGTGGCTCTTTTCACTATACGAAGTTTATTGCGAACCTACAGAATATGAAATTCCCTAACAAATCCTTACACACGAGGACCGACGAGAATTTAATCAGGAACTGAATTCACAAAGACATTCCAAAACGGAGCGCGCGGTTGCTCGCCGTGGAGGTTCGAGTCCTCCCTGTGGCATGGGTGTGTGTGTTTGTCCTTAGGTTAGTTTACCTAGGTTTAAGTAGTTTGTAAGCTACGGACTGTTGACCACGCAGTTTGGTCCGATAGATTTACAGACATTTAAACATTTAAACATTCCAAAATGCTGAATGTCACTGAGTGCTAAAAACAATACAGGGCAGCTTATTTTTTTTTTTTCCTTTATTGTGTTTTCACACCAGCTATTTCACCAGTAGGCTGGCAGCAGCTCCAGAGGCTGCTCTTCAGCCGAGAGAATAAAATACATGGATGAGATGAAAATTAAAATACAAGACAGGCGAAAAAACAACAGAGGAACAATGACATAGACATGGTGACAATTCGAAGTACAAACAGTTGACAGGTGATCAAAATCAGATTTAGTCAGTTAAAAACGAGGAGCCACGGTGACCTAAAAAGCACATGGAGGACGACAATAACACAGGACGGCGAGTACACGGAGACACTAATTAAAATACACGGTGCGACACTTGTCTGGTTGCGATGGACGCAGTTAAAAAACACACGCTTCACTGGAGCACAGCACACAACACTTGACGTAGCACTGTTAAAACTGTCGGTCCAGGACCCCGAGAAGGGGGGGAGGGAAGCGCGGGGAAGAGGAAAAACTGCGGGGAATGAGGCGGTAGGGAGGAGCCGTAGGGACTCCAGGGCAGGGAGGGGGTAGGGGGGGAGAGGGGCACTTTATCTATGGGTGGGGGATCAGAGCTGGTAGGACGGGTATATGTCGGAACGGAGGACGTCATCAGGAAGGGGGAGGCGGTGGAAATTACCCTGGGAGAGGACATGGAGGGTGTGGAGATGAAGGGAAGGGGGTATAACGCGGTAGAGGCGTGGCAGTGGCCCAGGGTTGGTAAGGATGGGGTGGACCAGGGGGTTGTGCAGCTTATTTTGGCTAGCGACGTTTCGAAATAGTGCGAAATGCCATAGATGGGTGAGAACGTCACATACTAAAAAATATATCTTATGAATAATTTCAGAATAATGACATCCCTGTTCAGTAGTCACTACAATAGCAATTTTATTGGGAATTAATAGACCTCGTGAATTTGATGAGCAAAAAATGTTCAAATGTTTGTGTGGTATCCGCTAGCACGCCGCCGCCGGCCGACAACCCAGCAGCTGGCGCCACGCCAAGTAGACGGCCTGCAGCGCAAGACACACAAGGAAGTCAGGCGCGCAGACGAAGGCTCGCCGGCCGGCCGCACGGTACAGTTCGACTGGGCCGCTAGAGGGCTAGTTATGGAAGCGAGTCTACACTAGACGTCCACGGCGCCACCGCCTGGCTCACACCCGAACTACCAGAACCGAATATAGGCGGCCGCGCCTGCCTAAGCAACACAGTACAGAGGTCTGCAAATCGCCGGTTTCGCTCGCTCGTACTCGGTCGAGTGCGCAACGCTCGTCGGTGGCGCGGCGAGTGTGTACGCTCGGAGCGAGCGAGTTGACACTCGAACGAGGCTGCGTGGGGCGGCGCGAGCAGAGGCCGCACAGCGTAGTGCTGCCAATGTACTCACAACGAAACCTAACCAAGTCACTCTCCGATTTTTATGAAATTTGCATATTTTGTAATATATGAAAAACTATGGGACACTTAATTTTTTTTAGCAGCGGAAAAACATATTTAATGGGTGAAACGGTCCCTCCAAAATGGGGACTAAAATAGAAAAATTGCGATATTTTCGAGATTAGTGAAGCTATTTTAATGATTTTTGGTATAAAAGTATATTTTGATAAAAGACAAATTTCATAGATTCAACTTCGATTAAATTAAAACAATTTTTAGCACAAAAAATTTGTCACTTTAGGGGTAGTCGCCCCCCTAATTGTCACTCCCCCTTTAATGTGCGTACGCCGATATCTTATAAAAAGATACTTTCATACCAAAAAAAAAATCATCAAAATCGTTTCATTAATCTCTAAGTTACCACGAGTTTTCTATTTTAGCCCCAATTTTGGAGGGTCCGTTTCACCCCTTAAATATGTTTTTCTGTCGCTTAAAAAAAAAAAAAATAAAAACAAAAATCTGGGTCCCACAGTTTTTCATATATTATAAAAAATCCAAATTTCATAAAAATCGGAGAGTGACACATGTCAGTCGCTACGGCAGCGGCTCTGTGGCTCTGAGGTGTGGGCTGTTGTTGCGTCTGACGCACCCCCACTAACTACAGTAACTAAAATCAGTTATGCTGTAGACGTGTATTCCTGTATAGTATCATGTAACCGCAATATCATTATACCGAAAACGAGACAAAAAGGTTGTTTTCACTAACTACAACATCTGAAAGTAATGTCAAGGATTCAAAGAGAAACTACGGAACGAACAACGTTTTTATTGTAATGTACAAAAGTGAAAGTTACCGCACAACAAAGTATACACCGAAAAGTAACATTATCCCCAAACTATTCGTTAGTGGCATTGTAATTACAATGTATTGTTGAAATATCATTGACACGTTGTAGATCGAGTCGAGTTCTTCTATCAGAGAAGAGGTTCTCTGCCGCACTGATAGTGCGTTCACTAGGTGCATTTGAGGCGGGCACACAAAATACTGTTTGCCAATACAGCTACATTAGGAAAGAGAGTACTGTTGCGTTTCTACCATTCAAGCAGATCGTCGTCATCACCATCAATTCGTGCTAAATAAAGGTACACGTCATTGGTGGATTGCGCCTCGCGCATTTCACAGTCTAGCCATTCCAAAAACATGCACTTCATTCTTTTGCCTGGTGCACCCGGGTGACATTCTTCAGACGGCCCTAAATAAATATAACACAGATATCACTGAAACAGCGGGAGCACCATAAATTCGTACAGCTGTGTAAAAACAGTTGGAACAAGAGGATTTAAAACAGGTACAGGATATATGAGGATTAGACCGGCATATGACCCTGACGACGAAAGAAAGTGCGGATTCTATATATTGCACAAACGCTTGCATGCGTTCTTTATTATGTAGATCAGAAAGACGACAGCGGCAGTTGGGAATATATGTATGTCGCAATTGGAAAAATTCCCGTTAAGGACTCACTCGGAAAAGGTAGAGGCGCAGCAACCACGCACTGTGCCAAAATGCTACGGGAATATTTATATTAACGGGGTGCAACAGAGAGAGATACACAAACCTAACCTAACGGGTGTATATCAATATCGGAGTATTTAATATCAATATCAAAGACGGACAAAGTATTCCAGGACTTGAGAGTGATAGGAGCAATGGATATAAAATACAATCATTTGCTCGTTAAGACGGCAAGTAACACCTACTACTAAACAGGAAATAACAGTCAACAAAATGGGAACAAGAAAGTAAGAAAGATCATGGAAAACTCATTTAGTAAATGATCTTAGAACAGAAACTTTATGTTAATCACGTATAATAACTTGTATGGTAAAGTACAAAATGCGAAACTGAGTAGCTAATTCAACTGGATCGAGAGAACAGCTTTCGAAGCATCCGGGAAAAGAAACAATTCCAAATTTCTCAGTCAGGAATTATTCGCTAGCGTCTAGTTTGCTCCCGACACTCGCCTTGGACTGGAGTGGCGCTGCGGTGGGCGACCGAGTGGCGAGCGGGCAGTGTGGACGGTCGGGCCGGTCGAGCGTGCGCCGCTCGAACGAGCGTGCAGGAAGTCGAGCGCAGCCACACGCCTTGTCGCAAGCTGCAATACCGACACCTGTCGGCCTGTCATAGAACGACATGTACCACGCGATTCGAGCGAGCAACCGAGCGAGGTGCAGACCTCTAACCCAGTATACTCTCGCCTTCCCCAGTGATACCTTCGCTAGCAGGAAGACTGGGTTTATTGACGTGCCGAACTTAGTGCTACGACGACTTCAATAGTGAGCTGCCACTTCCGGCTCTAGATTCCTTGGACATTTCTACGAGATTGGTGTGCCATACCAATAAAGACCAACCGACGTATGACTTGTCTTAACTGTGCTTTTGTGAAAGTGCTGTGTAAATAAATTGTTGGAAGCATGGATTTTGCTTTTATTGTGTTATCATTATAACAGTTTGTATAGCTTATGGGACTTAACTACGGGGTCATCAGTCCCTAGACTTACAAACTACTTATGAACTAACTAATACTAAGGACGGCACAAATATCCATGCCCGAGGGGGGATTCGAACCCCCGACCGTAGTGGCCGTGCAGACCGTGACTGGAGCGCCTCAGTCCCCTCTGCCACCGCGGCCGGCTTACTGGCTTGTGCTGGTGACTTTAACGTTGCGAATGTTTTATTTACTCAGCGTAAAAGTGTCCTACGTATTTATATGTGTGAAATTCATTCTGACCTATCTTTGTATATGATACCACCTCATAATTCATAATAGAAAAAAGTACACATATTTGTAATCCTGTTGTACCAAACTGCCATGGTCATCAGTCCATAGACTTACAAACTATTTAAACTAACCTAAGGACAACGCACACACACGAAGACAAGGCACAGACGAGGAGAACCGCTCGCTCCGCAGCAAGGCCCATTAGAGCGATTGGCCAATGTATCGTGGCAATTCATAATAGAATTTTGCAGCAAGCGATTTTGGACGTTCAAATAAATATAGCAGCGTTACTTACAACAGTTATATCAAAACGGCCGTCGAGTCCATATCGAACAACCAAATAGTCTGGGTGTACCAAACGAGAAGAAATATCAGCTGTTTCCTATGTGACTTTAAAAAGCATAAATGAGTTATAGAGTAGTTAGTTTTCTTTGCAACTAGAAGCAATTATGTGATGTTCATTCTGGCACTAACAAAAATTTATAGGTTTCTTCACAGATATTTTTCGAGTAATTTCTGATACGTTAAGTGATATTTCTGTTGCATTTAGAAGATTTGTAAAATTACACCTCCGAAAGTTTCTTTTCCATGTGAGTCAGGTCCAGCTTTCTACATCTACATCTACATCACTGCAAATCAGACTGTAGTGTATGGCAAAGGGTTCATCGAACCGCTTTTATGATATCCTTCTACCGTTCCATTCTCTAAGAGCGCGCGGAAAAAGGAACACTACATCTTTCCGTTTTCGGTCTGATTTCTGTGATTTTATCATGTCTTCCTGTGTTGGTGTGTGCTAAGAAAAATATGTTCACATTCGGAAGAGAAAGTCTGCGAAAAAAATTTCGCCGCAAAGAATAGCGTCTGTCTTTTTATGCTTTTCACCTCAACTCATGTATCATTTACGTGACACTCTCTCCCCTATATAGTAATAAGACAAAACGAGCTGCCCTTCCCTGAATTTTATCTATATGCTTCGTAAGTCACACTTGAGGGGGATCCCACAAGGCGCAGCAATACTCCAAAATTGGAAGCACAAGTTCAGTTTAGGCATTTTCTTTAGTAACACTGTTTCATCTTCTAAGTGTTCTGCTAATGAAAGGTAGCCTTTGCTTGACCTTCCCTGCAGTGTTTTCTATGTGTTCTTTCCACTTAAAGTTCTTCATAATATCAAGTCCTAGGTATTTAGTTGAATTTACGGGCTGTACATTTGACTGATTTATCGTGTAAATGATATTTAACGGATTTTAGTCCTCTTACTGATGACGTCACTCTTTTCATTATGTAGAGTTAACTGCCATGTTTCGCACCTTGCAGATATCTTATCTAAATCGTTTTGTAGTTGATTTTGATCTTCTGTGGTTTTACTAACCGATAAATGTCAGCATCTTTCGGAATAGTTTTAGAGAGCTACTCAGATTGTCTACAAGGAACAGTAGGAGACCTGTAACACTTCTATGGGGAATGCCATATATCACTTCTGTATTATTCCAGGAATTTCCGTCAATTACCATATACTATCTTCTTTCTGACAGGAAACTGCGAATCCAGTTGCATAACTGTGCCGATATTTAGTAAGCACGTAATTTGATTAAAAGATGCTCATTTCCAGAAATGAGTAAATATGTAATCGATTTGAGGATCCTTGTCGCACGCATATTGCTTCGTTTAATAAAGAGATAGTTGTGTTTCACAAGAACAATATTAAAAGATCCAGAATGAAACTTTCACTCTGCAGCGGAGTGTGCGCTGATATGAAACTTCCTGGCAGATTAAAATTGTGTGCCGGAACCGGGACTCGAACCTGGGACCTTTGCCTTTCGAGGGCAAGCGCTCTACCGACTGAGCTACCCCGACACGACTCACGATGCCGCCTCACAACTTTACTTCCGCCAGTACCTCGCCTCCTACTTTCCAAACTTCACAGAAGCTCTCTTGCAAACACGCAAGACTAGCACTCCTGGAAGAAAGGATATGGTGGAGACATGGCTTAGCCACAGCCTAAGGGGTGTTTCCAGAATGAAACTTTCACTCTGCAGCGGAGTGTGCGCTGATATGAAACTTCCTGGCAGATTAAAATTGTGTGCCGGAACCGGGACTCGAACCTGGGACCTTTGCCTTTCGCGGGCAAGCGCTCTACCGACTGAGCTACCCCGACACGACTCACGATGCCGCCTCACAACTTTACTTCCGCCAGTACCTCGACTCCTACTTTCCAAACTTCACATTAGCTCTCTTGCAAACACGCAAGACTAGTTGTGGAAACTATTATAAGCGTCTGGCTTTGAAGTTCGAGATAAATTTCGAGTTTCAGTAAGAAGTAGCCAGTCTTGCGGATTTTGTATTATTTAAATAGGGCTTGTCTTTTTTCTTCGGTATTTCAAAGGCGATCTAACCTGTTTCGTGTACCACGGTGGCTCTCAGAATCGTCTGAGTCTCTGAATCAGACCAGAGGCGTAACATTTGTTGTTGGGGTCCAACTGCAAAAATAGACTTCTGGGCCCCCTAACGTAGCTTCAGTTATAGCACGTAGAATTATACATCTACCACTACTAGACATTACCTTTCCTATTCCACTCCAAAATAGAACGAGGAAAAAAAGAATACCTATATGCCTCCGTACGAGCCCTTATTTCTCTTATCTTGTCTTTGTGATCTTTACGCGAAATGTAAGTAGCCGGCAGCAAGATCGTACTACACTCAGCTTCAAATTCCAGCTCTCTAAATTTCCTCAACAGCAATTCACAAAAAGAACGTCATCTTTCCTCCAGCGATCCACAATTGAGTTGCCGGAACATATCCGTGACACTCGCGCATTTGTCGAACTTACTAGTAACAAATATAGCTGCTCGCCTCTGAACTGCTTCTATGTCTTCCTTTAAACTGATCTACCGCGCGTATCAAACACTTGAGCAATACTCAAGACATGGTCGTACAAGCGTTTTCTACGCGGTCTCCTTTACAGGTGAAGTACATCTTCCCAAAATTCACCCAAGAAACCAAAGTCGGCTGTCTGCCTTACTGTCATTACATGTTCGTTTCATTTCATATCGCTCTGCAATGTTACGCCTAGATATTTGAACGACGCGACAGCATCAAGAAGCTCACTACTAATGCTGTATTCGAACATTATGGGATTGTTTTTCCTACTCATGCGCATCACCTCACATTTTTCTACATTGAGAGCTAGTTGCCATTTTTCGCACCAACTGGAAATTTTGTGTAGGTGATCCTGTGTGCTATTACAGTCAGTTACAGACGACACTCTCCCATAAACACAGCATCATCAGCAAACAGCCGCAAATTACAACTTACTCTCTCCATCAGATCATTTATATAGATAGAAAATAATAGCGGTCCTATCACACTCCCCTGGGGCACGCCTGACGATACACTCGTCTCTGATGAACACTCGCCGTCGAGAACAACGTACTGCGTTCTATTACTTAGGAAGTCTTCCAGCCAGCCACAAATCTGTGAACCTATTCCATAAGATCGTATCTTCGTTAGCAGTCTGCAGTATGGTACCGCGTCGAACGCCTTTTTGAAGTCGAGAAAAAACACAATCCGCCTGTTGCCCTTCATCCATGGCTCGCAAGATGTCATGAGAGAAAAGGGCAAGCTGAGTATCACATGAACGATGTTTCCTAAACCCGTTCTGATTCATAGAAAGAAGCTTTTCCGTTTCAAGGAAATTTATTATATTCGAACTGAGAATATGCTCCAAATTTCTACATGAAACTGATGTCAAAGATGTTGGCCTGTAATTGTGTGGGTCAGTTCTCTTTCGTTTCTTATAAACGGGAGAATTCAAACATGAATGAAATAAGTTGCATATAACTATATAAAATAAGCGAAATTATTAATACTACGGTATTAAACCACCCCCACGAACCACAGACATTGCCGAGGTGGGGTGGCTTGCGTGCCTCAACGATGCAGATAGCCGTACCGTAGGTGCAACCACAGCGGAGGGGTATCTGTGGAGAGGCCAGACAAACGTGTGGTTCCTGAAGAGGGGCAGCAGCCTTTTCAGTAGTTACAGGGGCAACAGTCTGGATGATTGACTGAGCTGGCCTTGTAACATCAGCTAATGTGGCTTTGCCACACAGTTACTGCGAACGGCTGAAAGCAAGGGGAAACTACGGCCGTTACCTTTCCCGAGGACATGCAGCTCTACTGTATGAAAAAATGATGATGGCATCCTCTCGGGTAAAATATTCCGGAGGTAAAATAGTCCCCCATTCGGATCTCCGGGCGGGGACTACTCAGGAGGATGTTGTCATCAGGAAAGACAATACTGGCATTCTACGGATCGGAGCGTGGAATGTTAGATCCCTTAATCGGGTTGAAAAATTAGAAAATTTAAAAAGGGAAATGGATAGGTTGAAGTTAGATATAGTGGGGATTAGTGAAGTTCGGTGGCAGGATGAACAGGATTTCTGGTCAGGTGAGTACAGGATAATAAATACAAAATCAGTTGGGGGTATCACAGGAGTAGGGCTGATAATGAATAAGAAAATAGGAATGCGGGTAAACTACTATGAGCAGCACAGTGATCGCATTATCATTGTCAAGATAGATACGAAGCCAACACCGACAACAGTGGTACAGGTTTATATGCCAACTAGCTCTGCCGATGATGACGAAATTGAAGAAATATATGAGGAGATAAAGGAAATTATTCAGAAAGTTAAGGGAGAGGAAAACCTAATTGTGATGGGAGACTGGAATTCGGTAGTAGGAAAAGGAAGAGAAGGAAAAGTAGTAGGTGAATATGGACTGGGCAGAAGGAATGAAAGAGGAAGTCGCCTGGTAGAATTCTGCACGGAACATGATTTAATCGTAACAAACACGTGGTTTAAGAATCACAAAAGAAGGTTGTATACATGGAAGAGACCAGGAGACACCGGAAGGTATCAGATAGATTTTATAATGGTAAGACATAGATTTCGGAACCAGGTTTTACAGTGTAAGACATACCCAGGGGCAGATATAGACTCTGACCATAACCTGTTAGTCATGAACTGTAGGCTGAAATTGAAAAAACTGCAGAAAGGTAAGAGAACAAGGAGATGGGACTTAGATAAATTGAAGGAACGTGAAGTTCTGGAGAAATTCAGAGGGAGATTTAGGCATCAATTGACAGAAACGGGGGGAAATAAAACAGTAGAAGAGGAATGGGTAGCATTGAGAGATGAAATAGTGAAGGCAGCAGAGGACAAAATAGGTAGAAAGGCAAGACCTACAAAAAATCCTTGGATATCACAGGAAATACTAAATTTAATTGGTGAAAGGAGGAAATATAAAAATGCAGTAAATGAAACAGGCAAAATGGAGTACAGACGACTAAGAAATGAGATTGACAGGAAGTGCAAAATGGCTAAGCAGGAGTGGCTAGAAGGCAAATGCAAGGATGTAGAAGAATGTATAAATAGGGGAAAAATAGATACAGCCTACAGGAAAATAAAAGAAACATTTGGAGATAAGAAAAACAGCTCTATGAATATAAAGGACTCTGATGGAAAACCAGTTCTCAGCAAAGAAAGGAAAGCTGAAAGGTGGAAAGAGTACATAGAGCAGCTCTACAAAGGAAATGAACTTAAGAGACGATGATGTAGGAAGGGAAGAGGAAGTAGATCAAGATGACATAGGAGATACTATACTGAGAGATGAATTTGACAGAGCCCTGAAAGACCTAGGTCGGAACAAGGCCCCAGGAGTAGATGACATACCCTCAGAGCTACTAAAGTCTCTGGGAGAGCCAGCCATGACAAAACTATTTGAACTGGTGTGTAGGATGTATGAGACAGGAGAAATACCCTCAGACTTTAAGAAAAATGTAATAATCCCCATTCCAAAGAAATCAGGTGGAGACAGGTGTGAAAATTACAGAACCATCAGTTTGATAAGTCATGGTTGCAAAATTTTAACACGAATTATCTACAGGAGAATGGAAAAGCTGGTAGAAGCTGACCTCGGGGAAGATCAGTTTGGATTTAGGAGGAACGTAGGAACCCGGGAGGCAATACTCACTTTACGTCTTATCTTAGAGGATAGATTAAGGAAAGGCAAACCTACATTTTTAGCTTTTGTTGATTTAGAAAAAGCTTTTGACAATGTTGACTGGAATACACTATTTCAAATTCTGAAGTCAGCAGGGGTAAAATACAGGGAAAGGAGAGTTATTTACAACTTGTACAAAGGCCAGACCGCAGTTATTAGACTCGAAGGGCATGAAAGGGAAGCATCAGTTGTGAAGGGAGTAAGACAGGGTTGTAGCCTTTCTCCGATGCTTTTCAATTTATACATCGAGCAGGCGGCGAAGGAAAGCAAGGAAAAATTTGGAATAGGGATTAAAGTTCAGGGGGAAGAAATAAAAACATTGCGTTTTGCTGATGACATTGTAATTCTGTCCGAGACTGCAAAGGACCTGGAAGAGCAGTTGAGTGGAATGGACAGTGTGTTGAAGAGAGCGTATAAAATGAACATTAACAAGAGCAAAACAAAAATAATGGAATGCGGTCTTAGAAAATCAGGTGATGCCGAAGGAATTAGATTAGGTAACGAAACAATGAAGGTAGTAGATGAGTTTTGTTACTTGGGTAGTAAAATAACATGCGATGGTCGCAGTACAGAGGATATAAAGTGCAGAATGGCAATGGGAAGAAAAACATTTTTGAAAAAGAGAAATTTGCTAACATCGAATATTAATTTAAGTGTAAGGAAGTCTTTTCTGAAGACATTTGTGTGGAGTGTTGCCTTGTACGGGAGTGAAACATGGACGATAAGCAGTGTGGACAGGAAGAGGATAGAGGCTTTTGAAATGTGGTGCTACAGAAGAATGCTGAAGATTAGGTGGGTAGATCGCATAACTAATGAAGAGGTACTTAACAGAATTGGTGAGAAAAGGAATTTTTGGCATACCCTGACTAAAAGAAGGGATCGCTTGGTAGGACACATTCTTAGACATCAAGGAATCGTAAATTTAGCATTGGAGGGAAGTGTGTGGGGTAAAAATCGCAGAGGGAGACCAAGAGACGCGTATAGTAAGCAGATTCAAGTGGATGTGGGTTGTCGTTCTTATGAAGAGATGAAAAGGCTTGCTCAGGATAGGATAGGGTGGAGAACTGCATCAAACCAGTCTCCGGACTGAAGACTATAACAACAACGGTATTAAAATGAATGATTTGGTAATAAAATTTTGACCTGTTTACAGGAAATAGGGCAATTTCGTCCAAGAGACATGTTGCATTTATAAATTATAGGTTAAAATATGATTATTCATGACTATTTTTATTTAATATTTGGATAAGGGCAGCTAAATCAGTTGCACAGGGTTGGTATCATACAAAATGTGAAATACTGTACTTTTCGCCTATACTCAGTGCAACACATGCCGTGACGTCTGTTGGCAGCATCCAGGAGCCATATCTACATCTACATCTAGATATACATAAATACTCTGCAAGCCACATTGAAGCGCATGGCAGATGGTTCATCGAGCTGCTTTAATTATGTTTCTCTACGGTTCCATTCTCTAATAGCTCGCGGGAAAAAGGAACACCTAAATCTTTCCGTTTACGGTCTGATTTATCTTATTTTCTTTTCATGATCATGTCTTCCTATGTAGGTGGGTGCTAACAAAATATGTTCGCATTCGGTAGAGAAAGTTGGTGAAAGAATTGTCGCAAATAGATCTCGTTGCAGTTAATAACGCCTTTCTTTTAATGATTTCCACCCCAACTCGTGCATCATTTCTGTGACACTCTCACCCCTATAAGTACAAAACGAGCTGCCCTTCTCTGAATGGTCTGTCAGTCCCACTTAGTGGGGATCGCAGAATGCGCAGCAGTACTCCTAAGTAGGACGCACTAGTATATTGTAGGCAGTGTCTTTAGTAGAACTGTTGCATCTTCTAAGTGTTCTGCCAACGTAACGTAGTCTGGTTACAATATTTTCAGTGTGTTCTTTACAATTTAAGTTGTTTGTAATTGTTACTCCTAGGTATTTGGTTGAATAAGAATGAAGTTGACTGACGGAACACTTACGATTCCTCGCTACACGTAACTGGTACAAGCTCCTCGCTTGATCGCTAGGGGCGTCGTTTTCTTGGCGCCTGATTCAGCTAAATAACTATTGGCTCCTGGCTCCCGCGAGTGGCGATATAACATGCACCGTATCGAATTTCGGCAACTTGTGCCGTCGAAATGCAACAATTAAATGAACGCACTGAGGAAACTGTGTTTGAGCCGTAGTTTGTTATCATGCCATGTTTTGAGACACGCACTACGCTATAAAAACATGACCCCGTCTCCGCCAAGTACGCTGGGCTATATAATTGCGGTGACGCAATGAACTAATGCGATGTGAGCTCAGTACGCCGTAACAATCAGTATGATTTCGTAAAAGAGCTTTATACACACATCGCTATTCGAATGTGGTAGCTATTTAATTTAGAAATCGTACTGGAATAATACAGCGTCATAACATTATTATTGCCCCATACTTCCAAACTAAACAAACAAGTACCAAAATTGCGGAACGTGAGACATATTTGGTACTTCCCACTGGTCTATATTGATTGTTCCGCCGCGACACATTCGCTTTGCAGTCTTCCGGTACTGGGTACAATAACAAACAATAGAAAATAAATATAATAGTGAGTGCATCACTTTTTTACCATTTTTCAAAAGAGCTAATATCAAAAACGACCCACTAAGTCTCTGCCAGATATGCGTTATTTTAAATGCTCAGATTTTTCGGTTATCGTTTAGTCAAGCGACTCATAAAGTACATTTATCAATACTGTCAATCAATAATACAAGAATGGAAATTTCGGTCACCTTCAGTTTCTGTTTCTATCCCATACTCACATAGTAGGCAGCAGTAGGCCCATGAGCAAAATCGTTAGCACAAAAACTATTATAGCTACAAATCATCATCTGCTTCTCTGTAAAGGCTATCACAACTGTAAATGAGGTACGGAAAAACTATAGTTGGCCGAGATATAGTGTACAGCCTGAATAGCCATAATAACCTTAAATGCAAATAAATTATAGTGACTGTCACACAATATCATTAAGCATTGACCTGTACTTCTACCAGATTTCTGTCCTGCTTGTTTTTGTGTTTCGCTTCCGCCGGTTGTCCTGGGTGTCAGTGGCCGAGTAGAGAGAGACCGACACAGGAAAGTAGGATGCACGCGTGTTCAGGTACGGAGGTGACCAGCCAGTGGGACAGCAGAAACACTAGGCTAAATTAGAACAAGATATATGTTTCATAGAGATGGTACAATACTTATCTTGGAGGGCAGCAAAATAGTGGACTGCTGGTACATAGTTAAACTAGATAGAGGCCTGCCTACTAATGTGTACTAGTGCCTGTCTTAAACCCAAGTGATCGATGCAGTTCAGTGGTGGCCACGAGCGGAGTTGCAACAGAGGGCGCTCGTGGCTGACGTCGTAAGAACGCCGCGCCGTGCGTGCATGGCGGCGCGCGGCGAAAGTACGTGGCGCGCACTTCAGACTAATGCGACACCACACTTGTACTTATAAAACCACATTGTACTCACCTCGATCTTTACTGAATGTGAAGCATACAGCCTGCTTTCTGTGATGCAAAGGTACTGATGATTTCACTTATATCAATGGCTCTAGCCCTTAAACTTTCGATACTGACAAGAATGAATTCATTACGTCTGTCTTGTGTCACAGAATTTCGCAGACAGACTTTTATAAGCTTGAGGTTCGAAACTGATCGTTCAACCGAAGAAACAGTCAGAGGAATAGTTAAAAACAGGTAAATATCTGTGCACACACCTGGAACGTTGGCAGCTACGATTGTATTGTCTATTACTAATACTTTTCTTAAGTCAGTTACAGTGGTTACTGAGGCTATTTCTTTTCTAAAAGCATTTTTGAAACCTATTACCTGATCTGGGAGTTTACTCGATAAATCCTCGTCTTCTTCAAAACTGTTTCGATAACAAGTTAAACTTGCATTGCGAACAAGATAACACGCTTTATATAGCTGTATTTTTTCCGTTTGCATGATTTTAGATGCTAAATTAGTACATTCTAGAATCTTTAACGGCAGCACAATCTAAAAAACGAATTCAAATTTTTGTAATTGGTTTTTCAAAACAGCAGCTTCCGTTTTCTTATATATCAAAATGATTTTTGACACAGCCTTAAGGACATCGACATAAGCATAACGAAGGGCTTTGACAGACTGGTATCTCGAAGACCAACGTGTAGGGCAAAGCTTTTTTAAGATACAAGAAGATACCAAAGTATCTCATCTTTTAACGCTATTGCTGAAGAAACCGTAAAAAGTTTCTGTTGTGTCATAAAAGGACCTGACTTCTTGAATTCCAAGTGCAGCATAATTTACAACAAGATTTAAATTATATGCTCCATAATGGACATATTTTGCAGTTTTTTTTTTTTTTTTTTTTTTTTTTGTATTTGTTGAATCCTGGTTCTAACACCTCTGTAGATGCCTGATATTGTTGCACAACCGTCATATCCATGCCCAAGGCATTTAGTCAACAGCCGCGGTGGAGTAGCCGAGCGGTCTAAAGCGTCTCGCTGCGGAGCGCGGGGTTGTTCGCCGTCGAGGTTCGAGTCCTCCCTGGGGCATGGGTGTGTGTGTTTGTCCTTAGGTTAGTTTACCTAGGTTTAAGTAGTTTGTAAGCTACGGACTGATGACCATGCAGTTTGATCCGATAGAATTACAAACATTTGAACATTTGATATGATTTAGTCAACAAGAGAAAACTTCTCGTTTATTGCACCTAGTATATATTTTTCTATTCCTAATGCAGTACGATCTTTTATTTCACAAAACCCAAAAAGGTCCCATTTATCTTCAATTCACAAGGTTTTGCAGTGACGTCATTGGACATTGTAATATATCTAAATATTTCAGTGAATTGATCTCTTTTAGTAACATATTTTGTTGTATCTGTAATAATGGAAAAATGGGGCGGATGTAATGTCATTAATAATTTCTTAATCAACTAACTCGTTTTGAATTTAAGGGCTAAGAAACTGTGAGTATATTTTCGATTATTTATTAGAACGTTTATCACTGGATCGTACTTTGCGAGAAGCTCGACACTGGCTAAAAAGAGTCCAGTGCTTGATTTTCCAATTTCCTCCCTGTGTCCCCGAAATGCTATATTATTTGATGTCAGTGTTAACGTCACATTCCCAATACGCTCAAGGACCTGTTTCCATATCATCTAACATTTTTCCAGTTCTGAAGCCATACCTGCATCAATTGGGTTTTTATTACGCCATGAACTAAAATCAGCGCAAGTGTTCAAATGTGCCTGATTTGTTTCGTGGCGCAATATAATTTTGGTTAGTCACCTCCAAACTCGAACCCCTTCCCACCAAGATCATTCTGTCCTCCGGAAAGGTTGAGTAGCACATCTAGTCTCTCCAAATTCTTAGTCCAGTCAACATGTATTTCTCTTACAATTTATCGTAGAACGACCGTTTTTCTGGTTAGCGTCGCCGCGGTGGAGTAGGCGAGCGGTCTAAGGCGCCTCGCTGCGGATCACGCGGTTGCTCGCCGTCGGAGGTTCGAGTCTTCCCTGGGGCATGTGTGTGTGTGTGTGTGTGTGTGTGTGTTGTCCTTAGGTTAGTTTACCTTAGTTTAAGTGGTTTGTAAGCTACGGACTGACGACCACGAAGTCTGGTCCGATAGATTTACAAACATTTGAACATTTTGATTAGAGTCTTTGGGGAATGGACCCGCTAGCTGATAAGGATTTTGCCTAAGAAAGAACCTTTTAGTTTCTTCATCTACATCTAATGGATAGTCTGCACGATTAGTTGAATAGTCTGCAATTATGTTACAACTTTTTTCGCTCACGCAATTGCTGTTATCGCTTTTCATTCAATGTTCAAATGTTTGTATAGTCTATGGGACTTAACTACGGGGTCATCAGTCCCTAAACTTACAAACTACTTATGAACTACTTACGAACTAGGACGGCACAAATATCCATGCCCGAGGGGGGATTCGAACCCCCGACCGTAGTGGCCGTGCAGACCGTGACTGGAGCACCTTAGTCTCCTCGGCCACCGCGGCCGGCATCGCTTTTCATTTCTAATGTGCACTCACTTGCCACACTACAAGCGATTTTGTCACAAACGTTTTCGCTTATGCATTGCTATTAACACTTTTCACTTCCGAAGTCACACCACAAACGAGTGTGGCCGCTGAACTGGACTATTACTAGGAATAGAAAAGTAACTACTTATTTTATCTAATTTGTTTGTTTTGTTTTTCTAATTATCGCTTCTTCTTTCTTTTTGGAGCACCACTTAGATGTACGCACTTGTATTTAAAAGGTTTCATTTTTCTGTATGTTAAACTGTACACATAAACAACAATAGGTCGGGGGTTCGAATCCCCCCTCGGGCATGGATATTTGTGCCGTCCTTAGTCTTAGTTAGTTCATAAGTAGTTTGTAAGTTTAGGGACTGATGACCCCGTAGTTAAGTCCCTTAAGCTTAACAAACATTTGAACATTTTTTTGAACAACAATAAATGTTGACTTTAAACTGAAGCCAGAACAAAATAACACCAGACACCACTTAACGAAACACATAATACGAACTTTCCGTGAAGAGAGCTTGTCTAACATTGATTGT
Organism: Locusta migratoria; assembly: GCA_026315105.1. Lineage (NCBI taxonomy): Eukaryota > Metazoa > Arthropoda > Insecta > Orthoptera > Acrididae > Locusta > Locusta migratoria. The sequence continues at coordinate 395,864,477 of CM048755.1, forward strand.
GAGTTGCCACACCACATCGTTGTTAAACAAAGACAGCGCCGTGTGTTGGTAACGCCACCTGCTATATTTTGTTCTCTCGAATTCGCAGCTGTCGTATAATCGCTCTCAATCGAAATGACGCCCGCCTACAGTTTGGGAGCGGGAACACGGCTGCTCAAAAAGGGGAATTACATGGGTGGGAATGCAATGACGCGGTGTTCGCAGAGACGAAGGGCAGTGATAGGGAAATGCTTAATTGTTAAGTACAGTACTACTGATATCCTAGACACCAGATACGCGTTATTTGAATTACTGCAACAGTGTGGAACGCCAGCTTCGAGCTCACAAACAACCAATGGCGAACTAATTATTGGGGGGGGGGGGGGCATAGGGGGTGAAACGGCCCGGGCCTCCGTACTTGGGGGGCCTCCAAATACCTCGAAAGCAAGAGTTAGGTTTTTTTTTTTTTTTTTTTTTTTTTTTTTTTTTTTTTTTTTTTTTTTTTTTTTTTTGCTCGCTCGGCATCTCATTCTGAGGGGACTCCAAATCCCAAATCTCGAAAGCAATTTTTTCACAGACTGTCATGTGCCTCTCGTTCTGGAAGTGGCCTCCAATTCTTTTTTTATAGTAATACATGTATTTCTAAGTGGTCAGGGGGGGGGGCTCCTTTCGTTTCGCCGCCGCCCCGGGCCTCCGACAGCCTTAGTCCGCCACTTCAAACTACACGCTTGTAATCTAAGCGAATTTTGTTACATGTTTCTAGATATCTGGTGCGAAACACCACCAGCCTACCAAGCAGTTTTGTACTCGATGTCACGTGGAACCGAAGGCTCTTGAAGAAGCTCTTAATCAGATCGCCATATTGTTTCGCCTCATTAGTGTATTTAAGTACAATATTCTTATGTTTTGTCCTAGGTATTCCCATCTTCGTAAATGCAGACGGTTATACACGACAAAAGTACAGAAAAGTGGGAGTATTACGGGTATACGTATGCTCTGACGTTTGTTTCATACATCCAAGGATAATGAAGATAAAATAAGTTGCTTATATAATAAAAAAGAACACACCTCGAAATAAAGTGACTAATCTGTGTCGTCTACAAAACTAAAATAAACGGACTGACCTGTTTCGAAATTGTCTCGAATAGTCATCTGGGAATAGAGTTACAGTCGACGACACTGACATAAATTTTCTGCGCAATAGTGCCTCCAGAGTGGTATGCAAACATTTGCTTTCTTCTTCAAATTTGATATTACTTCAGCTTGCTCGTACCCACGAAACGTGCAATACTCACGGTCTCCTAGCCATACATAGTCACTCAGGAGGAATGTCACGTAATTTATGAGGTGATTAGACACGAAAAAAATTAACCGATGAAGTCCTACGACAGTTCGTCCGATTTTCTATCGTTGTAGAATTGGAGCGTGTTGAAGACTACACACAGCTTCGGCTGTATATGCAGACAAGTGTGAGTATTACTTAGGGAAAGGCTTTGTAAGCGCTGTTTTGGACAGAATAAGGTGGGATAGATGACTGATACAACGTACAAGAAGTGGACAGGCTATAGGGGACCCATTAATTGACCTACCAGATCACCCGATATATCCCTATTATACTGTTTATAGGCCTGGTTAAAGAATGTCCACGCTACGAAGCTACTACTGCATTAACGCCCACCGAGATAATGTTCCATGTGCAATACGACACACGGTCCAACGCACTGACAAGTGCTCTGAGATATGTGGGGACTTTCGGAACACTTCTTGTGGAATAGATCAGTCATCTGTCCTACAATTATTCTGCCGACCAAAAGCGCCTACACAGTATTTCAGTAAATAATAGTAACTCTCATCTTCATATACATTTAAGCGCAACTAAGTACGGCTGAGAGAAATGCTCAGACATGTCCATTCATTAACCGACATCGGACACAAACTGTCCAATGGAAAAAACCTACACGCTCTTAAAAGCTACAGCTCATGTCATTGTCTCACTAGAGGAACTGAACTAGTTAGTCACATTGCCTACAACTCAACTACAATCTAAACAGAGATTTATTTATAACTGAATAGGAATAAACGACATAGCCATGAAAACTTCTGTATTAGCCTGTGTATGTTACTGACAATACCGTCAAAATATCTGTCATCTGTATTACACCATCATCTACCTGGCACGATGGTTTTATTATTGTCCCACTACTGCCCACCATAAGCTATATCTCCAAGCCACATTTAACCACAAGTATTTTCTCCGATGCTTGGGAATACGGAATAGTTAGCCCATTTTCTAAAAAGGATGTTGCTATAGCACCCGCCGCTGACCTATATATTTGCATTCTTGCCAAAGTATCCAATGCCTCATAACTTATAGTCCATCACCAGCTAGCCAACTATTTAATTTCAAAAAAACTTCATGACGAATACCAGTCAGATTATCGTAAATGTCACTGCACAACATCTACTTTAATACAAGTAATTTGCAACATGGAGTTTTCCAGGGATACACAAGAGATGACTATAATGTGTTTCTTAGACTTAGGAATGGATTTGACACTATCGACATCCACATTTTACTTGCGAAACTTAGCAGCTTAAATTTCTCTGCGAAATCAATGCAATCGTTTCTCTCATATCTGACGTCTTGCCAGCAATGTGTCATATCTGATGCTATCAAGTAACAGTAGATAAAAGTAATGTCAGGTGACCCTCAGGGCTCGGTATAAGTCCTATACTCTTTTCAGTAAACGTTAATTATGTGTGATACGTTTTATCCTTCTTTACTGATGATTTGTAGAAGTAAGATATTTGAACACGGCTATCGAAATTGTCAGTACTGCCTGGGTTCAAACTCAAACCAACCAAACCCCAGTGGTCTTAGCAGGCCATATTTATCTCTCTAGCCATAAATATAACTCCCATTAATTTCAAATGGAAAAAATATGAACTTATTTACACTGGCAAAGAGTGTAGGAAAAGAAATAGCTGAAGAACTGAGATGAGCAAACAGTTGAAATGTGAAAAGCACATCAGCATCTCCCATAATCCTACAATGGTATTAAAACATCTTCCCTATGGACCTGAAAAATATACTTTACACTTGATATTACCAAATCGACTAATGCACAGTTCTTCTAGCTGTGTCCGTCCAAACGCAGAGTTTTTCAGACATTGCGCACCCTCATTATTTTGAAATGTAGACTGTCCGTATCTCTTCTTGTCCTTATCGGTCTTGTTTGAATGACACAATAGAAATATTCGCTTTCATCAGAAGAAAATCCTTTCTGCTGCACTCCATTACTCAGCCGCTTCCTCGAAGTACTTTTCAGTAGAAGGAGGCAAACTGAAATTACCTCCCTCGTTATTTTAGAGCACTGAATAACATCTACAGCTTTAAAACGCAGCTAACAACATTTCTGCTGAAGCATCAGAAATGCTTACCTTACTCGTTACACCATTATATTGTTATTTTGTAATGAAGGTGGTCAGGAAAGACAGGCAGCGGGCTGTGTGTGGGTAAAATAAGAACAGCAACAATTCCGGAAGGCTTCGGTGAAGGGAAAGGCTTCTTTGTTAACACAAATACGAAGAATTGCCATTGAGCAACGGTGGAGTGGCCGAGCGCTCTAAGGTGCCTTGCTGTGGAGCGCGCGGTTGCTCACTGTTAGAGGTTCGAGTCTTCTCTCGGGCATGAGTGTGTGTGTGTGTGTTTTTCCTAAGGTTAGTCCAAGTTAGTTAAGTAGTTTGTAAGCCTAGGGACTCACAACCAGAGTACTCTTACGGGAATTAGTTTCTGAAACTACGAGTTTGAGTACTGTCGGCACACACAGTTGATGTGATATATTCTGTGAATATGAAAGAATAACAACTGCAGGCTCAGACGTGACGTCTGTTCTTTCGGAACAGACGCCATATGTATATTTAGAGTAGTTAAGTCCCATAGATGTACAAACATTTGAATTTGAATTACCGTTTTCTACACTCGACTGGTGGCGACGGCACCCGGCTGTGACAAAGGCCTGAGATATAAAAATTGTTTCAAATTTAATAAGTGATTTTATAGTGTTTTGAACGATTATTTCGGAAAAAAATAGTGAAAAAATTCCATCACGTACAGGTATGTCACAAACTGGTTGTCTAGTTTTAGCTTTTTCGATATTTTTATACACATTTCAGCACTCTAGTGAGTTATAATTTTGGTTTTTAGGATCTCCATAAACTGTTATTTAGCTGTTTTAATACCAGATACACGTCAAATAAAAAGTTTGTATTTTTCTTCTCCCGAGATCGAGACTTGGTGTTCTGTAGTGATGTTCCTGAACTTACAGCACATTTCAAAATAGAATATGCTCCTGATGAGTGGAGAGTTTTTATTGATTCTTCAAAGCAGTACTTCTACGCAATGGCAATAAGTATGCTTCCATACCAGTTGGACACTCGGTTCACTTAAAAGAATGTTACGGAAATCTTGAATTCGTTGTAAGCAAACTCTTCAATTCAGACGTCCAAAGGACACTATGTGGTTATTTAAAAGTGATTTCAATACTGCTTGGTCAACATAGTGGCAATACAAAGTTCCCTTGCTTTCTTGTGAATGGGACAGTAGAGATAGAAAGAAACTCTACATTAAGAAAAGCTTGGCCCTTGAGAAAAACCTTACAGCTAGGGGTTATAAATCTTGGGAGGAAAAGCCTCGTGGATCCCAAAAAGGTGTTACTTCCACCACTTTGTTAAAGCACTGTCAAAAGAAGGGCAGTGTTTCAGATATCTTTATGGACAGCTTCCTGCTTTATCCGAGGCAGAGCTAAAGGAAGGAATCTTTGTTGGACCAGACATTAGAAAACTAATGACAGATCCCAACTTTGTGGACAAACTGGAAACAATAGAACATCTGCATGGACACATTTTAAATTAGTTGTTACCGGTTTCCTATCACACAAAAGAGATACAAACTTGAAGAAAATCGTCGCAGACATGCTAGACAACTTTAAGATGCTGGGCTGTAACATGAGCATTAAAGTTCATTTTCTCCACTCACATTGAGAGTAGCCCATCTCTCACCTTTATTAACTGTTTTTATCGTCTGTATAATGACGTAAAGTGACCAGTACGCGCATTTTTCTATTGCTGTCGGAAATGCAGTGTAGGGAAGATTTCGGCAGAGGTGAGAAACAGAGCTGACTCTGTCTTGACGGGGGGAGAGGAATTCCGGTAAAGGCGGCAGTTACAGCCCTCTCTACCTGTGACCGGGGGCTCGCCATAGGGGCCGCGATACCAAGGTGCTTCTGGCCACAGCCACAGAGTAACACATAGAAAGCAGCCCCCCCCCCCTAAACCACTGTCCTACGCTCCACTCGTAGTTCCGTAAGATGCTAGCAGGTTTCAGGCGGTTCCCTGGCTTAGTACCGGTAGACCACACTAGAGGCGCTTCTGAGGGTAGTGTGGTGGGGGTGCTGAGGGGAGAGCTCGTGCCGCCTGCCACGAGGCCACGGCTGTGTCCGGTGTGCCGGCGTTTGAGGGGAGGTGGTGGTGGGGACAGCCGCTACCTGCCGCCTGCTCTGGCCAGTTTAAAGGGCTGCTTCTGACAGCAGCGCCATCATGGGACATCTTACGGAACTGCTTCAGCATCCCCCTCCCCGCACCCCTGAGCGTGGGACCGGGCCCTTACGGAGGTTTCCCGTCTGTATATATTTGGCTGTGCTCTGGTTGAGCTTATAAATGTGTTAGCCTTGTGTCCCAAAGTGAGGAGGCTGAGGAGGAGGAGGAGAGTGTTATCAGGTCTCTTAGAACCGCTCCTTCCGATTTTAGAAAAAGATAGCCGGCCCCTCCGTTGAGACAAGTGCCCAGAATCTTGTCTGTGGCTGTTTTTTATAGAAGCTTGGTATTCGCTTTTACGGAGACGGTTTGGACCGTTCAGGGAGAATCGTGCCAAAATGTGTGATGGGAAGGGGTAGACGACTCGCATTGGCTGATGTTCAAAGCGTCAGTTTTTCGAAATCGGTCAGTCGTTTGATGAAGTTTTACTGGCCGTAGTTTGAGAACTCGATTCTGGTTTGTTTGCCCTTGCGCGACAGACGCGGTATGGAGACCGTGTTTCGCTCCACTGGAGTGTGGACGAGACAGCTCGCGCTCTTCTCCCAGTGGACGGACTTTGAGATTTTGCTTATTGAGCCGGTACTTGTAAGGGAGAACCTGTATAGGTTTCAGGGTACACTTTGATATTTGTATTTGAGCTGAAAGTCCTTGTTTTCGGTTTGGATAAGATCAGCCTGCCAATATTAGTGCACCGAGGCAATAGTTACGATATACTCAACTTCTGGAGTTATCTAGGTCTTCAGTACTTGTGTGTACTTGTCTACGCTGACTGAAGTGACCCTGCTTGAGATGGTAGGCACTGTGTAGTGCCGAGAACACAGAGGCTGACAGGAGGGAGTACAGCTTCCGAGTAATGGAGCGTGTTTCATTTTCGTGGTCGCGGTAATGTTTAGCATCCAGCCACTCAGCGCCCACGCCACTGCAGCGCAGTCGTCAGGTTGGTAATGTATGGCAAAGCTCTAGCCAGCAACAAATAGTCGTTGCATCAGGTTCTGCAAAATAGTTGGATTGTGCAGTTAGGAAAATCAACCCTGCACTAATATTTCGGTTCAATTATTCCATTACGAAAATTGTATCAATTCGTGATAGGGGTTTTTGACTTGTCACTCGGTGTTAAATTCAAGTTTCATAGTGATCAGTGTAACGTCTTAATCTGTTAGATTATTCTTTCTTATTTGATGGCATCTGTGAACTTGGATCTTCAATCTAGTATGTGTTTTGTATTTGTTTTTCATTGTGCGTTTTTCTGTCAGAAATACTTACCAGTAATGATAAACGAATTGTTAAAGCAGGAAGTATGTTTTTCTAACATTAATAGCTGTTTGATCACAGTTAGCTCATTACATTTTTTGTGGGGGAAAATTATTAATTTATTTTATGCCGCTTGCAAGAAGTGGAATGGAGGTTGTCAATTAGGATTGAACAGGGCCAATCCACATATTATATATATATCACTTACACTTTACAACATCTTGACTACTTCCTTACAAACCCCGGTGATGTTAGTGAACAGTGGGGCGAAAGATTCCACCAAGACATTAAAGAAATGGAAACAAGATATTAAAAAAAAAAAACGGAATGTCAACATGATATCGGACTACTGCTGGATGATAAAAAAAAATGACCCTCAACGAGTCCACAGCCGGAAAAGCAATGAAAGAAGCTTCGACAGAAAGCGAAAGTGTTATTCAAATGTTTGTATAGTCTATGGGACTTAACTACGGGGTTATCAGTCCCTAAACTTACAAACTACTTATGAACTACTTACGAACTAGGACGGCACAAATATCCATGCCCGAGGGGGGATTCGAACCCCCGACCGTAGTGGCCGTGCAGACCGTTACTGGAGCGCCTTAGTCCCCGCGGCCACTGCGGCCGGCGAAAGTGTTATTTTAAGGACTTATGAGCTTAAAGAGAATTGGAAGTGTACTGTAAATGTTGTTTAGAACATGATTTACCAATAAAATAAAATTTTATAAAGTTGGAAAAAATGTGAAAATTAAAATATCGATCGGTGTACTGCCGGTCTATAGTGTCCAACGGGTAAAATATTTCGGCGATCATATATGTCGCCATCATCAGGTGAACTGACGGACTGAGCTCCTGGAAACGCGCCGGCACGGAGATCCGTACGCTACGGCTGCTCGAAGAGACCTGGGTTCTAGCCCGGTAGCGGGCCATTTAAATACCCTCGGCCCGGGGAGCGACCCCTCCGCGGTCCGCGCCCCTCGCCGCGGCCGCGCAGTGGAACCGATTGCGCCGGCGTCTGAGATGACGTCGGGGTGAGGGCTCTGTCCGCCGTTGTCGGCGGAACCAGCGATTGGGTTAATTAAATCTAGCAAACGTAACGAAGTGACGACCACGGCGGACAGAGCCATCACACCGACGTCATCCCAGACGCCGGCGCAATCGGTTCCACTGCGCGGCCGCGGCGCGGGGCGCGGACCGCGGAGGGGTCGTTCCGCGGGCCGACGGTATTTAAATCGCCCGCCGAAATGTTGTGCCCGTTGGACACTATAGAGTGGCAGTACACCCGTGGATATTTTGATTATCAAACACGCCGGGAGAAACTGAAGAATGTGAAAATTGCTTACATATTGTTATTATACCCAAAAACACTCCCTTTTTGTGACAAAACGTGACGTGATAGGAAAAAATGGATTGTATTTTTGAAATCAGCGCTGAAAAGTACTTGAACGTCAGTTATCAAAAATTTCAAACAACTTTCAAAAAAAACTTTTTTGAAGACCTGTGATTACCGCATCACGGAAGTGCCCGTAGTGCTCGTTCAGTCCACGAAAGGCAGCAGTTTTTTTGTCCCCCTTTTTTTTATTTTTTTTTATTTTAATTTTAATTTTTTATTTTTTGTTTTTTTAATGGGCGTCCTACCTCCCCTTCAGCCCTTCCTTACTCACGCCATGAGTGCCTTCTTCGGCCGGCTTCATCGCCATTAGACATATTGGAAAATTACAATAGACTGAACAGTATTCTGTTCGAAATATAATGTGAAACCAAAAGGAACGAAAGGGTAAATATTAACATCTGCCTTACATACCCTTTTCCGAGGAAAGAAAAGAAAAACATAAAGAAAATATATAAAATGCTTTAACTAAAAATTTCATTCTTCTGTGTGTCCGTCCATCCATTCGGAGCTTACTGAATACCTTCATTGCTTATACAGGCCGTTAGATTCGGGATATCATAATGTCCAACATGTTTCCATATTTCATATGGTAGTCCAAGTCAGATTTAATTTTAAAATTTTCGATTTCAATATAGGTACAGTAGTCGGTATAATTGGCGACACGATTTTGAATTAGATAGCCAATGGTATGGCCTAGCATCCAGGTCGCTGCGTTGTTCTTGCTTCTGGGGTAGCGTAACTTCTGCGGCCACAGAAGTTCGGTCTTGTCAATGTGCGCTGCAGTGGTACGATCTATGATGGCCAATCTCCTGCACAGAAGGTCGGTGGCTTGTTTCGCACGCCCGCAGGTGAGGCGGTGAATTAAAGTTGCGTCACATCTAGACAGCCGGAGCGCTGGAGACGTTTGTGTTGGTCCCGGCGAAGGCAGGCCAGGTCGGAACTCCATATCTTGTCCCCTGGGCTGGAGCTTATGTGGGCGGCTCTCCTAGGGAAGACACCCAGGAGATGGACAGGCAGGCAGGGGTTCGGGGGCCTCGGCTATGCCAGAGGCGAGGAGGTTGCGTCAACTGCATGAGATAGTGTGTGCGGGGGAGGAGGGGTGCGTCACAGTCTAAGACGGCTGACTATGAAGAATGGCAATTGGATCGGACGTAAATGCGTAAATGCAATAACGGAAAAAGTAGTACACCTGGAAAGGCGACGTCGATATTGCTGCGTCACATCTAGACCTGGGTTCGAATCCCGGCTGAATACAAAAATGTTTGTAGAGTCTATGGGACTTAACTACGCGGTCATCAGTCCCTAAACTTACAAACTACTTCCCTAAACTTACAAACTACTTATGAACTACTTACTACTAAGGACGGCACAAATATCCATGCCCGAGGGGGGATTCGAACCCCCGACCGTAGTGGCCGTGCAGACCGTGACTGGAGCGCCTCAGTCCCCTCGGCCACCGCGGCCGGCGGCTGAATACACATTTTCGGCTTTGCCCATTCGCAGTTGATGGCATATATTCTGTGAATATGATTGACAAAATAAGTTTGATTAAATGACGTTTTTAAATGGAAAATTTCAGCACTGACAAAGGGGAAAATCTAAGTTGTTTATGAATAATTAACAATGCAAGGGGGAAAACATTGCTGATAAAGTAAATAGGCACTATTTATTCCCTTACAAAAATTGTTTTATGTGTTTATGGGGTTATATTGTTGCTTGCAAACAGATATCGATGTTATAGTTAGCACACTATGTTGACCAAAAGCATATATTATTTATATTCACGAAATGTATGACATTAACTGCGAATGGACAAAGCTGAGCTGAATATGAAATATGTGTATCCATTCTGGATTCGAACCCAGGTGCTTTTTTGTTTTGTTTTTAGACATCCACTGGGGACAAAGTGATCATCACACCTGCACGGAATTACTCAAGCACACCTCCCGTCAGACACAAATTTGCAACTTTACCATGCTCATTAGCATTCAAACTCGTAGTCAAATGTTCAAATGTTTGTTAAGCTTATGGGACTTAACTACGGGGTCATCAGTCCCTAAACTTACAAACTACTTATGAACTACTTACGAACTAGGACGGCACAAATATCCATGCCCGAGGGGGGATTCGAACCCCCGACCGTAGTGGCTGTGCTGACCGTGACTGGAGCGCCTCAGTCACCTCGGCCACCGCGGCCGGCAAACTCGTAGTCACTTAGTACTAATTCCCGCAAGACTAGGAGTGCCTCCGCACTGAAGAAAGGGACATTGACCGTCATCGGCAACGCCCCATATATGTAATCTATGCATTATAAAGCCTTCTCTAGCCGTAAATAAGATTTAGGGTGTTACTTCTTCAATTCCGATATTAGATTATGAATTTTACATCACGGATTGTAGCTAACAGCTTCACTTTCACCACAGGGTATTGGGCTAAGTGAAATGACGTGACGGACGGTGTGAATTGGCCTTGTAGCGTGTTCCACAACACCCCATCCGATTTATACATGCCTACTAATTTTGTTGTTACCGGAACACACTACACAAGAAAAGTGTTCAAATGTTTGTAAATCTATCGGACCAAAGTGCGTGGTCATCAGTCCGTAGCTTACCAACTACTTAAACTAATCTCAACTAACCTAAGGACAACACACACACCCATGCCTCAGGGAGGATTCGAACCTCCGACGGCGAGCAACCGCGCGCTCCGCAGCGAGGCGCCTTAGGGTACGGCCATAGTGAACGGCTGCCCGCTAGCTGCTCGGCCGCTTAACTCGCAGCGGTCGGACCGCGCGCGCTGCAACGGCGCGATGGCAGCTGGTGGCGGCCACAGTGCGCAGCCAACCGCGCGCCGGCTCATGCCAATACATGACCAAAATTACTTTTCCATTTTCTTGCTGAAAAAAATACTGCATGTGTATGAAACATCGCACTCCGGTGTCAGTTTTTCGATAAAAATTCTCCTTCTGCTGTAAAAAAATAAAAACCACCTCTCCCGGTTTTGTGCGTTTTCCTTGACGTGGGATACTTCTCACTCGATTCTGAGGAAACTAATAGTCGTACCTCACTGAGTTTTGCACATCTTGCAGGCTAACATGACAGCATCATAACGGAGTGTCTGTTTTTCCTGTATTCACCGTAGTTATTACGATACTTAATTTCCAGTTAACCTATCGCATAACATTTGAAGCTTTTGCAGTGAAGAATATAGTCGCTGACTACTTTTCGTTTGGTTAACTTTAGGTTATACATTACTGCGTACGAAATGAGCCAACATTGTGAAATTGTTTTTAAACCTGAATAGAAAGCGATACATCGCTCCAGTATAGCGAACATGGTGTTGAAATTAGAGGGCGCTAGCGCCGCGCGCTCTCCTTCGGCGCGCCATGTGCACAGCTACTGAGCCTCTAGCCTGCAGCTCAGTCAGGCAACCTTCGTAATAAAGCACATGTCCGAGCCAACAGAAAATGACTTTAAAAATAGCATAGTTTATCTGGGACAGATGCCAGTTCTCTAACTCGTTTTAAAATATTGGTGGCATACAAGTTCGGATAAAAAAAAAAGACAGTAAATCTAGTTCTATGTCTTAAAGTTACAAATATTGGATTGCTAGCTGTCACTGACGGAAAATTGCAACTTCATAATGGTGACTGTAGGGTTCTAAGGAAAAGAGAATGCTAGTGTGTTGAATACCCCTTCCGACATGCAATAGAAATGGGAAGACTAAAATTACCAGAAGAATTTTTGACAGGATCCAATAGCAAACGTCTAAATGTTATCCAAGGCGCTGCAGCATTTTTCCTCTGAATTAATATTTAATTAGACTTTCTCCACAAAAAACAAGAGCGGGGGGACATTAAAGATGTTTTCAACGGCACTGTAAAGTTGGAATATGCAGTTCGTGTGTGCAGCTTAAGTGCATCTTCTCTCTAGTTGAGTTTAATGCAAGTAAATCAGTGGTGCTATAATGTAACTGCTGTTATAACTTGGCACCATCCACGGATGATGACGAAAAAAAAGTTCTGATCGCAAATTGCATAAAATGCCAAAACTGCACTCACTAGTTGCTGGCATGGGGTAGTAATTGTTAGATCACGACAGGGAAAAAGTTGCAACTGCTGTCCTATAACCTCAATATACATACAAAGCAACTATATAATGCTTTCTATAGTCAATGGTGTGGCTGATACAGCAACCAGTCAAATTTTAATTTTAAGTAAAAACAGTCTTGGTTGCAAAGTGGTTTTATTAATTACCAATGACGCGTTTCGCCCTCACAGCAGGGTATCATAACATTATCTGCATGACAAACGTTACGCAAATTGCTACAACAGCCCCTGTTTCACTACTTTAAATGTTGTAGTAATTCTTGTGGAACATTTGTCATGCAGGTGAGATGATGGCCTGCTGTGAGGGCAGAACGCGTCGTTGGTAATTAATAACAGCACTTTGCAACCAAGACTGTTTTTACTTGAAATTACCCTGTAACTGACAGTGTACCGTCTGTCACAGTGTATGTATGTTGAGATTATAATAGGGCAGCAGTTACAATTATTTCACTGTCAAGGTTCCTAATCACATACCGACATTTTATACTGTTTCCGAACAAAAACATTTTTGGTAAGGTAAATTGACATGGAATGGCAGCAAAGTAATTAAGAATGAAGTAGCCTCGTGTTATTGGCTCACAAAAAAGCCAATTTCACGTGAAACCTTTAGCAAAGAAGTGCATTTCATATTATGAGCGACCTATCTACACGTAAATTCTCTTGAATGTCTAGTTGTTTGCTATATTAAAGTACTGGTATTCTTGCACCAATATGAACAACAAGATGCAATTAAAGACATTGCAAAACCGGTTGTGTGAGTCTACAAAAGTTCAATAAAATTCAGCTACAGTGAATTAACGGCCTTTCTTTCAACACTTTTGAGATAAACGTGTCTTTATCAGCTCCTATTAAACGCGACGCGCAGCGCACAACGTGAAACCTCGGCACCCGCGAGCTGAGAGCGGAACAAGAAACATAAATTCTTTGTTGCCCGCGCCTATGAAAGCGACGTGAGCGAGCTGAGGCGGCCGCGCGGGTGCACTATGGCCACCCCAATGGGATCACACACTGGGTTTTCCAACCGCCTCCCTGCCGGCGAGAAGCAGAAGCGTGGAGCCGCCCACTATGGCCGTACCCTAGACCGCTAGGATGATCCACCGCGCCCACACTTTACAAATCTTCCGATAGCAGCCATGTTCACGAATGTTATGGGGGGTTACAGGTTAAGGTCAAACAGCTGAAGTGGCAAGGCGGCTGTCTACTACTAGGGCTCCGAGCGGTCACATTTCTCATAGCAGAAAACGCGATTTCTTTGATCAAATCTAAGCCGAGGCCTCAGATTTGATCAAATGTTGGACGACATTTCCATTACACTACGTCCAATATTTCATTGTCCAATAATTTGATATTGTTCAAATGTTTGTAAAGCTTATGGGACTTAACTGCGGAGTCATCAGCCTCTAAACTTACAAATTACTTATGGACTAACTTACACTAAAGACAACACAAACATCCATGTCCGAGGGGTGATTCGAACCCCAGAACGGCCTCCTGCATTGCAACAAACCGCCTCAATGCGCTCGGGCACTCTGACGCGGCAATTCAATAGTGTAATACCAGCCTAAATGTAATTATTGCATCTACGCCATATGCACTGTTTCGGCGCTACACCTTGAGCTAATTGGAAAACGGTAAGAGGGTGTAAAATTTATTTCCGGCAGTATATGTTACTGCCTGCTGACTGAGCGATCGTGGTCTCGCTAGTGACAAGGTACGGTTACTCGTTAAGACGATATACGGTGAGGAACTGCGCCATCCAGAAAGCGGGCAGGTTTCGTAACCGGCAGGGGGTCACCCTCAGCTACTGTTCCAGACTGCGCTCTGATGTAACAGCTTCCAAGAAGTCTCCGGCCGGACCATCTCACGCCACCTCCCCCCCCCCTTCTCACTCCTCCCTATGTCTTCCTCTCCTCCGTCCTCCGTTCCAAGTACCGGGTTTTTATTTCGTTGGAGCACACGTTCGTAGCGTTTTCGTTTTACAAGATACTGCTCTTCTTACTAAAGGATTATTAATCATTTGTCATTTTTTATTTGTGGTTCACTGTTTCTGTTTAAGGTTATCTATTATCAATTTGTGATTTGGAAGTAGTAGAGTTATAAGAATGCTAGAAAATGGGCTCCCTAGAGCAAAGAATAATGCCATTGGACAGAGACAATCAAAAATGCTTTTCTCATTTTAAGGAAGATTGTGCTGAACTTAGTGACACTCCACATTCAAGAAAACCGTCGGGGTACGATGAAAATCTGTTAAACGCATTAATCAACAATAATTCATGTCATTGTATTCAATATTTGAGAAATTAAGTGAACTGTCACCATTACTCCATCGTACAAACCCAAAATTACAAAATTCTACGGGTGACCAAATTGCAGCCGGCCGCGGTGGCCGAGGAGATTGAGGCGCTCCAGTCACGGTCTGCACGGCCACTACGGTCGGGAGTTCGAATCCCCCCTCGGGCATGGATATTTGTGCCGTCCTTAGAATTAGTTAGTTCATAAGAAGTTTGTAAGTTTAGGGACTGATGACCCCGTAGTTAAGTCCCATAAGCTCTACAAACATTTGATTTTTTGAACCAAATTGCATCTCTCTGTTATCGGCCTCAATTAACTCGAACAAAACAAACATATATTTTGACATTCTGGTGACAAGAAATGGTGTCTTTATGTTTACATAATGAAAATAAAGGAATGGGCAAGACCAAACAAATGATGATGTTAATAATAATATGGTAAGGACAATTTACAACTCACCGCAAAAACGTGGCGACGAGCAGCGATAGGCACATACAAAAGACACACACATACAACACTTTCAGCTATCAGCCACGGCCTTCTTCAGAAAATAGAGCACTCACGCAATCACACAGGCACACAACACAGTCATACAACCATCACCTCCGGCTGCCGCACTTCGAAGTGCCTGTGTGACTGCGTGAGGGTTCTATTTTATGAAGAAGGCCATGGCCGATAGCTGAAAGTGTTGTATGTGTGTGTCTTTTGTATGTGCCTGTCGCAGCCCGTCGCCACGTCTTTGCGGTGAGTTGTAAACTGCCCTAACTATATTATTATTAATTCCAACCTGAACTTTCCATTATTATAAATGATAATGTTATGTATTTGGTGGAACAGCGACGGTGGGATGTATTATGTATTGCTTCCCCGAGGTGTAGCCATCAATACAGACATTATTATCAAAAGCCGAGGCGTCTTACAGAGACTGCGTGAAGTGACGCCCATCCACGATATCGGCTGTCCACATTCGGCTAGATTGACGTAAAACCTCATAGAGGATTTTATTTGGGAAGTCTCACAGCACCCACCTAAGTCACCTGATCTTGCACCCTCAGACCTGCTCCTTTTCCGATCTCTCTAGAACAGCCTTCAAGACTTTCCGGTTGAAAATGGACTCCGAACATTACTCCCGAGATCTTTTCCTGAAAATAACGTGGTATCTGGAGTCGCGCTAACAAAAAGTTACACCAGCGTTTATAGACTGCCACCAAATACTGAAGAGAAACATATTATTGATGACTAAAGCCTCTCTGATTCTTATCTCTTCAAGTTACTAAACGTTTGGGAAAATGCTCAGAAACGTATTCCGCGATTGTAAACATTCAGAAACAAACAGTTCAGGAAGTGAATCTGATTGTAACGAAGCAGTAATGAAATAAATAATTAAACAGAACGAAAAACATGTTAATTAATTTTCGTCAAAATTCATTAATATTGAGCCGATGTAGTCACTCAAGTATTTAGTATTTCGGCTTTCCATGTAATAAAAGAGTATATGAAGAAACTTAGTTACTTTAACCTTGTATAAATCAAGATAATTGACCACAAACTTAAGAATGTATTATGTAAATGATAAAATTAAGTTAATGTGTCACATTCCGTGTATTAGAATTCGCATTTTTTTGCCGCGGTGGAGTAGCCGAGCGGTGTAAAGCGTCTCGCTGCGGGCAGCGCGGTTGCTCGTCGTGGAGGTTCGAGTCCTCCCTGGGGCATGGGTGTGTGTGTGGTCCTTAGATTAGTTTATCTTAGTTTAAGTAGTTTGTAAGCTACGAACTGATGACCACGCAGTTTGGTCCGATAGATTTACAAACATTTGAACATTTTCATTATTGTGATATAAAACTTACATTTCCGGTTTCTCGAAAAAATTTAAACCTAGTGTGCGGTTTTGTGCGTAAGCAGCTTGACTATGCGTGTTAGCAAGCTGTGAGTGCCTTTTGAGAACGTTTAGGAAGTTGACCAAAGAAAAATACCTGCCTGTAGAGATTGTGAAGGCCGGCCGCGGTGGCCGAGGGGACTGAGGCGCTCCGGTCACGGTCTGCACGGCCACTACGGTCGGGGATTCGAATCCCCCCTCGGGCATGGATATTTGTGCCGTCCTTAGTCTTAGCTAGTTCATAAGTAGTTTGTAAGCTTAGGGACTGATAACCCTGTAGTTAAGTCCCATAAGTTCTACAAACATTTGAACATTTGAACATTTTTGAGAATGTGAATAATCATTTAGAGAAGTCGGTGATCGTGTCGGACGTAACCAAAAAACAGTGATGGATCACCCTCCCACATGACGACCCATACATATCACAACATATTCGGTCTTATTGGCAACCAGCAGTATTCAAAAATAAATGTTCAAATATTTGTAAATCTAAGGTACTTAACTGCAGCGGTTTTCAGTCCCTAGGCTCACAAGCCACTTTAACATATGCTAAGGACAACACACACATCATTGCCCGAGGGAGGATTCGAGCCTCCGACGGGGACCAACCGCTAGCTCTGCAGCAAGGCGTCTTAGACTGCGTTTATAAAAATGTTAAATGTTTGTTAAGCTTATGGGACTTAACTACGGGGTTATCAGTCCCTAAACGTACAATCTACTTATCAACTAGCTTATACTAAGGACGGCACAAATATCCATGCCCGAGGGGGGATTCGAACCCCCTACCGCAGTGGCAGTGTAGACCGTGAATGGCACGCCGCAGACCTCTCGGCCACTGCGGCCGACGACTTCTAGCTATAGATTTCTCGTGTTTCTGTTTAGTTACTTACTTTCTTATTTTCTTGACGTATTCCCTTCCAGGAGTGCGCGTTAGTGTTCTAGATTTTCCTCTATTCTGACCTTCATTGCTTTCTCTTCTCGGGTCAGCTCTTGGGAAAGCATTAATCATATCTGGAGTTGTTACTATATGGTTCTTGCAGTCTGTGGAAAATTATGATCCAAGAAGTGAGTTTTCTTTAATTGAACTACTCAAGATCGTAGTGTCTCTTATTCTGTCAGAGACGCTTAAAGCAACACATTGCTCATCTAAAAAAATATTGTCATTTGCAACCGTAGTGGCCGTGCGACCGTGACTGAAGCGCCTCAGTCCCCTCGGCCACCGCGGCCGGCAGACTGCGTTTATAGCGCGCTGTTGCTCCGCGGCGGAGGAATATCGGCGGTTTGGCAGTGCGCTGTTTCTCATAAGGTAGCGTGGGGCCTGTTTATTGGCACGGCTGCGGCGGCGGTCCATCCGCTCTCACGCTGCGGCGTCAAAATACCAGCGGTTGCACTTGCAAACCGCCTACATAGCGGCTAATGGGGCTGTTCGGTGCGCCATGTCTGGCCGCCAGGTGGGAACAGGATGATCAAGGTCACTGCGGCTGAACAGCCTGCTGTGTCAGTGACGAGCGAAGCCTCCGCAAAATCACAACGGTTGCTCCGCCGCGGAGGAACCGCTGTCTATAAATGCACCCTGTTTCTGTAGCCCGCTGCTATTTTGACGCCGCACCAGAAAAGCGGAAGGGCTGCTACCGCAGCCACACTTATAAACAGCTCCCACACTGTCTTATGAGAAACAGCGCACTGCCAAACCACCACGATTCCTCCACCGTGGAGCAACCGCAGCCTTAGAGCGCTCTGCACCTCAACAAGGACTAAACAGCAGTGCCTGTGTGTACCATTCGACATCGTCTGCAGCAGAGTCACCCGTCCGCAAGTTGTTCACTGCTGTGTTTACCACTAAGGCAACGCCATTGTGGCTTCCAATTTGGGACTTCCCGATTGTTTCTCATTGTTCCTAAGATACTCCTTTGTTGCGAAACGTCCTTTGGATGAGGGTTGACCTGCTTTTGTTTCATGTTAAGTTTCAGAATATGAATTTGGTTGCTTTTAGGAGGTTATGTTCTGTTTTGCGTCTTTAATTCAGGCGTTTGATTTAGATGTGTTGAAGGGGTGGTAAGAGACCCAATTAAATTTTTTTTTTTTTTTAAGTTAATGGTCGACTCTTGCAGGGCCGGCTAGTGTGATGGCGTGCTCGGGTCGACAGCAAGCGATGAGTAGTTAAAAAATCGTCAATGGTGCGATGATGGGAGGATATATAAAGCCGAATGGAAGGACGTTGCTTCAAGCGACTACGTCCATCCTACGAAGACCACCACAATGGTCGGGTTTCAGTCTGCTGTGGTAAGACACTTGTGAACTGTTGCCTTATGCATTGCCCTGTTGGTTTTATTACCTATATTACCATTTGGGTTGTTATTGGATTCCACAATCACACCTGCAGTGTATATGTTACCGGTACACTAACAAGCAAGAGTTACATCTCTGCAATGTTGGAGACTGTTCATACACCCATTTGGAGCTTGCCAACGACGACATTGAAGAAGGATAATGTGAGACAACGTGTGACATGCAATTTTCAAGACCACTTCGTCGCCAATAGCACTGGAATGCTGTTTTGCCCTGCCTCTTTTTCCGATCTTTCGCCTGTCGAAAATGCGAGGTCGATGTTTACGGAACGACGCCCGTGATACTCCATTGTCTGCGACACCAGATCAGTTTGAACAATATGTGGAAGCCGCATAGACTGCTATACCACAATAACATTTCGAGAGCCTCTTTGATTCACTGCCGAGGCGTGTAGCAGCTGTTACAACAAACAACGACGGCAACACCTTACATTGATTCCATCATCCGTCACACTTCACGTAGGTATGTTTTGCAATTATGACAGCTTTCTACAACGTGATATCTTTCAAATGAAGTGCAATTTGTATGGTCAGCAGTGTATACTTCCTTTTGTAATTCACTGCTCAAAACAATTAGGGGATCAGGTGAGATATCATACACAGTTTACATATGGTAATGTATTTGATTCAGAAATCGGTTACAATTGTTATTTGTTTGTGATACAGTATGATATTTTTCTATCTCTACACTTTACTTGAGGTTGACATGGCATTTACTTAGAACGGGGCACCAGGTGGCTACCATTAAAATGAAAAAGTCTTTGTCGTTGCCCTCGAGTATGGTGTGTGATAACCTCGGACGGTCATTTCAGATGCAAACCTCCTTGGCATGGGCAGTATGCGGTTATTAGTCAGCTTTTGAGAGATATTTGACCGTTCTTCCAAGAGTGCAAACTCCAGATCTGAAACCGTAGTTGGAGGTTCTGTTGTGGCTGCAATGCGTCTGCCAAGTGAATCCCAGACGAGGACAATCAGGTATATGTCGGGTTAGCCAGCTTGCCACTCCATTCGTTCACGCCCCTCAGCTTCAGTCATGTTGTCCACCAGTGCAGCAGCTATGTGGAGACGAGCGTTTCGTCCACCAGCAGGAACGCAGCTCCTATGGCGCCAGCGTAGGGCACAACAAAAGGTCGAAGGATCTCATCTCTATACCTCTGAGCAGTCAAACCGCCATTCTTAACGACATAGAGGCCCTTACAGCCGTCAATACTGACTCCTGCCCATACCATTCTATCACCACCCTAATACGGTGATGTTTCCTGCACATAAGCAGGATTGTTCCGAGTTCCACGTTCTCTCCAGATGAGGGAACGACGATTGTCCTGCTGAACACAAAATCTTGAATCATGTGAACAGGCCGGCCGCGATGGCCGCGGGGACTGAGGTGCTTCAGTCACGGTCTGCACGGCCACTACGGTCGGGGGTTCGAATCCTCCCTCGGGCATGGATATTTGTGCCGTCCTAGTTCGTAAGTAGTTCATAAGTAGTTTGTAAGTTTAGGGACTGATGACCCCGTAGTTAAGTCCCATAGACTATACAAACATTTGAACATTTGAACATGTGAACAGAACCCGGCGCCATTCGTTACGACTCCAATCCTGATGTTTCTCCGCTCAGTTTCTGCGGGCCTAACGGTGTCGTAGTTTTAATGGAAGCATTCACATGGTCAACCATGGGTCCATGGTTCTTGCAAGACACCTGCTGATCCGAAAGCACCGTACACAGGTTTCAGAGCACGTACATTCCTTCATAAAGATCACGGGCATGGAATATTTGAACAAGATAATACGCTATGTCATAATCCCAGGGGTATGATGGAGTGCTTCGAGAAACACAGTAGTGAGGTGCAATTGGTGTCATGGCCCTCCATCTCGTCATATAAATACCAAGTAGAACACACCTGGGATGTGACTGAACGTGGTGTTACTCCAGTGACCCGAATGTACGGGAATTGGGTGACTTGCGTGAGAAGATATTTTGCCAACTCTCTCCAGCGACATACAAAATCCACACTGCTTCAATGTGAAGACGCGTCGCCGCTGTTCTTAGTTCCATAGGTGATCATACCTGCTGTTAGGTAAGTGCTCATAATGTTCTCTGTAATCAGTTAATCTCGAGTCGTATGTCGTGCCGGCCGCAGTGGCCGAGCGGTCTGCGGTGCGCCAGTCACAGTCTGCACGGCCGCTACTGTCGGGGGTTCGAATCCCCCCTCGGGCATGGATATTTGTGTCGTATTTAGTATAAGGTAGTTCAAAGTAGTTTGCAAGTTTGAGGACTGATGACCCCGCAGTTAAGTCCCTTGAGCTTAACAAACATTTGAACATTTCCTATGTCGTCTGCTTGTACCTTGTTAGCACTCTGCAACGGGGCACTGTGTCGACAGCAGTCCGAAAATTTAATAGTTAGGACCCTACGTGTTAACCATCGTGTGAGAAAATGGCGAGTGAAGTTTCTCACGAGCGATGCCTTCCGAGAATATGTGGACAGGTTTCCGTCTCAAGCAAATTTCTTACATTCTAACTGAGAATATTTTCAACAATTTTGCTGCAAACCAATGTTAAGGATATAGGACCATAATTCAAGGAGCAGTTATATTAACCGCCTTACGCACAGGAGTCATCTCCACTTTTCTCCAGTCGCGCGGAACATTTTCCTGTTGACAGATTGACGACAATGTAAGCTAAGTAAGGAGCTAATGCTGTAGAGTGCTCACTGTAAGTCACGAGTGAATTACATTCGGACGTGGACACTTCTGTGTTTGATACTCTTAAAGCTCCTCATTTACAACACGCATGCCCATTACTAGATCCTCCATTCTCTGCGATGGCAAACAAATTCTTAAAAGCGAAATTGTGAACTACAGCTTTGCGTTTGCTGTCCTCTACAACCTCCCCAGTGTGAATGAGCGTGATTGCATAGAAGCCTTTGTTCTGATTAGTGTCCGTACGTAGGACCCGAATTATTATTATTGATTTTTTTTATTTATTTATTTTATTTATTTATTTATTTATTTATTTATTTTTTTTTTTATTTTTTTTATTTATTTATTTTTTTTTTTTTTTTTGCTGCCGAAATGATCTTCTGCTAAAATATGTCGTATGGAACCCACATCGATATTTTTACATATGCACAAATCTCTACATAAGTTAACCTTCCTTCTTTCGTTCATTCTGTTTCGAACCGAAATTGCAATAGCCGTTGCTTCCTTAGCATTTTCAGAATTTTATTATTAAATCATGGTGGATCTTTCTCGAGCTGTACGAGAACGCTGCCTGTCCCTCAGGTGCATGGGACTGAAGAATAGAGGTTTAAAATTTTTCATAAGTATTTTCTTCAGTTTGGTTGGCCTAACCGCCCATGTGTCGTGTCGAATGTCTACGGTCGGAACTTACCAGCTGAGGCGGAGCGGCCGAGCGCATTGAGACGCTATGCTACGATGCGCGAGGCCGTTCCCCGTCGGAAGTTCGAATCCCCCCTCGAGCATGGATGTTTGTGTCGTGTTTAGTATAAGCTAGTTCGTAAGTAGTTTGTAAGTTTAGGGACTGATGACCCCTTACGTAAGTCCCTTAAGCTTAACAACCATTTGAACATTGTGGAACTTATCACACGCATATACCCGACACGTGCCTGTTGAATCGGCACTTCCTTGGTAGCTAATTTCTATTGACCAGAGCACCGCGAGACAGACTGCTGGTCATGTGGGGCATACTGTGCCGAGACCTGAATGTTCAAATGTTTGTTAAGCTCATGGGACTTAACTGCGGGGTCATCAGTCCCTAAACTTACAAACTACTTATGAACTAGTTATAATAAAGATGGAACAAACATCCATGCCCGAGGGCGATTCGACTCCTCGACGAGGAACGGCCTCGCGCATCGGAACATAGCGCCTCAATGCGCTCAGCCGCTCCGCCGCGGCCCGATCCCCGAACGACAGACCGAAGAATAGACTCTCTCTTAAGCCCCGGCCTTTGACCTGACTAGACCTGTTTCCTTGAGCTCTGATGATACCATAACTCTATCTTTGATTCCAAGATGTACCTTTAGTGACAGGCGTCAACCTTCCTCCGGGTCCCACCTACACTATGGCATTGTTTCAGTAATAAAACTCATCTGATTTTCTCCATTATTTCACACCTTTCTCACTTAAGCTCCACGCCCCTCCTTGGCCATGTCATCCTGGCAGAAGTTGGTGTAATAATCGCGATCGACTGCCCGCGTGGCTGAGATGAGTTAGGCTGTGTCCACAGTGGCACCGAGAGACCGGAGTCAGACGCTGTTGCCCGAGTTTGCCTGAAAACATCGGCCGACGGCGTGGTCACACTGCATCCGATATAGTTTGTCACTAGGTCGGGTTAAGGAGAAGGTTAGGTTACAATCTTATCTACGTGTGAAGTACATTAGATATCAATTTCCTGGGGTGCAATGGATTCCACCGACATTTTTATGCTTGGAAATTAGTGCTACAACGCGATTTTTGTTATGGATAAAGACATCGAATGCATACGAATGAGCTACATCTGTCTCGAAAGAAGAAAGTTGCAACGATTGTGTACTGTCTTTAGTTATTACTACTACCAGAGAGTCTTTACGAATATGTGAGATACCGGTAAAAGGAGAAATTTCTATTACATACTCGTCATATTTCGTGGTGACATTGACAAGCAATATTATAGTTTTGCTGAATTTATTCGAAGTTGTGCAGACATATACATCAGTTAACATCCATGCCATAACGTATAAGACAAACATTTAATTAATAAACATGAATAAAAGGCTTTAATACGAGAATATTTGAATCGCGTGGTTAGATTATCTCTACATTTATACTCTTTGGATAAAAGTATTACATAGTACTTAAATGTTGTGTTGCTGTACTATAGTGCCTATATAGACTGTCCATGCTTTAAATAATGAAAACCTACACCAGTTAGATAAGTTCATTGCATATCACAACGAGTTTCGAGGATTAATTCGCATCTTCTAGTGCATTTGTTTAGATACGTACGGTACTTTTTCAACGTTTCAATCTGTGATTTTCTGCCACTCTTGCACTGCATTTGTCTTTTTTATGTTACTGAAGTTCAGAACATCGGACAGAACAAATCTCGAGGTGTGTATTTTATCCTAATGTTAGAAACCATAATTTTTTCTCTCTGCTTGAACGTATCGTGCCTCTTCCATTACTCAGAATATTATACATAATAATCATGACTTAGGCCTATCTTTATAAAAAAAAAACCAGTGTAAGTGACGATATTTGTGTTGTGATAACCACTTTAATGGAGCAGACACAATACTTGCAAATACAGACAGAAGTACTATTTCATAGGTAGAAAACTTGCCAAGATTTATTATGTACGATTTCCTTCACTGTAGTAACCTCAAAAAGACTACATCTGTGCAAAGCTGCATAAAATCATACATGGAAACGTTAAATGTATTTATGTAAGCAAGTGCACTAAAAGGGAGAAAAATTCTCGAAATGCGTTGTGCTAATAAAAATACACAACGGGTGCAGTTTTTCAGTATTTAAATCCATGAATTATAACACAGTCATAGGCCATACTGAAACATCAGATTATGATGAACGAAATTAAGTTACATTGATCTTCCGTGGCTGTCATTTAATATAATTGTGACAGACAAGTATGAAGTTAAGAATAAGATGAGTTTGAACACGGAAACCACTGAAAAGCTCAAGCGCACGTACACCACATTTGCAGGTAACTTCATAGAACAGAATCACCTCCTCGTTAAAGAACGCCAGAACCAGTAAGAATAATTTCTGGACAGCTAATATTCGATTATCTCAGAGCAAAACAACGTAAGAGAGCCACTACAACAACATTAAGATAAGCCACAATTCCAAATTGAAGTCATTTTGAGGATATAATTTACGCCTATAATTATTTATGATAAAGGATTTAACCAACTTGGGGTTTCCAATAAACTGCAATATCAGACCTTATAATACGAACTATATCCCAAGTGTGATATTTATCGTCTTCTGGACGCCACAATCTCTTTCTTACTTTCACTAAACGTATCAGTTTCTCACTGTCCATATCTACTGTGTGAGAACATCGGTTGATATGAACAAAAAAAAAAAAAAAAAAAAAAAAAAAAGCTGATTTGATCAAGAATAATGGGTTAGACTGTATTTTGCTTACTGCAAATAACGATAACTCTTCGTTTCAGACGCGTTTCGCTTTTATTTTCAGTGTTTCTGTAAAGGTATACAACGGATTGTCCATATTGTTTTGCTTGTTTAGGTTAGAAACAGTTTCAATCGATCTTTGCACCTTAAGAGTTTATAAAACTTATGTATAACATTTTACTTACACTTTTGTTCTGTCTCCCTTACATCCTACTGTTTTCTCTCTTTTGTTGTTGGCTGGGTATGTCACTTATAGTCGTACTCGACGAAAAAACAGTAGGATGTGAGGGAGACATAATAACACTGTAAGTAAAACGTTATACATAAGTTTCATAAACTCTTAAGGTGCAAAGATCGAGTGAAACTGTTTCTAACCTAAACAAAGAAAACAATATGTACAATCAATTGTAAACCTTTACAGAAACACTGAAGATGCTTTTTAAATAAAAGCGAAACATGCCTAAATCGAGGTGTTATCGTTATTTGCAGTCAGCAAAAGACAGTCAAACCCATTATTCTTGATTAAACCTGCGGCTGCGGAAGATGGCCACTCCAACAACATTGTCAACTGATTTGAATGTCACAGACTGTCCTCCGAAATGGTTACGTTCGGGCGATGAGATCGGCAACGCTGTAACCGTGCCCATAGTCGAGTACTGATTTGAAACGCACCCATATCGGAGCCACTGTGACCAACAAAGGCAGTAGGAGTAACCCACTATTTCATTGACGTCAATTTGCAGCAGGGTTTTGGAACATATCCTGTATTCAAATATTATGAATTATCTCGAACAGAATTATCTATTGACCCAAGGTCAACACGGATTTAGAAAATATCGTTCATGCGAAACAGAGCTAGCTCTTTACTCACACGAAGTGATGAGTGCTATATACTACGGTTCGCAAATCGATTCCGTATTTCTTAATTTCCAGAAGGCTTTTGACACCGTACCTCACAAACGGCTTATAATCAAATTGCGTGGTTATGGTATATCGCCCCAAATTTGCAACTGGATAGGGGATTTCCTGTCAGATGGGACACAGTTTGTAGTAATCGATGGTAAAGCATCGACTAAAACAGAGGTGATATCGGGCGGTTCCACAGGGTAGTGTTATTGGTCCTCTGTCGTTCCTTATTTACATAAACAATTTGGGAGAAAATCTAAGTAGCTCTCTTAGGTTGTTTGCAGATGACGCCGTCATTTACCGTCTAGTAAAATCATCTGAAGATTAAAACCAACTGCAGTACGATCTGAATAAGATATCACTATGGTGTAAAAATTGGCATTTGACTCTAAACAATGAGAAATGTGAAGTCGTCCACATGAGTACGAAAAGAAATCCGTTAAACTTTGTTTACAAGATAAATCAATCAAAAGTGAAGGCCGTAAACTCCACAAAATACTTAGGAATTACTATTACTTCAGAGTTAAACTGGAAAGAACACGTCGATAATGTCGTGGGAAAGGCGAACCAGAGACTGTGTTTCATTGGTAGAGCTGTTAAAAGATGCAACAGAACTACTTAAGAAACTGCATACGCTTCACTTTTCCGTCCTTTTTTGGAGTATTGCTGCCCAATGTGGGATCCTTATCAGGTGGGTTTGACGTAGGACATCGAAATAGTCCAAATAATGGCAGCTGGTTTTGTATTGTCACGATACAGGGGAGACACCGTTACGGAAATGATACAGGATCTGCGATGGGAATCATTACAACAACGGCGCTTATCGCTGCGGCGTGGGCTACTTACGAAACTCCAATCGCCAATATTCTCCTCCGAATGCGAAAATATATTGTTGACTCCCGCTTACATAGGTAGAAATGATCATCAGACTAAAATACGAGAAATCAGAGCTCGAACGGACAGATTCAGGTTTTCTTTCTTCCCGCGCACTTATCGACAATGGAATGGGAGATAAATAGTATAAAGGTGGTTCGATGAACCCTCTGCCAGGCACTTAAATGTGACTTGCAGAGTATCCCATGTAGATGTAGATGTAGATCACAGCCTTAGGCAAGAATATTACAAGAAATGGAGGCCGGAGGACTGAAAAACCGTCGCAGTATAGCGTTGAGGTATTCTGGCAGCACGCGTCATGAGCTGCACGTGCTAACGCAACGGCGGCAGGCGAGCCTGCGAGCGATCGTTGATTGTCTGAGGCGGTAGGCGCTGCGCAGCAGTTGGAGACAACGTGGCATTGACGTGCTGCGTGCGGCGCGAACACGTGCCGCCTCCCTCTCCGTCTCAAGACGCCCTCCAACCGCAGTCTCCTGCCAAGCTGCAGCCGATATTTTTACAGGCGCGCAAACCTCTACAAAACTAAACCTTTGTTTGGTAATCCTGTTTTGAGCCGAAAAAACGATAGTCTTTGCGTCCTTAGTATTTTCCAAATTTTGTCATTAAACCGTGGTGGGTCTAAAACTGATATGTTGGTTGTTGGAATAATGGTAAGGCTGTTCAATTTATAGGAAAAACATGGTCGCTACAGGGATTTGGCGATTGCGAGCCAGCTAAAGGTGGTCTGTTTCAAAAGCTCAAAACTGATTTGATGTTAAATGCAGCACTAATAATTACAGTGACGTAGCCCGGATATTGTCAAAGCTGGTGTGGAGGGGGGGGGGGTCCGAATGGTTAAAGTGATAAATTTACAAAAGCTCATGTTTTCATTTATTCTAAACACAAACCATGCACGCCGGCCGCGGTGGCCGAGGAGACTAAGGCGCTCCAGTCACGGTCTGCACGGCCACTACGGTCGGGGGTTCGAATCCCCCCTCGGGCATGGATATTTGTGCCGTCCTAGTTCGTAAGTAGTTCATAAGTAGTTTGTAAGTTTAGGGACTGATGACCCCGTAGTTAAGTCCCATAGACTTTACAAACATTTGAACATTTTTATTTCATGCACATAGTTTGCATTTGTAAGACTTTTTTTTACAAATACTGCAATATTTTATATTCAAAATTGTGAAAACCATTTCTTAAAAATTGTTTCAATATACGCCACCATAACCTTCAGTTGTTATTCCAAACGAAGTGTGATTATCAGAATGGGATGTGTTTCTTTGTATTTGAACACTGGCAACGGCACGGTTGCGTGTCACCAAGCTCGCCGCGTGTCAGCCACGACTGTAGCTTGGTGTTTCGCAAAATCTGCATTAAGTTTTGCATCAGTATAAATACCTTGCATATTGATTTAGGCAGCGTAAGTCTATAATTTTATTTACATGATTATTGGTTCTTTTACTCTTGTTGGCATTGCAACGTATCCATTCTCTAGATAAAATATTACTCTTAAACCTAACTTTAAAACGTATTACACATACTGAGTGAGGTGCCTTATGATATACTGAAATATTGTCACTCCAAATAACGACTCCACTGCTGTAATTAGATAAATAAGCTATCATAGTAGTACGTATTTTAACTTACCATAACGCTAGTGGACAAATAAAAGTCGTTTTTTTTTCTTTTTCCTTGTTATGATCATACTCATAATTGGAAACGTATCTTAACAGCACAAAAGAAATAAACGGCAGCTACTATAGTACTTAACATATCAATAATGGAGTAAGGCCAACAATGGACAACGGCTACAGGATGACTGGGAAATAGCCAATGCTGTTATCGATGTATCGATAGTTAAAATCTATAAATTACTTTGTTGACTATCGATAGTGCGTATCCCTTTTTCGGCGTATGACTGATAACAATATCATTCAGTTTCACTACACGGTAGCTAGGTCGTGTATTATTTCATTTAGTCCCTTCAGAGGTTCGAGTCCACAATCGAGGATGGGCGTCAGTGTTTTGTCCTTAGCATGATAGGTGATTTTTTTTTGGGGGGGGGGGGGGGTTCCGACCCCCAAGATCCCCCCCCTTCGGCTACGTCCTTATTAATCATCATCATCTGGTAGTTAACACTCACGCTAACTTTTCAATCAACCTGATTAAAGATTAGTTGAATACATTTATTATTCATTCACACTTTAATTCTGTTTGGTTACGGCCCTAATATTGACGCGTTGAAACGGAAACAGGCTTGACTTCGAAGGCAACACAACACAGCACATATACTGAAAGCACGTTTATGACGAACTTAACATACACGCAGCACTAACTGCCTGTCGGGCAGAGAGCTCTGCTATTTATACATAGACTGAATGTACCAGAAATTAGAAGAACAGTTAACATAAGAAACAAGTAGAATTTACAAGTGAACATAAGAAACATGTAGAACATTCTGGAATTGTTAATTACAAAGAAACGAATTTTTGCCTGTGGGCAGGATTGAACCGGTGACCTTCAGCACCGCAATCGGTGACGCTATTCCCCGCGCCACGCCGGCAGTGGGTGTACGCGGTCTCTCGCGGCATTGCTCCCTCTCCTGGGAAAACAGCGATCCGCTGTTATGTTCCCTGTGGAGCCAGCTGTAATGTCCTGTATCTTGACCTTGTCATGGGTCCTCTGTATGACAGTTCAACAGAATCCTTCCCTTCTCCACGATTATCAACCACAGATGTTCCTGTCCTGACTTCAGCAGTAACATTACCATCCTTAGAGTCCCTGAAAAAGACGTCATTGTCACCTACCTGCTCTTCAGGATCGTAGTAAGGCTTCATACGTAGGACGTGAACAATGTCTCTTCGTTTTTGTCGTTTCGACGACGGCTCATAATCCTCAACTTCGTATGTAACGTCTGACAGGCGGCGTATGACACGATACGGACCAAAGTATCGCTTCAATAACTTTTCTGACAGTCCAACCTTCGGTACAGGGGTAAAAATCCATACCAGATCTCCTGGCCTGTACACAACAGGTCGGTGCTTGTTATACCGCTGACGGTCCTTCTCCTGCGCGTCCAGTGTCCGTATGCGAGCCAGCTGTCTTGCTTCTTCGACCTTGGTGATGAGCTGTTTAACGTAGTCATCCTGAGTGTCGTCTGGTTGGAACGGGAACAGCGTATCCATTGTCGTCTAAGCTTCACGGCCATGGAGCAGGAAAAACGGCGTGATGCCAGTGGTGTCTTGTCTTACGGTATTGTAAGCAAATGTCACGACTGGCAGAATTGTATCCCAATCCTTCTGCTCAACATCGACGTACATCGACAGCATATCGGCTAACGTCTTGTTATAACGTTCCGTAAGACCATTTATCTGAGGATGGTATGCAGTTGCCATTCTGTGGCCTATGTCACACCGCGACATTACCTCTGATACGAGTTTTGACTGGAATACTTTTCCACGATCAGATATCATGACACGTGGTGCCCCATGCTTCAAAATAATGTCTTCTAGATGGAATTTTGCTATCTCTGGAGCTTCTGCAGTCGGCACAGGTTTGGTGATTGCGTAGTGTGTGAGGTAGTCAGTGCAGACTGTTATCCATCGGTTACCGGTTGTCGACTTCGGGGACCTCCCTGAAAGATCGATCCCAACTCGGTGGAATGGAGCTGCTGCCTGCGGAATCGGTACGAGATGCCCTGGAGGTAATTGCGGCACATGCTTCCGTCGCTGGCACTCTTTACAGTGACTCACATAGTGCTTGACAGATCGGTAAAGACCTTTCCAGTAGTACCTGTGTCTGATTCTGTCTAGGATCTTCACGAATTCCAGATGACCGGATATTGGAGCATCGTGAAAATATTTGAGAATAGCTGGCTGGAGATGAGCTGGAACGACCAGTAGCCATTTGGGGCCCAGTGAATCTTAATTGCTCTTATACAATGTTCCTTTTATAAGTTGGAACTGTCCATTGGTCGGTTCTCCTTTCTCCAATGCCTCTATCGTATTTAATAGTGCTGGATTTTCCCTCTGTTCAGCTGTAACGTCATCTAATTCAGTGAGGGCTGAAATTTCATTCATGATGTTGTGTTCCACTAATGGATTCCTTGAAAAGCAGTCGGCATCCTTGTGTTTGCGCCCGTTCTTGAATATCACTGTGACATCGTACACTTGGCGTCTTAGTGCCCATCTTGCTAGTCGACCTGATGGATCCTTCAAGCTAGTCAGCCAACACAAAGAATGGTGGTATGTCACGACGGTGAATGGTTTGCCGAATAAATACGGCCGGAACTTGTTGATAGCCCAGATAACTTCGAGACATTCTTTCTCAGTAGTAGAGTAGTTTACCTCGGATTTTGAGAGTACTCTTGATGCATAGGCTGTCACCTTTTCAGAACTTTCCCTGGACTTGTACAAGCATTGCACCAATCCCATAACCACTGGCGTCTGTGTGAAGTTCCGTTTCCGAATTCTCGTCGTACACGGCTAGCACTGGTGCGGAAGTTAGAGCCTCCTTAAGTGCCTAGAAAGCTCTTTCTTTTGTCTCATGTCGCCCGCGGTGGCCGAGGGGACTAAGGCGCTCCAGTCACGGTCTTCACGGCCACAACGGTGGGTGTTCGAATCCCCCCTCGGGCATGGATATTTGTGCCGTCCTAGTTCGTAAGTAGTTCATAAGTAGTTTGTAAGTTTAGGGACTGATGACCCCGTAGTTGGGTCCCATAGACTATACAAACATTTGAATTTTTTTGTCTCATCCCAGTAAAACTTGGCGTCTCCCTGCAGAAGTTCTTGTAATGGGCGTGCCTTGTTACAAAATCCTTTTATGAAACGTCGGTTGTATGTGCACAGCCCGAGAAAACTTCTCACGTCACGAATGTGCTGACGAGTTGGAAATTCTGTGACTGCCCTTACTTTATCTGGATCAGGACGGACACCATCTCTGTTCACTAGGTGCCCCAGGATTTTTATCTCTTTGGCGACGAAGAGGCACTTCTTTGGATTGATGCGGAGTCCTGCAGCCTGAACACACTTCAACACAGTTGACAGGCGACTGAAATGTTCTTCAGATGTTTTCGAGAAAACGACAATATCTAAATAGCAAAGACACGTCGTCCACTTAAGGTGTCGAAGCAAGTTGCCCATCATGCGTTCGAATGTGGCTGAGCATTACATAATCCAAATGGCATTACTTTGAATTCATAACTTCGTCAACCTCGATTTGCCAGTAACCTGTCTGCATGTCCATAGTTGAGAAGTATGTAGCTCCTTTCAAGCAGTCTAAGGTGTCGTCAATGCGCGGCAGTGGATAGATATCTTTCTTTGTGATTTTGTTCAGCCGCCGATAGTCGACACAGAATCGTCACGTGCCCTCCTTCTTCTTTACAAAGACCACCGGAGACGACCAAGGACTCTCTGAAGGTTGAATAATGTCATCGTGCAACATATCCTCCACTTCCTCCCGAATTATCCGTCTTTCAGCTGGCGACACTCTATACGAACGCTGGCTAATTGTTGGATGATCCCCAGTATTGATACGATGCCTTATCGTGGGCCGTTTGGACTTTTCCCCAGCTGAGGTGTGAATTCACCCGAAAATTGACGTAGTATAGCTAACACCCGCTGGCGTTGTTCCTTGGTCAGTCTGGGCCCTATTGGAAGTTCCACGTTTGTTTCCTCCAGCGTGTTCTCCTTACTAACAGCAGGGCGTGGGTCTTCGTTGATGACGTTGAGCTCACCGTCGTGGATTGGTTCAGCTGTCCCGATACACATTCCTTTGGGGATAAGTTGCGACTGCTCGTGACAATTTGTGATCCAAATCTCTCCTCGACCACCGGTAATGATTATAATAGCCGCTGGCATGTAAATGTCTTTGGTGAGTCTGATAAACTTCTTCCTATCAACAAGCACTTCACAGTTTAATCGCTCATCTGTGTTTGTGACTGCAACTCTTCTCATCGTCAACGGAGGGATCGTCACATTGTCAACGGCAAATAACCTTAGCCTTGACGACAGCTTCTATTCTCGAAAAAAAGATTTTCAAATTTTGTTAAGCTTAAGGGACTTAACTGCGGGGTCATCAGTCTCTAAATTTACAAACTATTTATGAACTACCTTATACTAAAGACGTCATAAACATCCATGCCCGTGGGGGGATTCGAATCCCCGACCGTAGCGGCCGTGCAGACTGTGACTGGCACGCCGCAGACCGCTCGCCCACCACGGCCGGCTTCTATTCTCGCAGGCATACGTTCAATCAGATGCTGGAAGGTTTCTTGGGGAACGGCAGCCCATTCTTCTCAGAGTAATGCAATGAATAGAGATATCGATGTATGTCGGTGAGGTCTGGCACGAAGTTGGTGTTCCAAAACATCCTAAATGTGTTCTATAGAATTCAAGTCAGGACTGTGCAGGCCAGTAGATTACGGGAATGTTATTGTCGTGTAACCTCTCCGCCACAGGTCGTGCGTTATGAACAGTCGCTCGATCGTTTTGAAATGTTCAGTCGCCATTCACGAATTGCTCTTGGAAGTGGGAAGCAACAGGGTGTTCAAAACAACGCAGACCTGTGCTGTGATAGTGCCACGCAAAACAACTAGGGAAGCAAGCCCCCATTCCATGAAAAAACGAACTAGACCATAGCACCACCGCCTCCGAATTTTACTGTTGGCGCTACACACGTTGGCAGATGACGTTTACCGGGTATTCGCCACGTTGTGTACCGTGATTCGTCACTCTACATAACGTTTATCTACTGTTCAATCATCCATTGTTTACGCTCCTGCCAGCAAGCGTCGTCCGGCATTAACCTGCGGGATTTATGGCTCATGTGCAGCCCCTCGAGATTGAAATCACCTCCCGTCGAACTATCGTAGTACTTGTAGTGGATCTCGATGCAGTTTGGAATTGCTGTGTGATGCTCTTGATAGATGCCTGCCTATTACCCCGTGTCCCTTCACGTTTCCGCTGCACTATCACATCAGAAACAGTGGACCTAGAGATGTTTAGGAGTGTGAAGTTCGCACGTACATTCTGGCACAAGTGACACCCAATCACCTGACCACGTTCCAAGTCCGTGAGTTCCGCAAAGCGCCCCATTCTGCTGTCGCATGATGTCTAATAACTACTGATGTCGCAGATATGGATTACCTGGCAGTAAGTGGCAGCGCAATGCACATAATATGAGAAACGTACGTTTTTGGTTACATAGTGCACGTTTAAACTTTGCACTGTCCATCGCACTGGAACTAACAAGGAGACCTCCAGGTCTCGGAAATTCAGTTTGGGACGAGACTTTGCGAGTTAGTAGTATACGTCAAGGGTCTCCACTCATAAGACTTTTTAACGCGCACTATCCAGAAAATTCCGAGGAAAACTGATGCAAAGGGCAAGTGGAACTCATATATGTGTTATGTATTAGTCATTGAGACCAAAAACGTAACATGGCAAAATATTCGAGAGAAGGTTAGTACATCCAGTCCGCGTATAACATATTCGCCTCTATTTAGCTAGCTTAAACAACAGTGGAAATTAGTTCAAAATACTCTTTTGGTTTAAAGAGTAGATAAAAACATACAAGAAGTTGAAGAATAATATTTTATGATTTACAGGTGTATAACACTCTAGAACAGGGGTGAACAAATGCGCTAATGAGGGCACGAGCGCACAGAGAGCCGCCACCCCCCCCCCCCCCCCCCCCCCATCCCAGTATTTGAAGCGTAAGTTGCCTCTCTACCTTCCTGCTAACATTCCTCGGTTGTTCGCACGAGCATTAAAAGGTGAGTCTGCTCACTTTGTGTCATTTGAAATAGTGCGGAGCGCGCGGTTGCTCGCCGTCGGAGGTTCGAGTCCTCCCTGGGGCATGGTGTGTGTTGTCCTTAGGTTAGTTTACCTTAGTTTAAGTAGTTTGTAAGCTACGGACTGATGACCACGCAGTTTGGTCCGATAGATTTACAAACATTTTTATTTGAAATAGTGTTATTAGTGTCTAAGCCTGTTTGGCTTTCGTGATAAGACAAAATAAGTGAGAGGAAAATGGCTGAGATGAAGTTAAGATCTTCAAATTAAAATGTACTGTGGGCTTCAACTCACGATGGGTTGAAGATTTTTTTTTTTCTTCAATCAAAAACCGGCCCCCAGTGTCCACTTCGTAACGCTGTTTTATCGTTGTGGAAAACCTAAAACATTTACGCTGAATTGGAGAGAGTTATGAAAACACACGTTAGTACTAGGTCAGTTTTAAACTTAACAATTCTCAGTGATACTGTATGTATTAATAGATGTTTCATAAAAATGCATGTATTATTTGCTCCTTATTTCATGTTTTGTTGTGTTTATGACCAGCAAATTAAGTCGACGGAAATGATAGTTTACCCTTCTTTATTGAGTCGTATTATTCTCCCTCCCACTCCTCGCAAATTACCGGAATGACAGAATTTTGAACGTTACTGCCGTCAACGCGTGCTACGTATTATTTTCTTGCTGTACTCATTAATGCATTACGCAATGAAGTTATGTTATCTATATTTGTTCCTTTGGCGTTGTGTTATGCCTGCATGTGATAGAATTGCTATAAGCTGAAATTACTTTGTCATTCTGTGGTACCTCTGTACACGCAAGATTGGTCTTTGATGCTATACTTCCTCAGATATTATGCAAATGCTGTATTTTATCGTAAGTATTCATGCACTGCAATAATTATGACAGTGCAAACTTCTAACGTGACTGCGACTCGCACGTCAGCTGACGATCGTGTATTAAGGTGTGTTGTCCAAGACGCGGCTGTTAACTGCGATTGCGGCTGGTCCCCCCTCCCTTTTCCGGCCGTGGCGGACGGTGGCGAGTCGGGAGCACGACGCAAGCCGCTGCCGTTTACCAAGGCGCGGCTCCTGGTCGGCGACTCCGGAAATTCATGACGAAAATAAAATTTTCGATTTTTTGCTGTAAAAAATTCTGCATGTTAAGGAAGCAAAGCTACATCAGTTCCCACATTTAGTTTTTAGTTAAGGATTCTCGATTTCCTTTAAAAAATTAAAAAGTACTACTTTCGGTTTTGCGTGGTTTTTTTTTTCACTTTTTATTACATCTCTGTCGAGTTTGAGGAAACTAACACACACAAAAATTTTGTTTTTGCATATCTTGTAGCTTCATACCCCAGCTTGATAACGAAGTGTCTATTTTCTCAAAATTCTTCATAGTTATTCAGCCACTTAATTTTTAAGTAACCTATTGCATTAAACTTGAAGTTTTTACATCGAAAAATGTAGTCGCTGGCTACTTTGCGTATGGTTCATTTTAGGTCATACATTGTTACGGATGAAATGAAGCCAATAATTCGAAATTATTTTTAAAGTTGAGAGCAGGACGATACCTGTCTCCGTTTTCGAGATTTTGGCTCGTATATCTACGGTACGGGAGCGTCGCGACTAGCGTGCCAGTTCTCTCCACGTGCATCGTGAATTGTGCGGAGGTAACAGTCATCACATCTTATAAAATGTTGAAGATATTGAACCCTTTTTTTTTAAATGATAGCCTGGTAAGGAATTCATGTGTTACACAATCATTAATAGTCAAAGCTTTTTTTAGATACAGGTATACAGAAATAACTATAGTTTTTTACGATGAAACGAGGTATTATTTAATATTTATGGAGGTTTCTTTCCGTCTGTTGCAACTAAATGAAAGGCGTTTCGCTTCTTTATTTGTGAACCATCATCAATGGCATTTTTTAGTGTTAATTCTATGTGCGACATCATGGAGCTGTGTGTGTATTCTCCAGAGGGATGGATGTTTTGGTTCTTTATTTCATCACTTTGCCGTGTACTTTACTGTGTCATTGCAGATTTTAACTGTTAGGGTTTTCTATATATTGATTCTATTTTTGTGACACATGACCATGAACGCTGTTAAAATTTTTTTATTAACATGCACCTTTTAAATGACGAAATTCATACTTGAGTTTAGATTTAAATGTCAGCCAGTTTGCACATGAATTGGAACTTGCAGAGAGTGACATACAGAGAAAATCCTATAACCGATTCAACAAATCTATCAGTGCAGCTGAAAAAAATACTTAAATAAAAATAAAACGCAGTGACGGTAAGGTAATTGTTCTTTAATTTTCTTATTTACGATTGCGGCGATGTTTATAAGACCAGGAGTGTGTTTATCTGAAACTCCTGATGCAGCTTGCACCTCTCTCGTTTCAGGCTTTTCTTCATTTTAACTGAATGGATTCACCTTCTGTATTGCCTTTGAAATAAGCGCCAGTGTTCTAAAACGTACAGTTGAAATGTTTTCCAAGGGAGATAAAAAATAGTAAACACATACCAAATAAAAGATTTTTTTTTGTAGCTTGTTAAATGTATCAACAACAGTTGTAAGACTGTTTGCTGCATTGTTATAATTTATTTCATTCTGACCGGTTTCTGTCCTAAACCATCTTCCAGGGAATATGGAAAACAAAAAGATTTTAAAGTATCGAAGATGTCATGTATACCGTACACGAGACATATGAATCTAAATGGTACACCACAACATTTATCTTTGTTCATATAAACTAAGATAATTTTTACGGTGCGCCACAAATCGGACTGTATTGGTATGAATGAAATTAATGAAAATATTACATTAACGTTATCAAGCATATCCTTACACATGTAGGATCACCTAAATAAAAAAATTAGTTACCACCTGTCACTTTTTTTTTATTATTTCCAAAACCCTAGAGGCCAATACTGCTCCTTTTCCAACCTTCATTTGTCTTTTATTTCTCCGAATATTTTCAGTCTACTCTTATATATGTCACTAGATTGCCATGAAATCTAAATTTCTTCAATGTACAAAAGGCGGTAGCTTAATGGAGAGACGAGCTCATATGAGTGGTTCATATCCGTTTTTCTTCGGCCTTATGGCTCGACATCTTTCTGCCGCTGCCTTGAGTCGTCGCGACTCCCATCGCAACACTGCTCACTGGTGCAGTCCTGCGATTGTCGCCGCATCAGCCGCGCGCCGCACTCCAAACTCGAAGTGCGCATGCGCAAGCAGCTAGCCTCTGACGTCACGAGCCGATCTATCGCAGTCGCGGGCAGCAATCGCACCTTGGACAATCCACCCTTTATTGGCAGCCTCCGGCGCTGTTAGCGAGTAGAAATAACGAGCTGCGCGCGCCCACACGCCCACCCCTGCTCTAGAACGTCTTCGACCTCTAAGAGGATTACCAGCTGAATGTGGTGCGCAGTTCAGTCGCTATAACGGGTGCGCAGCACTGCAGATTGCACCCTTCTACCTCGTCCTTCCACCGGCTGATCTTAACAAGCATGTTTTCACGCGTAGCATGGACAGATGTCGTCAATGTGGCTTAGTCATGCCATGAAATCGTGGCGCTGTGTATCCTTTATTCTGAAGAACTTCGTGGACACTTCACTTCCAGGAATCATCACCTATAGATATAGCTGTCACTTCTCCATTGAGAAAGTGTGCTGAAGGCAAGATGGTGTAGAGAAAAATTACATGTAGAGAGAACTTACATCCCACGTAAGAGGTCGGAAGGTGATCGCAGCCTCAAAAATAGTGCTGAAGCACTGTTTTGTCTCTACCTATCGTTACAAAACCTACCCCAGACAGTTACTATCATTGTCTATCACCTCTGTACACATAAGATTGGTCTTTGAGGCTATACTTCCTCAAATACTATGCAAATACTGTATTTTATTGTAAGTATTCATTGCACTGTCAACTGCAATAATTATGACAGTGCAAACTTCTACTCCATCA
Organism: Locusta migratoria; assembly: GCA_026315105.1. NCBI lineage: Eukaryota > Metazoa > Arthropoda > Insecta > Orthoptera > Acrididae > Locusta > Locusta migratoria. The sequence continues at coordinate 395,903,032 of CM048755.1, forward strand.
TGCTGCTCTCGGAAAGAAAATTTCCAGGACATATTATTTTTGGCAAGTCATTTAAATGTAGATACGGGGGCGAGTGACGTCCGTCGTTCAGCCGTGTGTTTGTTGACAACGTGACATATCGGAGCGTTGACGGTATGGCCCTATATTGTCTATGGAAAAACCCGGTAGCAGTGCAGGTAAGGTTAACAATAAACTAAGAGTGATGTCAGGTGTGCCACAGGGAAGTTCAAAAAATGTTCAAATGTTTTTTAAGCTTATGGGACTTAACTACGGGGTCATCAGTCCCTAAACTTATGAACTACCTTATACTAAAGACGGCACAAATATCCATGCCCGAGGGGGGATTCGAACCCCCGACCGTAGTGGCCGTGCAGACCGTGACTGAAGCGCCTCAGTCTCCTCGGCTACCGCGGCCGGCCACAGGGAAGTGTCGTGGGTCCGTTGCTGTTGCTGTTCACGATGTATATAAATGACCTTGCGGATAACATCTGTATCTCACAGAAACTTTTTGCAGATGACGCTGTAGTATATAGAGAGATTGTAACAATGGAAAGTTGTATTGAAATGCAGGAGGATCTGTATCGAATTGACGCATGGTACAGGGAATGGCAATTGAATTTCTAGGTATACAAGTGTAATGTGCTGCGAACACATAGAAAGAAAGATCCTGTATCATTTAGCTAGACTATAGTGGGTCAGCAACTGGAAGAAGTTAATTCCATAAATTATCTAGGAGTAGGCATTAGGAGTGCTTTAAAATGGAACGACCATATAAAATCAATCGTCGGTAAAGCAGATGCCAGACTTAGATTCATTGGAAGAATTCTAAGGAAATGCAGTCCGAAAACAAAGGAAGTACGTTACAGTACACTTGTTCGCCCACAGTTTGAATACTGCTCACAGGTGTGGGATCCGTACCGGGGGGGGGGGGGGTTGATAATGGAAGTAGGAAAGATCCAACGGAGAGCAGCGCGCTTTGTCACAGGATCATTTAGTAATTGTGAAAGCGTTACGGAGATGATCGATAAACTCCAGTGGAAGACTCTGCAGGAGAGACGCTCTGTCGCTCGGTACGGGCTTTTGTCGAAGTTTCGAGAACATACATTTACCGAGAAGTCTCCTACGTATATCTCGCGTAGAGATCATGAAGATGAAATCAGAGATTAGAACCCACACAGAGGCATACCGCCAATCTTTCTTTCCGCGAACAATACGGAACTGGAACAGGAGGGAGAACCGATAGTGGTACTCAAGGTACCCTCCGCCACACACCTATCGGGTGGCTTGCGGAGTATGAATGTAGATGTAGAAGCTGAAAGGGAGTACATTGATGATTAATAATGGATTTGCAAAGTATATTCCTTTAACTTCACAATGATTTAGTGGTGGTAAGCGCTCTGCAGCGTGTGAGACTTCTATTTGCTGACAGTGTGTGTTTTCGGCGTGTTTACATTGCTGGATTATGTAGAAATTTTTCTGAACTGTTTGATGAGGACGCAGGATCCAAAATAACTCCCTTAGGTCAGGCATGACGTTATGGGTATATAAACGATGAAGTACAATTGAAAGCTTCTTGTTGTAAGTTTATTAAGTGAAAGTGAAAGCTTGATGAAAGTTTGTTAAGTGAAAGTTTCCTATTCTTATTAAGTCTTTCTATTTAAATCAAGGAGCTTCTCTAATCATATGTGCGCAACGAATTTAATAAACAAAATTAGGTACTGTAAGTAAAACAATCCGTACTTCTGTGAACATTATTTCTGACAGTCAGATTCAGTGTCATGTAAGGACTGATTGATTGATTAATTGATTGATTTTTTCCAGGGAAGCCAAAACAGTCTTGGTCCAACCCGCCACTGCCCGCACCGAAACTAAGTTTATTGTGCGGTATCGCTCCCTGTATATCTAGTAAAGCCAACCAATGCCCTTGAACAGTGCAAGGAGTCCCTTTACCAGTAAGGACTGATTACTTTACTGGTACGTGAACATTTACATTTAAAAGGAAATCTTTTTCTCAAAAAACTCAATACGTACCATACAACAAAATCAAAAATGCCACAATCAGGAAAATGAGGGATGAGTTTGAACTGAAATAAGAAAAATTAGTAATCATTAAGTTATTTATTGAATTAAAGAAACATATCTTTGTTGAGTCTTCGATATAATACACTGGTTTTATACAATTCCGTTCCATACAAATATTCTCTTCATCTTGATACAGAATCCAGAATACAATACGTTTGTATTCATAAATATACAGTGAAATAAATCAAACTTTATGCAATCATTGTTGACCAATGCAACCTTAGTACACAACACAGTTACCATACGTCTGTCAGCTAGTCTACCCCACAATCGACTCTTCTGCTCAACAGCTCACTCTCTGCTACTCGCCTCAGCAGTCAAAGAAGCTGCTGTAGCACAGATACTACATCGCAGTTGCAAATACATTATAATGAACAGTACTTACAAACATGGACTGAGATTATCGATCATGGATGACTTTCACATACAAAATAAAGCTATAAGGCGGATACACATTCAGATTAACAAATATAAAGCTAAAAATCCATAAATAAAGAACTTCATCCTATGTCTTCCTATTTTCACAATGTGTGTGTGCACAATTATTAGGAGATGTTATAAGCAATGATGGCCATCAAGCAATATTGGGTAATGTATGTTTGAACCGTGACAATTCTCTTGGAGAAATCGATTGGTTGAGCTAAGTACCTGTCGAGCACGTGACGACACGGAAGGATAGCACCTTCTAATGGTGACCTGGATAAGCGGGTTGTGCGGTTCTGCGTTGGGGATGACGAAGAAATGAGAGGGAATGACGAAGCGCGGGCGGCATTCAGCGGTCTGCACGGAAGCCAGCAGTCGGGGGCTGAGAGAGAGAGAGAGGTTGCACACACGGGGCTGTCCTGGACTAGGTCGTGTGCTGGAAGAGGAGTAGCGCAGCGAGTCTGTCTGCAGCGTGGCTTGTATGGCTGGTACTGTTTTCTGCTTTTCACGCTTGGTTGCGCATGGCTGTTACTGCCAGCGTCTGCAGAAAAGGAAATCAACTTTGAGCATCTGAGTTGTGGACGTCTGGCTCTTCATACTGTGAAGTTACTTTTATATCTCCGGGATCTGCTTCGTAAAGACTGGAACTCCCGTACTGTCCGTCGCTGCTGTGGTGCGCCAGCATATCTAGGCTAGCCCCTTTCTTCCTCGTGGCCGGCGAACAAAGCAGGCAAAGAGGTACCGAGACTGCGGGCGCTCCCGGCGGCCGAAGTACTATGGAGCGACTTATCACTCCCCGGTATTCTGTTGTGTGGGGCGCCGGCGTTGTGGCAAATAGCGACGCCACGCCCATTACTGCTGGGGTAGTGCACTTATCGCGTGGTGTAGTCCGCCAACACCTTTCAAATTATAATTGAGTAGCTTGTTATCAAAGGTGGACATCTGTCGTTTACAAATAACTGAGGTAAACGCCATTTTTATTACGAAACGTGGAGTTAATACGTATGCATGCTAGTTTGGTCATCATTTAGTTGGAAATGATCACCAAACTAGTATGCATACGTATTAACTCCACGTTTCGTAATAAAAATGGCTTTTATCTCAGTTATTTACAAACGACAGATGTCCGTCTTTGAAACAAGCTACTCAATTATTGTCTGTGTTGTCTCTGAACCAGCCGTATTGTGAAAGTTTAGTTTAAATTGTCAGTGACCTCCCCTGTAAATTAAGTCTCGTCAAGCCGCGGCCGAGCGCATTGAGGCGCTATGCTACGATACGCGAGGCCGTTCCCCGTCGGGGGTTGGAATCTCCCCTCGGACATGGATGTTTGTGCCGTCTTTAGTATAAGCTAGTTCATAAGTAGTTTGTTCGTTTATGGACTGGTGGCCCCGTAGTTAAGTCCCATACGTTCTACAAACATTTGAAGTCTCGTAAAGCTCTCTTAAGGTACGATTTGGCTGCCGACCGCCGCTGCCCACGTATTTCGTTGCGACTGCTCGCCGCAGCGGCAACACCACTCTGTGCCGTGTCTCTGTGAAACAACACGCGTGTACCAATACCATTCTAGATTTTCTTGTGGACGAGGAAAAAGAGAAAGAAGAAATAATGGTACTGTTTACGATATCTTGCCCTTACAGCATTTTCCAGACACGGAAAAGTGAAGGTATTCACGCTAACTTAATAACAGGACTTTTGTGAAATGATGAAGAGAAGTACAGAGGATTATTCCATCTCTGTTAGACTTTATTTGATGTGGTGAAAGAAAATACAGCACAGAACAAATTCGCCGCGGTGGAGTAGCCGAGCGGTCTAAGGCGCCTCGCTGCGGAGCGCGCGGTTGCTCGCCATCGGAGGTTAGAGTCCTCCCTGGGGCATGGGTGTGTGTGTGTGTTGTCCTTAGGTTAGTTTACCTAGGTTTAAGTAGTTTGTAAGCTACAGGCTGCTGACCACGTAGTTTGGTCTGATAGATTTACAAACATGCGTGAGTGCAAACTCTAATCCAAGATGATGATGAAATTGGGACTGGCTTTACGTTAAGTTGATGTATAAAAATTTACGGTAGAAGAACTAAGGCGTAAATAAAGGAAATAATGTAGCTTCAATTTTACAAAGTTCAAAAAGTTCAAATGTTTGTATAGCTTTTGGGACTTAACTACGGGGTCATCAGTCCCTAAACTTACAAACTACTTATGAACTAACTAATACTAAGGACGGCACAAATATCCATGCCCGAGGGGGGATTCGAACCTTCGATCGTAGTGGCCGTGCAGACCGTCACTAGAGCTCGTCAGTTCCCTCGGCCACCGCGGCCGGCTTCAATTTTACCCGCTCGGCTAGCCGTGTGGTCTAGCGCTGCGCTTTCTAAGACGGGGAGGCGTACCGGCCCCGGTCAACACCGTCTGAAGAGAAGGCCTGCGCGCTTCCGTGCCACGTCACGCAGAGTAGGTCGCGACCGCGTAGCTCACTGGCTGGAAGATGCGGCACGGCCCACCGCCTCCCATTCGCCAGCCAGTGAGCTACGCGGTCGCAACCTACTCTGCGTGACATGGCACGGAAGCGCGCAGGCCTTCTCTTCAGACGGCGTTGCCCCGGTTTGAATCCGCCAGATGGATTAACGAAAGGGTTCGGAGTGCCGGCCAGCCTGGATGTGGTTTTTAGGTGGTTTTTCACATCCCCCTAGGTGAATACTGGGCTGGCCTCAAAGTCCCGCCCAAGGAGGTTAGAATCTATGGAGGTGGCGTTATTTATGCTGATAACAGGCTTTGGTTGAAGCCACGGGGGCCATTCTTTTGTGCCCAAAACAATAATTTCTCGCTTAATAACCTGTGTGAATATTTCCCTCTTTACGTAAAGCCACTATATTGGTAGTCATACTGGAGTATTTACTTAGATATGACATACTTTTCAACGACTAGAACTACTTTACGACACAGTACGACCAATGTTTGGGGGAACAAACAAATGCCGGAATACGCATTTTGCTGGCTTCACTTTTTTAGTGTTAAGGCATCTCCAGAGATTCTAACCTCCTTGGTCCCGCCTCATTTACACGACTCACAAACATTTCGTAACGCTTTACACTTTCACACACATATAACACTGTAGGCAGACATTTGGGGTACACATTTCCTCCTTGTGGGCATGGGGTGGCGGCAGGAAGGGCATACGGCCACCCTGTAACTATTAACACATGCCAAATCCGCTTTTAAATCAGTGCCGGCCCTGCATGCGTGCGGAAGGAAGGAAGGAATCTTAGGGTTTAACGTCCCGTCGACTACGTGGTCGTTAGAGACGGAGCTTACGCTCGGATATTTGGGTAAGGATGAGGGAAGGAAATCGGCCGTGCCCTTTGAACGGAACCATCCCGGCATTTGCCTGGAGTGATTTAGGAAAATCACGGAAAACCTAAATCTGACGGCCGGAAGTGGATTTGAACCACCATTCTTCCGAATACGAGTCCAGTGTGTTACCACTACGCCACTTCGCTCGGTCAAGCGTGCGGGAAAAGGACCAAAGAGACAGACAGAAAAGTAGCTTCAATATTGTAAGATTGCTTCTTTTTATCTTCTTCCACACCTCACCCTTTGCCGCCCCATTTCTGAAATATGTATGCTTATAGTGATACAAAAGAGTATATGCTTACATACTGCACTAACTGTTTGTCGCCATCGTGTAAACCTTTCTGCGACGCTGTGCTTATTGCAGCGGTCGCGGAGACGCCAGTTGCGGCCGACTGCCAGACTGCTTCCAGAACGGTCGAGACGCTGCAGTCCGTGGTCGGGGAGAGATACAGGCCTGAGTGCGCACTTCATGCTACGTAAGCAAGGTAGTTCCGAGCCGGCGCGATCGCTAGCCGATTGGCCGGCCGCTGGGGCACTGCCCACTACGTCATAGCGGGCAGCCACTGAGCTAGCGATGGCGCCGGCTCGGAACTACCTTGCTTACGTGGCATGAAGTGCGCGCTCAGGCCTGTATTTCCCGTTGGCCGCGGCTGCAGTCGCGATGACGTCACAGCTGTCTGCCGAGCAGTTGCAGCGACATACGGTCCATTGTTAAGCCTGAGAGCAGTGGCCAACTGCCCGCAGTCACTGCCGACCGCTACGGCCGGCAGTCGTAGCGAAATAGTACCTTTAGAACGGGTTGTGCTCCGAAGTGGTTAGGCTTAATCGCCGGCAGTGGTTCGCTAGAAGTAACTGGTTCTAGGTGCGTAATTGAGTGGGTTTTCAATATCTGATTACTCTAAACCCTTGAGTTAACAGTAAACCGTGCTTGTTCTAAGAAAACCGCCGTGCCGCAGTGCAAACAACGGTTCCCGTGCTGTCGGCTTGGCTAGCACTTGGACGGTAGCCGTCCGGGTCTGCCGAGCGCTGTTGGCAAACAGGGTGCACTCAGTCCTTGGGCTCACCTGTAGACCGAGATACCACCCGTCAGCTTTGACCCGTGACGTCATCGCAGCCCGGTAGTTTTGAGGTGCGTGCGTGTTTGTAGAAGGCGTGAGTGATTATTTGGTGGTTGGGTTAAAGGCGATAGTTTGTTTACAAACAAAACAGATTAATATTTTGTGTTTAAAACGTGATCTGTAGCTTCTCTCTGATGGTTAGGTGTAGGTTAACCGAGAGATTTTTTTTTTTTCGTATGTGAGCATCGAAGGCGCGAATTTTTGGGCTAAGACCTGTGATCGATGGTACATTCTGTTATCTATAGTAACTGCAGATTATTTGTATCTACAATACAGAAGTATTACGATATCCCGTATACTGGTTTTCCGACACCTTGATGATGTCATGGGTCACAGCAGGCGGGTGGTATCGCAGTCTATAGTTATGCCCAGCCCTTGTGAGGTCAACTGAGGAGCTACTTGATCGAGAAGAAGCGGCTCCGTCCACGAAAACTGACATAATGGCCGGGATTGCGGGGCGCTGACCACGTCCCCTTCCATACCGCATCCGGTGACGCCCTCAGGCGAAGGATGACACGGCGGCCGGTCAGTACCCAGTGGGCCTCTCGCGGTCTGTCAGACGGAGAGGAGAGTACTTGTTCTGCAGGTGCATCCGCCTGTGTTGCAGCATCTGTTGAGTGTGAGTGATCAGTACTTTCGGTGCATGACTTATTGTATTTATGGAAGGTTGAGTTGTTTGGAATAGAAACAATAAGAATTTAAATCTTTGCTCCGGCCCGAGTTCTGTGTTTCAATGCAGGTAATAACCGTTTCAAGAGTGATAAGGGCATTGTTACTTGTTAAGGATGAAGGCCTTCCTGACTTAACCGAGTAGGCACATAGGGTGCTTACTGCACTTCCTGCGCGTTAAGGTTGTGACGCAGTTTGTTGTTTGGCGCGTGCCCGTTACCTCGGTTTTTCTTGTTGGAATGCGTGCCGTGTTTCGCCTCTTAGGCCCTGCCGGTGGCGTTGCATACCTACTGTGCCTTTTGTTCCCAGGAAATCTTCCTTAAAGGTCAAAGTTTACTGTAATTTGCTTCTTGCCTTCTGTGTGTGTTTTATCTCACGTGATCACTCAGAACTTACCGCCCAATTTAGTTTGTCATAGAAGTTGCGTCTGGGTTTGCGGGCGCCATTAGTTGTGAGCTTGTTATTGTGAATAAAAGGCTTATGAGCCGCCCCTGTGGCTATAAAGCGAAGCGCCGGGTCGATTACGTCATAACTCGGTCTGTGACACCGCTACACCCAGAGTCAGCTCAAGGCAGCTGGTATTGCAAATGTAAATGTATTTGTACTGACCTAGTGTAAGACGGGATTGGCTCGAGAGCAAGCATTTGATTAATTTCTCATCCTTATTTGGTTACACACTGTACCTTGCGAGTTTTCTCATGTTAACCCCTACTGTGTGACTTGGTGAAGAATTGTGTTCTAAATGGGGCCACTTATTAATGTGTCTGGGAGTCGCTGGAGGGGAGTGACGTTCTTTTCGAGAAGCTGTGATACTCCTGGCCTGTGGCCACTTCATATTTCTGGCCGCTGGCCGTTTCTTTGCTAACATCGTACGTGTCTTAAACGCGGAAGAAAGACAGCAGTGCAGCATATGTTGAAATGTGGGGTGGGGAGCAGTAGCATATGGCATAGTAGGTGCTGGTTCTCGTGGGAAAGCCCGCCTATGTTACTGGTGCTCTCCTCGCATTGGCTGCTGCATTTCACGTCACGTGATTTCTTTTGAAATTAGTTTTGTTTATTATATACTAAATATTAATTATTCAAATGTTTGTTAAGCTTATGGGACTTAACTACGGGGTCATCAGTCCCTAAACTTACAAACTACTTATGAGCTAGCTAATACTAAGGACGACACAAATATCCATGCCCGAGGGTCCAGGTCCTTTGCTGTATCTGACAGAATTACTATGTCGTCGGCAAAACGCAATGTTTTTATTTCTTCCCCCTGACCTTTAATTCCTTCACCAAATTTCTCCTTGCTTTCCTTTATAGCTTGCTCAATGTACAAATTGAACAACAATGGAGAAAGACTAAAACCCTGCCTTACTCCCTTTCCAACCACTGCATCCCTTTCATGCCCTTCAACTCTGACAACCGCAGTCTGGTTTTTGTACAAGTTGTAAATAACCTTACGTTCCCTATATTTTACTCCTGCTTGCTTCAGAACTTGAAAGAGTTTATTCCAATCAACATTGTCAAAAGCCTTCTCCAAATCTACAAAAGCTAGAAATGTAGGTTTGCCTTTTCTTAATCTATCTTCTAGGATAAGCCGTAAAGTGAGTATTGCCTCCCGTGTTCCTACATTTCTCCTGAACCCAAACTGATCTTCCCGAGGTCGGCTTCTACCAGCTTTTCCAATATTTCGAATTCGCGATATGAAGAAGAATATCACACACTTTTGCCACAGCTTAAAAAGGTTCAGATTTCAAACGTACTTTAGAATGTCTCATAACAAATTCATCGTGTTAGTACAAACTATGGAGTCACTTTCACAAAATAATAATAAAAAAATTATAGTTACTTTGGTCGAAAATAAATATCTTGCACCAACATAGAAAAAAGTATGTAGTTCACACGCCCTGTATTCCCAATTCCTTGGCAATTTCTTTTCAAATGTTGCTTTTTCTTTCACTATTCATTATAACTAGAGGACCCGTGCGAATACTTTCCACCGTCAGTGGAATAACAAAAAAAGTTGGGGAAAAATGGAATCAAAGATGAATGTTCACGTATAGCTTTCTTCAGAACCAGTGAATGCAAGTGCTTAAAAGCGCAAATGAAAGAGCTCGATCCGCTGAGTGTTTTTAGGTCAAAAAGAACTGCGTACTGTTATTAGAACCGAAGATATCGTAAAAGAAACCGATGAAAATATTCAGTGCAAGGATAGGAGGATACTGCGATTGGATAAAAATAAAGTATGGGGACACTTACGTTAATTCAGATACTTGATGACAAATCTGCGAATGAATACGTTTCTTTTAAAGCAAAAACGAAGGAAATCGGTCGGATAGAACGGCCTGACCGACTGACTTTAGTTTACACCAAGGACATCTCCATAAGAAATATACAGAAGGAAATCGCGTTTTTGTACAGAAAAGAAGGCGAGAGTTACGTAAATTCTGATACTTGATGTCAAATCTGTGGATAAATACCTTTCGTTTAAAACGAAAATGATTGAAATCTGGCGGGTAGTTTCGTCTGGCTGATTGACTAGTTTTCGTAGATTCCTTTAATATATTAAGATAATGTTCATTTTGAAGCTTACATAAATCTTACACATACAATTAACTTTTCGTCGTCCAATGCCATTGTTGTAACACATTTTCGTTTAACTTACAACAGAGTTAGGATGAGAATGACGCACAGAGTCGCGCCGATTGCCATACCGCACTAGCGGCGACGGAAATGCGCAGCTGGCCGCGGTGGCCGAGGTGACTGAGGCGCTTCAGTCACGGTCAGCACGACCACTACGGTCGGGGGTTCGAATCCCCCCTCGGGCAGGGATATTTGTGCCGTTCTAGTTCGTAAGTAGTTCGTAAGTAGTTTGTAAGTTTAGGGACTGATGACCCCGTAGTTAAGTCCCATAAGCTTAACAAACATTTGAATTTTTTGGAAATGCGCAACGCGATACGGCGCGGCAGAGTTGCCCAGTTGGTGAAAGTTGCTGCGCAGTGCAGTCCCGCTGCCGCCTAGTACGTGCTGCCCCATCTCATTTCATGCTGAGAATATTTGACCGCGTCGAGCCGCTGTGCAGTTGCGCTCAGTGCCGTCGTACCTTTATCTCCTTATACTTACTGTCGCTAGTGCCGAGCGGTCTAAGGCGCCTCGCTGCGGAGCGCGCAGTTGTTCGCCGTCGGAGGTTCGAGTCCCCTCTGGGGCATGGATGTGTGTGTTCAAAATCAAATGTTTGTATAGTTTATGGGACTTAACTACGGGGTCATCAGTCCCTACTTATGAACTACTTACGAACTAGGACGGCACAAATATCCATGCCCGAGGGGGGATTCGAACCCCCGACCGTAGTGGCCGTGCTGACCGTGACTGGAGCGCCTCAGTCACCTCGGCCACCGCGGCCGGCGATGTGTGTGTTGTCCTTAGGTTAGTTTACCTTAGTTTAAGTAGTTTGTAAGCTACGGACTGCTGACCACGCAGTTTCGTCCGATGGATTTACAAACATTTGAACACACAGTCTCGCTAGCGTCGCTAACTGCGTCAGATTCATATCCGCTGTCATGACGTGATGGCTGGCCGTCATAGTAGCCCACTGTTCGTTATCATCTTTCATTTATACTCCCATCATCTTCCAATTCATCTTCATGATCCACGTCTTCTACTGACTGTCCTTAATCAGTGATATTCTCTTTTAATGTTACTTCAAGTCTTTTCCTGTTTAAGTTATCTACATCCACAAATTAGTCATCGATTTGTGTATCCAAAACGCACACGTTTTCCACTAGGCTTTCCGGAATAACATCTGTGTTTTCTCTCGGCTCTAATCTTCCTTTGCCGCGGCGGAGTGGCCGAGCGCATTGAGGCGCTATGCTCCGATGCGCGAGGCCGTTCCCCGTCGGGGGGTTCGAATCCTCCCTCGGGCGTGGATTTTCGTTCTGTCTTTAGTGTAAGTTAGTTCATAAGTAGTTTATACGTTTACGGAATAATGACCCCGCAGTTGAGTCTCATAAGGTTAACAAACAAACGTCTTCTTCTTCCGTCTCTCTAGTCTCGCTATTAACTGTATTTGTAGAGGCGACAAATACTTCCTCTTCCGTCTCTCCGTCCTGAGTTCTCTCCAAATTTACAATTTCCATCTCTCCTTCGTCACTTTTCTCTTTTTCCGTATTCTCGCGGTTAATATTATCCATATTTACAATATCAAATTGTCATTCTTGCGTTTTCTTGGCCTCCGTCGTCTCGGCTACAATATCTTCTGTATTTACATATTCTTCTCCTTCCTTCGATGAATCAAAAGGAGTACATAGACTGGGCAAGTTCCGATTTCAACTAAAGGTGTTTGTCAGCCCTGCTTCCCATCCAGTTAACCGTCAATTAAGCGATTCTGTTCTCATCCGTTGCTCTATAGTTTGATTTGGTCCTCGTACTTGTACGATTTTTACCGGTTGCCTATTCGTGACCGGTTGTCAGTTGTTCGAAATCGGCTGTTGTGGATTTCGCTCTGATTCCCGCCATCCTCTGGCGAACTGCTGCTATGGATTTCCAGCTGGCACTTAGCAGTTCATGGAAGAATGCTGTTGCTGTTTCCTAGTCCATTATTCCAGTTCTGTCGTTCGTCTCTATGCTGCCCATTCATGCATGATTTCTAGTTGCAAAAACCAACGGATCGTACATATAAAAGTTGACCACAGTACGAAATAAAAGCTCAATTCTGGTAGGAGGTACCCAGATAAGAGTTTACTGTTATCAAAAAACTTAATTTTAGCAGAAAAATTAGCAGAAGGTCCGCGTGAACTACCGGCTATTCCCTGTTGCAAAACCTTGTTCCCTGGCCCAAATTGAGACCTGACTTGGTTCAAATTACTCTAATAAAAGGAAGTTAACGATACAGTGACCAATATACGTAGCGGCTCACACGAAATTACACACAGGCATTAATAAACAAGCCGCCACAATTAATGTTATTTCATAAAGGTGGCTAAGAAAAACATTTATGGCGCAACGGAACTTAAACATAAAAAATTGCATCTGAGCTTGTTCTCAGCACTGGTGAAAAACAGTATTATATAAAATTCGTTCCCATAAAGTTCGGACCCACGTGGTTCCAAAAACCGATAAAAATGTATAAATTCAAATTCCGAAAGATAAAGAAAATTAACTACGGCATGCAACCCTTAGAAATACATAGAATTTCATGAGCAAGCTATTGAAAGAGGTTGTACAAGGCTCGGAGAGAATTACTGATAAAGACTGAGTGCATACTACAAGTTTGGAGAAGAAACAGAAAAATTAAAATAGGCGGGGAAAGAAGATCGCGAAATGTTAGTGGAAATCAGAAGGATACAAGCATAGTTATTTGCCTGATGGGCATGGAACAAACAATAGTGGAAGCTGAAGGCTTTGTTCTAAGAACCAACCATGTATAACACATATCACTTACGGAAGGAAACGATAAGAAAGATTATACATGTACTGTACAAAAATGATTACATCGTCTGTTAGAAATCGGGCCCCACAAAGCTAGAAAGAATTTAAACAGAGTTCGTACACCACCACATAATCACAAATGGTTTGAATATACCAGACCATTATCAAACTGCAACTAGTAACACATACACTGCATTTATCAGTTGGAAATCACAGGATTGAAAAACTAGAACACATTTCCACGCACAATCGGAAGGAATATTCCAAAAAATTAATCTAAGGTCATGAGTCTAAGGTAAACATGCTAGACAACGAATCGCTACCATCTCTGCCAGACACAAGAGCAGAACCAACCTTACCTCACCATGATCCCAGCACAAAGAAAAGATCAAGCGGCCAGGAGGCGGGAAAGCTACCAGAAACTGGCAAAACCCAGCAGTGGTGGAGAGAGAAGATCGCGAGACTCGCCCTGGAGAGGGCTCGTCGACGGGCTTGTACCCAAAGGGTGTAGAAACATCTTTGGTCGAATCAGCAGTAGGGGTTGGTAACGACTAACTATCGACTCTGAGCCAGAGAGAACCAAGCAAAGCGAGCTATTACCGCCCACATTCAGACAGCCATTACATCCTCGCACATCCACTTAAAAATAAAACAAGTACAAATTCTCACAGGGACAGTGACGTAGCAGAGAAGCCGTACTTATTGCCACATTTATAACCACAATAATAAATTATTAAAATAACAAAATCCTAGCAATATTAACTAACATTTCTGAAACCAATATTTTAAAACATGAAATAAAAAAGCTATTCCTCATGTCTTGAAAAGTGTGGGGTTGTAGTTTTAACAAAATGCTGATCTAGCGACATCAAATAAATTACAATTTTATAAAAAATATAATGGAAGACGACAGACGGTCGACTTTCATCACCCCTTCATTAATTAAAAATTTTGATGTAGGCTGAGGTAATTATATTACATCAGAGACAGGTAAACTTTTCTAAGCTAACATGGGTTGCCTTGTAGGCAACACAGACTGCTGGGGTACGTCACTTAAACACAGCAAATACCAACAACAACAAAAAAAAACACATTGGAACATACTAATTCCTATAAAAAACTAAATCAATGGAGATGCAAATGTGGCTGGTGAGACCACAGGTTGGGACAATATGTATAACAATCCAAAATTTACAAAGAAACTTAGATAGACAAATCATAAATATAGAACATACATGACATTGAAACACAACAACAAAAATCACATGTTGAACGTGCCCTGTTGTGTAGTATCACATGATTAGTAAGAAGTCTGGGGAAAAATAGTATGTAAAAAAGCAAAAACGCATGGATGAAGTGTCGCCATAATCAATCAAAATTAAGAAAAAGTCCAATAAAAGCATCACCCCTTGCCATTAGCAGGAGGTTCATTACAGTTATATTTTAAAATTTCTGGGGGCGACCAGGGTCGCTACAGGGAAAGGGCCTCTTAGCAAATGAGTCATATTTCGCAGTCTCAGAGCGTTATGTCATGTCAGTGCCCCAAGCTGATGCCGCGCACTTGTATTCTATAGAGCCACACACCGGCACATGTAAATCGCGCGCGCGTGAACGCGCGCGGGAGATGTAAGTTTGGGGACCTTTATGAAGTAGGGGTTTTTCCGCGGGGACTGGAAAAACGGAAGCCGAGTTGCGCGGGGGATGGGGAGATTCGGGTGGACTGCCGAGGACGGCGGAGCGTTGTGGCTCGTCGCGGCGATTTTCTAAAAACGTGTGGTAGTTTTTCGCGGCCGAAGGGCCTCTTTTTATTTTTTTTTATTTTTTTTTATTTTTTTTTTGAAACATTTTTATAATATTAAATACGTACAGTGTGATGAAGACAATTTAAACTTATTTAAAACGATAGCTGTGTGGTGGACATTATTCTTTTACAACTCGCCCTGTATGCCCACATTTTGTGCGTATAATTAGTATGTACTTTTGTTTATTAACTGGAAACAGTATTAAGGGGCACGTGGACGGAACAGAACCAAAGCGGCAATCATATAGTGTCATCCTCTAAACGACCACAAAACATTTCTCCATCAGAAATAGGGAAAACCATGATCCGCCCCGTCGCAGTGTTCAGTGTTTTGACTGCTCACACCACTTTTCCACCTGATGCTGTCCTTCAGATTGTCGTCCACTCAACAATGGTTTTTAAGTCACAAACACTGTAGGTTAGGGCCTTCGAAGGGGGAGGGAGACTATCTTCTAAAAGATACTAGGAGTAAACTAAAACCTGCACCACAGAGTAACATATACAGAGAAGCAGCCACCCCTAAACCACTGTCCTACGCTCCCCTCGTAGTTCCGTAAGATGCTAGCAGGTGTCAGGCCGTTCCCTGGCTTAGGGCGCCTCTCGCACGTCAGAGGGTAGCGTGGAGGGGAGGCTGAGGGGAGAGCTCGTGCCACCTGCCACGAGGCCAAGGCTGTTTGAGGGGAGGTGGTGGTGGGGGCAGCCGCTACCTGCCGCCTGCTCTGGCCAGTTTAAAGAGCTGCTTCTGACCGCAGCGCCATCATGGGACATCTTACGGAACTGCTTCAGCACCCCCCCCCCCCCGCCCAACACCCCTGAGCGTGGGACCGGGCCCTTACGGAGGTTTCCCGTCTGTATCTATTTGTCTGTGCCTGCACACATAAGAAGATACTTTAAACTTTTTGTGTCTCTTCCTCAGCTATTCAACTGCATCCGACGTAAGTAGGAGGGTGTGGTTAGTGCACCTGTCTGCAGGCCTGGCGGCCCTTGTTTCTATGTGGCAGGTGGCCCAACGGGTGCTCAGGCTGCGAAGGCTGACCACCAGAAGAGCTTAGCGGCGGCGAGTAGGACCAGCGCGGCCGCGTCCTTTGTGTGCACTGACAGCCAGTAGCTTGGTACACGGCACTGTGTAGCCCGCCGGCCGTGCAGTTTTTGTGTTGCTGATAATTATCCAAACTAGCCAGCTGGGACCACTTGACCGGATACCTGTAATGAAGGTATGGCAGGTCGGCTGCTCATCTTCCGGCTTCCCGCAAAACCCCTGGTAACTCTAATGTCAGTTTTGGTCCGCTCCCGCTCGCGAGGCTGGCATGAATTCCTACTGACGCATGCCTCCGTCTTGGCCACAGACACCTGCACAAATCTGTCAACACTTTGGTACACATTGTTACCATAAGACACCCTGAACTTACTAGGAACTCCATCGTGTCACAATCGTGGAGAGCCCTCAAATTCTTTATCAAATAAACATTTAACAAAAATAAAATTGACATCAACAGATGTTTAGCCATAATATTTTAAACTTAAAACACTTATTAAGATATACAAAAATTAACACTTACATTAGCCAAATGGCGAGTAGAATTCCTAGGTTCTTCGTCCTTCTGCATAAAATATTTTAACATTACAGATTCAAAATTCACACATATAAGAAGTCTGTTTGAAATCAAATTGAAGTGTAAAACACAAAAATTGACATATTACATTGAAATCACACAGAGTTAGATATCAATAATAAAATAGGTTATCCTATAACTTAATATAACATCGATAATAATGTTGTTGTTGTGGTCTTCAGTCCGGAGACTGGTTTGATGCAGCCCTCCACAATACCCTGTCCCGAGCAAGCCTCTTCATCTCCACATAAGAACGGCAACCTACATCTGTCTGAATCTCCTTACTGTATCCATTAAATTTTCTAATTTTCCTACTCGATTAAGGGATCTAACATTCCACGCTCCGACCCGTAGAATGCCAGTATTGTCTTTCCTGATGATCACATCCTCCTGAGTAGTCCCCGCCCGGAGATCCGAATGGGGGACTATTTTACCTCCGGAATATTTTACCCGAGATGATGCCATCATCATATGTTCATACAGTAGAGCTGCATGTCCTCGGGAAAACTAACGGCTGTAGTTTCCCCTTGCTTTCAGCCGTTCGCAGTAGCTGTGTGGCAAAGCCACATTAGCTGATGTTACAAGGCCAACTCAGTCAATCATCCAGACTGTTGCCCCTGTAACTACTGAAAAGGCTGCTGCCCCTCTTCGGGAACCACACGTTTGTCTGGCCTCTCCACAGATACCCCTCCGCTGTGGTTGCACCTACGGTACGGCTATCTGCATCTTTGAGGCACGCAAGCCACTCCACCTCGGCAATGTCTGTGGTTCATGGGAGTGGCGATAATAATATGTTGAATAAATTAAACATGGTCCACAGGGCAATTCGTCACGTCAGGTCATAGTCTGTGTTAGTTTTAGGGAGGCAAAGCTACCTTCATCCATGCAGCATGCAGCGCTATGCAAAAACTAACTACCAAGCCACTATGCAGCGCTACGCAAACACTAACTACTGTCTACAGCCCGAGTGCAAATTATTCTAAATACCGCGGAAGGCGAGGAGGGAGGTTTCTTGAGCTCGCCGGTCTGGTTCCACACACTGCAAATTGGAGGTTAGTGCCTGTAAACAGACACCAATCACTCATGCAGAGGCGAGAAAACAGTTACACATATTAACTAAAAAAACGAGATAATACATCTTGGCTGTATCACAAAAAGAAAGCACATAATCAAATGTACAAACACATAAAATAAACAATACAAATCCAGTTTCTTGACATTGAGCTTGCCTTTCTTCAACTCCTTTATTTTTATTTACTTTTTTTTTCTTATTTCCTCGCATATTTTTCTGCTTCTGAACGTGATTTTGGCCTCTTCCACAGATCACGCTCGGTCCCTTAATTTATAAAATTGCCCTGCGAAACGCATCTGAAAAAATGCAACTTGGTTCTACTAATAAGCCAGGGTGTATATTGTTAATAAAATTAAGATGAACCCCTTCGTTCGTGCTCTGCCGCGACCGTCTACTGGTCGAATCTCACACCTCCTGTTATTCAAATGGACAATCCCTCGACAAAATTATCTAGACCCCCAAGCATCAACACCACAGTGCATCAACGTGCAACTAAAAATCCTATGAATTACAGCGTTGGCGCCTACCACGGCGTCTTATTAACATGCTACCTAATGGGGAGATTGCTGATACAAAATCTACAGTAAAGGTGACAACTCAAGCATTCGATAAACATGGCTATCTTCATGAACAGTGAAGAAGAGCACACACCCTTAAAACGACAAACAGGGACACAAATTACATAAACAAGATACACACAATAAAATACTTAACAGGGCCTAAACAACTTACATTATGCACCATCAATCCTCACGATGGAAACAAAATGAGGTGGGCAGCCTTATAGCTAACAGAGACACTTCGATATGTCACAAAACAGAGCGTTAAAGTAACGTACGTTGGACAGCTGACTAGGTGGAACTGGGAAGTTGCTGTTAACCACACCAATGGTGCACCTTATAGTACACAAAACACGCATACAACTTAAAGACGTGTTATGGCAAAATGAAATCGCACAACAAACACATACATATACAAAGGACACATATAACAAAATACACTACCAAAACAAACCACTTAAAGAAACACTGCAAAAGGCTTACAAAATACAGCATAAATTTACAAACACAAATCACATAGTTGGTAAAAATAACACTAAATCTACCCTAGACAACAGAAAAACTTAGTATGTTATGTGCTCCTTTCCGAGCAAGTTGATCGCTTGACGATCAACTGCAGGAGATTATTACTGGCTTGTGCGAGGGGCGGGGTCTTTCGGTTGGTTATGGCGTGGATCAGCGGACCTGATTTCCACGTCTTCTGTTGGTGGGTCGCGTGGCTTTTTCTCGCCTTTATCAGGGCGGTAGCCCTTATTATCGTTCTCGAACCTTCGCCATTTGTCTGCTCTCTTATCACGCCAATAACCTTGCTCGTTCCTCCGCTGCGGCTGATTCTCAGCATTGGAAGGACCAGACTCCCCGTTTCTAGTACTTTCCGCCTGGCGGTTGTTCCTAGTGCTATTGTCGCTCCGATTACTTCTCCTAGAAGAGCCGTTGCCATTTCTTCTATGTCCGTAATCATCATAAAACTCCTAGTCCTCCAGGTAAGCCTGGAAGGACTCAATGTCCTCCTTGCAGCTTCCACAAGGACGGCATTGCACACATTTTATGGGAGTTTCGACGCGCAAATTCTAATTAATTCGGGTGGAGGATATGGGTAATGGAGGAACTACAGCATTCCCTGAAAGAATTCGCAATTACTGTTTGCAAAGTGGAGCATCACTAAAATGCTAGTTTTTACTCGTTCCTGCTGCCTCTCCGACCAGTAGGCAGATAAGAAATGCTCCCTAAAATCATCATAGTAGCGGCAATCTCTCAAGAGAAGTCGCATCTGCATGGTGGGTTGTCCCTTGAGATATCCCCAAACATACTCAATTTTCTGCCCTTCTGGGAATTTTATAGGCAGAGAGTACCTCTAGCCATGCACGGTGGTGTATCCTGCTTGCAGAGTTTCGGAAAATCTGGTACTTTTTTACTCTCAGAATGTCGTTATTATCAAATGCCTGCACTGGCTCTCGCACAGACATTCGACTCGGTCTTTCTCTTATGGGAGGATGGGCATGCAGAGGTTCGACTTCCTCCTCCTAGAAAGCCGAATCATCTCCGCAGTCGGAACGATACTGTAAAGGAGATGCATTTTTATTGTATTAACAAAATTGGTTCCCCATTTTGCTTGCGTTCGACCTGAATCAACAATATGTGGAAGACGACAGACGGTCGTCTTTCACGTTTCTGTTACCGTTTCCTCGTTTTGGTTATTTTCTTGTCGATCCAACCTGTTTGTGTCTCGTCTCTACTCCCTTGCATTTTGCGCGTCGTAGGCGTTGTCGAGCTCCCAGAGATTGATTTTAAACGCATCTTCGCATAAGAGTTTGTTGATAGTCGAATGTTCAAATGTTCAAATGTTTGTCAAGCTTATGGGACTTAACTACGGGGTCATCAGTCCCTAAACTTACAAACTACTTATGAACTACCTACAACTAAGGACGGCACAAATATCCATGCCCGAGGGGGGATTCGAACCACCGACCGTAGTGGCCGTGCAGACCGTGACTGAAGCGCCTCAGTCCCCTCGGGATAGTCGAATGGAAGTTTTATGGGGGGGGGGGGGGGGGGAACCAGATAATTGGTCTCGGCATGCACGGTGCAGCTAGGAACTGATTCTTTGTTCGCAACGATTCAAGAAGTTTAACCGGGCTCTTGAATCCCGAAGATTCGAAGTCTCTACTGAGCCACTGAGTGACCGTTGTGGAGCGTACATAGCAGTACCAAGCACATGTAAGTGTAACCGGCTTTTTACTAGAAGTGACATATTTTGAGTGATCTGTGAGGATATTGCTTCAGTTTATTAAATTCATCGTGCGCTCGCATGTATATTAGATTTAGTTTTGCAACTCCTGCCATACAGATAACATTAAAGTTTTCATAATAAAGAAGAAATTATACTCATTTCAATTTCCTGTCCCCTCTTCTCTGAATTATTTTTCATTGTATCTTCTCAAAAGAGGAAAAGTAGCGAGAGGGCAAGACTGCTACCTCTCACAGTCTCGGCAAAAAAAAAAAAAAAAAAAAAAAGTTCAAATGTTTGTTAAGCTTATGGGACTTAACTACGGGGTCATCAGTCCCTAAACTTACAAACTACTTACGAACTACCTTATACTAAGGACGGCACAAATATCGATGCCCGAGGGGGGATTCGAACCCCCGACCGTAGTGGCCGTGCAGACCGTGACTGGAGCGCCTTAGTCCCCGCGGCCACCGCGGCCGGCACAGTCTCGACATGCTATTTTCTAAGTGAGTATATCATTACATGTAGAAGCTACGTACCTGTTTAATTCACCTGCAATATTCGGTAAGTGATTATTGATAACTATACATATATCTCATTTACCAATAACTGACAGTATATTCTCTACTCTGTGCTACTGACTAGATACTTCGTTCACTTCGGTTTTAATTTTAATATATTCAAATGTTTGTTAAGTAGTGGGACAAAACTGCAGTGATTTTCGGTATCTAGATTGTAAATCATGCTTTCCAATGGGACAGCGCATACTTAACGCAGCCGAGGCAGAGGGCAGGGGCCCTATTTTGTATCTTCCGTACCGTTCGGTTCTGTGTGGTTTTCTCGGTGCTGACGTCAATTTCGGTTCGATAGCGAAAATGGTTATTTTGTAAGCTTCGTCGGCCTGCTACGGCGAGAAACGGTCACCGAAATTTCGGGAGCTGCACCGAAAGTCGCTGAGGCTTCGTTTCAGTAGGCTTGGATTGCACAGATTAATTGTTATTTTAGCAATGTTGTGTGGTTTTAACTTCTGATAACGAAACATCTGTTGTTTGTATGTAATAAATGATTGAAAAAGTTAATTTTCATGGCCGATTACTAATATTACCAAAATATTTTGTTGAAATTGCTAGGGTTCTAATGTTTAATATAAAGAAGTAGCACTTCTGGATACTCTACTTCAAAAAAATTTATCTTAAAATACGCGTCTTGGAAATGTCTTTAATGCCCCGTTTTCATTTACCCTCCAAACTTCCATATTACGAAAGTGTAGATACGAAATCCATCAAATATGGAGTCACTTCGGTTTTACGGTTCGCAAAGCTGTCGCGTCGTATTTGGCAAATTTTCTTATTAATACTTGAGAATTTCCGAAATATCCACTCCAGATACTACACCGCATTAAAAATCTTCCTAAAATGAGCCATTTTCACCGCAATCTTAAGTCCTGTAGTGCCGATAAGCGCGTTAGCGGTGTATCTAAACGGCACTTGCTAGTGTTTTACCGTACTTTTTCGTGGAAACGTAGTATTTATTACTTACAGAAAACGCTCTTACGACGTTTATGTTAAAATAGAAAGTAATTTTGTGAAGTCAGACAGTGGCATTCATAAAAAGTAACAGCAGTGTAAGTATCCTACAATTATTCCGCAAAGAAGTTAATGGAAACAAAGGACAGCATTCTGTTGTGAAGTTGATTTGGTCGAGTGGATGGCATTCGGCCTGCAGCGCAATGGAGTTGGGACCTCGTGTTTGTGCTGTGAACGGCGTGTTGATATCCGGGAGGTAAGTCGCGCGCTCTCTGCGTTGTTTACCGGCTATTATTCGTGTTTAGAATGATGTGCGAATTTCGATAATGGTTCCGTTACTGAGACAAGATACATTGAAGTTAACCTTCGATAATAAATATGCACGACCAATATCTTTCAAAGTTAAAGACTTTCTTGAGACAGAATTGAAAGTAGGACTTGTTGATATTATTGGTGTTCATTTTAAGATTCTAGCTTGTGTAGTTTATGTGAAGATAAGAGATGCAGAATTTTGTGAACATGTAGTTCATTCTGTTCGAGGTGTCCTAAAGTTCAAACACCGCGATGGTAATGTGGGTAAGGTTTCTGTTTCACATGCCGGATTTGGAATAAGAACAATTCGAATATTCGAATATTTTAAGTGCCTGCTTGAGGATGTTAACGACGTGATTGCTCCATATGGGACAGTTCTGAGTAACTTTGCGAAGCGGTGGTCTGCTGCCCATAAGTTTCCTGTGCTGAACGGCAACTTAAAGTAGATCTTCGGCGACATATCCATCGTACGAGGCGCGTCCAGAAAGTAAGTTCCGTTTGTTTATATAAAACGAACGGGTACAGGTACAGAAAAAATATTGATTGTACAAAAATCTACAACTGTTAAACTACTTTTCTATATAGCTTCCGAAATTTTGTAGGCAATTGTCATAGCATGGCACAAGGTTTTGTGTGCCTTTTTCATAGAATGTTGGAGTAGCCGAGCGGTCTAAAGCGTCTCGCTGCGGAGCGCGCGATTGCTCGCCGTGGAGGTTCGTGTCCTCCCTGGGGCATGGGTGTGTGTGTTTATCCTTAGGTTAGTTTACCTAGGTTTAAGTAGTTTGTAAGCTACGGACTGATGACCACGCAGTTTGCTCCGATAGATTTACAAACATTTGAACATTTTACACAAAATTACAAGGCGGAATTACAAACGGGTATAATGTTACATGGGCTTGTTTTGTGTTAAGAAGGTAGTATAAATGGTAAACAAAGCTTACGGAGAGCGCATTGTCAGCTGTGTTTACCATTTATACTGTCTTCTTAACACAAAATAAGCCCATGTAACATTATACCCGTTTGTAATTCCGCCTTGTAATTTTGCGTAAATTCTGTCACGCAGATTATCTGAAGATGCCCTGCTAAAGGGCGAAACGCGTCATTAATTAATAAAACAATTCGCAATCAAGACGGTTTTTTACTGGAGGAAAATAAAACCGTTGTTGAACAGACCTCAATAATACCGAGGAATCTGTCGAACAGACCTCACGTAATACTGAGGTACCCGATGAACAGCTCTGAAATACTGAGATACCTGATAGTCCTATGGAGGTTGCGATCGACGCAACACAAGCCAGCAAGACCGTCGTTCAGAATGATCAGTCAGCAACAGGGGACACATCCCCAAAGAAAAATCAGAAGCGGTGGTTGGCCCACCAAGGTGTAGAGGATAAAGCGCTGACTCTGTGGGAAAACGCTAAATCAGTGGCGAAGGATTTAAAGGACGGAACTCATGAAATTGCTGCTCAATCCCCAATTTCACGGGGAAAGCAACGATCTGAGGATAAGGCACAAGGTCTTCCCATAAGAACTAGTTGCGTTCAGTTAACAAGAGTGTGCGAAAACCTTTTAGGAAGCAAGAGCAAAAATAAAGTGGGACAAAAAATTGACAGTGGTGGTGAAATCGATGCTTTGCGGTCGTTTGTTCCTATTTGTTCTGGGTTGTTCGTTGAGAATTTTACTCTGTTTTTTATTACAGATGGCGTTGAACCAACACCGTCTGAAGAGAAGGCCTGTGCACTGCCGTGCCACGTCACGTCACGCAGAGTAGGTCGCGATCGCGTAGCTTACTGGCTGTCTGATGGGGCGCAGCCCACCGCCTCACAGCGGCCAGCCAGTGAGCTACGCGATCGCGACCTACTCTGTGTGATGTGACGTGGCACAGCAGTACACAGGCCTTCTCTTCAGATGCTGTTAGTTGAACCGTCTTTCGTTTTCTCTCTTTTGATTGGTTCGTCGGTTTGAACGGGTACTTTGTGAACGTCGGTTTGTTTTGTCCTATTTTGATCGTTTCGGATAACTCAGTTCTCTCGTTACAGAGGGCGTCGAGCTACCATGCCAGCAACCCTCTGACCGAGTGCGCTGAGCAACCGCGCCCTAGCAA
Source organism: Locusta migratoria (assembly GCA_026315105.1). Classification (NCBI taxonomy): domain Eukaryota; kingdom Metazoa; phylum Arthropoda; class Insecta; order Orthoptera; family Acrididae; genus Locusta; species Locusta migratoria. Next base: position 395,927,298 of record CM048755.1, read on the forward strand.
GTTTCGAACCACCGTCTAACAAGTTCGTGCATCACAAACTAATTCCTCGCCTATTACGCTATGGCGAACAGCTGCGAGAGTAATCCGTGATTCTCGAACTATCGATGGCAGGTGGTTTTGATAATTTTCTGTGCGCCATTAATTTGAAATGACAATGCTTGAGCAGGCCACAGTGGCCGAGTGGTCTGCGGCGCGCCAGTCACAGTCTGCACAGCTGCTACGATCTGGGGTTCGAATCCCCCCTCGGGCATGGATGTTTGTGTCGTGTTTAGCATAAGGTAGTTCATAAGTAGTTTGTAAGTTTAGGGACTGATGACACCGCAGTTAAGTCCCTTAAGCTTATCAAACATTTTTTGACAACGATTGAGCTATAATAAGAAAATCATCAAGTAGAGAAAGCAAGGTGGCTTACGCAAAAGAGATTTTGGGGCGTGGGATGTAACGTGACTGATTTCCGAACGCCAAATGTACCCTGTGTTCCGTCCAGGCTATAGTCACTCGTCCGAACGCCAAATGTACGCTACGTTCGTTCCAGCCTATAGTCAATCGTAACCAGTACAGGCAAAGAAAATAAACAGAACTACCAAGGCAAGACACATGATAATATTTTAACGGAAAAATGTAATTAAAATACGGGAGAGATATTAAAATGATAGTTCAAAGAGGTAAAAGTTCAAAAAATAGTATGTTTGTCAAAGCTAAACTCAAACATCATATAATTTTGGCCATTTATTAAAATACGGTCAGAAAGAATATTACGTGTTGGGTGCAAAGATATTACCACAATAGTAGAGTCGTAATCTTATCACCATAATTTTTTTTATTATTTAGATTATTATTTTGGTCCAAAATGTTTGCAAAAAGATATAAAACTACAAATCTAAAGTGGGCCGTAAAACACGTCAGTGCGATTTTTATTGCAGGACTAGTGAACCCGCAATGCTTCGCAATTGATAAATACGTCTGGGAATTGCAGTTGCATCTTAAATTCCTTGTCTCCTCTCTCTGCCCATCTTCTCATCCATTCTCCCTGTGTGCATACCCACTCCTCCCCTGTCTCTCTATCCACAACCTCCTCCCAACTTTCTCTCTCCATCTCATCCCCTCCACCCCCCTCCCCGTGTCTTTATGTCCATTTATGTCTGGATGTTAAATAGAGCATCTTGTAAAAATTTGAACGCAATCGCTCAAGAGCATTTGTGGTATAGTATAAACAAAGACAGAAGCGAAGGAAAGAAAATACGGTCAGAAAGAATATTACGTGTTGGGCGCAAATATATTACCACAATAGCAGAGTCATAATCTTATCACTATAATTTTTTATTATTTAGATTATTATTTTGGTCCAAAATATATTGTTGACTCCCACTTACTTAGGTAGAAATGATCATCAGAATAAAATACTAGAAATCAGAGCTCGAACGGAGAGATTCAGGTGTTCTTTCATCCCGCGCGCTATTCGAGAATGGAATGGGAAACAAATAGTATAAAGGTGGTTCGCTGAACCCTCTGCCAGGCACTTAAATGTGATTTGCAGAGTATCCCATGTGGATGTAGATGTAGATTGCCTGCTGTGCATATGCAGATGAAGTTGGTTTTCTTGTTGTAAATAAACAAAAAGTGAAGTCTGCTCTTGACCTAATACGAAAATACAAGGCATCCTGTGGTGCTACAGTGAACTGGAGAAAATCCGGAGTAATGAATATTGAACGAATGCGAATTCATGTACTTGTCATACGTGATGAGTATATGTTTGTATATCTACTCTAGGTTGGGTTAGATATTACGTTAATTTTTCTAATAATATCCATCACGATCGGCGATTGCCTCATTTTCAGGCCAAACTTTATCATCTTCTAGTCGTTATTTTCCTTAGACGTAAGAGCGTAGTACTTTCAGAAGAGAAAGTATGAAGCTTACGGTATGTATTTATGTAACAGCATTTTACCCATATTCTTACGAATTAGCCTGTGTTCTTAGTTTATGTAGCCCCTAATATGAACAGGAAGGAATACGTTTATTTAAAGAAAAAGAAAAGAAAAAAGAAAAAGAAAAAGAGAAAGGTGTAAAAATTATTTTAACTGCGTACTCGGCAGCAAGGTGCACGTATATTCCCGCAAAGCTTGAGAATTAGCTATTCTTTTTGCATAGCACATACTTTCTCCTTCCTAATGACATTTCTCAGTACCTTACAAAATTGTTTGTAATGGACTTGTTGTCACTCACAACTGTACAACATGGTTGTTCTATATGTATATATGATTACACGAGTTTTATATCTGACAACCAAACGGCATATTTTAATGTTGACGACCCACCAGTACTATCCAACTTGTTACAATATGCATTTCTGCAATAATGTTATAATTTAGTGCAGAGACCAGAAGATGATGTCTATGTACATCGAAACCGGTCGTCTGTTATAAATAAAGACGAAATACCGCGATTTTGGCATTTCATTATTCACAAAAAAAGTACATAAGAAGCATAATGCAAGGTCAAAGACAATATATTAGTCACAGATTTTGTGACAGTACAGAAGAAATCCGTACATTAAGAACATCACCAACGGCAAATTCCCCAAAGCTGATTTTTTTTTTCATTTTTTTTTATCAGTTAAGATGTAGTTCATGCCAATCTGTCTACAAAGGCTAATCATGGAGAAATTATAAAACTACATAGTCTGAATAATTCATAAACTTAAAAGGTGACATTACACACTTCACCTGTATCGGTACATATAATCTCCAACTATAAAACCACAATCCAAATAATTTAGATACTGCTCTTACGATCCTCATAGGAAATAATTGTGACTATCAATCGTTACAGTGTACGAAAGGTACTGCTCACAAAAAGTAATGATGCAAGGAAAGAGATTTTTTGTGAAAATATAACACTGAGCAAAAAACACTAATTCGAATACACTAAGAATTAGAGAAGCACAATTCCCCACGTAAAATATTGTACTCAAACACCCAAAATTTTCCTGTAACATATGTTTCTCGATAGCCCTACCAGTCCTGTCTGCACAACCCCCCACCCCGTCTCTCTCTCTCTCTCTCATTTCCGCTTCCTCTCTCTATCTTTAAACCCACACAAAGTGTTCTCCTCCAGCAGAGACCCCACAGTAACTCTTACAAGATGTTCAAAATTAGTGCCGTACCAAACACAAGTAAAACAATGATAAAGTAAACAAACACAACAACCTAGCACATCTGAATGAGTACGAAGGCGTGTCTAATGAAGCCATTTATTTAATTAAGAGCAGAAAATACGTGTATAGAAAAAAACGATACTTAAATTATGTAAACAATTGCGTGAGAATAGTGTACACAGAACTATCTCAAATAAATATACACCAGGAACAAACACAATGGTGAAAAAGTATAGTTAACATTCATAACCACTAATCACAAAAAGTATTTCGTAACTACACAATTTTTCTTTATGAGTAATATGCACATTACATACTGTCAAAATAACGAAACAAAGCACATAAAGACGATATGTGGAAATGAATCTCTATTAGCAACGCAATTTTCAACTAACACGCTATAGTTACAGGCATTAAGCACGTAAGTGACAACGAACTTTCTCTATAACTTACAAAAATAAATTTGACCCACAGAAGATGACACATATGTTGAAAGGTGGTAAATATTCCAATCTACCACACGGCCGCTCACTATAATAAATTCTTGGATTAAAACTAATAATATCACTAATGGTAACTAATTGGATAAGATTGGAAATCTAAGACAATTTAGGGGTTTGATGTTAACTTTAATTGACGAACGATTTGTCAATATCGCACAGGGCAAATTTGATCCGTAATACAGTTGTCTGAGAGAGAGTTATGCTGTGTATTTGGGGGGCCAGGCAGCCGTCCACAGCGGACGCACAAGCGGAAATACAGTTCGTGGAACCTTTTGGCAGGTAGTGACTTTAGGCAAAACCTTTGTTTCGGTCCGTGGGAGACAGGATGCAATGGGACTGCCCCTAAACTTGTAGGTTCGGTCGACCTGCGATGCAGACCGGAGTGCAGTGCACAGAAATGTAAGTATGAGAACAATAGCCTCTGATGAAGCACCGGATGATGTCACTTCGCGAGGGGTTGGGGAAAGGTGTACAAAGCGGAGCTAGGAGTCAGCAGGACTACATTGTCCATTGATATGAAGTTGGAGCGGTACGCACGGATTCTATACGAGTAGTACTGGTGTGGGTAGTACATTTGGCCACCAACAGAGCTGCAACGGACGTTCAGTTCTCAGCAATGGTACCAGCCTGACGGTGCTGTTTTGCGAGTCACAGAACGCACAAGCGACGCAAACGACAGGAGGCACTGATTCGCTGCTAGATAATTGATGACAGCAGAATTTGATGACACTACGCGGAATGGCCGTGTGGTCTAGGGAATCATGTTACGGACTGAGCGGCGGTGTGCGCGCGCGCATCTTTCTCTCTCTCTCTCTCTCTCTCTCTCTCTCTCTCTCTCTGTGTGTGTGTGTGTGTGTGTGTGTGTGTGTGTGTGCGTTGTCCTTAGTGTAAGTTAGTTTAAGTAGTTTGTTAGTCTAGGGACTGATAACCATAGCAGTTTGGTCCAATAGGTTTTCAAACATTTGAACATTAGAGAATTTGATGGCGATTCCTTGGTTTAGCGGAAGATGGACGGATTGACAGATTTTTTTTTCCTTAAGAGATGGAAGGAGACAGTAATTCCGTGAGTGGTTATTTAAATGGCGCGAAAACGCACAGCGCCGCTTATATTTCGTGAAACATATTCTGGCGCGATTGTGTAGGAGATGGAGCCGAGGTGCGACACTTGAGACGCAGGGTGACTTGAGCGTGAGGAGCCTAGGCTTAAGAAAGACTTGGGTGCAAGACGCCGAGGGAAAACTTGCGCGCCAGACGCTGTGGAGGGGGGAATACTTCGCAAAGTTGAACTCCCAAAGTTGAACTTAAAGCGAGAGCGCTCTTAGTGTTTTAGCATACCTGTCCAATCTTTTAGAAGGTTTGACGATAGTCGATAATCTTGAGTAAGATCTCTGGCAGCTTGACATTTAGAACCAATAACGAGAAAGTAAGTTGCGACTTGGATACATCACTTCTAACAAAAGTTCAAATGTTTGTAGAACTTATGGGACTTAACTACGGGGTCATCAGTCCCTAAGCTTAAAAACTACTTATGAACTAGCTAAGACTAAAGACGGCACAAATATCCATGCACGAGGGGGGATTCGAACCCCCGACCGTAGTGGCCGTGCTGACCGTGACTGGAGCGCCTCAGTCACCTCGGCCACCGCGGCCGGCTCACTTCTAACAGCCAATACGAGCGTGCACCCAAGTAACTGTAGATATACTTTTGTGACGGCACTATAATAGTAAACTTTAGGGGAACTCAGGTCAATCCGCGTAATCTTTCATTATTTTTAATTTATAATTAGGTAACGTTTCTTGTATAAGTAGAAAAATAAGAGAGGATCACTGCTAATCGCTTTTTTACTTTTGTCAGTGTACGCTGACTTAGCCGATGTCTTGGGATAGTGGGACACAGAACGTTGAGGTAGTATAGGCGACATTCTGAGCCGTGGTTATAAAACTGATTGGTGTAACATCCTACGTCGCCGTATGCTGACGACGTTTGAACGGGATGGTGGTGGGTGCCCAACGGATAAGAATTTCGACTTCGGCAGTTGTATAGGAATTCGGCTTCACACGATTGAATGAGGGTGTGTCAGTCTTCAATAGAGGAACTACCGACCGCCCAGCCACCCTTGACGGCCGCGAGCGGCGATACTTCAGGAGGGTCCTCAATAATTACAGAAGGCCAACAGTGTAACAAATCACGTTTCATGCATAAAAAATTTTCTTGAAATGTCTTGGTCGCAATATATTTTACCATTCCGCGTTTCCACACTGGACTCGTATTCGGAAGGATGGTGGTTCAAATCCACCTCCGGCTATCCAGATTTAGGTTTTCCGTGATTTTCCTAAATCACTACAGGCAAATGCCGGGACGGTTCCTTTAAACGGCACGGTCGATTTACTTCCCCCATCCTTACCCATCCGACCGTGATCTCCTTCTCTAATGACCACGCTGTCGACGGGACGTTAAACCCTAAGATTCTTCCATTACGCGTTTCTACAAATCATCATCATCAGATCTTTGGCACAAATAATAGAAACCGGCCGCAATGGCCGAGCGGTCTGCGGCGCGCCAGTCACAGTCTGCACGGCCGTTACGGTCGAGGGTTCGAATCCCCCCTCGGGCATGGATGTTTTCCGAATTTTATTATTAAATCATGGTGGGTCGTTCTCGGGTTGTACGAGAACGCTGCCTGTTCCTCAGGTGCATAGAACTGAGGAATAGAGGTTTAAAATTTTTCATAAGTATTTTCTTCAGTTTGGTTGGCCTGACCGCCCATGGGTCGTGTCGAACTTACCAGCCGCGGCGGAGCGGCCGAGCGCATTGAGGCGCTATGCTACGATGCGCGAGGCAGGTCCCGGCGGGGGTTCGAATCCCCCCTCGGGCATGGATGTTTGTGTCGTCTTTAGTATAAGGTAGTTTGTAAGTTTAGGGACTGATGACTCCGTAGTTAAGTCCCTTAAGCTTGACAAATATTTTTTTAAATAGAAGTACATTACATTTCGGATGCTTACAGTTCGAAATCACTATATTCACAAGGTGATCAAACAAATTATACGCAACATATAGTTAGAAACTTTTTTTAAAAACGATGGCAATTAAAATACATCTTAGTGGACATGCATAACCAAACCATAAACCACAATCGTGGATGTCTAGTCAAGATGTTCGACTATATTCACATGCCAAACTGTGGTGAGAGAGGGGAAACACCGTAACAGGTAAAGTAGGCCCAATAGCCGCCAGATGGCGCAGGGTTAAAATTAAATTTTATTTGAATAGAATTACAATAGCATCATCTTATGCCTTCTGTACTGCTTGCTGACATAGAAGCTATGAAATACATTGCTATATGATGTGTTCAGTCATATGAAATATGTCAGATACCATAGTATAAATAAGTTAAATGTACTACTAGGATTGGGCGAACGAAAAGGGAGGAGTGGGAGGGCAGAAGGATGGGATTGGGCGTGGACAAATACAGCATAAAGTCCACACCAAAATATGAAAGAAGCAAGCATGCTAGACCACTGAAGAGGATGATACAGAGGAAATGATGGGGGAGGGGGAGGAAGTGAGTACAAGTAAATGTAGGGAAGGAAGGAAATGTTACTGACAGCTTCCTTCCCCTGCCCCATTATTACATTTTCGACGTCAGTGCAGTATTAGTACATTGTACAGCATTGCCAAACTGTTTGAATGTTCCTCAATGTCACTATTTGTCTTTACCTTACCTGTGTCACATCGTTTGATCTCAGAAGATGCATATCACTTTCCTTGGAAGGAAACTATTGTTTGTGTTTATTGATGGCCAGTGTTAGTTTAATTCCAACATTAGCTTTCTGGAAAGTGTCATATTTAGTTAGTGTTATTCTTTGGGTGTATGTCTGAGTAGACTATTGTAAAGAGTTTGTTTTTCTTTTCTGAGGGAACATTCCGAGGTATGTAGTGTCTGGTGCTACGCTATTACCTCATATGCTTCCGGTAGCATTTTAAAACCTCACGTAACACGCAAGTGACCTTCAGCATGTTCGTTCCTTGACGTGAAATAAAAGGTGACGACTTTGAGCCGACGCCACCTTTAAGTTAAGAGGTGCCGAAACTTGTCTGAGGAGATAAAAAGAAATGAATTGTGTTTGATGCAATAAGGAGTTTTATTAAATGTTCGAATGTTTGTTAAATTTATGGGACTCAACCGCGGGGTCATTAGTCCCTAAAATTACAAACTACTTATAATCTAACTTATACTAAAAACAATAAAATGTTTGTAAAGCTTATGGGACTTAGCTACGGGGTCATCAGTCCCTAAACTTACAAACTACTTATCAACTAGCTTATCCTAAGGACGGCAGAAATATCCATTCCCGACGGGGGATTCGAACCCCCGACCGTAGTGACCGTGCAGACCGCGACTGAAGCGCCTCAGTCCCCTCGGCCAACGCGGCCGGCCTTATACTAAAGACAGCACAAATATCCATGCCCGAGAGAGTATTCGAACTTCCGACGGGGAACGGCCTCACGAATCGGAGCATAGCGCCTCAATGCGCTCGGCCATTCCGCCGCTGGGAGTCTTATTAAATCAAAGCTATAAAGAATGTCATGAATGAGTTGTGTGACTAGAATGTACCTTTTGTTTGGTTGACTGATGCGTGGAGAAGTTGTCTACCACTCCATGATAGGCTGTGTTTTGTCCTTTTCGGCCTATCTTTCGGGAAAAGATCTGCTCAGGACGTGTGGGATGCGCGGACAGCTACACCAGCTATACTGATTAGGAATACAAGTCTTATTTATTAATGTACACAAAATAGTCAACTTTGTCTGTCTGTCTGTTCTCGCGGCGGCGTCTTCTTGCACGATGCTAGCTGTGCAGTATCTGGTAACTGCCTAGTTCGGAATCGAGTTCGGAGTGCCCTTCCAGACGCATGTCGGCCTAGATAAAGCTGCTTGCAGAGGGCGCGCTTCTGGGTTGCTCTCTCCAGGAGGTGCGGTGCCGGCGTGTGATTGGCTGCCGGTCATCCGCTGCCTTCTTCACGATCGTTCTCGTGCGTCTGGGGTGTGGCGCTGACTTCACGCCACAACATCCCTTCCCCCCCCCCCCAAAGCGCCGGAACGTTGTGGTGTAAGGAGCTCGACAACAGGGGAGGAGGCAGGCTCGTGGACGTACTGATTAGAGTTGTGCACGGCGCTCATTTCAGCCCGCCTAGACGTACGGGATGGAGGCTGGCCCGTCTAGCCCGCCGGGCTGAACGTAGCCAGGCCAGACGCAGCGAGCACACGGCAGCCAACACCACCTAGAAGACAAGGCCTTACAACAGGCCGTGCCACGTCACACTTAGAGGCCCCGGCCGCCATCTGACTGGCCGACCGCTGCGCGGCGGTGGGCGTGCCCCAGCCAACAGCCAGTGAGGTGGCGTCCGGGGCCTCTAAGTGTGACGTAGGCACGGCCTGTTGTAACGCCTTGTCTCTAGGTGGTGTTGCGCCAGCCCGCTGCTCAGCGCCCCACCTCACTCTCTGCTCGGGCTACTCGCCGCTGCAGCACCCAACCCGTGCTGCGGCGCCTCTTCGTTTGCGACATTTTAACTTTTTTATTCCCGAATAATACACTTTCAGTTACGTAATGTACGATTATTTGGATACATAACTGACTTTCTCAAAAGGTTTTTCCCTTATTTCGGAAAAATATTGCCATATGGCAACAGTCATATTTCAGTAGATGTACTGAGTATAAATCGTTAAAGATGTGCTATTATTTTGCAGTAAGTGATACACGGTAGTTTTACCATACTACGCCAAACTTTCCCTATAAATATTCATGGTGAGAGCAGTAAAAAAGGTGCAACAGCTAGCAGGACATAGCAGCTGATCTAAACATCAGAATGGCGGTTCACACTAAACACTACTATCACACACTAAACGCTAGTATCAAGGCGCCTCGGAGGGCATACTGCTGCAATCTGTTGTCGATTTGTCAAACACATAAGGGTATTCATAAGACTTTTTCGGAAGAAAGATCTGAGATGATCGCTTTCAAGAATGGTAAAGAAAAAGGTAGCGTTGTCATATGGCTAAATGGGGATGAAAGGAATAAGATTTAAGGGGAGAGAATGATTCATTCAAATTTTCTGTTACGTGGTTTCTACTGTCAGTTAATAAGTAACTGAAATTATCAAGGAATGCTCTCAACCTGCATTAAATTCCTTTAATTCAGCCAAAATTCATTTCATTTGCGCTGTTTCACATTGAAACCTCATAATTACAAGAATCCATCAACATTAGACATATTTTGCAATTATTACTACCGTCACAAACATTTTTTTCCTAATAGACAAACTAAAAGAAACCTGGCATAATAGGGAATGATATATTTCCCTTTTTATATATTATAATTTGACAAAACTCTGTAGTTCATGATTTAGCTCTTAATATGAATACATAAAATACTGTAATCGATGGCCACATTTAATAGACAACCAAACAAAATAAAAAAACTGGTACTGAAATAATATTTCTGTATTCTGTTGGTCTGATTCTACGCTCTGGAACTAAGGGCACAGTTTACGAGAAGATATTTAGACAAATGAAAACACATTTAGAATTGCAGATTTATTCAAATTATACAGAAAATAATATGACGAGAAACCGGATACTGATCTCCACTTTCTTGCACTACAAAATAAATTTGAATGTTCGCTAAAAGGATCAAGATCAATCTTATCTTACTACAAAGATATAACAGTTTGTTGCCTGTAAAATAAACATCAGTGTTCGCTGAATGGAACTATCTGGGTGTCAGAATCACTCTTTCGTTCCTAGAAACAAAGAAAAAGAACAAAGGATTAATCACGATATATTTTTACGTCGGAACGAGATCTAAACAATTTAAATAAAACACTCCGGGAAATCATAGAGTTTGCACTGAATACAACTTACCAGATAGAAGTTATGCAGAATCAGCAGGTCGTTAACGTTTTGTGGACTGAGTAGCGTTCATTTCTCATTGACAATCAGCCCTGCTCGGCTAAAATTTTTCTCTGCAGACTAGAGGTCTGCAAATCGCCGGTTTCGCTCGCTCGGCGGTGGCGCGCCGAGTGTGTACGCTCGGAGCGAGTGTGTTGACGCTCGAACCAGGCTGCGTGGGGCAGAGCGTGCAGAGGTCGTACAGCGTAGTGCTGCCGCTGTACTCACAACGAAACCTACCCAAGTCACTTTCCGATTTTTATCAAATTTGCATATTTTATAATACATGATAAACTATGGGACATGTAATTTTTTTAGCGGCGGAAAAACATATTTAAGGGGTGAAACGGTACCTCAAAAATTGGGGCTAAAATAGAAAAATGGCGATAACTTAGAGATTAGTGAAGCGATTTTAATGATTGTTGGTATGAAAGTATCTTTTGATAAAAGACAAATTTCATAGATTGAACTCCGTTTAAATCAAAACAATTTTTTGAGCACAAAAATTGGCCGCTTTAAGGGTAGTTGCCCCCCCCCCCCCTAAATGTCACTTCCCCTGCAATGTACCTAGGCCAATTCTTATCAAAAGAAACGTTCATACCAAGAAATCATTAAAATCGCTTCATTAATCTCTAAGTTATCACGATTTTTCTATTTTAGCCCCAATTTTGGAGGGACTGTTTCATCCCTTGAATATGTTTTTCCACCGCTTAAAAATAAATAAATAAAAATAAAAATACGGGTTGCACAGTTTTTCATCCAAATTTCATAAAAATCGGAGAGTGACACTTGGATAGGTTTCGTTGTCAGTCGCTACGGCAGCGGCTCTGTGGCTCTGAGGTGTGGGCTGCTGTTGCGTCTGACGCACCCCCACTAACTAAAGGAACTAAAATCAGTTATGCTGTAGACGTGTATTCCTGCATAGTAGCATGTAACCGCAATATCATTATACTGCAAACGAGTCGAAAAGCTTGTTTTCACTAAATACAACATTTGATAGTAATGTAAAGGATCTAAAGAGAAACTACAGAACGAACAACGTTTTTTTGCAATATACAAAAGTGAAAGTTACCGTACAATATAGTATACATCGAAAAGTAACATTATCCCCAAATTATTCGTTAGTGGCATTGTAATTGCAATGAATTGTTGAAATATCATTGACACTTTGTAGATCGAGTTGAGTTATTCTATCAGAGAACAGGTTCCCTGCCGCACTGAAAGTGCGTTCACTAGGTGCATTTGAGGCGGGCACACAAAATACTGTTTGCCAATACAGCTAGATTAGGAAAGAGAGTACTGTTGCGTTTCTACCATTCAAGCAGATCGTCGTCATCACCATCAATTCGTGCTAAATAAAGGTACACGTCATTGGTGGATTGCGCCTCGCGCATTTCACAGTCTAGCCATTCCAAAAATATGCACTTCATTCTTTTGCCTGGTGCACCCGGGTGACATTCTTCAGACGGCCCTAAATAAATATAACACAAATATCACTGAAACAGCAGGAGCACCATAAATTCTTACAGCTGTGTAAAGTATAGAGTTGGAATAAGAGGATTTAAAACAGGTACAGGATATATGAGGATTAGACCGGCTTATGACCCTGACGACGGAAGAAAGCGCGGATCCTATGTATTACACAAAAGCTTGCATGCGTTCTTTATTATGTAGAGAAGAAAGACGACAGTGGCAGTGGGGAATATATGAATGTTGCAATTGGAAAAATTCCCGTTGAGGACTCACTCGGAAAAGGTAGAGGCGCAGCAACCACGCACAGTGCCAAAATGCTACGGGAATATGTATTAATGAGGTGCAACAGAGAGGGAGATGCACAAAACTAACCTAACGAATGTACTTCAATATCGGAGTATTTATTATCAATATAAAAGACGAACAAAGTATTCCAGGACTTGAGAGTGATAAGAGGAATGGATATAAAATACAATCATTTGCTTTTTAAGACGGCAAGTAACACCTACCACTAAACAGTAACTAACAGACCACAAAATGGGAACAAGAAAGTAAGAAAGATCATGGAAAGTTCATTCAGTAAATGATCTTAGCGCAGAAACTTTATGTTAATCACGTATAATAACGTTTATGGTAAAGTACAAAATGCGAAACTGAATAGCTAGTTCAACTGGATCGAGAGAACAGCTTTCGAAGCACACGGGAAAGGAAACAATTCCAAATTTCTCAGTCAGGATTTATTCTCAAGCGTCTAGTTTGCTCCCGACACTCGCCTTGGACTCGAGTGGCGCTGCGGTGGGCGACCGATTGGCGAGCGGGCAGTGTGGACGGTCGGGCCGGTCGAGCGTGCCCCGCTCGAACGAGCGTGCAGGAAGTCGAGCGCAGCCACACGCCTTGCCGCAAGCTGCAGCACCGACACCTGTCGGTCCTTCAGAGAACGACGTGTATCACGCGATTCGAGCGAGCAACCGAGCGAGTTGCAGACCTCTACTGCAGACGCACTTGTTGCAGGGATAATTAGCACTGACCGAGCTAATCGGAAGAGCCTTGGAAATTTTTTTTCGCGTACTTTCCACCATGTCAACAACTCCGCTGGATCCTCATTTTCACAGTAGCCTGTTGATATGTAGCGTGAAATTTCATGTTCTATGCTGTTGCTTGTCTTGGAAGGATCATCTACATCATCCACCCAGTCGCCAAAACGGCTTTTCTTTGACTCCGCTTGGGATAAACTATCTTCTTTGGCTGAAACTGGATAAAAAGTGCATAATGTACAAAAGATTGCACCCTTTTTTTTTTTGGTTGTTTGCGGCAACCTATCCGAGGAAAAAAACTTGGAAAAATAAGCACAAAAGACACAGAAAAGGACATATCTGAACTGACGCTAGAGTCTCACAGTGACAGCACAACTAAGACTTACCATCCTTTTATGCATCAGACATTCTGCACACAATACTATGCACTTGCTGTCTTCCCTCTTCCTTCAGATTCTTCAAATTTCGAATGTTGGGGCATAAAAATGCAGCGACTAGGTATTCATTACGAATATCAATTTTCTCTTTCAGAAAATATTCTGCCCTTCGCTTTAGTCCTGTGATTTCTGTCTACAATATAAAATAAGATGTTAACAGGAATATCTTTAGTGGTGATAAAATGTTTGCTAGCAAGAAATCAGAAATAATACATACCGACAACTCTGTATCCGGTGAAGCTGACTATGTAGTTTCTGGAACAGAGCAGTGGGAAAGCATATCGTAGTACCTTATCAAAACAAAATGCAGAGTCGGGTGCTTCTTTGTTTGAAGTTCGAAAGTGATGTCCCGAAACTTTCTGAGGAACTGAATTAAAGCGGCAGCAAGCTCCCTATTCCAGCCTTCTAATCGATGTGTTTGATTCCGTTCTGCTAATATAACTGTGATCTCGTCAATGACATTTGCCACAGACTCTATCATGTCGACAACAGTATTCCAGCGGATATCTATCATGGACTTTACCGTTTTGGTGAGAAGGTTACTTAAACCAGTTTTCTTGAAGTAATTTACAATACTCTTTCCAGATGTTATTAATTTAAGTGTTTGTGGCGTAGATTCCTTGAGAAATTTCTCTTCGTCTAACACGTGACGTATCACTGTTGCGATGCAGTGTGCAATACAGGGGAGCCGCTTAAACGGCGAAAGCGCTGACCTGATATTGGCCGCTTGGTCCGTTACAAATGTTGCACCTTCCAGATCTGTGGCAGAAATGTCATAACTTTCTAATTCGGACAGAATTTCTCTTCGAATATTGAGACCAGATTTAGCATCTTCAGCAGGAAATTCCGACGTGCATAAAACGTGCGATTTCATCTGCATTTCTAGGGTCATGTAATGACCAACAATGGTGACGTATTCAGTTTTGGTATACTTATCAGCCCACAGATCCAATTCAAAGGAACATGCGTTGGCTTCTAAACAACATTTGATTTCCTGTTGGAACTCTGTCTTGATTTTTTCAGTTGCCTCAGAAACATTTCGTGAAATGGTAGTCGGATGAGGAAGGACGTCGTTAACGTTTACGCGGCCAAACTTTGCATACTGTGCACCTATGTCTAAGAGGTGCTGACAAAAGTTTCTGAACCCTTCGCCTTTAACGATGTTATAGGATCGGAGGGTCCTGAGCGCAGAGTCGTACACAACTACTGATCACAGTAGATTTTGTTCTTGAAGACACTATTGTGGTGTTTCCCTGTCTCGAGACTTTCTCACTTTTAACACATTTGTGCCTGGATAATGTAGAGGTTGATGACCCCTTCTTGAAGTTGTAAACAAATTCACAAGATTTGCACTGCACTAAACCAACATCTTCGTTTGATTGTGCACAATGCACTGCCGAAAAATATTTCCAAACTGGTGACACTTCATGTTCTCTGGACTGAAGAATAAATTCTTTTGTAAGTAACTTCTCCTTCACTGTTTCCTTGGTTAGAGGACACAATGGCACTGTTGACACTGACACAGATGAAGGTGAAGGTGACAACTGCAACCGGTGACCAGAACACGAGGTTTCCGCAGACTCCATTCTGCACAGGAGGATTGCGAGCTGCACTGACACTGTGGTGCACGCAGGGAGCCCCTCCATGACGTGACAAGAGCCGCGGCGCGTGGCGTGCACCTGGCGTGCACCCAGCGAGCGCCGTCTAATGGGGCAGCGCCTGCCGGACTGTGTGGGGTGGGGTGGCTCGAGGCTGCTGGACGGTGCCACGTGCTCCACTTCTGTGCCAGTGACAGGTTCTAAAAGTCTGCTTTCGTTTTGCGATAGTCCTTTGAGCCCTGCACCCAAGATCTTGTCGAGAAATATCGATGTTACGCTATGTGATGTTTCCTTGGAGTGATTTTAACGGATAGTACTCTAGCGAATCAGTCTGGGTGTCGTAGTAATTTCTCATCATATTTCGGAAGATTAGTTGCCATCGTCAGATGGTGCCTGCAGCAATCAGGAGTCATTTGCAGTTGCCATCGAATCTGCCGAAATGTCAGGGAGAAATTGGGACTTGGTTTGAGAACTACAAACTACACAGAATATATGTATAATTGCGCTCACAGCAGTGCTGAATAGAACTCTCAAGAGAGAGGAGTGGGGAAGTATTAAAAATTTATTGTAGGAGACAGGTGTACGCAATTAATGTAATGAATTTATCCAAAAGTAATAAATATAGAAGTAGAAATATGGAATCTGGTATTCTACAAAGTACAACTGCAAATATTTTTGCCGATTTACATGATTTAATGTTAAAACATTTTGGTACATAGCTACTTAAATACTTTTTTCTGCGCAGGCAATGCTGATATCGAGTTAGTAAATAAAGAGCCAATTTCTCAATAGCAACATTTGTAGTTCTTAACATGGTGGTCACTGCCTAAACCAACCATAAATTACTCTTGTTTAACACTGAATTATGGTTTTTAGCACGCGAATATTTGAAAAAGAGTGCAACTAAGGAAGAACAGTGAGTATGAAAAACCTAAATTTAGGAAAAGAAATATTGCAGGGAAGTATATGTACTGAGAAAACCATTGAAGTAACTGATAGTGTACACCGAAACAGCCGCCCGTGAACAACCGTGCGTTTATGGCGCAATCCTATGGACTGTGCAGCTGCTCCCGGCGGAGGTTCGAGTCCTCCCTCCAGCATGGGTGTCTCTGTCGTCCTTAGAATAAGTTTAAGTAGCGTGTATGCTTAGGGAATATATATATATATATATATATATATATATATATATATATATATATATATATATATATATAATGAAGTAAGCATGCACATCGGGAAATAATGTATCTGATACTTTACTAAGAATGTCAATTTAAACAGATTTGTAGGTTGGTTGGGTAGTTTCTCATTTGAAGGGACCAAAATGCTTAGGTCATCGGTACGGTACCTTTTTGATTAAGGATGGGGAAGGAAATTGGCCTCGCCGTTTCAAGGGAACCATCCCGGTATTTGCCTGGAGTCATTTATGGAAATCACGGGAAACCTAAATCAGGATGGCTGGAGGTGGATTTGAACCGCCGTGAGTCCAGTGTTTTACCACTGTGCCACCGTGAATGATCAAATTTGTGGGCATCGGTATGATCTTCATATACGTAGCTAGAACGTAATTTCTGTTCCTTATATTTACCTTTCACACGATTAAATAGCTGATAAGTGTGTAAGGGTACATTCAAATTGAGTTTTAATCGTTGTATATCGTCATACCTTTCTAGTAATACGGAATGCAGACAGTCGCTAAATTTGGGCGAGGTTTCTTTTTTCTCTATGTGCCTCTGAGGGAACTTCAACTCTCAGTTTGTACCTCCAACGATGCATCAGCTTATGAACGTTAGTTGCATCTGGAGTAACATAATCCATAATTGTAAATGATGAAAACACGAATGAGACTCTTCAGTAATAATTAAATCAATATTTACAAGGCTTATTTAGCTTTGGGGTAGTCTGTAAGGTGTCTTCACATAATTGCAGAGAGGTATGACTACCCTTCACTGGTTTGTATTCCTAGTTGTTTGATACTGATTCAGTTCAAGTAATGAAAATAGACCTACCCATCGAAGACATGAATTTTCGATCGTGATTAGTAGGCTCCTTTATTTACAAATAAATGTCAGTCTTGGTCATTTACATTATGTTATGAAACTTTCCGTGGGGGTTCGACTTACTCCTATAATAACAACTCAGATACAGATATTATCATCGGATTAATCTGTACATAGCATTAAGGGGGAGTCCATAAATTACGTGAGGTGTTTAGGGCGGATAGGGGGTCGACCTGAATATCACCAAATATCGTGCTGAGGCGAGGAGGGAGGGGGTTGAAGGTGATCTCCGCAAATCTTACGTAATTCTTTTTCTACAAGGAACAGTGTAAAACTGCAAGACAACTGGCTTCAGTTAAGTAAAACATGTCCCACCTCTGAAATATGGCAAAATCCAACACAATAATATTTGCCTCGGTTATGCAAACATCAAATAGTGACACAGTAGCCCCTGGAGTGTTTCTCTAATGACACATGACCTTTCTTTACACGAACGGGAAGATGATTTTATTGAAACGTGATACAGACATTTTTGTTCCAGTAGTGACTCTTGAGACCACACATGCGTGGCCATGGACTGAATTTGAATGGATGCTGTTGTACGAATTTTAGTACTTCCTTTTATTTAAGTACTACCTTAAGTACCCGACGCTGATGGGCATTTATTTATTCTAATCGAAGTTTGTAAGTAAAGTACTATCTGCCATGCACCGAATGAAATTTTATGCAGACAGCGAACTTCATCTTGTTTTGAAGGTCAATTGTACAAAATTTACATAAATGGTTCTAACGTAATCAAGTAGTCCTACAGGTTAACGTATTTACTCTAAAATACGCATTTTGAAAAATCTCACGTGAGATTGGGGCGAGAGGGAGAGCAAAATGTCACATCTCACCAGTTCGAGAGGGGGGTTCGAAGAAACGCCAAGATCACCTCACCTAATTAATGGACGCCCCCTAATGAAACGATTACACACACGTTTCACTCAGGTGAATGAATGCTGAGAAACGAAAAGAGTTGAACCTGAAAGAACTAAGATCTGTTCGAACTGAGAGAAACAGTAAAGACAGGTTTCACTTGAAAAGAAAGAGTGAATAACTCATTTAAACTGCAAAAAAACAATGGAATATGTTGATGGTATCTTTGGGATTGTTACCAGTAGCTCGTTTACCAAGTACATAAATAAATAAATAATAAAAAGTACTGTACATTTGAAACACAAGTGTACCAGTCAATTGTTTTCCAATAACCAACTATCGATGTTTGGAGAGCGTATGTTTCTCCAAGAGTCAACTAATACATTGGTTGTTATTGCGTCTATGGCAACCGCCGCCTAAAAAAAAAAAAAAAAAAAAAAAAACACGAGTAAAGAGGAAATGATATGCTACTCAAAATACCCTCGACCACACACGGGTCAGTGGATTTAAGAGTACAGGTGCAGATGTAGCGTTGTTTGCAGCTCCCACTACATGTGTCACGCTACTTATCACTCCGTGTCGGTGGGCGGCCATACCGTAACACAGCAGGAGCGAAGTGCCGGCTGGTAAGGACAGCGCGCGACCCGACGGGCTGCGGGAGCGGAGGGAAAATGTTCAAATGTTTGTTAAGCTTAAGGGACTTAACTACGGGGTCATCAGTCCCTAAACTTACAAACTACTTATGAACTACCTACAACCAAGGACGGCACAAATATCCATGCCCGAGGGGGGATTCGAACCCCCGACCGTAGTGGCCGTGCAGACCGTGACTGAAGCGCCTCAGTCCCCTCGGCCACCGCGGCCGGCTACGCCGGGCTGGCCCAGCGGTCTGCGCGCAGCCCGCCGGCCTGCCAGCCCGCCGGGCCAAGTTCAGCCCGTCAGCCCGCCAGCCTGGCAGGTGAGACGGGCTGGCCTCAGCCTGTACGGGCCAGGCCGTGACTAACGGGCTAGGCGAACCGAAACCAGCGCCTTGCAGGACTCTGGTACTGATGGACCGGAGTCTGTAGCTGCGGAGGCCGAGCCCCGCCATCCGGCCTGAGCTCGCAAGGGAACGTCCTCTGAGAAAACCTCTGAACAGTTCACGTTGACGGCCTGGGGCCCAGATGATGACGTAGACGGTGACGTCGGTGTCGACGTCGGCGTCGGATGCTGCGCAGCGTGCTGGTCCAGGTCCATGGGGATGACAAGGCGAGGGCTCCGTCTCCATGAAGTCGGGCTGTGGTGCCACGGAGATCTGATGCGGGGGCGGCTGGCGAGGTCGTGCGGGCGGCGGAGGCCGCGCGGTCTACTTGTTGCCGAGAGAAACGCAGAAGGATCACAGGGTACACAACAAGGGCGATTTTGGTTGCGGTGCCTGCATACAACTCCGTCAGGTCCTGAAATTTCAAACATGGAAGCACCGAAATATTTGACGATATCACCACGTTCCCATCGTCTGCGACTGACTAAAAACTTCATTCGGGAAAGGATCTGCTCAGGACGCGTGGGATGCGTGGACAGCTAAGCGACCTAGGAAGTTTATTTTATCTCGTGTTGTATGGTACAGCCTGGTTCGCCGAATTTCGCCTACGATAGCGGCGCCTGCTTCTGCTTCGTATCGGCACGCTGAGTTGGGTGAGTTTCGCTTTGGTTCGCGCGTTTGAGTGGCTGAATGCTTGTTGATTGTAAATCCCTCCTCCGACGATGTTCAGTTAGGTTACTTTAAATTTATTTGAAATGGGATGCATTTTTATTGTTTAATAAAATTGGTTCCCCCATTTGATCATGTTTGGCGTGAATAAATAATTTATTGACAGTGAATTTGATCCTTCTTATAAATATTAGTTTAGGAACACCCTCCCTTTTCATTTAAAGTTGTTTTTCACCAGTGCTGAGAACAAATTCAGATACAAATTATCATATTTTTAATTCCGTTGCGTCATTAATGTTCTCTCAGCCACCTTCATGAAATTGTGTAGTTTGCGGTGGTTTGTATGTTAATGATTGTGTGTAACTCTCGTGAACTACGAAGTATGCTGGCCACCGTCTCTTTGTCTTCCTGCTGCTAAAGTAAATTTTGAGTCAGTTCTAAATTCTGGGCCAGGGAACAAGATTCTGTTGCAGAAAGTAGTCAGTAGGTCACGCGAAGCCTTTAGCTGGTTTTACGACCAGAGTTATATGTTTAAAGTAAGCTTTTAACTGGCTCCCTCCAGCCAGAATTAATTTAAAATTAACGGTGGTCTTTCATACTGTCAGATTTAGATGCTTGTTTAATTTTCAGATATTGTTTAGTCGTTTCTAAACTTACACATACACGACACACGCACATTAAATACGTGCAGTTGTGGGACGGCAATGGATTTCTTTTTGTAGTATAATGGTAACATGCGCATTTTGTATTTTCACAATCCCTTGCAGTCACTATTACTGAGACTAATAAAATAATACCTTTTCTAGTTTAATAGCAGTATGCCCAGTTGATACGTAAAGAAATTACTGAATAAAATGCATTATGTCGAAAGGCCTGCTGTTTTTCATTACTTTAATGTTTCCTTGTAGTGTCATTAGTCATTATTTCATAAAAGTTCTGAAAAATAATCACATGGAATATATAATTTTCTAGCAGTTAATATATTTTATGGGAACTATATTCATTAACATGCAAGTTTTTAAGCGCAAAAGTGCTCAGTGTTTCATATAATTGGTGGGAGTGGAGCATAAGTCAGTTCCTTTTTACTCATTTCACCAGGGAACCACCGAATGTAGGAGTAAAAATAATATTCTGAAAGACTTGCTACAAATGTGTTGATGAACATCGATCTGCATTTGAAGCATCAGGCTAGTACCTACAGCAATATGAGTCCCTATATGGATGTATGTTTCCGTTGATTTCCTTGTGGATGTTCTTTTGGTTTGTTATCTCAATTGCAGGAAGGAACCTTAAGGTTTAACGTCTTGTCGACAACGTGCTAATTAGAGACGGAGCTTTAGCTCGGATTTTTTTGGGTGCGGATCGGGAAGGAAATCGGCCGTGTCCTTTCACAGCAACCATCCCGGCATTTTCCTGGAGTGAATTTGGGAAATCACGGAAAACCTAAATCTGGATGACCGGAGGTGTATTTGAACCACTGTCCTCTCGAAGGCGAGTTCACTGTGTTACCATTGCGCAGCCTCGCTCGGTCTGTTATCTTAATGATCCAATGGACAAAGATACACTTTCGTTTCTTACTCTGCTTTCAGCCACTGATAACGGAAGCTATCTAGTTAACATTGTTCATTATACCGAGAACAGATAAAGTTTTTCTTGTTGATACGCAACTATTGTTGCTTAGAGGGGCATATTCTAGGCAACATTTTTGTATAAGCAGGTTGTGATGGAACTTGGCATGTATTCGCTTAGCTGTTTTCATTTACATGTGATAAATAATTCTATCCCACGATTTTTGCGTTAAATAGATTGTGAAGATGTAAATTTCTGCATTTATTAATGCAATTACAGTGGTTGTATGCGCTGAGTCCAAATCCTGTGTTTGTTACATTCTTCTATTTAAACTGGCGCATGGTATTTTTAGACATTAGGTGCTATAGGGATTTGGAACACATCCAGCTACGACAGTTTAAGATTTTTGCCTTCTTGGGCCTCGAAATCAGCCACCCTTTGCGGTGCCTTAACCACTTCGGCCATTGTGTATTCCTCTGAGTCAACTGAAATCATCACCTGTCCCCCATGCTCTTGCTGCTTGAATTAATTTTCTGGGTCACCTTTAGTACTAAGATGCAGTGAGAAGACGGGTCAGGAAAGTTGGGAGAATAGCGTGTTGTAACCTTCCTCCTTAGGGCCAAGAGCCAGCTCCCCGCAGAACGTCAATGGGAGCTCGACAGCTAGTACCGCCATCGTGTTGTCTGGTCTAGCTGAAAGTCGCTTCTGCTAGAATCATAATAATACCCAACCTATTGTGCAGTTTCTTAACCGTCTCTGCTTAGGACAACAGAGGTGATAGCTTTCATTCCGGAAGACAAAATCCTGCCCGGCATTCAGGACAGGGTAAGAAAATTACATTAAGCTGATAAAAATACCTCGACTGTTTAAAAGCACGGAAGAAAGCTGTGAGATACTACATTTTCAGTAGAAAATCCAGAGATGCCAGGAAGTCTTGAGAAAAGTTTCTTTCGTTTTTTTGTGAGAGAACGAACATTCCTTCCTTCTAATTAAACTTATACAGCTCCTGCGTAATAAATAAAAAATCATTATTACAAAGGATTAATCCATTACCATTTATGAAGCGTCACGATCAGCTGCAGCTTTTTAGTCGTGCTATCGATGAGACGTAGTCCTTAACTGCATGATGCATCACACGAGTTCCACGTACTCGTAATGTGACACGTCCATGACCCTCTTCGTTAAACACATATTAAAACTTCTCAACAAAAGGATGAATACTAAAGAAACATTTGTGAAATACCTGTTCTCTTGTGTGAAAGAAACAGTGGAGTTACTAGGAACCTCCTCGTATTCGTAATTTATAGAAGCATACAAACAAATTCGCAAAATGCTCACGATAGTTTCTGAGTTGTTTCAGTCGTAACTGAGCTGCCCACAGATACACCATGTATGGGAACAAATCACTGTGGTCAATTTCAGTTACAGCATGAGTTGTCTGGGCAAGAAGCCACACTGTCGCGTTATGTTTTGTCCGAGGAAATGGCTTGAGGTCAAGTGATCAAATGTTTGTAAAGCTTATGGGACTTAACTACTGGGTCATCAGTTCCTAAACTTACAAACTACTTATGAACTAACTTATACTAAAGACGGGACAAAAATCCATGCTCGAGGGGGATTCGAACCCCCGACGGGGAACGGACTCGCGCATCATAGCATAGGGCCTCAATGCCCTTGGCCGCTCCGCCGCGGTAAGAGGTCAAGTGTAAGGACGCGTTGGACAGTCAGAGTGATGGGAGTAGTCCTATTAATTAGCGGTACCATCTCCTGACGCAGGTTCCACACTGTGCTGACATTATGGCAATGAAAGCGCTGCCGGCCGCGGTGGCCGAGGGGACTGAGGCGTTCCAGTCACGGTCTGCACGGCCACTACGGTCGGGGGTTCGAATCCCCCCTCGGGCATGGATATTTGTGCCGTCCTTAGTATAAGGTAGTTCGTAAGTAGTTTGTAAGTTTAGGGACTGATGACACCCGTAGTTAAGTCCCATAAGCTTAACAAACTTTTGAACATTTGAACACTGCAAGCAGTGCTGCTGTCGATCCGCCTGGGCTGGTGGACTGCAGGTCCACCGTCCGGTGCACCAGAAACGCCGTGTAATGTCCAAAGAGCATGCTGCGGCGCTAGTCTTGAAGACCTCATGCCTCCACAAAAGCCAATAAACCGGTTGTGAGATCGATCTGGAAATGAGACTTGGCACGCTCAAAACCAAAGCCTATAAGTAAATAAAGATGTTAATAAGGTCGAACTTGCGATGAAGGTGTAGCTTCCGTGTCACGAAAATCCGTCAGACCCTCGTAACAGTAGCAAGTATCTGACGTTACGATCTGGCCTGCATCCTGTAACACCTCGTTTGTATTTCAGTTAATATTTTTAATTATTTAGGGACCAGTAGTCAACTTTCGTAATGGGAAAGTTAGAACTATTGTGAATATTAATTTAACAGTAGGTCAAAGTGATTACGGGACTACCAGCATGGAGTGCGAATAAGATCGTAGTTATTTGTTCCGTGGGGTCATATAAAAGCAAAATTTCCGCATTGTTAAAGTCGGTCTCATGTTTTAGCCGAATAAATCGATGAAATGTGTGTGATACGCGTTACTATACTCTATTAATGGACTTTGTACGAAAGATTTGCCGGTCGCGGTAGCCGAGGGGAGTAAGGCGCTCCAGTCACGGTCTCCACGGCTACTACGGTCGGGGGTTCGAATCCCCCCTCGGGCATGGATATTTGTGCCGTCCTAGTTCGTAAGTAGTTCATAAGTAGCTTGTAAGTTTAGAGACTGATGACCCCGTAGTTAAGTCCCATAGACTATACAAACATTTGAACATTTTGAACGAAAGATTTAGTACCGCGTAATAGTTTTGTGATTGGTACTAACAGTATCGAAATCAGTCATTACAATCGATACTTAATATCAGTCGAATGATTGTGTGCTGGTTTAGGCGTGGATTTGACTTGATAATTATAGAAACTATATTTTGGGACTTGATCGAATTTATCTTGGATATTAGGAACATTTCATTCATATAATTACATTCAAAAGTGACTGAATATATTCGAAGTATCTAGAAAAAGTTACGTGTGTGTACGTTAATTTATTTACATAATATTATCTTTGACTGAACGAACTAACGCGTGTAAACACTCGATCAGACTGTTTCCACAGTAATTTGACATGCAGTAATATTAAGTGCAGTACTTTCAAGTTTATGAACTACATAATATTATTCCAGAGCGTGAAATGTAATCAGAAACTTTTAATTATGCAGATCTCGCCGTTTTATGTACTGTTTGATGGATGTTAGACTTTTGCTAGGCAACGCGCTTGTTTTCTCTGGATATAATTTATACAGTAAATTACGGATATAAGTAGTGGAGTCTAATACTATTTAAATCCAAACCAGTTTACTAAAAGAGGGAACAGTTAGTTAATTTCGATTCCGAGAAAGCGCTTGTCGTGGTATTCCTGCCAATGGAAGCATTAATTTAAAAAGTGAACATTAACAGCCGGGCATATCACGCTTCGTACATTGGTTTATGTGTGGTTTAACAAGAGGAATGCCACAATCCTTTGGGGCATGCTACAATATCAGGACAAAGATTTTGTGATCTCTAACGATACGACACCGCCGCAGGTTACACTTCAGATTTTGTCTTCCATTTGGGATCAATACAGTTTTCCTGGTGTTGAGCTTAGCACCCAATACTTGCTGGTATAACCTCAAAAGTGGACCGATATACTCCACATCATTTCTGTGCCCTACAAAAACACATAAGTCATCAGCATACGCTACACACGTGCGGCCTACAATTCTCAACAGCGGATCAAATCACCGTCACAAATAACAGCGACAGGGGCCAGCCTTGGCGAACTTAGTGACAAATACCAATCGCCTTCGTTTTCTAACCATTAATAACGACAGTGGAGTAGACTCCTGAGAAATTGTTCTACATCACCTAGAGAAACTATGGTCCAAACCCCATCTTCTCCATAACTTCCAGCAGATACATAAGACTAATACGATCAAATGCATTTGCAGAATCAGTCGTTATAATGCCTTCTGAT
Source organism: Locusta migratoria (assembly GCA_026315105.1). NCBI lineage: Eukaryota > Metazoa > Arthropoda > Insecta > Orthoptera > Acrididae > Locusta > Locusta migratoria. Next base: position 395,952,691 of record CM048755.1, read on the forward strand.
AGCAAATGTTCAAATGTTTGTGTAGCGTATGGGACTTAACTATGGGGTCATCAGTAGCCTAAACTTACAAACTACTTATCAGCTACCTTATCCTAAGGACGGCACAAATATCCATGCCCGAGGGGGGATTCGAAACCCCGACCGTAGTGGCCGTGCAGACCGTGACTGGAGCGCCTCAGTCCCCTCGGCCAGCGCGGCCGGCCCTTCTGATAGCCTGGACAACGCTGAATAAGCGACGTCGTCACGATGTGCCAAAGCTACGTGAAAGATAGAGCGTGATTTTCCTAAATCGCTCCAGGCAAATGCCGGGATGGTTCCTTTCAAAAGGGCACGGCCGGATTCCTTCCCCATCCTTACCCAAAACTCCGAGCGTTAACTCCGTCTCTAATGACCAAGCTGTCGACGGTACGTTAAACCCTAAGCTTCCTTCCTTTTGAAAGACAGAGCGTCGCCTGGTGCGATATTATTGGTGAGGACATATTACTTTGTTCATCATAAGTTTCATCTGATCAACAACACTTCTTGCCACAAGCTTGTAGTCACATAACATGTCTTCTCCATCTTGAGAATCAAAACAACTCGACCACCAAGTAATTGCGGCTAAATAGCGATGCCCTCAGAATCTAAATGTTCAAATGTTTGTATAGTCTATGGGACTTAACTACGGGGTTATCAGTCCCTAAACTTACAAACTACTTATGAACTACTTACGAACTAGGACGGCACAAATATCCATGCCCGAGGGGGGATTCGAACCCCCGACCGTAGTGACCGTGAAGACCGTGACTGGAGCGCCTTAGTCTCCTCGGCCACCGCGGCCGGCCCTCAGAATCTAATTAAACATAGCTGTAATCTTTTGCAGAATATATCCCAGAATGTTATGTAAAATTCCGTTTAGGACACCGTCAGGTCCCGACGATTTGCCCTTTGAGCAACTGAACGATATCGTTAGAACGTCTTGTTGCGATACCGTCCCACACCATTCTGCACAGTCTACGTCAGATTAGGAATCCTAAAGTTCCTGCAACAAAAGTCTTGTAACTTCCAAGTCGTTGTCGAACGAGCAAAATAAAGTCGTAAAACATTCTGTCACACGTTTGACAACCTCAGCTTGCTGTGTGAGTTGGTCTGCCGCATCAGTAACAAGAGCTTCAATACGTTTGAGGCGGGCCTGTCTCTTTTTCCTTGCTAGATGATTGACGAACGGTTTCTCAGCCACAAAGGGGTACTGTGTACGGCTCCTAATCACGAGTCCTCGTACCCTTATGCTATAAATCCCAAGAGTTTCGCTTTAATTTTTTTTTATCAGTAACATCTAGGGGAGCATCACTCGCATCCTGTAAACATGGCTGGTGTAACATGTCTGGGTCATCAGTCCCTAAACTTACAAACTACTTAAGAACTACTTACAACTAAGGACGTCACAAATATCCATGCCCGAGGGGGGATTCGAACCCCCGGTCGTAGTGGCCGTGAGAACCGTGACTTGGAGCGCCTCAATCCCCTCGGCCACCGTCCTTAGTCTTAGCTAGTTCATAAGTAGTTTGTAAGCTTGGGGACTGATGACGAGGTTGACCCCGTCGGGCTGTGTTTCACAGATGTGGCATAGCTGATCTTTGCTACACGTGACCGGTCTCCTACTTCCGATCAAGTATTTCGCAGCCACCTTTAAGAAGCTGTCAGGCTGTTACGCAGTACGGCGCCCTCGCCGACCTACTTGCGTCACCTGAAGCTTCGCCAAGCCGCTCCACTTTATTTGCTGAAATCACAAACGTTCTTGTCCTGCTCTACTTTAAGTCACACTCCTGATTTCAACACAGAACCGCTTCCATGACCAACTTCTGCGTTACAGTTCACTTACCACTCGTTAACTTTTCATATTAGCCGCGGTGGAGTAGCCGAGCGGTCTAAAGCGTCTCGCTGCGGAGCGCGTGGTTGCTCGCCGTGGAGGTTCGAGTCCTCCCTGGGGCATGGGTGTGTGTGTTTGTCCGTAGGTCAGTTTACCTTAGATTAAGTAGTTTGTAAGCTACGGACTGATGACCACGCAGTTTGGTCCGATAGAATTACAAACAGTTGAACAATTTTCATATTATGTCTATATTCTCCCTATCCCCTACACTGGTAAAGTCGTAACATGCTCTTTCTGCAATATCACGCCTCCCAGGTATAGCCCTGCACTAATTTATGCGACAGGGGGTTTGGCATACACAGTCCAGCTTTTATGTGTGGAGCCACAACCGCCCTGCTTCTCAAATGTTCAGAGGTTCAAATGTTTATAAAGCTTATGGGACTCAACTGCGGGGTCATCAGTCCCTAAACTTACAAACTACGTACGAACTAGCTTATACTAAAGATGGCACAAATATCCATGCCCGACAGGGAACGGCCTCGCGCCTCGTAGCATAGCGCCTCAATGCGCTCGGCCGCTCCACCGCGGCCCATTTTTCTCAATAAGGTGCTCCCATGCATCCTTAATTTTTGTAGGAATTCCCTCTTCAGAGAGATAACTCTTATTAATTTTCCAGATTGACACAGGATGCAGTGGATGACAAGCCTGCAGTGCCCCCATACAACGAAGTCACAGTGGTTGCTCATGACAACGGGGTGTACCACTACGCTCTGTATAGCAGGTTTCTACTGTTGGGAAACATACAGGCGATGGCTCCTGCTTGTACCTTCAATATATAAATGGGTGCACTGGGTGGTGGTAGGAAAAATATACGCCAGGTAACCAGGAGGTCCGTAGCATATAAGAGGCCAGCTAATTCTCCACATTTTATCTGTGTAAGATCTAGGTCTTCGTTTGATACAATTAAAATCTGCACCTAAAAGTATTGGTCTGGTTTTAATCAATAAGAGACAGATATCCGGATTAAAAAAGTCGACCCTCGCACGTATTTCGTCCGTTCCCGACAACTCATAAATATTAATAAAGTGTATCCCATTTATTGTGCTCGCTGTGGTGTGATCACTATATAGAAGCGGATCATTTGTGGGCAGCATCCCAGATTTATATAAAATTGCATTGCCACGATTGTTAGTGGTATCATAATTATAAATGACTTCATAGCCCGGTAAAATTTTTGAGGCGGAGGCAAATGCTTCTTGAAGGAACACCACATAAAAGTCACCAAGTTATAAAAAGTCAACGAGGAAGGCCCATTGCGCACTGAAGTGATACATCTACATACATACTCCGCAATCCACCGTAAGGTGCGTGGCGGAGGGTACACTGTACCACTACTAGGCATTTCCTTTCCTATTCCTCTCCCAAATAGAACGAGGAAAAAAAGAATGCCTATATGCATCCGTACGAGCCCTAATTTCTCTTATTTTGTCTTTGTGATCACTACGCGAAATGTAAGTAGGCGGCAGCAAGATCGTACTACACTCAGCTTCAAATTCCAGCCCTCTAAATTTCCTCAAGAGAATTTCACTAAAAGAACGTCGTCTTTCCTCCAACGATCCCCAACTGAGTTGCCGGAGCATTTCCGTGACACTCGCGCAATGGTCGAACCTACCGGTAACAAATCTAGCTGCTCGCCTCTGAACTGCTTCTATGTCTTCCTTTAAACTGATCTGCTGCTGGAACATTGATATTTAAAGTTAGTACTGAGAACACGGTCATTATTAAGACATGAACAATACCATGAAACAGTTTAAATGGCAGATATAAATGACAAATAGCTAATGAGCAGTTATTTCAAATGAAAATGGGAGAGCACCATAAAGGTATAAAACTTGGGACCACAGTCATTAAATATTTCTTTGCGGAACACTGCACTGCAATTAAGTAATTCACTAGGATACATTAGTTTTGTGTCCCAGCCTCGTCGCCGCTTTTGTGTCTCGTTTCCATCGTAGGTGTCGGTGGCCGAGTAGAAAGACCGACACAGGAATAAAGGATGCACGCTTGTGCAGGTAGGAGGTGACCAGCCAGTGGGACAGCAGAAACTAGAAACACTAGAGTAAATTAGAACGAAATATATATATTTCTTAGAGACTTAGTAATACTTAACTTTTACATAGCTCAGTACTGCTGAGTGCTGATACATAGTTGAGCTAGATGCCTGTCTAGTGCCTATCCGTAGCCAAGTCTTCACTGGTGCCTATCTGATTCCGGAGTGTTAGCTGGTTCCTATCTCAGTCCCAAGTGAACGATGTCGTTCAGTGGTGGCCACGAGCGGAGTTGCAGCAGAGGGCGCTCGTGGCTGACGTCGTAAGAACGCCGCGCCGTGCGTGCATGGCGGCGCGCGGCGGAAGTAGGTGGCGCGCACTTTAGACTTGTGCGACACCACAATTAGCATCAACATTCTGAGACATTCTGTCCCCCACTATCTCCCTTTGACTGAAAAGATAGGCACTTGCCTTCAGCCGGCTGTGCTGGCCACACAGCGCCTGATGCTGTGTTTGCTTCCCCTGGCCAACACCGCCTAGAGAGAAGGCTGCGGCGCTCTCGTCTGACGTCACGCAGTGTAGGCATCGTTCGCGTAGCGGACCGTGCCCCAGCGACCAGCCAGTCAGCAACTCTAACGATGCCTACTCTGCATGACGTCACACGAGGTCGCCGCGGCCTGCTCTCTAGGTGGTGTTGCCCCGGTCCAGTAGAGGCTGACGTCACAGACAGTTTGGGCGGTCACTGTACCAGCTGTTCACTGGCCTGCTCAAGTCTTCGTTTTATGGCTATGGCTTTCTATTCCCGCGCCGTATTGAATTGCTACTTAAGTTTGGCTGTATTTCTCTAGGCCCTAAGGCCCTTATTACACAAGGCCGCCAGAAACGCCGCCGGCCGCGGTGGCCGAGGGGACTGAGGCGCATCAGTCTCGGTCTGCACGGCCACTACGGTCGGGGGTTCGAATACCCCCTCGGGCATGGATATTTGTGCCGTCCTAGTTCGTAAGTAGTTCCTAAGTAGTTTGTAAGTTTAGGGACTGATGACCCCGTAGTTAAGTCCTATAAGCTTTACAAACATTTGAACATTTTGAACAGAAACGCCAACGGCGGCGCTGCCTTATTACACTAGGCCACCAGGCGACACAGCCAACTACGCCGCCAGCGGCGCAGCTAACTGTTCTTCCGGCTAGAGTAGTTCTCGTCAGTCGACCAGTCTGCTATTTTCTGTCTTCCCCCTCATTCTTGTCGGCGCTCGTGAAGTGTCTAGTGCTATTCAGATTGAAAGGAGGGAAAGTGTAGACATAATTAAACATGAAATCATGAAGCTGCAAGAAAGCCTGAATGAATGCCAGAAGTTATACCTTGAATCAATTTTCAAAAAAATGTTCAAATGTTTGTTAAGCTTAAGGGACTTAACTGCGGGGTCATCAGTCCCTAAACTTACAAACTACTTATGAACTACCTACAACTAAGGACGGCACAAATATCCATGCCCGAGGGGGGATTCGAACCCCCGACCGTAGTGGCCGTGCAGACCGTGACTGAAGCGCCTCAGTCTCCTCGGCCACCGCGGCCGGCAATCAATTTTCTTTCGACGTATTAGGATATAAGTATTGAACTAAAATATTCATAAGCTTCAAACGTTAACCGTTTTCAGTAGTAATTAATATTTCGTAAAGCAAATGAGTACATAAATTACAATTTATGTAAATGTTCAAATGTTTGTAGAACTTATGGGACTTAAGTATGGGGTCATCAGTCCCTAAGCTTACAAACTACTTATGAACTAGCTAAGACTAAGGACGGCACAAATATCCATGCCCAAGGGGGATTCGAACCCCCGACCATAGTGGCCGAGCGGACCGTGACTGGAGCGCCTCAGTCTCCTCGGCCACCGCGGCCGGCACAATTTATCTGTTTACTTGCCTCAAAGTGAGTACGAGGTTTTTTTTTTTTTTTTTTTTTTTTTTTTTTTTTTTTTTTTTTTTTTTTTTTTTTTGACAGAAACTTTCTCATTTTCGAATCTTTATCGGTAATATCTTCCGTTATTAACACAATAGTTCAAAGAAAGACGATTTAGACATTCGTAAGTAATTGAAAAACATTTTGTCGTCTGAACACAGTTCTTCAAAAAGAGTACACTAAAACCCTTTAGCCGGCCGCGGTGGCCGCGGGGACTGAGGCGCTTCAGTCACGGTCTGCACGGCCACTACGGTCGGGGGTTCGAATCCTCCCTCGGGCATAGATATTTGTGCCGTCCTAGTTCGTAAGTAGTTCATAAGTAGTTTGTAAGGTTAGGGACTGATGACCCCGTAGTTAAGTCCCATAGCCTATACAAACATTTGAACATTTTTAAAACCCTTTATATTCCCTTAACGACAACATAGTGTATATTCTTTCGCCTTTACATTAAAAGTACAAGGAGGAGCATATATGGATACTCGTTGCATGTTTTCTCATCAGTAGTGCACACTGCACTGTAGACTGACCACGCGGTGGCGAAATCGAGTGGGGGTGGCGATACTGGCTGCGCCGCCTGGCGGCCTGGTGTAATAGGCTCCGTATGACGCAACACCCCGCCACGCTCCCCAGCCGCCAGTGGCTGCCGTCTTGGTCGCGGGGCACGGCAGCCAGTTTGTGGCGGCGCCACCGGCTGCCCTAGTGTGCTAAGCTCCGTAACAGGCAATGCCCGATGACGAGCGCCGCCACTGGCGGCGCGGCTGGCTGCGCCGCCTGGCGGCCTAGTGTAATAACGCCCTAACTGTCGGCACATAGCTGACACTATATGACGAGATATGACATACGTTCGCACTCCCTTCGAATTTGTACTCTTACAAAAGTCAACGTGTCTTGCAAATTTCAGTTTTTGCTCGTGCTTTGTTTTTACACTGGCGCCGATTCTACGGCCAGCGGCTACCCCGCATCCTTTCCTTTGTTACTCTTAAAAGCTTCCTCACTCCATCTGCCGCTGTGATGGACTGGCTGCAGGTAAAGCGTGGTATTTCCCGAGTGCCCACTTCCAAAAGAAACGCGGCTTTTCGCTTCCGCCTGCAACTCAGCAACCTGGTTGGTTCCATCGAATAACACTCAATTCAAAGTTTCACTCACCTCGTGACGATTCTCTTCTTCAGCAATCCATCCAGTGCTGACCTGACTAAAAACAAGAACCGTAATTCCACTGTAAAAAGCTGTGTAGAAAACTAGGTGGAGATTCTAGTTTTCATTCAGTTGCTTTTTTTTTTTAATTTTTATAAATGTTGTGATCTATTGCATTAAAATGATGTTAACACGGGATTTTGTAAGATGTAATTATTATTTTTAAAGATTTCTCCACGATACAGTTCACTGCCAAGCCCGTGATAATGACCAATAACAGCAGCGGATTAGCCGTGCGTACTGGGGCGCCGTGCTGCGGTGCGCGCGGTCGTTTGCTGTCGGGGGTTCGAGTCCCCCCTCGGTCATCGGTGTTTTTGTTGTACTTAGGTTATTTTACCTTATTTTACGTAGTTTGTAAGCTACGGACTAATAACCACGTAGTTGAGTCCGTTAGAATTACAAACATTTTAACATTTTTGAATGACGAAATAGTGACACCAACACTCCACATTCACTAGTAAAGCAATTATGGTAATTAATTTATCCTGTCGCCAAAAACGTTCTTAAAAAAGGTGTTCATTTTAATATGCTCGCAAAATGCTGCGCAAATCAGTCCAGATAAATTTTCACACGTTCTTGATTAGCGTAACACGCCACGCAGTTTCAATGTTGCATAATATCACAATTTTCATAAAAAAAAGGCGGAATTTCACTACTCGGCTGTCCATATGATATACTAAGCATTTTGATACACTTCTTAATCCAACAAACGAGCACGTTCCGCAGAATAGTTCCAGTAAGTTCGGAGCACAATAATGGAGATGTTAACAATTCCGTGTATAAACTCCGACTACTCTCTTGCACCAAAGCATACGTGAAAGTTCCCGAATGAACGCGCGTAATGCTGTAATCTGATTGGCTGAAGAAATTGGTAACCAATAATATCCCACAGAAAGCCCGCGCAAACCCGCGCTTTCCAAATACGCCCTATCAAAAACTGCCTACATTCCAGGACTATCTGCTGAAAAAATGTTCAGGAAATATTAAGTAATAAAATATCCATGACTTTAAGTAATTAACCAAGTTTACGTGTACTGCCTGTTTCCTTGTTACCATAAACTGACGGAAAATTTATATTAAATTTCTCCATTAATATTCTCATACACACACATATGGAAAATACCTTTCAAACGTGAGACTACATGATTATTTATCAACTTCTATTTGTCAGCTCACTATCACATCTACCAAAAATTCATATACATGGACCTGAACACAAAACTGTAATTAAATATTATTGTCGTTGTTATGGTCTTCAGTCCGGAGACTGGTTTGATGCAGCTCTCCACCCTACTCTGTCCTGAGCAAGCCTTTTCATCTCCTCATAAGAACGGCAACCCACATCCACTTGAATCTGCTTACTATACGCGTCTCTTGGTCTTCCTCTGCGATTTTTACCCCACACACTTCCCTCCAATGCTAAATTTACGATTCCTCGATGTCTAAGAATGTGTCCTACCAAGCGATCCCTTCTTTTGGTCAGGGTATGCCAAATTTCCTTTTCTCACCAATTCTGTTCAGTACCTCTTCATTAGTTATGCGATCTACCCACCTAATCTTCAGCATTCTTCTGTAGCACCACATTTCAAAAGCCTCTATTCTCTTCCTGTCCGCACTGCTTATCGTCCATGTTTCACTCCCGTACAAGGCAACACTTCACACAAATGCCTTCAGAAAAGACTTCCTTAGACTGAAATTAATATTCGATGTTAGCAAATTTCTCTTTTTCAAAAATGCTTTTCTACCCATTGCCATTCTGCATTTTATATCCTCTGCACTGAGACCATCGCATGTTATTTTACTACCCAAGTAACAAAACTCATCTACCACCTTCATTGTTTCGTTACCTAATCTAATTCCTTCAGCATCACCTGATTTTCTTACACTGCACTCCATTACCCTAGTTTTGCTCTTGTTTATGTTCATCTTATATGCACCTCTCAGCACACTGTCCATTCCGTTCAATTGCTCTTCCAGGTCCTTTGCTGTATCTGACAGAATTACTATGTCGTCGGCAAAACACAATGTTTTTATTTCATCGCCCTGAACTTTAATCCCTATTCCAAATTTCTCCTTGCTTTCCTTCACCGCCTGCTCGATGTACAAATTGAATAACATCGGAGAAAGGCTACAACCCTGTCTTACTCCCTTCCCAACTGATGCTTCCCTTTCAAGCCCTTCGAGTCTAATAACTGCGGTCTGCCTTTTGTACAAGTTGTAAATAACTCTCCTTTCCCTGTACTTTACCCCTGCTGACTTCAGAATTTGAAAGAGTGTATTCCAGTCAACATTGTCAAACGCTTTCTACAAATCTACAAAAGCTAAAAATGTAGGTTTGCCTTTCCTTAATCTATCTTCTAAGATAAGACGTAAAGTGAGTATTGCCTCCCGGGTTCCTACGTTCCTCCTGAATCCAAACTGATATTCCTCGAGGTCGGCTTCTACCAGCTTGTCCATTCTCCTGTAGATAAGTCGTGTGGACTTTGAAATATTGCAATAAATGTTCTTTCAATACATTCAATTGTTCAACTGAATACGGCCTAGGCACACGTCTGCAGAGTGCTGCCCTCTGTCTTTCAAAACTAACACTACGTAAATAATGAAATGAGCGTATGGCTTTCATGGCCGGGAGATCCCTTGCGGGATTGTTCGGCCGCCTTAGTGTAAGTCTTTTTATTTGACGCCGCGTGGGCGACTTACGTGCCAATGCTGATGAGATAATGATGATTAGGACAACACACAACACCCAGTCCCCTGCCGGGGATCGAACCCGGGCCTCCTGCGTGGTAATCAGCGTGGCTACCGCTGAGCTACGGAGGCGGACAAACACTTCGTACTCAGTCTCCTAGACGGTAACAGATGTTGCGCTCCTGCACACATGACGCTGATCGACACTCGGCCGTCCGCTTCACTCACCGGCGCAAAGCAAGCGGAAAAAAAAAAAAAATTACCTGCCGGCCGCGGTGGCCGAGGGGACTGAGGCGCTCCAGTCACGGTCTGCACGGCCACTACGGTCGGGGGTTCGAATCCCCCCTCGGGCATGGATATTTGTGCCGTCCTTAGTCTTAGCTAGTTCGTAAGTAGTTTGTAAGTTTAGGGTCTGATGACCCCGTAGTTAAGTCCCATAAGATTTAAAAAAATACCTGAGATAAATACAGTTACAGGGTAGTGCTTACTGCTTAGCCGCAACGCTACACGTCCCCATTCCATGCCGAGTACTGTGTGTTTCTTTGGGAGTCTCGAAACATGTAGTGTTTTTAGACGCCCTGACAACTACAAGTATAGCAATTACTGAATCTGACTGCCAACACAAATACCATGTGTGGGATATCAAATTAATCGGAATAATGTTGTGGCTCTGTGCACATTAAAATGGCATGTAAAGAGGTGAGAAATTCTTGACTTCTTACACCTGCAATAACGAGATAGGAGGATATGTGTAACTTTAAATCAATGCCCTCATTACTCACGGAGCTATTAACCGAATTTTTCATTCGTTATGACTGTATGGCTATAAAGGACAGCAAGGAGAAATTTGGAGAAGGAATTAAAGTTCAGGGTGAAGAAATAAAATCATTGCGTTTTGGTGATGACATAGTAATTCTGTCAGAGAGAGCAAATGACCTGGAAGAGCAGTTGAACGGAATGGACAGTGTGCTGCAAGATGCATATAAGATGAACAATAACAAGAGGAAAACAAGGGTACTGGAGGGCAGCCAAAGAAAATCAGGTGATGCTGAAGGAATTAGATTAGGTAACGAAACAATAAAGGAGGTAGATGAGTTTTGTTACTTGGGAAGTAAAATAACAAATGATAGTCGCAGTACAGAGGATATAAAATGCAGAATGGCAATGGGTAGAAAAGCGTTCTTGAAAAACAGAAATTTGTTAACATCGGATATTGATTTAAGCCTAGGGAAGTCCTTTCTGAAAGTATTTGTGTGGAGTGTTACCTTGTATGGGAATGAAACATGGACGATAAACAGTGCGGACCAGAAGGGGATAGAGGCTTTTGAAATGTGGTGCTACAGAAAAATGCTGAAGAATAGGTGAGTGAATCGCGTAACTAATGAGGTGGTACTGAACAGAATTGGGGAGAAAAGGAATATCTGGCATACAGCAAGCAGATTCAGATAGATGTAGGTTGCCTTTCTTATGTGGAATTGAAGAGGCTTGCGAAGGATAGAGTATTGTGGAGAGCTGCATCAAACCAGTCTCCGGACTGAAGACCACAAAAACAACATGACTGAATTGTACCATATCGTGTCAACGTGCACATTAGGCACTTCCTTGGGCTTTCCGGCATTACATTAAACACACACAGAGTGTCTAGAAGGGATTTTGTACATTACCCACCTGGTTGTCTTCGACTTTAAATTTACTGACTCCATCGGTTTTCTGTATTAACTTGTCACAGTCTTCACCGTCATAGAATTTCTGAAATAGTGAATACAACAGAAAATCAAGCTGAAATGTATCTACTAATTTCTCCGGTATTTTTAACGTCTCAAAAAGTCACTCATATATTTCAAAGGCTGCCGACCATTTGGCACGATTATCAAACATGCATTGCATGGTGACTGTTCTGCTCATTGTAGACATTACTTGCACATCTTTAAAAAACCACACAGCAAACTGTAAACCTCGAACAATCGATGCTTGCTCCCTCCACTCGCGTAGCTCGGTGATGTAAACAAAACAGCAGTGGTGTAACATCATCAAAGGCTATCCAGGCACGCTACCCCTCCTGTCTGAACTTTGAACTTACAGCATACTGCGATTGTAGTACTCCCTGCACATCGGTTCCTCTTGCTCGCAGGCTATACTGTATTCTTGCAAGGGATCGAGCATGTTAGTGCAACTGCACAAGAATGTCAATTGCCTATTGGGGGCATCTATATACAATTTTTGATATGGTGTCTGCTCCTTCGTACATGCAGGCAGTGCAGCGATGCGGACGTACTGTTTACGTCCTGCCGCAGAGCCTCCTGCTCGTATGTGTTACAATCGTCTTCATTTGCCTTATATTTTTAGAACAAGAATGGCTCACTCTTGGCGAAAATCGCCACTGAATATCAGTGTTTCGTATGAATATACAAGATCAAAGAAACTTTAAATAGAAAAATTTATCAGGGAAGGAGTGAAGATTGATGGTAGCGATCTTGTTGGGTAACCACTGCTCTATAGTTGGCAGTGTGTTGTACGTGAAGCTCACCAGCGACACTGTCTTTGGCAAAATTCTGAACAGACATGGAAGTGGACTCAAATTCCGCCACTCAGGTGGAAATTTTGGTGAAGTGACAGTTGAACATACAGGTCTTTGACTACAAACAATGCGTGTTTGAATTTTCTTTCGAAGAACCTTAGACATGGTGGTTTCTGAACTTTGTTCGTATGAGAACATTATTAGGCACATAATAGAAAAATGGACTCTGTCTGCCACATACACGGTAATCAATGGGCTGCTCAAAATTTCAAATGTTCGTTAATCTAAGGGACATAACTACGTTGGTCATCAGTCCCCATGTGTACAAACTACTTAAACTAACTTATGTAAAGGGCAAATCAAACACCCATGTCCGAGGGAGGACTCGAACCTCCGACGACGAGGAACTGCGTGCCCTGCAGCACGACACTTCAGAACGCTCGGCCACTCCACCTCAGCTCAATGACCTGTGACAAACACGTATTGAATTGACGAAACACGTGCCATCTTATTTATATATTGGTTAGTGCCGTGCCATAATTATTTATAATGTCCTGCCAAAGATGTACTCCAGTTGTGCTCAAGAAGGACAAGTTAGTTCCAGCTGTATGCAGCGGGATGAGCATATCCTACAGACATCGATGAGGTTCCCACTGACGTATATCCAATCTCTGTATACTGAACCCAATCAGCAGCATAAGCCAACACCACTTTATGAAATCTTTCTGAAAACAGTAATTCATCATGGCGATGAGAGGAGATGGTGGATGCTACACCTGTTCTTGCCTCTGAACCTCCCATGTTGAAGGGTAGTGAAGTGCCTCCGATGGAGGGGATAGATGTCGACTATATGGTTGTGACTACTGTTGACTTTGTTTCAGACAACCAGAATACCCAGATACTGAAGTACACAAGCGAAAACAGTGGTCACCGAAAAGAAGAATGAAACGTCGTCTTGCTCCATGTGATACTGGCCGATCATCATTCAGTGAAGAAGATGAATCCCCTCTCCAAGACCTTCAACCGCTGGAAGACCCAATCCACATTGCACATATTCGCAACCGCGTCTATGGATGTTGACCAGCAATCATCCACACGTAAATAATATACTGTAGACAAATCAATGCATAATTACGCCACTTTGGCTTTGATTGACGACCATGGCCCAAGCAATGTTGCATGAGATGTTGGTGTTGAAGATGAACCTTCCACCGCTGAAGTAGCAGCGGATGCTGCTCTTAAAAAACAAATATCTGTTAATAGACTGAGTGTTTGGAAGAGTGCTACCTGCTATTGCGATACTTCTGCATACTGATGCTTTTTGTGCTTCATTGAGCATCCCTATAGCTATTATTCAACGGAAGACTTACAGAATTGTATCTACCAACCTTAACACAATCAAAACGCAGGTCGAATTCCAGTTATTGAGTGAAATGTAGCGCGCGTTGGACCTCGATGTTACCCTCCTACTAGACTTTCGCTTGAAATCTTTTCCTGATATTTACCTATATGGTAATTACTGAATCCCATCTGCTTGCAACTTTAGTTGCAATGCAATACTCGTGGTTGAAGATATCGCTCACCTACCATCGGCCAGGTGCCTAGCTGTGACATTCCATGGTGTCTGGATCATCAATGTTTGTGCTCCCTCCGGCACAAACGAAGGGAAGGCTCGCGATTCTACGCGAAAGGGGTTGAGGTAGCCGCTTTGTTTGTAGGCCCTTACGATCACAATATTCTTGGACGAGACTGTAACTGTGTTCGATCGTTGAAGGACCAATACCCTCATTTTATCACGTGCCAGGAACTTAAATTGCTAATTCAAGACTAGAAACTTACAGATGGGAACGTTCGCATTGTGGTCGATCTGGATACACGTATTCTACCAGCCATTCAGCGAGCTGTGTTGTCCGTGTCCTTGTTATTCATGGTCTCACAACAACACTTGATGCCGAGTTGTGGCCTACATCCTTCTCTGACAATAGCGCATGCATTTGTGCTGTTTCTCTTAAACGGCTGAGGGTGTGGCACAGTAAAGATATTTGGAAGTTCAAAGTTCCCACATCTTAAAGATATGGAGTACAGACAGCACATAGAAGCGACATGGAACAACACACAGAGACGTCTTAGGACATACCCATCAACACATCGACGGTGGCTCGAATTCGGTAAGCCCTCTTTGTGTCGCAACGTTGATACAATACGGGCGCGAAAAAAATGAGTTGGTATCGACGTACCATGGAATTTTATTTTTCGGCACTCCGTGAGCTTGATGACCAAGTGTCATCTCCTGAACAACAGAATGAAATTAAGAGGATTGACATGAAGATTATGTGACTTACGCTCCGCCGTATTGAGGAAACAATGGTATGTGCGAGATGTCAGGATGTATTTTGTGTAGAATCTAATTCCACGCGATCCGTAACGTGGCGCTCTAGACCCCTCGGCTACTTCCGCGCGGCAGTGTCCGTCGAAACCTTGGTGAAGTTATTGGGTTGCTAGTTGTTGCGACTGGTCGCCTGACTATTAATTTGCCATCCTGTAACCGTTTCGGAGTCGCAGTCTTCTTTAAAATATTAGTTTAAGTAGTTTGTGGGCCTAGGGAATGATGACCAAAGTATTTAAGTCCCTTAGATTGACAAACATTTGAACACATAGACAATATTGTAGGGAAGGCGGACCAAAGACTACGTTTCATTGGCAAAACACTTAGAATATGCAACATTTCTACTAATGAAACTACCTACAGCACACTTCTGTGTCAATGTTGGAGTACTGCTGCGCATTATGGGATGCATACGAGGTGGGACTGACATACGATTTAGACAAAGTTCAGAGAAGGGCAGCTCGCTTTGTATTATCGCGATATAGGGGAGAGAGAGTCACGGAAATTATGCACGAGTTGGGGTGGAAATCATTAAAAGAAAGGCGTTATTTTTTGCGACGAGACTATTTGCGAAACTTCTTTCACCAACTTCCACTCTATAATGCGAACATGTAGCTATTATTGGCACCCTTCTGCATAGGGACATGATCAACATAATAAAATAAGAAAAATAAGACCTAAAACGGAAATATTTAGGTGTTCGTTTTTCCCGCGAGCTATTAGAGAAAGGAACTGTAGAGAAATCTATCATAAAAGTGGTTCGATGAACCCTCTGTCAGGCACTTCATTGTGACTTGCAGAGTATCACTGTAGATGTAGATGGGAAAATGTTGGTGCACGACCTTGATACCCCAGATGGTCGCCGACTGACATCTCAGAATGACATGGTCACTGCTTTTGTGAACCACTATCAACACTTGTTTCCAGAAGTAGATTATGATGTATAGCAAAGGATGACGTGCTCCACTGCTGCTTGCTACTCTTCATGGGGAGGTTCCTCAGATTCTTATTGATGCGATAACGGCTGAGGATCTCTCTGACGCTCTCCATAGGAGAGCAACAAATCAAACATTTCCCCCGAATCAGATGGCCTCCCGCTGGTGTTCTACTGCGCCTTTCAAGACATAATGCATCCTCGCTGGAGAGAAATGTATCAAGTACTGATTACCCCTGACGTTCCACTCTCGAATGCATTTATTAGAGGGAAAAGGAAGTGGAAAATTATCGGCCGTTAACCATTTTAAATTACGACTTCAAGTTTTTTACATGGATACTTGCTGCCCGACTCCGGCGTGTCTTGCAAGTCATCTCTATAGCTCAAACTGGCCTTGGTGGCAGAATTAACATACAGACAGCTCTAAGTGATTATCGTGACATCATAGTTTTGGGGCAGAGAGTTGCCACCGTCGCGGTGTCCTCGTGTCACTATACCTGGACCATGCTTTTGATAGAGTGAGTCGTGATTTTCTTGAGGCAATGCTACGAAGGATGGCATTTTGTCACGCCTTTACACACATTGTCCTGTAGCTTCCCCGATGTGCCTCGTCATGGGTACTGATCAATGGTCGTGTGGCAGGCATTGTAACTATCTCATGATCAGTACAAGGCTGTCCACTATCGATGATTCTTTTGCCATAGTATTTGTGATATTGTTACATTGACTGTGATGTCGACTACCTAGGATAATGATGAAGGGCCAGTCTTATCTGTCCCACATATGCTGATGATCTGGTATTTTTGTCTCCACCAGGGGATGAAGTGCGAGTAGCACTGGAATGGAATGGAAAGTTGCGGGCAGCCAAAATATTCAAATGTTTGTAAAGCTATGGGACCAAACTGCAGTCCCTGGACTTACAAACTACTTAAACCAGAGGTGGGCAATGGGCGAGCCGCGCTCTCTGAGCCGCCTGCCTGAGCAGAAGCAGAGCCGCGCGCAGCTGGCGTCCATCACGTAGTTCCTGCTGAAAACACTAGATGCGTTATGCGCAGACAACGCGCTAACGTAGCAGCAGAAATGTACCTGGGTGAGTGCGTTATAAAATAACTTATAAAGATAATAGTGCAAACTCTTTAGTTTCCAACTCGAATGAACGGATTCCACTGCTAGGGGTATCTCCTGAAAAATGCTATTATGTTTATAAGTAAGTAACGGAACTACGTGCGCCAGCAAGCATGCAGACCTCTAGCGGCAAATAGGACAACTACCGGCCGAGCGCGAACGCTGCTCTTTTTCTGGCCTGAGCCGGAGCGCTGCTCATTGAGCCGATTTGTGCCCACCGCTGACTTAAACTATCTTAAGGACAAAACACACACACACACACTCATTCCAGAGAGAGGACTCGAACCTCCGACGGGGAGCAGCCGCGTGCCCCGCAGCAAGGTGTCTTAGTGCCCAAGGCCATTCCACTGCGGGAAGCCGTATAAATCAGACCAGATTCGGCTACATGAACATTGTCAGGGGTCTTCCGGAAGCGAGTGTAGCCCCGCTGCGTTCAAAGAACACACTCAAATGTATTGGGATTACCTTCACGCGTGACATACGGTAACACCTTCTCAAAGTTGTTCGCGAGAATGTCCGAGGAAGTTTACTGTGGTCATTATACTTAATGCAACGAGTTGCTTTCGTGAACTCTCATCTGATGTCTAGAATACCGCATTTGGGCCAGATTCTACCGATGACGAAGACGATGGCTCAAAGATATTTCGTGAGCGCTAGTCTTATCCTCGAAGTTCGATATGAAACATTAACTCTTCCCCCTGGGGACAGAGACCTTGGTCTTGACAATATAGTTTTTAGAGCGTCTGTCCTTTATGTCACTACAGGATTAAGGTGCGGAAACATCACCAGACCGGATTATCTGGAAATCTATTGGACGAACTTGCTCGTCTTTTTATAAAGCCATAGCAGTAGCACATATCTCTGCCTACCTATCAGATATTAAGACCTTTACCATCGAATATAGTTACGTGCATGAAGACTTACCGCCGGCCGCGGTGGCCGAGGGGTCTGAGGCGCGTCAGTCGCGGTCTGCGCGGCCACTACGGTCGGGGGTTCGAATCCCCCATCGGACATGGTTATTTGTGCCGTCCTTAGTGTTAGCTAGTTCATAAGTAGTTTGTAAGCTTAGGGACTGATGACCCCGTAGTTAAGTCCCATAAGATATTCAAACATTTGAACATTTTGAAGATTTACCCCACACAAGGACTCATAAAAACACGTAACGTCCACAGTATAGTGATGAGGATCCAAACCAGGAATTTGGTGGAAGGCTGAGATTGTACAGTCGCATAGCTCGTGATCTGGCGGTCTGTGCATCAAGCCCTCCTCGACATAGATGGTCGTACGACCTGGTATCTGGTTGTCAATGTATGACGCGACTTCAGCTACGTGCAGTTATTGTGACGTACATTCCGCTTTCCCTCAGTGCCACGTGCTAAACAATGATGAGCAGCGGCTGATTTGTGTACCTGCTGCGGAGTGGCTGTTGATGCAGAAAATACTTGCTTTCCTTTGGTGTCTTTCTCGCCATGCCCGGATGAGACCTTATTCCCTTGCACAAAGACGATTACAATGAAATGAGACGAAGGACTATCTATATCTTACAGGTTTTAAGAACGATATAAAATTGTGGTTGAGTTTTGGGCGTTCCTCCAATATCGCTTAACTTTTCTTAACACAAATCAAGACACTGACGAATTGCGTGGTTATGGTATACCGCCCCAAATTTGCGACTGGATAGGGGATTTCCTGACAGAGAGTACACAGTTCGTAGTAATCGATGGCAAGGCATCGACTAAAACAGAGGTGATATCCGGCGTTCCACAGGGTGGTGTTAATAGTCCTCTGCTGTTCCTTATTTACATAAACGATTTAGGGGAAATCTAAGTAGCTCTCTTAGGTTGTTTGCAGATGACGCCGTCATTTACGGTCTAGTAAAGTCATATGAACATCAAAACCAACTGCAGAACGATCGGAAGAAGATATAACTATGGTGTAAAAATCTAGTCAATTTGATTGACTTTATCGATGAAAAAGGCTGAGAAGCAAAGGTAAGCTAAATGACCAAAGGTACCTAAAAACGAAATAATCCTCGCTGACCAATGTCATTGTTAAAAGTCTCTGATAACAGTCGATTATTATATGTGTATAAAACATCTTAGGCAGAACTGTTGCTAATTACACAAAATATGAAAAGTTTTCTTTAATTTAACGTCATGGTTAACAAGCTGCATAAAACCTGACAGCGAAAAACGTATACAACTGCGAAATACGTAATTATTTCACTGCAGTTTTTACAACAGTCACGCCAGATGTTAGTATATAACGTCAAAATATCGTAGACGTAAGTGTAAGGAAAATTTATAATAAAATTGTTATATATAGTTTCGTATTATTTCATTTGTAGTCCGATGGAAATTGATTACTGTAACTCGGCCGCTGTGGCCGAGGGGACTGCGGCGGGCCAGTCACAGTTTGCACGGCCACTACGGTCGGGGGTTCCAATCTCCCCTCGGGCATGGATATTTGTGCCGTCCTTAGGATTAGCTAGATCATAAGTAGTTTGTAAGTTTAGGGACTGATGACCCCGTAGTTAAGTCCCATGAGCTGTACAAACATTTGACATTTTGATTAATGTAAGTCTTATATACGCAGGCGCTTGATAATGACAAAAAGCTAAAGCAGCTGTTGCATTATTTAATAAAGTATAAGCAGTGATCTGGAACTTTCATTACAATAGTTTACGTAGTTTGTAAGCGTAGGAACTAATAATCAAGCAATTAAGCTACAAGTCCGAAAGGCTTTTTTCGGTTATGAAACCACAAAGGTGCAATTATGAGGCAATATACCTGACGAAAATCTGTGAAACTGCGTCTGTTCATGTTCCGACGTTATGCATCAGATATAAATTTTATTATTCATATGTTCCAATATTCATAAACCCGTTTGACCAAACTGCAATCTCATCAGTCCATAGACATACAAACTACTTAAACAAACTTACACTAAGGACAACACACACATACACACCCATGCGCGAGGGAGGATTCGAACGTCCGACGGAGACGGCCGCCCAATCCGTAGCACGATGCCTTAAACCACGCGACCACTGCACGCGGCAAATTTTCTTGTCTTCGATGACCCAAATGTAATCAAATACCAGTGTTCAAATGTTTGTAGAGCATATGGGACTTAACTACGGGGTCATCAGTCCCTAAACGTACAAACTACTTATGAACTAGCTAATACTAAGGACGGCACAAATATCCATGCCCGAGGGGGGATTTGAACCCCCGACCGTAGTGGCCGTGCAGACCGTGACTGGAGCGCCTCAGTCCCCTCGGTCACCGCGGCCGGCAAATACCAGTGGAAAATTGTTTTCAGTAAGTTGTTGAGAAGTACTAAATATGATATTAAGTTATGTACAAACCGTTCTGTGTTCCTTGCGCAAGTGCGCTGTCGTCTGAAATGTGGCGCTTTCTGAGGGAGAACATCTACCCGCTCAGGCGGCGTTGCGTGATTGTGGGTAAAGTGTGCGGTCGAACGAAATGATTTGCGACTACAGAGTTATAGCAGTCCGTGTTTGTTAGAAACCTGTAGGAAAAGATTGCACCCGGAGTAAAAGTTCACAAGTCATGCGTAACGTCAGTGTGAGCTATATAACGTCCAGGAACAACTGATTAGCTCATAAAATTTCTGCCTCTATGGCTTCTACCGGGCACTGAATTACATTCAACCGTGACAGTTGAAGAATATGCCAGGGCGTTACACAACGACGGATATCTCAGTTGTCGAGAGCGGTCTCCTTTTTATTGTTTTTCTTGTTTTTGTTTCTTTTCTTTTTACTATATTTTTTAAATCGCGCCTCCTTCATTCCCTACAGCCCGTCCATCTTTCGCTAGATAATACCTCCATCGTTTAGCTGCCATCAGCAATACTCGTATGTTCTTTAATAAACTAAATTCATATTCTTAAAATGAACTAAATGCTTCAGTTTCTCCAAACCGTAATGTCTTCTTCTTAAGGTACTGTTATGCTTTTATCTATATTCTACTTTTTATTTTTTCACTTACAAACGAATCTCCTCAAATTTTCTTCATTTTTAGAATGTTAAAAATTAATTGATTAATTGTACTTTCGAAATTAAAATATTCTATTTTGCTAATTAAATATTCTTTTTGGTAACTGGACACATCCTTGAACCACATAAATTGCCATGTTTGGGTAACTTCCGTTCCTCATCAATATAGATAACCGTACCGTAGATGCAAGCATAGCGGAGGGGTATCTGTGAAGAGAAGTGTCGAATGTGTGGTTCCTAATGAAGGGCAATGGCCTTTCGGTATTTTCAAAGGCAACAATGTGTATGATTGATTGATTTGACTATTTACCTGACCTATTCGGTTAATGCGAACGGCTGAAAGCAAGGGAAAACTACAGTCGTTACTCTCCCCGAAGACATACACAATACGGTGAGGCTGCATGATTTTTTTCTTGTGAATAAAATAGTCTGGAGGTAAAATAGTCCCCTATCCGTGTGGGACTACAAACGAAGATGTTATCATAAAAGACCGAAAAGGCATTCTACTGTTTGGAGCCTGGGATGTTCATTCCCTTCATTGGATAGGTAATTTTCATAATTTGCTAAGAGAAAAGGTTAAATTGAAATCAGATATAGTGGTGATTAGTGAAGCAGGATGAAAAGGATTTATGGTGAAGTGGTAATAGGTTGGGTGGTTGGTTGGTTTTTCGAAGAGACTAAACAGTGACGTTTATCAGTCCGGTAATAGGTAAATATAATATCAGTTGGGGGAAATAAAGGCTTAGGTTTAGTATGAAATAAGGAAATAGGGAATCTTGTTAGCTACTATTGACATCTTAATGAACGCATTATCGCAACCAAGATAGACTCGAAGCCAAGGCCATCACAGTGCTTCAGTTTATATGCCATCTATGAGGAGTAAAGAGACGTTATTCAAGACAATTAAGGCAGATGAATACTTTATTGTGATATGGGAATACAATCCAGTAGTAGAAAAAGGTAGAGAAGGAGGAATAGTAGGTTAATATGGACTGAGGAAAAGTAATGAAAGAGAATGCCGCCTGCTATAATTTTGCACAAATCATAATTCAATCATAAGAAACACTTGGTTTACTCAAAAAATGTTTAAATGTTTGTAAATCCAAGGGACTTAACTGCGTTGGTCGTCAGTCCCTGGGCTTACAGGCTACTAAAACTAACTTATGTTAAATACAACACAAACACCCATGGCCGAAGGAGGACTCGAACCTCCGATGGCGAGAAATCACGCCTTCCCAGCAAGGCGCTTAGAGCGATCGGTCACTTCACTGTGGCTTCAATAATCATGAAAGAAATTTGTTTACGTGAAGGGGACCAGGCAGCATCGGGCGGTACCGGATCGATTATATAAAATTGGGAACCAGGATTTAAACTGTAATACATATCCAGGGGCCGGTATAGGCTCTGACCATATCTTATTGGTTCTGAACTGTAAATTAAAACGAAAGAAACTGCGCAAAAATTGGAAGGGGACTCGGAGAAAATGAAGAAACTCGAGGTTGTGGAGCTTTTGCAATGACTGATGAAAATCGGGGAAGGGGGGGGGGGAGAGTAATACAGTAGAATACCAATAGATATCTTTGAGAGATGAAATAGTGAAGGCAGCAGAGGACGATGCAGGTAGAAAGACGATTTGAGGCCTACCTCGATATACCATGTCCACGTGAAATGTGAGTCTGGGAGAGTGACTCCCTACACATATATGTGTCTGTTTACTCTGTCTAGTAGATTTTGCGCGCTCACATTCTTAAATCCCGGAGGTTCTTCTGATAAACACCGTATTCTTCTCTGATTGGTGTCCACTCGGTTTCTTTAAAAACACACGTTCTTTCTGTGCTTTTGTTCATCTAAATGAGCCTACAGTACGTTACTCCAAATATAACTAGACTGAATAAGTACATCGAGTTGCGACTGTAACGAACAATGCGAATAATTTCCTGCGCTATACAAGCAGTTTGTAGAATTATGATAAGAGATTTGGAACTTGATAAAATAGTAACCAGATAACAGCCACTCAAACTACTATTTCGCTGTCAGTAGACGAGATTCGATAAACGTCTGCTCCAATGTACCAGAATGTAAGCAAGCTAGTCACGTTGGGACGGTTCGTTGGTTTATCGTTAAAAAAGTGAACAAAACTTTGACCTTTCACACTGATATATGCTTGAAGGGATTGCAGGTATTCACTTGACAACAAAAAAGTGGATAACTGCTGGCCGCGGCGGAGCGGCCGAGCACATTGAGGCGCTTTGCTGCGATGAGCGAAGCCGCTCCCCGTCGGGGGTTCGAATCCCCCATCGCGCATGGATGTTTGTGCTATCTTTAGTATAAATTCGTTCATAAGTAGTTTGTAAGTTTAGGGACGGATGACCCCGTAGTTAAATCCCATAAGCTTCATAAACATTTTAACATTTGATCACTACTGAATGCAACCCAACTAACGTAGCTGTGTTGCAAGTCCTCTAATCACCAAACCCCTGTGGAGTACTGTCGTTCGACTATACTCAGTGGGTACCAGAAGAAGCAGTGGAGAACATTGCTCCTTATGGCAGTCAGTCCACATGTAATTCAATACCGCCATACAAAAAAATATTAGAATATATGTTATTAGAGACGAGACAGCAACGTAAATTATATTTCATTATAACTGACAAATCGGGTACCTTATCAAACACATTCAATGACATGATGAGTTTTTGTTTGTGCTCTGTATTTGAACGCACTGTTAAACAAAGAAGCTAGCGTTTCTGTTCGAGACTCAATTAGTCATAAAGAGACGTAAAACATTGACGTTTTCATTAGTATAGGTTTAAAAGGCCAATGTCCGAAGCCAGAAATGTATGGTTAACCTTAGCTTGCACCAGGCATTGCATGAAGTTCAAATTGTTGCTGAGAGGTAACCACTAAAGGTATATAACACAGTGCTACTCACAGGTGTCAAACATCATAAAATTGTGGAATATAACCAATACCTATATGAATCGTTAATTAAGCACGATCACATGTCAGATATTAAATAAATTCACAAATTGCGCTATATTTGAATTTGAAACGACGATACTACTGACTTCTTACCCGGCAGGGACTAAAACCCGGCATATATATATATATATATATATATATATATATATATATATAGAGAGAGAGAGAGAGAGAGAGAGAGAGAGATGCAATAATTACTGTTTTCTGACCATTAGCGGAATGTGCACATGTTCAACTAGAATAACTTTGGGCTGCCTGGGACTCCAACCCCGCGCCTATCGTCAGCGTTGACCACAGACGTCAAGGTAACAACTCTCTCATTCTTGTTTACCAGTAATTAGCATCGCGCCGGTCGTAGAGACCTGGAGGGGTTTGACATTTTAGAGAAACAACGAAAACTAATCCAACTTTGTTCCAGTCAGTAGTGAATGGATATTTGTAATGTTGATTTAAAATACACCGCAGTCCTAAACTCTTTACTTGGAGCTACTGGAGGTGGATAGGGGAATGTTTGCGATTGTTAAAAATTTTTCAGATGTTGTAGTATAATGTTTTTGTCAAAATGGAGTGCAGAACATATTGTACGAGAAGTAAAATAGTCCGTCGGTTTCTGCCTACGAGACAGTGCGGTCTGAGGCGTTTTGTCGCGGAGTTGCGGTCGCTCCCGCCTAAGGTTCGACTCCAAATGTTCAAATGTTTGTTAAGCTTAAGGGACTTAATTACGGGGTCATCAGTCCCTAAACTTACAAACTACTTATGAACTACCTACAACTAAGGACGGCACAAATATCCATGCCCGAGGGGGGATTCGAACCCCCGACCGTAGTGGCCGTGCAGACCGTGACTGAAGCGCCTCAGTCCCCTCGGCCACCGCGGCCGGCGGTTCGACTCCTTCCTCGCGCATGTGTACTTGTATATGTGTGTGTGTCGTCCTTGGCGTAAATTAATTAAAGTAGCATGTAAGGCTAGGTAGTGACTGATGACCTGAGCTGTTTGGTCCATTAGGACTACAAAAATAAATAAATAAATACATAAATTATATACGGTATGTAGAATTATGTAACATTGCGTATGATAGTATACTAAGTTTCAGCATGCTCCGTGATGATTTTGAATGACATGTTGCTGAAAGATTATTTAACAATGGTCTCATTTTGCTCAAGTCTGTAGGAAAACTGTGTGAAGTATTATGAGACTTGACTGCTAAGGTCATCAGTCCCTAAGTTTACACATTATTTACACTATCGTAATGTAAGCATAATGCACACACCCAAGTCCGAGGGAGGACTCAAACCACCGACACAAGAAGCCGCCCGATCCACGACATAATGCCTTAGACCGCACAGCTACTCTGCGTGGCGCTCAAGTTTGTAGCATAGCTCTTACCACAATAAATGGAATATTACACATGATAAAAATTCCGAGGAGCGTCGTTTACGCATTAGAAAGCGGATTCTAAAACAGGGAGATGTATAGGATTTGTAACAGTATATTCCGTTGGAATGAAAGCAGAGGAGGTCAATCGAAACACTAGTGCTCTGTATTTCACAGAATGAAGAATGGATCATACGTAAGGAGATATGAAGGAACACTTTCTCATAGAGATAACGTAGACAGTAACGAAAGGATAAATTAAAAGAAAAAAAAGTAAGCTGTCAACGGAAACCAATAGATTTCATCACGGCATTTTGTGGGAAGAGACCAGAAAGGTAACTGAGGTTATTATGTAAGAGAGGCCACAGGGAGTGAGGGAAAGAGAACAGAAGAGAAATTAACAATGAATGCTTGCAAGACAAATCGTTTACATATTTTGTGGAGGACGGAGGGTATATTAATGGATGGAGGAGAGGAGAGTGATGTATTTGAAATAACAAAAAATTACTTTGACAGCGTCCATCTAAACTGATTATTCTGTATGCATGGAGGCTGAGTATAAATGAAATAAAAATAGGATATTGAGTGAAAGGAGATGCATTGAAGTAAAATTTACACCATGGGCAGGAATCGAACAAAGACCTACATACTTACTTTAATTCAATGATTCTCCCTTCACTCAATGTCTGACATATTCAGACAGAAAACTGTCTCTAGGTATATAAATTTATAATAAAAATAGGACGAAGAAACCGTATATTAAAAATTCAATTTAAAGGCAGCTTAAGGGAAAAATAAACTCGTATTTTATTTCAGTTGCCAAGAGATCTACCATAGTCTCTCACTTAGGAAATATGAAAATAAAGGCAAGATATAAAAAAAATTTAAGGACCAATAATTTATTCAGAATCCCCCATTTTTTGTTTCTTCCATAAAGCATCTCAGCATAGAATCTATTACGCCATCAGACTAGCTTCTCTTCAGTAAGAGCGACATCTCTATCTCGAGTTGATTGGTCACATTGAGACGGTCTGATTTGAATTTCTGCTTTCCACTCTTACTATGATTCCAGGATGTAAGCAATCTGTATTTACGTTAGAGCCCCATTCTGCACCGTGTGTGGGCTATTGGCCGCCACCGCAACTGCCAGCTCTCTGGCTTTCGCCAAGCTTTGCCTCGGCACCAGCTGTGGTTGACCAGTTAGCCCATAGTTCGTGAGTCATGACTAATACAGGTCCAGGCCACAAAGCCAGGCTCAACCCTTGAATTATCAAAACTTTCTGCCAACCTACCGAAATGTGTAATATAAACTACCACAACTAGAGAAATTTTGCTATAAAATGAACAGCCGCATTATCTGTTGACATTTCATTCAAATATTTAACGAAGTTAAGGAATAGAATCATGATAAACTCAGCTACCACATAATGTTTTACCTAGCTAGCTATCATATGACACTGGAAACTACTCTGTGTTTTCAGCGCTCTGCATGAGATCTAGACGTAAGAAAACATGTACTCAACAGAGGAAACTAAGCGTGTTGTAAAATTAAACAGTTCTGGTGACATCTCAAATGTATACATGTAGTATATTATTCAAGTTTTGTGCACTAATAAAGGGTTCTCAATGTCTCTGAAACAATAAGTGCTACACGATGGAAATTGCCTTCTACTGATGCCCTTCATTTACAAGATTGTTCTGTTATTCACAGTGAAGTTTTTCGTAATGGGTTCATAAAATTGCTTCAGTTTCTCGACTATTCCACGCTTATAAGAAGTTCGATTAAAACAAGTGCCAAAAGGCATACGTGCGAATTCTAATTACGATTATGTTTTTTCTTACAATTCACATAAAATGTTCAAATATGTGTGAAATATGCGACTTAACTGCTATGGTCATCAGTCCCTAACCTGGCACACTACTTAAACTAACTAATTCTAAGGACAACACAAACACAGCCACACGAGAGGGAGAACTCCTACCTCCTACGGCAGTAGCCGCCCGATCGATGACATGGTGCCTTAGACTGCAAGGCTACTTTGCGCGGCATTCTTACAATTGTAACTCCATACTTTGTATGGTAGTGAGTTCAAAAGCTCTTTACATTCGTAGGAGAAGGATGGTGGTTGAAATCTCATGGAAGAAGCGTACTACAATGAAAACGCTTTTGTTTTAACATTGCGACCCCACCTCATCCCCCTGCCCTCTTCGCCCTCACCCACCAACCTCAATGAAAAAACCTAAAACATCTGAGACCTTCTTTCCGCTAATTCACTATGCTGCAGTCGGATATGTTTTCAATTTGCACCATGAAGATATAACTTCCCCGGCCGCTGTGGCCGAGCATTCTGCGGTGTGCCAGTCATAGTCTGCACAGCTACTACGGTCGGGGGTTCGAATCCCCCCTCAGGCATGGATATTTGTACCGTCCTTAGAATTAGCTAGTTTATAAGTAGTTTGTAAGTTTAGGGACTGATGACCCAATAGTTAAGTCCCATAACCTCTACAAACATTTGAACATTTTTTTATATAACTTCAATATCATTTTTAAAATTGGCTTTGCTTTCATGAGGTATTTACTAGAGAGCAGCATAATCTGCTACAAATATTTCTCAGTTCGATATAGCAGTTTGTAGGTCTGTCAGAGATGGGGTAAAATGTTACTCTCGCTCCAGTTTGTAATTGAGAGCCACTGCCTCTTAATCTTTAAAAAAATGTTCAAATGTTTGTAGAGCTACTTATCAACTACCTCATACTAAGGACGGCACAAATATCCATGCCCGAGGGGGAATTCTAACCCCCGACCGTAGTGGCCGTGCAGACCGTGACTGGAGCGCCTCAGTCCCCTCGGCCACCGCGGCCGGCTCTTAATCTTTAGAGAGCATCGACATTTTCATGTAGGAAGCAAAGAGCTGCAGTGTGAATCGCCTCCTCATTGCCCTTGTGAAGGCTGATGCAGATAAATATTCGATATTGTACCTGTTGAAATCGCGGATCTGTGCTGCAATAACACAAATAGTATTTAAATTCCAGAGTTGGAAGGACTTGACAGAAAAAAAGTGGATCACCCCGGAATTCCAAAGTGGAGGCCGCACCTGACGCTATGCGACCCATATTGCATTAGCTCCATCGCAGGTCGTCAAATCATCCCACAGTACAGTAGTTACCTACCCACAATAGGTGCTACGTAAGACACTAAAGACAATTTCTCCTTATGGTATTCAGTAAAGTTGCAAACCAATACTGTCGTACAACAAATATTAGAAATGAGACAGTAACACTTGTAGATTAAATTTCATTGCGATAAGTGAAAAGTCAGATACGTTATCACACTTATTTCATGACACGATATGTTTTTGTTCGTAATCTGAATTTGAACACACTCTTAATCAAATACAATTTGTGTGCCGGATCGAGACGCAATTAGGTATAAATAGACGTAAAACACTGATGTTATCATTAGTATCGGTTTCCAAGACCGATGACCTAACCCGGAAACAAATGATAGTACTGCACCAGGAATTGCATGAAGATCATATTGTTGCTGAGAGTACGCCACATGCTGTTGACAATTTTCTCTTTGCCTTACGGCACAGGAGACAGGAGGTGTGGCGGTGCAAAGTCCCTGAACACCAGCCTTTGCACCAATCTCTTGCATTAAATTCCAAACCTCTCCACTGTGTCTCATGGAGTGAAGCACAGAGTAACATACACAGAGAAGCAGCCCCCCCCCCCCCCCCCCTAAGCCACTGTCCTACACTCCCCTCGTAGTTCCGTAAGATGCTAGCAGGTGTCAGGCGGTTCCCTGGCTTAGTACCGGTAGACCATACTAGAGGCACTTCGGAGGGCGTCTCTCGCACGTCAGAGAGTAGCGTGAAGGGGAGGCTGAGGGGAGAGCTCGTGCCGCCTGCCACGAGGCCACGGCTGTGTCCGGCGTTTGAGGGGAGGTGGTGGTGGGGGCAGCCGCTACCTGCCGCCTGCTCTGGCCAGTTTAAAGAGCTGCTTCTGACCGCAGCGCCATCATGGGACATCTTACGGAACTGCTTCAGCACCCCCCCCCCCCCCCGCCCAACACCCCTGAGCGTGGGACCGGGCCCTTACGGAGGTTTCCCGTCTGTATATATTTGTCTGTGAGTGAGGGCACGGGACACTGATGATTGTGATCCGTCCGACAGGCGGGGACATTAAGCTCAGCGGCCACCATGGTGCTTTTCTAGAAGAGTACGCTATGTGCCAGCAGCATGTCCCACCTACTCCCATCATCTCCAACACGAACACGACACTGTACCACACACACAAGTATAGGTATATACCTATCACAGATACTACAGCTCACAGTTCTCACACTTGCACGAAGGGAAGTTGCCTGCAGGCACAGAGAATAGGGAAAACCTGTCCAATTAGGCGGCTGAACCTGCCCTTCGGGATCTGCCCAGTCATACCATACGACTTTACATTTTTTATCTTTCATTATTTAATTTATTATAACTTTGATTTTGTTTTTCCAACTTTTTAAATAAATTACATTTTTACCTTTTAGTGGAAGAGCACTCTCCATTTTATTGAGATACTTCTTAATAAACCATTATTACACCCAGTGAGGTCGTGTAGCAGTAATTATTTTACTTTCTGCATACAGAAGTTGTCGCTAGTTTCTTTCTGAGAACAGTCAAGAACATTTTACTTGTTCTGGATTGGAAGTGCACTACTTTCTGATATCTAGCCTGCATTTTACAGTACATCTGTTCCACCTGCAGAGCCAACCATTTTAGGGTTCAAACCATTTTTACGCATAATACAAGGTGGGAGAAATCGTGTGTCAAGTTCGTCGAACAGGCTGGTGGCACGTAAGCTTGACTTCGCTTGACAGGGTCCCTGTTTCCACAGTTCGCATCGTCCACGATTGTTTTTATGGGAATGAATATTGTCACATATCCTCCGGCCACCGATATCACAACATATCAGTATTATGGTGCCTTTGTGAAGGAAAAAAGGAAGAAATAAAGGCAGTTGGCATTAAACTCCCCGTCGACCTCATAGAGACGGAGCATATTCTCGGATATTTTTATCATAGATGGGGAAGAAATTCGATCGTGCCCTATAGTAGGAACCACATCAGCATTTTCCTGGGGGTGATTTAGGTAAATCACAAAACACCTAAATTGGGATGGTTGCAGGCACGTTTGAAACATAGTTGTCCCAAATGCGAGTGTTCGTTTGTGGTATACCTTGTAAAGAAGCGTAAATTATCGCTATCCTCCTTTATAATCGTTATCTCAATTTTAAGTTATTTTTTCATGAAAAGGAAAACATGCTCATCTTTAAAACCATCCAAACCTGTATGTAACTATTCAGACACAACTAGAAGCTATTGGGAATGCCAAACGAATTTCTGCACCGTGTTGGGCAGGTTGTTGTGTTCTGGTTTCCAAAGGCAGTGTTTTTGGAGGAATAATGAATAATTTAGGAGATAGTAGTGTAGACGAAACAGAAAAAAAAACTTATAACAAGTGTCCAGTTTTTACTGAGTACAGATATTTATCTTAGTTGAATTCACTTTCGTTTTGTGTGTTGATAGACAAGTTGCTATGAACCTATTTACCGAATATCAGCAGTAGTGTTGATTTTAATTAAGTCATGCTTTAGTTTACATTGAAGTTTTCATTTGTTGGCCAAATCTACTATGCTGTAGTGCGTACACATGCCGCACGTATTTTCACAGTGTGAGTTTGCCTATAAGGTAGCTGTGTATGTGTTTTGCTTGTAGAGAATATGGCATACGATTTTCTAGCTGCATACTTCTTCCAGAATGACGGGGCCCAACCACATTCTAAAACTTTTGTAAATCTAAGGTACTTAACTTCTGTGGTCATTTGACCCTAGGCTTATGACAGGATCATAGTAGCTTGGAGCTGGTAACGAGTTTTCAATGCAGTATTATTTTCATCAACTTATAACAATACCATTTTATAACTGGATAATAGTAGTTTGCTGCTGTTTAAGGTTTCTCAGAAACGTTTCTAACGTGAAAGGTAAACTGTTGAGAATTTTATTCTACTCTTCCAACTATTCATAGTGCGCAATGGCTTTATTTGACCTATTGTACCCAAGGCTCATGCACGGAAGGCATCAACAGCACGTCATGTAGAAGTCAGAAAGATTCTGCTTGCCTACCTACAATCGGTGAAACTTTATCACTTATTTAAAGATAGACGTAGTTGACGTCTCCTGTAAGAAAAAAATCTCAAAATTAAGAAAGTGTAACTAGTGAGGATCAATTCAGGTACCAAAGCGATGCCGCTAGTTTCTGAAATGAAAAACTGATTGTGAATACTTCTTTTATTATTTAACCTTTTTAGAAAACTCAAATTTATAAAAACAATAAATTAGATATTTTAATTTCCAAGTTCTTGATAGGGTGACAGAATAGATGAAACGTATAAGTAATTTCAAAATAAAATAAATTTGGTAGAATGACTGAATAACCGCGCCTACTTGACATTAAAATTAATTCAATTACGTCAATTTACGTTCATGGCTGTCGCAAAGTCAGAAATGTTACACAATGGTAAAAAAATGTATTTGTTATTGCTGCTTGGGGATGGGTGGAGTTCCCCTAAAGCATTCGCAAACAATACCATTAACTGCGTCGACGGCTGCTAGCTGCGTCTTCGCTGAAACCGAAACTAAATATTATCTGTCTTGATCGACTGCTGCCGATCGCGCTTTTCCTGCGTCTCGAAGTCAAGAACGACCTATAAATGCTAGTTTGGGTATAAATTGGCGTAGTACGTCACTCTCAGATTAACCCAGCACATCGCGCTCGCAAGTGCTCTCTGTGTTCACACCGGATATGAAGTATCTCGGCCAGTCGGCCAGCACTGTGAACAGCGCTCAATCATTAGTACTCTCACTAAGATTCGCTCCACGACAAAGGTGCTCCGTACAGTGCAATATTGTGCCCGAGTCTTTATCGCTTCTCTGTACAAAAATTACTGCGAGAGCGTCGTACCTTTAGGCCGCTATTAGCCGAGAGCAACTAGTGTCGCCACTTGTGACGTCAAGGTTTAAGCAACGGTCAACTGGTGGCGCAACTGTTCAACACCTGCCCCCTTCTCCTCTCAATGGAGATTTGACATTGTGGGAAGATATTGTTACAGTATGCTGCGTTCTTCACAGTTTTGTCCGGGACAGGGATGGGTTTCAAATGGAAGACACTCTGACAGTTGAGGGTTTGTTTGACTTAGACTGTGGAGAAGAAATGCGATCGAAGCAAGCTACTAAGTTGAGAGATAAGTTTGCCGATTATTTTGTGAGAGAGCAAGGTGCTCTTCCATGGCAAACGGACCGTATTTGAAAACGATGTCATAACAAAAACATTGTTTACCTTAAGCCTTTTAGTTAAGTACGTTAACTTGAGATTTAATTACCATTTACTACACTATTAATGTAGAATGCTTCAATCTTTGTAATATGACTCAATGAATCAAAAGACGTCTTTTATACCCATAATATACAACTGTATAAGTAATCTTTAAAGTTTCTTGTTCAATAAAATTAGTCCATCAAAAATCCCTTTACTCTTCAAATTACGTAACACATCTGTCAAATAAAAGATCCAGCTTGTCGTATCGAAAAAACCAACTTTTTCCACTCAGAGCAAATTTAATGTAACAGCACATGTCACTATTCAGATGGAAGGTGACAAAATATCGCTGGAATCGTTATTTCTTGGGTGTCACATTCAGCGAAGAGATGGTTATCTATGAATTTCACTATCTACCTGTTGTTTCGTTAGGTACAGTACGTGCTATTAGAAAAGTTGTTACTGCAGGCTAATTTTTGCACTTACACGTTAATAAAAGTGTCCACGATCAGCTGGGATCAGTGGTTCAGACTGAGGGCTAATTATCTCATGATGGGTGAAATGAAATTTTCGGAGGGGTGAAAAGAAGTTCAGCACTGGACTCAATGCAATGAAAATATTATGAAAGAAAGTTTTGACGTGACATGTCAGACTAGTTCCTTGTTAGTTAAAACTTATTAATAATACTAAGTAATGGAAAATATGCACAAAGATTGAATAGTTATGAACTATTTACGAATATTACTAAATCCTGTATTGAAGAAATGAAGCCGGGCGCGGTGGCCGAGGGGACTGAGGCGCTCCAGTCACAGTCTGCACGGCCATTACGGTCGGGGGTTCGAATCCCCACTCGGGCATGGATATTTGTGCCGTCCTTAAGCCTCTCTCACACGGAGCAAGATTTGCGGGAAGCATGCCGCGCAGCACACAGGGCGGGCGAGCGGCCGGCCCTGCGGCCTGCTGGAGGGCCGTTTGCTGCAGGATTCTGGAACTAGCGCGTGTCCTATTTTTCTCGCATGTTTTCGGAATGTTACCTGCACTGGCCAATCAGGAGTCGCCTATGGCGTGTGACTTTGCGGCCAGCGAGGCGGGAACTCGAAGAGAGCACTCCAGGCGGAACGCAGTGCCACGCGCCCGCCAGCCAAGTGCGGCCTTTCTCAATCGATTACAATGAAACTATTCGGTAATAAAATGTGATTCTCGCACAACTTATAGATGCATTCTTCTGCTTCATGATGAAATGAATATTATTGTGTTAGTGGTCACAGTTCTTGTGATATTTACGTATTTAGTACAGTACTACAAGGAATCCGAAAATTTTACATTGAAAAATAGAGGTCGCTATGAATTTGCGTTTGGTACACGTTAGGTCATATGTTGCTGCGGATGAAATGTAGCTGAAATATTGAATCATTCTTCGAAGTTGGAAGGATGACGCTATCTATCACCAATCTCGAGATAATGGGTTGTATGTGAAGCACTTGTTCCCGATCGCGTGCGTCAGCGAAGAAAACGGGACGAAATTTTCATATAAGCCCTTATATCTCATTAATGATTGGAGGTATCGAAGCAAGATCTTATGAAATGATAATACGCAAAGTGAAGTTTATTTTGTCACGTTATTAATTTTCGAAACTTGCATATGAAGCGCGTTATTCGAGCAACTACAGATTTTATTCAATGAAGTAATGGACTTTTAAGGAGTCACGGATACCTGGTAAAACTAAATTTGTTTTGTCTTTACTTTTAAAACGTCAGTGAACAATTTGTTTAATTTTATACCGCTTATGATTATTTTCATATACTACTAACTTGTCTTGCTCTCAGTATTACTAAATACAGTTTAATATTATGTGGTAACCGCAAATGCATAAAAACGTTGGTGGGAGGAATATTTGTAAACGCTATTGTTTTGACAAAAGAAGCGTATTTTAGCATTACAACGAAAGTGTCTGCATATTAACGAAATCTCATTACTGAAATATTACTCTGAAAAAAAGGAAAAAAGTAGTGCTGTGAAATAAATAGCTTCTTGATTTGAAATTACAGAGGAATTCGATAGCGCAGTATGTTTTTATATGATATAGAAAAAACTGATGAGATGATTTTATATGTATACATTCAAATTTCTGAGAAATAAGGAAAATCATTTAGAATAGCGATGTGTTTTTTTTTTTTTTTTATCGCAAACATCATTCAGCTTGTCAAAAGAATTCAATTTAGACCATCGTGGCTGGTTTACAGGATTCCAGTAAGTTAAACGTTTTTGTATTTCTAAGATTGAGATACAAAAAATAGATTTTTTCGCCTGTTTTCACACACAATTTTCATCATTAAAATATACTAGGGTAGCGGATTCGACGATAGTTCCAATATATACATATTTCGTATACGAGCTACAAACAGTATAAAATAAAACACTTTCACTGATTCCCCACTAAGTTTCAATGTAACTACACATTTATGTGCCCTACCAGACTTTTTTTCTTCTTCTGACAAAAGTATTTTCACATCCTGTCCCTGACAACGTAACTTCCCTTGTTCCGATGATAAAATCCGTTTCTTTTGCCAAAACATAGCAGACCTAACAAATATTATTTTCACTAACATTTTTAAGCAGCTAAAATAGTAACAGAACACTGAGTGTTCCGATTTGTAAGGGGACTAAACGGCAGGGTAATCAGACGTCCAGAATATTTAAACTAATAATACTGAGGACAAGATAGTTTGTACTTCATGAAACTGTCCATTCTAAAATTAAATGAGTAGCTTCTTCACTTACATAGAAAAACAGCAATTTTCGTTTCACTAGCTATTGATGGCCCTTAAAAATCCCCGTTCATTCATTAATATCTGTACTTTGTTAAATATTGGGATTCATCTGAAAGTTTCGTAAATTGATCATATGAAAAAATAATCTCCCCTTTGCGTGCTATCGTTTGATAAAATCTTGCTTCGATACCTCCAATCATTTAAAATATATAAGGGATTTTATGAAAATTTCTTTCCGTTTTCTTCGCTGACGCGCGTGATATGGAACAAGGGCCTTACATACAACCCATTATCTCGAGATTGGTGATAGATAGCGACATCCTTCCAACTTCAAAGTATAATTAAATATTTTAGTTACATTTCATCCGCAGCAACATATGACCTAACTTGCACCAAACGCAAATTCATAGCGACCTCTATTTTTCAATGCAAAATTTTCGGATTTCTTGCAGTACTATACTGAATCCGTTAATATCACAAGAACTATAACCACAAACAAAATAGTAGATAGATCTTCATGAAGCTGAAGAATGCAGCTATAAGATGTGCGAGAATCAAATTTTTTTACCGAATAGTTTCTTCACATTCGCTTGATAAATAAAGTAGTTCGGCCGTGCTGTGCGTCTTGGCGTCCACCCAGCGAAGCCAGCCTGCACGCTTCCGCACCCAATGTTGCACCGTGTGAGAGAGACGCAGTGTTTTTCAGCCGCTTTCGTACTGCGCAGCCGACTGACGTGCGCCCTATCTAGGAAACCTCTCGCGAACCATGTTCCGTGTGAGACGGGCTTTAGTCTTAACTCGTTCATAAGTAGTTTGTAAGCTTAGGGACTGATGACCCCTTAGTTAAGTCCCGTAAGTTCAACAAACATTTGAACATTTTTTTGAAGAAATGAAACTCACCTACAACATTCTTTTCGCACGCTGGTCTCTGCTCGAACTCTGAAATGAACTTCCTTAAAATACTGCACCAAGCACCCAGTTCCTTTGGTCGGAATAGGCTTCGGTCGTGACATCCCAAAGCGCTGGTTTGCTTTCTACCTCAGCAATTAGGTCGTCGGTATTTATTTTGCTTTCGAAGAGTTTATTCAGCTCCTTGGACTCTCTATCTCGGTCAACCGTATTTACTGTTTCCATATTTATAAAATACGGTAACACAGAGCAAGTACAGCGCACACAGTACTGCAGTTCACGAGCTACTGAATGACAGCTGCCAGAGCGACGCGCAATATGCACGCGAAAAGTGTCGCCGCTATTGTCCCACGGCTAATAGGCTGCTGTCCAACAGCACCTAGAGACAAGGCCTTACAACAGGCCATGCCTACGTCACACTTAGAGGCCCCGGCGCTGACTGGCGGTGCGCGGCGGTGGGCGTGCCCCAGCCAACGGCCAGTGAGGTGGCGGCCGGGGCCTCTAAGTGTGACGTAGGCATGGCCTGTTGTAAGGCCTTGTCTCTAGGTGCTGTTGTGCTGTCCATATGCCGCAATGCCCTGTGACGGCTGTGGGCGACTAAAAGTGTCGCCGGGCCCCTGTATGACACCGCCTGGTGTCTCTGGGTCGCCACTGGTGTCCGCCGGCTAGTAGGCGCCATAAGGCGCAATGCCCCGTGAGTCGCCCGAGACACTAGAAGCCACTTTCTGCTGATCCGACATGAAGCACTATAATTCTGCCGCCCTTACCCACTGGAACTTTCAGTCCACCGTATCCATCACTCATTTTCCAGCACATAGCCCTTGCATGGTTCTGGTTGACGAAAGTCTCATCTAAATAATAAATTCTAGAGGGGCCGGCTTCTCTAATCTGCTGCATTGTTCTTAAAAACACAGTCCTTGCAGCTACAATGTCGCTACGTTCCAACAGTAATTTCCTCCCATCATTTGTTTTCTGATACCTGAACCCCATGTCCTTCAGTATCCTCAACATATTCCATTTACTTCGGTTAAAATTTTCTGCTTCTTTCATATGTGAAACCAATTTTTCAGCAGTCGGATATTAGCCTCTAGCGTACATGCTGAATTCTATGCGGCGCAAAACGTTTTTCGCGAAATCGTCTAGCTCACCCACTTCTTATTTGCGATTGTGACGTTTGCCTGGCGATTAAAAACAGCTGAGCCGCATGCCAGCAGCGACGCGTTAGCTTCGCTGGAGATCCTCTGAACAGTCCTCAAGCCGATGCCGCAAGCCTCGGCCGTCTGCTCCTGGCACCAGGCAACGGCGCGACCCTCACCCTGTGCCGGCGCGGCCTCAGCAGAAGACAGACTTTTGAAGTACTGATACACACGGTACACTATTCCTCTTGCCTGTTCGTGCAGAACTTGGCGTGATTGCTTAACATCACTCATAATGTACACTATGATGGCAAAATAATCACTTAGCACAGAACACAGACACTAATAAACACCGAACTTGACGAACACAGCACGACCCGCACAGTACGAAGGCAGGAATGGCACTGGCGCGTGGTTGGCTGAAGGTCACGTGGGGCACTTCCGCTTGCTACTGCGCATCTGACCTTGACCCGCCTTCGTAGCTGCTCTCCACTCTAGTGGCGACGCTAGTTGCCCTCGGCTAATAGCGGCCTTAGTGACAACACACACAGCCGTGCGCGAGGTCGCGTCTCTCTTAATATCTTTCGCTCTGCTTGTGTATATCTTTTAGGGACGCTTTTGTTACCCCGCCAGTGCCTCGCCTGCCAATAGGATCGTGCGTTTTAAAACACCGTATTGCTCGCCGGCCAATTGTACATCAGCTAACGTCTTGCTTAGGCATTCCTCTCAAAATAAACAGCGCCTTCTGGAATTCTTTCCTCGTGCGTCCTAAAAAGTTGCAAGTAAACATGCTTTGTGAGAAAAAATTGTCTGCTCCTTTAAAACGGCTTTCAAAGAGTTTTTGAAAGCGTCCGTGTCGTGTTTCCCCAGAGAGGAAAGAAGATTTTTAAGCTGCTTTAATGCGTAAGACCACCCGGGGTGGCCTATTGTGGACCCTTCCGCCCACCTGCAGTCTCGCTGGCTGCCGCCTCGTTTCTGCTTTACGAAAACTTTTAATGTTTGTTCACTAGTACATGTCAGCCTTGATTATCTAGTCGCACTTGCGACATGATCTCGTAATTTGCATATCAAATTATAATTATTATCATTGAAAATCTCCATATCCCATCGAGTTTATATTCAAAAGATTCGTCTTGGCGCGTAGAATGTGATTGTGAGGACGGAATATGCAGGAAATGACAGTGAGAAAAACTTGACTCCTTACACCTTTCAAAGAAATAAAAGTTTATGATCATCCTTGAAATGTGAAGAAGTGATGCATTAACTATGATGGTTTCATACTCGTTCATGACAACACGACGCCACATAACACACTGAAATTTATTATTCATGATAGCAAGACCATACATCAAATACTTGTAGTCATAATGTCTTTTTTTTCAGTTTTGATTCGTTTCCGATGCTGTGGCTTCCACCAGACGTGAATAGCTGCACAGATATTGATACATCTAAGAGAGAAAGTTAAATACTTTGCCTTTGGAATCACTGGCATATTACGGGCCTGAGGGTTGCCAGACAGTTTTACTCGGAAAAGTGGTAACGGTTTCAAAAAGGCTGAAAAACTACTCTAAAGTATCCTGTATTCCTCCAGAAGCAACCTATATTCTCCCTCGCCTGTAGCCTCCCTTGTTGTTGTTGTGGTCTTCAGTCCAAAAATGTTCAAATGTTTGTAGAACTTATGGGACTTAACTACGGGGTCATCAGTCCCTAAACTTACAAACTACTTATGTACTACCTACGACTAAGGACGGCACAAATATCCATGCCCGAGGGGGGATTCGAACCCCCGACCGTAGTGGCCGTACAGACCGTGACTGGAGCGCCTCAGTCCCCTCGGCCACCACGGCCGGCAGGTCTTCAGTCCAAAGACTGGTTTGATGCACCTGTCCACGCTACCGTATCCTGCGAAAAACCTCTTCATATTTGAGTAAGAATGCCAAGGTACA
Organism: Locusta migratoria; assembly: GCA_026315105.1. Taxonomy (NCBI): domain Eukaryota; kingdom Metazoa; phylum Arthropoda; class Insecta; order Orthoptera; family Acrididae; genus Locusta; species Locusta migratoria. The sequence continues at coordinate 395,991,898 of CM048755.1, forward strand.
CCCTTGTGAAATTGGTTACTGAATTCTTCTCTCGGTCCCCCTCTACGAGTTTTACCCCACACACTTCTCTCCACGCTGTTGTGAAGTGCCCTAGCGCTCTAAAGCTCGTTGGTGCTGAGCACGCGGTTTCTCACCGTCGGAGGTCCGAGTCCTCCCTCGCGAATGTGTGTGTGTGTGTGTGTGTGTGTGTGTGTGTGTGTGTGTGTGCGTGTGCGTGTGTTCTCCTTAGCATAGGTTAGTGTAAGTAGTTTGCCTTCCAAAATATTAACGATTTCTCGGTGTTTCACAATATTTCTCACAAATCGATCCCTTCTGAGTCAAGATACGCCATTCTATCTCCCCAATTCTGTTCAGAACCTGCTCATTAGTTACGCGATCTACCCATCTAATTTTCAGCATTCGTCTGTAGTACCACATTTCAAAATCTTCTACCATTTTTTTTCTGAACTCCACATCGTCCACGCTTCCAGCCTGTACAGTGGAGCACTCCAGAGGAATGCTTTCAGAAAGAACTTCGTAACAAAAAGATAATTAAATACATTCATTACTTCGCAATTTGCGAGAATTTTCGACTATAGCTGCTCTTCTTCAGTTGGTCTATCATATTGTAACGTATGAAAATTTGAGCTGGACTGGGACTCGAACCCGGGTCTCCCGCTTTTCCCGAGCGGTCGCCTTAACCACTCGGCCACCCGGACACGCTCTCTGGCCAGACCCAAACTTCCATACGTTGCAGTTGTCTACTTCCCTTATTGCTCTCACGCATTTAGCAGTGATTCCCGCGACGGGGAGAGACATACTACACCATCTTTAGCCTGTCTTGGTGCCGGCCGCGGTGGCCGAGGGGACTGAGGCGCTTCAGTCACGGTCTGCACGGCCACTACGGTCGGGGGTTCGAATCCCCCCTCGGGCATGGATATTTGTGCCGTCCTAGTTCGTAAGTAGTTTATAAGTTTAGAGACTGATGACCCCGTAGTTAAGTCCCATAAGCTTTACAAACAGTTGAACATTTGAACCTGTCTTGGCTGTCATAATTACAATGATACGTCTGTTCCTAAGCGGGAGACCCGGGTTCGAGTCCCGGTCTGGAACAAATTTTCATACGTTACACTATGATAGACCAATTGAAGAAGAGCAGCTATAGTCGGAAATTCCTTCAAATTACGAAGAAATCAATGTATTTAACATTTATAGCTGCGGACCATCAGCAACTTCTTTTCCTTAGGAACAGACGTATCATTGTACAAATAGATAAGTATTGGAAATCAACAAATTTATCCTTTTCATAAATGCTCTTCTTCTCATAGCCATTCTGCATTATACATATTCTCTACTCAGGCCTTGAGAAATTATTTTGCTACCCAGATAGCAAAACTCATCTACTACTTTTATTATCTCGTTATGCAACGTAATTCCTTTAGCGTAGCTTTCTTTTCTTACACTACTTTCCAATACCCTTACTTTGTTCTTGGTAATGTTTATTTCTACGCTCCTTTTGCCGCGCGGGAGTGTCCGAGCAGTCTAAGGCGCATTGCTAAGAAGTGCACGTCTGCTCCACGTCGGAGGTTCGTGTCATCCCTCGGGCATGTGTGTGTGTGTGCTGTCCTAATTATAAGTTAGTTTAAGTAACTTGTAAGTCTATGGTCTGATGACCACTGCAGTTTGGTCCCACAGTTTTACAAACATTTGAAGATCACACTCCTTTTAGGATGCTGTCCATTCTGCTCAACTACTCACCCAGGTCCTTTGCTGTCTCGGACAGAATTACAATGTCATTGGCAGATTGCAAACTTTTTATTTCTTCTCCAAATTTCTCCTCGCTTTATTTCAACAACCGCTTGGTTATCAGTCCATAGCTTACAAACTACTTAAACTAAGGTAAACTAACCTAAGGACAACACAAACACCCATGCCCAAGGAGGCACTCGAACCCCCGACGGCGAACGGCAGCACGGCAGCACGGCGTCCCAGCACGCACGGCTAATCCGCCATGGCAACACAGCTTGCACAATTTACGATAGCCTCCCTAGTATTCTGCATACATAACATAAGAAAGTTTTCGTAATTTACAATCTTTTGTGATATTGCAGTCTATGTGGAACGGTAGGAGAGACTACTCGAAGGAGAAAACACCATGTTCTCCCGCGGAGGAGAGTTTATATTCAAAAGATTCGTCTTGGCGAGTAGAATGTGACTGTGAGAACGGAATATGCAGGAAATGACAGTGCGGAAAACGTGACTCCTTACACCTTTCATAGAAATTGAAAGATTATGATCATCCTTGAAATATGAATAAGTGATGCAGTAGCTTTTATGGTTTCATACTCGATCATGACAACACGACGCAACATAACACACTGAAATTTATTATTCATGATAGCAAGACCATACATTAAATACTTGTAGTCATAATGTCTTCTTTCAGTTTCGATTCGTTTCCGCTGTTGCGGCGTTCACCAGACGTGAATGGCTCCACAGATAGTAGATACATCTAAGAGAGAAAGTTAAATACTTTGCCTTTGGAATCACCGGCATATTACGGGCCTGGGGGTTGCCAGACAGTTTTACTCGGAAAAGGGGTCACGGGTTCAAAAAGGTTGAAAAAACTGCTATAAGTATCTTGTATTCCTCCTGAAACAACCTGTAACCATCCCTCGCCTGTAGCCTCCCTTGTTGTTGTTGTTGTTGTGGTCTTCAGTCCAAAGAGTGCTTTGATGCACCTCTCCACGCTGTCCTATCCTGCGAAAACCTCTTCATACTTGAGTAAGAATGGCAACCTACACCCTTGTGAAATTGATTACTGTATTCGTCTCTCAGTCTTCTTCTGCGCGTTTTGGAGGAGGAATGAATGGCCAATACCAGCTGATGTGGCCATTAAAGGGACAAGCATTTACAAAGAAAAATCTTCTGCCTACAAATGACGAGGTTGATAACGACGCGATATGGTAGGCGGAAGTTGCGTAATTGGGACGGGGGAAGGCTGCAATTTATAGCGCCGTACAGTGGGACGGAATTCGCAGAACGTGCTCAAAACCCCGAAAAATGAATTTTCGATTCTCGGAATTTTGAAGGGTGGGTTGGGTAGGGGAAGGACTGGTTCATCTCATTCCAGAAGGAGAGGTCGCCACTTCCGATACCTGTCGAGTTACGTCAGTTCAAAAGTGACCTTCGTCGAGAGCACGCGCGGCGCTGTGAAAGCAAGGCAAATTTACTCTCGGTTTGTGAGTGAATACTTTGGTAGTGAAGTGAAGAATTCCAGTTCTACAAGATGTAAGTGGTTGCTACAGGTATATACAAAATGTTCGTACACTAAATCGGTATAAATTTCATGCTTATCCTATTTATATTATATTTTTCCGGTGCCTGTGCAAAACGACCATGCTTTCCCGAACTTGCATTTTCAAATTGAGCAAAAGTAGCATATACCGCGTAATTTAAACACCCAGGCTATACACTGATTAATTATCTGATGGAATTGCGAAGAATCAGCTGCCAAACTCTGCGTTTTCTCTTGTATAATGAATATTTACAGGTGTCTGTGCGTCCGACATTTCGTAGAAACATTTTGTTGCCGATCGGTCAATTAACCGAAGAAGGGCAGGAAGCGAGGAACAAAGACATTGGGAAGACCTTTCCAAAACAAATGTTCACGTGCAAAAAACTATAGAAGACGTTTTAAAGAGGCTTCTGGTGACTTCGGATCCATACGTATCCAGTATTAGAAAACTGTCACAAACACATGTGAAAAATTGTATAGGCTATGGTACCCTCTTATGCAACTGTAAATTAATCTACTTTAGACCAGAGGCTTTTTGCTTTATTCTAAAGCATTTTCAGTGGTCAGAAATGATTTGTAGCACATTGCCACTTGCTGTCACTGCTTATATTTACACTATTTACAGTTACAAAAGTTTCTGGAAAATAGCCATTTCTGTGGCCACAGAAATGGCTATTTTCCAGAAATTTTTTTAGAAGTGTAACTGTAAAAAGTGTAAAGTAGACTAATTTACAGTTGCATAAGACGGCCCCATAACCTATAAAAAATTGTATAACTGCAACTGCGGTAAAGGTGGCCAAAAACACAAAGAAGAAATATGTACTTGTGAAAAGTTCGTCAAAGGAGGCAATAAAGCTGTTACCGTCCCTTGCAATTCCAATTACGTCACGATCGCCCATGGAAAATTCCGATATGGACTCTGACTCTGAGAACTTCTATAGCGATACTGACTGTGACTGTTAGATATAAAAACCAAACATACCATTTCGTATGCATCAGAAAAACACCTTCAATCATACTAAGATTTTAATGATAAGAACTATTGCCTTTATTACCTACATTTATTTCTTCTATCGTTGATTATACTATTACATTTATTAATTGTGTTCTGTCACCGTCTTTGAAGATTGTTTCATTACATTATTGAATTACAATCTGTGTGGTATCGAAGAAATTTTTTTTTATATATTTTCGACAAGTATTCTATTATTTTGTTATAATAAACAAATCACGTTGGCAGTGTATTAATTATTAGTGTCTAAATACTATATATACGCTATTATTAATAAATTATTACGGATTTTCATGGGTAACGTTGCTACGAGGCGCGTCCAGAAAGTAAGTTCTGTTTGGTTATATAAAACGAACGGGTACAGATACAGAAAAAATATTGATTGTACCGAAATATACAACTGTTAAACTACTTTTCTACATAGCTTCCGAAATTTTGTAGGCAATTGTCATAGCATGGCATAAGGTTTTGTGTGTCTTTTTCATAGAATGTTTCCGCTTATGTATTCAACCATGAGGTAACATGTTCTTTCAGCTCGTCATCATCATTGAAGTGTTGTCCACCAAGGAAAGATTTTAGGTGTAAGAAAAGGATTACTGTCAAAAGATATTTTTTTTTTCACGATAATGCCTGACCTCACACACCGAATGTGACCAAACAGTTCTTACGGACATTTCAATGGGACCTGTTTGATCACCCTCCATACAGCTCGGACCTCTCTCCTAGCAACTTTCATCTCTTCTTACACCTAAAATCTGTCCTTGGTGGTCAACACTCTAATGATGATAAAGAAAATCAAATGTTTGTATGTTCAAAAATGTTTGTTAAGCTTATGGGACTTAACTACGGGGTCATCAGTCCCTAAACTTACAAACTACTTATGAACTACTTACGAACTAGGACGGCACAAATATCCATGCCCGAGGGGGGATTCGAACCCCCGACCGTAGTGGCCGTGCTGACCGTGACTGCAGCGCCTCAGTCACCTCGGCCACCGCGGCCGGCAATGTTTGTATGCTTATGGGACTTAACTACGGGGTCATCAGTCCCTAAACTTACAAACTACTTATGAATTAGCTAATCCTAAGGACGGCACAAATATCCATGCCCGAGGGGGGATTCGAACCCCCGACCGTAGTGGCCGTGCAGACCGTGACTGGAGTGCCTCAGTCCCCTCGGCCACCGCGGCCGGCTACAAATATCCATGCCCGAGGGGGGATTCGAACCGCCGACCGTAGTGGCCGTGCAGACCGTGACTGAGGCGCCACAGAACTCTTGGCCACCACGGCCGGCAATGATAAAGAGCAGTTACCACATGGTTGAATACACAGGCGGCAACCATCTGGTGAAGGATGCATGCAAAAACATGTGGCACGCTATGACAAGTGCCTACAAAATTTCGGCAGTTATGTGGAAAAGTAGTTTAACAGTTGTAGAATTTTGTGAAATAAAAATTTCGTCTGTATCTGTGTACAATTTCATTTTATTACCAAACGGAACTTACTTTCTGGACGCGCCTCGTATATTAGGTCCGCCATTTTGTTTAGACAATTTTTACCATCAGATTCGTAATCAGTGTGACGAGTTTTGCGTGGATTAAACGTCTTTGGCCACGTATTGGGGATTCCGTCACGCTGTGCGCCAGCAGATGGGTAGCAGCACAGAGTAACATATACAGAGAAGCAGCCCACCCTAAACCACTGTCCTACACTCCCCTCGTAGTTCCGTAAGATGCTAGCAGGTGTCAGGCGGATCGCTGGCTTTTAGGGTGCCTCTCGCACGTCAGAGGGTAGCGTGGAGGGGAGGCTGAGGGGAGAGCTCGTGCCGCCTGCTACGAGGCCACGGCTGTGTCCGGCGTTTGAGGGGAGGTGGTGGTGGGGGCAGCCGCTACCTGCCGCCTGCTCGGGCCAGTTTAAGGCTTCTGACCGCAGCGCCATCACTTGACATCTTACGGAACTTCTGGAAACCCTCCCTCCCCGCACCACGGAGCGTAGGACCGAGCCCTTAAGCCACTCTCACACGGAGCAAGGTTCGCAAGAAGTTTCCTCGATGGCGCGAACGTCAGTCGGCTGCCGAGTAGGAATGCGGCTGAAACACACTGCGTCTCTCTCACACGGTGCAAGATTGGGTGCGGAAGCGTGCAGGCCTGCCTTCGCTGGGTGGACGCCAAGACGCACAGCACGGCCGAGCTGCTTTATTTATCAAGCGAATGTGAAGAAACTATTCGGTAAAAAAATTTGATTCTCGCACATCTTATAGCTGTATTCTTCAGCTTCATGAAGATCTATCTACTATTTTGTTTGTGGTTATAGTTCTTGTGATATTAACGGATTCACTATAGTACTACAAGAAATCCGAAAATTTTGCATTGAAAAATAGAGGTCGCTATGAATTTGCGTTTGGTGCAAGTTAGGTCATATGTTGCTGCGAATGAAATGTAGCTAAAATATTGAATTATTCTTTGAAGTTGGAAGGATGTCGCTATCTATCACCAATCTCGAGATAATGGGTTGTATGTAAGGCCCTTGTTCCGTATCCCGCGCGTCAGCGAAGAAAACGGAAATAAATTTTCATAAAATACCTTATATATTTGAAATGATTGGAGGTATCAAAGTAAGATTTTATCAAACGATAGGACGCAAAGGGGAGATTATTTTTTCATTTGATCAATTTACGAAAGTTTCACATGAATCCCAATATTTAACAAAGTAAAGATATTAATGAATGAAGTAGTGGGATTTTTAAGGGCCATCAATAGCTGGTGAAACGAAAATTGCTGTTTTTCTATGTAAGTGAAGAAGCTACTCATTTAATTTTAGAATGGACAGTTTCATGAAGTACAAACTATCTTGTCCTCAGTATTATTAGTTTAAATATTCTGGACGTCTGATTACCCTGCCGTTTAGTCCCCTTACAAATCGGAACACTCAATGTTCTCTTGCTATTTTATCTGCTTAAAAATGTTAGTGAAAATAATATTTGTTAGGTCTGCTATGTTTTGGCAAAAGAAGCGGATTTTAACATCGGAACAAGGGAAGTTACGTTGTCAGGGACAGGATGTAAAAACGTTTGTCAGAAGAAGAAAAGTCTGGTAGGGCACATAAATGTGTAGTTACATTGAAACTTAGTGGGGAATCAGTGAAAGTGTTTTATTTCATACTGTTTGTAGCTCGTATACGAAGTATGTATATATTGGAACTCTCGTCGAATCCGCTACCCTAGTATATTTTAATGATGGAAATTTGAAAACAGGCGAAAAATCTATTTTTTGTATCTCAATCTTAGAAATACAAAAACGTTTAACTTACTGGAATCCTGTAAACCAGCCAGGATGGTCTAAATTGAATTCTTTTGACAAGCTGAAAGATGTTTGCGATAAAAAAACACATCGCTCTGTGTTGGCACAGTAACTAAAATATATCTACTCTAAATGATTTTCCTTATTTCTCAGAAATTTGAATGTATACATATAAAATCATCTCATCAGTTTGTTCTATATCATATAAAAACATACTGCGATATCGAATTCCTCTGTAATTTCAAATCAAGAATCTATTTATTTCACAGCACTATTTTTTCCTTTTTTTCAGAGTAATATTTCAGTGATGAGATTTCGTTAATATGGAGACACTTTCGTTGTAATGCTAAAATCTGCTTCTTTTGTCAAACCAATACAGTTTACAAATATTCCTCCCACTAACGTTTTTATGCATTTGCAGTTACCTCATAATATTAAACTGTATTTAGTAATATTGAGAGCAAGACAAGTTAGTAGTACATGAAAATAATCATAAGCGGTATAAAATTAAACAAATTGCTCACTGACGTTGTAAAAATAAAGACAAAGCAAATTTAGTTTTACCAGGTATCCGTGACTCCTTAAGTCCATTACTTCATTGAATAAAATCTGTAGTTGCTCGAATAACGCGATTCATATGCAAGTTTCGTATATTAATAACGTGACGAAATAAACTTCACTTTGCGTATTATCATTTCATAAAATCTTGCTTCGATACCTCCAATCATTTATGAGATATAAGGGATTATATGAAAATTTCGTCCCGTTTTCTTCGCTGACGCACGCGATCGGGAACAAGTGCTTTACATACAACCATTATCTCGAGATTGGTGATAGATAGCGACATCCTTCCAACTTCGAAGAATAATTCAATATTTCAGCTACATTTCATCTGCAGCAACATATGACCTAACGTGTACCAAACGCAAATTTATAGCGACCTCTATTTTTCAATGTAAAATTTTCGGATTCCTTGTAGTACTGTACTAAATACGTAAATATCACAAGAACTATGACCACTAACAAAATAATATTCATTTTATCATGAAGCAGAAGAATGCATCTATAAGTCGTTCGAGAATAACTTTTTTTACCGAATAGTTTCTTTGTAATCGATTGAGAAAGACTACACTTCGTTGGCGGGCGCGTGGCACTGCGTTCCGCCTGGAGTGCTCTGTTCGAGTTCCCGCCTTGCTGGCCGCAAGGTCACACGCCATACGCGACTCCTGACTGGCCAGCGCAGGTAACATTCCGAAAACATGCGAGAATAATAGGACACGCGCTATTTCCAGAATCGTGCAGCAAACAGCCCTCCAATAGGGATGGGCTAAACCGTGATTTTCCACTAACAGTGATTTCCGTGATTGCTACTTTTAAATCACCGTGATTCTAAACCGTGATTAATCACGGTTTAGAATCACTGTTTGAAGTTTTCACGACATGTATCCCTCCGCGATTTCTACTCCTCCCGCTATTCCGTGATTTCAGCTCTTTCCGCTATTCCGTGATTTCTGCTCTTTCCGCTATTTCCGTGATTGAATCGCCGCGACTCCGGCGACTTGTATGGTTTACCATGGAACTGACAAAAATTGAGCTAGATACTTTTGTTATAATGTTTCATCCGCCAGTAACTAATTTATCGTCTCTTTGTTGTTATGAAAGTTATGTTGTGAACCGAGAAAAGTAATCTCAACAAATAAGTCAATAGTAAGTATAGTTTAAAATAAATGTACAATAAACGTTCTAACCACATTAAGACAATGAAAGAATAGTAAATATTCTTAGTAAGTGTAAAAATTATTTGTAAGGTAGGTGTTATTTCATTGTCAATGAATATATGCCCTCAATTTTAATAATTTGTTTCTTTAATGTAATTGATACTGCAGTTATTAGAGAGTGTTGTTATTTAAATACACTGGCCTATAATAGTTATCATATTACTTTACATGCTTCAATTACTTACAGTAATCTAGTATCAGTTTTACTGTTAGGTGCCATATGTTTTTATGATGTATCATGCACAGCTAACTGGATGCTTAAATAAATAAAAAGTTACTGCAGTTTCATTTCCAGTGCCATACACTTTTAACTCAAAATTTATGCATACATATGAAATAAGAAGCTGAGATCTTTACTATAATTGAAACAATTAATGTGATGTCAGTATTCCAGCGCAAGTCCCATGGGTAATGATTTTATGCACATGTTTTTTCGAGTTGCTCATGCGTTGGTAACGGCTGCAGAGAGCGCACAACTCGGACTCTGATTGGCTACCACGTGGTATTGCCAACATTGTAGCGGAGTGCAAGTGCTCACATTTAAAATGTTCATAGAGCTTACTTGTTGCTCTGCACGCCGCAACTGCGTTCTTTATTGCTACAACAATACTCAGTGCTGAAGGAGTCTACCTTTCCACACTAACAAAGTATTAAAACATCATACGCCTACTATTATTACAGCAGTTTTAAAAATAGAGTACAGACAAAAGTTAATTACTTATAAAACAATGTGATTGCAACATACATTGCTCTGGCACCACAGGTGCATATTTCGGTTACATGCGCCTATTCACGGTGCTTCTTCAAGTTGGAGATATAAGTTTTATGCGACAACTGTATGCCGCACAAATTACATTTCGCATAGTCGCTATTAAGAGCGGTGAAATGACACATCTCGCTCGTCCTCGATCGCTTCATCTCGGCAGAAACAAGATATACACTTTTAGACGACAAACGTCGAAATGGACGATATATATTTTTCAGTTTTTGACCTCTCCCTGCCGGGCTCTGGCGATTTTCTAGAAAAACGCACAAGTGTATGCGAACTGGGCACTGTCCATAATCGGCTTTTAGCTGGTACACCCGTTCTTCGCTAGTCGGTGATTCGCTGCTATACCCGTTCTTCGGTTATCGGTGATTCGCTGCTATACCCGCTATTTGCTGCATTGATATTAGTACAGATTTCGACCCACAGATGGCTCTTTTAGCATCTTCTGCTTCTCTTCCCTCACCTCCTCTTCCCTTTTCCGCTATTCGCTGCTACACCTGCTATTCGCTGCTACATTTAGTACTCCTTTCGGCCACCAGATGACTCTTTGTAGTTTGTACTGCTGTTCGCTGCTATTCCTGCTCGTCGCTACCCAAACGTGACCGTGACTGAAATCACGGTCAGATTCCAGATCGCCGCGACCGTGAAAACAGTGAATTTTGAATCACCGTGATTTTTCATGAGTACGTGATTTCTTGCCCACCTCTACCCTCCAGCAGGCTGCAGGGCCGGCCGCTCGCCCGCCCTGTGTGCTGCGCGGCATGCTTCCCGCAAATCTTGCTCCGTGTGAGAGAGGCTTTACGGAAGTTTCCCGTCTGTATATATTTGAGTGTGGTAGCAGCTGGCAAGAAGAGGCGGTGCAACCTGTTGCTGGGCTGGGCGGCGCGTGACAGCCTCATCACCCGCGCATGTGACGCCGGGCGCGTGCTATCGATTCTCGTGGGACACCTGCTGTGACGCATGCACTTCGGCCGCAAGGAGGGATTATTCGTCCCCTGTCACGGCTTCAGCCGCCCAGCTCGCTGCACACTGATTGCTCTCTCTCTCTCTCTCTCTCTCTCTCTCTCTCTCTCTCTTTCTCTCCCTATCTCACGAATTTGCTAGTGCTGTGCTGCCACGTCTACTTGCTCTTCATAGTGTGTGGTGGACTGTACGGCGGGACAAAGGAAAAGGAAACCGTGGTTTTGAGCGAAGTTGTATTAGACGATTCGCAATCGCGAGGATTTTTTTTCTTTTTTTGTGTGGGTGGATCGATTCCGTGCGGACGTAGAATCTTTCTTGTTCTATGCTGATCGTTGATTTTTTTGACTCAGTTTTGGCTCAATTTACGTTACGGTAGTAACACTAAAAGTGGGCTTTTGTGATCGCCTTTTGACAGCTCGCAATTTAAATGAAAATAACGCCTTAACAGTTCATCTGACACGGAAACTGAATGCATGAATTAGTAGAGGAGAAAAGTCTCTACAACTTGGCTCTCCTAGGTTTTTTTAATATCTCGCATAGTTTCACAGATATTTGCAAAAATAACGGCGATTTTGGGATGGCTGTATGTCTGTCTGTCCGTAACGTGTTCCCACTTTTTAAGACAAACCTTTCAACTGATCAGCACCAAATTTTACAGACAGAGACCAGAACCTCTTTTTTTTTAATTTTTCGCACAAAAAATACGTTAGTAGCACTGAAAAAAGCCGTTTGTAATGTAATTGTAATTGCAAACGAACCGTTCATCTGACACGAAAATTGAATAACCGAAACTATAGAGGAGAAAATTCTATAAAACTTCGTTCTCTTATGGTTTTTTTTTTTTTTCATATCTCACCTCGTTGCAGAGATATTTGAAAAATAACGGCGATTTGACGATGTCTTGTCTGTCTGTAACGCGTTCCCACTTTTTAGGTCGAACCGTTCAATCGATCGGCACCAAATTTCACAGACATAATTGTTGGCCGCCAGAGATCAGAACTCGGCGTTTTCAAATCTTTCGGAAAAAAACGTTAGTAACACCCAAAAAAATCCGTTTATAATGTAATTTTAATTGCAAAAAACCGTTCAACTTACACGAAAATTGAATAACCGAATTTGTAGAGTAGAAAATTCTCTACAAAATTTCTCTCTTATGTTTTTTCGTATCTCGTATCGTTTGAGAGATACTTGCAAAAATAACGGCGATTTGACACCGCCCATTGATTTTACGGAAACCAGCCGTTCGAAGATGTCACGTGACATTCCACGCTCAGAACTCTCTATGGCACACGCCATCCTGCATTGCGTATTTGATGGTTTTCTTATTAGCATATAACTTAAACGTTGTAATTTCAAGGGAACGGCGCACTGAAAAATTAACAAAAACACGTCGTTCTTCGTACGGTAAATGATAATCTAGTGTCTAAATATGTCATATTAGCATTAGTTAACAACTGCCATCAATACGACGAAATTAAAGGACGAATCTTGTAACTGTTGCCCGTAGAATAGTGGGCAGCGCGATGGATTGTAATGCATACGGACAGAGGTTCGTAACCCCACACTACGAAACATTTTTCTCTTTTTTTTCCTTAAAGGGTATCGGGCACTCTTATTAATTAAATAGAACTATATTCTCAATATTTAGAGCTGTGCAAATGTAAGAATGCTCCCTCTAAAATGCGTGTTTGTTCTATTTCGTGAACATGCCGTGAAATACGTAACAAAGAATTGAACAATAGTCTTCTGAAGCATATGCACGTAAAACTGGGAGGATACTGTAATAATGAATATTCTGAACAACGTACTGATACTGGTAGTTTCGTACATAAAGGAAGTCCTAGATTTCTGTGCCAAGTGTAGTTCCTTAATGAAACGAAAAGGAAATGTATACATTGCAACAAATTACCTTGTTTATTTTTTTTCTAAGCAATTATCCAGTATTTATGGAATATATTGAAAGCTATTAATTAGAATCAATGAATCTACAAAAATGTCTGTCTTTGACATGGTTGCTATGGGCGCATTTAACGTAGATGGTATTACCTTTCCTTTAGTTCAGATATGTTCAAACGTTTGTTAAGCTTATGGGACTGAAGCTTAACTGCGGCGTCATCAGTCCCTAAACTTACAAACTACTTATAAATTAACTTATACTAAAGACGTCACAAACATCCATGCCCGAAAGCAGATTCGAACCCCCGACGGGAAACGGCCTCGCGCATCGGAGCACAGAATCGCAATACACTCGGCTACTCCGCCGCGGCGCAATTCGTTGGTATGTATTTCATGGCATGTTCTCGAAACAGAAAAAATGCACTTATCAGAGAGAGCGCTGATACCTTTGAGCAACTCGGAACATTGCAGAATATTTGGGTTCAGTTAACGAGTGTGCGAAAACCTTCTAGGAAGCAAGAGGAAAAAATTGTCAGTGGTTGTATATATATAACCACTGACAATTTTCCCTTCTTGCTTCCTATACATACAGGAAGAGTGATGCTTTGCGGTCGTTTGTTCACGTTCGTTCTGGGTTATTCGTTGAGAATTTTACGCAGTTTATTATTACAGATGGCGTTGAACAAACACCATCTGAAGAGAAGGCCTTTGCACTGCTGTGCCAGGCCACCTCATGCAGAGTAGATCGGTATCACGTAGCTCACTGGCTGGCTGATGGGGCACAGCCCACTGCCTCGCATCGGCCGTCCAGTGAGCTACACGTTCACAACCTACTCTGTTAGCCGTGGCACGGGAGAGCACAGGCCTTCTCTTCAGACGGTGTCGGTTGAACCCTGCCGGTCGCGGTGGCCAAGGGGACTGCAGCGCGCCAGTCTCGGTCTGCACGTCCATTACGGAGGGGCTACGAATCCCCCCCTAGGGCATGGATATTTGTGCCGTCCTTAGTATTAGCTAGTTCATAAGTAGTTTGTAAGTTTAGGGGCTGATGACCCCGTAGTTATGTCCCATAAGCTCTATAAACATTTAATTTGAATTTGGTTGAACTCTCTTTCCTTTTCTCTGTTTTCATTGGTTCTTCGGTTTGATCGGTACTTTGTGGACGTTGGTTTCTTTCGTTCTATTTTGATCGCTTCGTCGATCACTGTTTTCTCGTTACGTAGGGCGTCGAGCTGCCATGCCGGCAACCCTCTGACCGACGCGCGCTGAGCCACTGCGCCGCAGCAAGTTTCGAACCACCGTCTAACATGTTGGTACATCACAACTAATTCCTCCCCCATTACGCTATGGCCAACAGCTAGGAGAGTGATCCGTAATTCTCGTACCATCGATGGCAGGTGTTAAATAACTAACATTAGATTATAATTCATTGTCCTAAGAACGACGTGTGTTTTTGATCATTTTCGGTGCGCCACTGCTTTGAAACGACAACGCTTGAGTTATAATAAGAAAATCATCATTTAGAGAAAGTAAAATGGTGTACGCAAAAGAGATTTTGGGGAGTGGGATGTCACTTAACTGATATAGCAACGCCGAATGTAGTATGCTGTGTTCCATCCAGGCTATAGTTACTCGCCCGAACGCCAAATGTACACTACGTTCGTTCCAGGCTATAGTCATTCGTAACCACTACAGGCAAACTACTTGGAACAAACTACCAAAGCAAGACAGGTGATAAAATTTTAACGGAAAAATATAAGGAAAATATGGGCGAGATATTAAAATGATGGTTTAAAGAGGTAAAAGTTAAAAAAAGAGTATGATTGTCAAAGTTAAACTGAAATATCACTAAATTTGGCTGTTTGTTAAAATACGGTCGGAAAGAATATTACGTGTTGAGTGCAAAGATATTATCACAATAGTGGAGTCGTAGTCGTATCACTATAATTTTTTATTACTTACATTATTATTTTGTACAAAATGTTTGCAAAAAATTAATAAACTACAAATTTAAAGAGGGCCGTAAAACACGTCAGTGCGATTTTTTTATTACAGATGCAAGCCAGCGTTCTGGCCAAACGCGCTGAGCCACCACGCCGGCTGGAGTTCGAAGGCAGATTTTTAACGGGACTGCTCGTAATTTAACGAAACTACCTTTGCATATTACGGTAGTTCACTTCAGTCCCTCACAGCTCACAATCCCCTGATTTATTCCTCTCCTTACCATTCTTTTCCTCATTCGTATTGTCTCAAGACCACACGTTACCCAACTGCCGGCGTAGCTCAACGGATAGCGTCACCCATTGCGGTGCTGAAGGGCGTCGGTTTTTTGTATTTATCGTTTCCAGAATATTCTACATGTTTCTTATGTTCACTTGTAATTTCTACATGTTTCTTATGTTACCTATTCTTCTACTTTCTGGTACATTCTGTCTGTGTATAAATAGCAGAGCACTCTGCCCGAGAGGCGGTCAGTGCTGCGGATATGTTTCAGTTCGGAATAAACCTGCTTTCAGTATAAATGCTGTGTTCAGTTGACAACCCTGCCTTCGAAGTCAAGTGTGCTTCCATTTGAATGCGATTTGTTTGCGACTGGAGATGACGGGTATGCTGCGCAACAGCTGCATCACCGTGGCTCCGATTAGGCAACGTAGAAGCCTTCGCTTCCACGGACTACAACCGGAATACAAGGAATATACCGAGTACATCCTTCCGAAAATACGTATCATCAGAAGACCCATGGACGCGAAACCAGTGCTAAGCCAGCTGCACATCAGACACCCGTCGGCTTTTTCTGGAGACGTTGGACATGACCCTAACAAATGGCTAAAAGGGTTCGACCGAGTCGCCACGTATAACAGGTGGGATCATACAATGTGTCTGGCCAACGTTTATTTCTACCTGGGCGGAACAGCCCAGCAATGGTTTGGAAACAACGAAACCAAGTGAATGACTGGGAAACGGTCCAGACGGAACTTAAGAAGACGTTTGCAGACCTCCAGAGACAAATCCGCTCGGCGGAAGAACAACTGAAGAACAGGACCCAAAGACAAAGTGAGCCGACACAGACGTACAAACAGATTGTTTTAGCCGTATGTAACAGAGTTTAACCGGATATGATTGAGGCCGACAAAATCACACACCTGATGAAGGTCATTGCAGAAGACATGTACCAAGCTCTTCTTATAAAAGACGTCTCTACGACAGAAGAGATCATCGGATTGAAGAGATGCAACAGAAGAGGGTTATACGAAAGAAGTATGACAGACTCCCCAATGTAGTCCCTACGGCAGCTGTGGAAGCCCAGCATGAGTTTTACTTCTCTCATGCGTCAAAATGTGAGAGAAGAATTACAACAGTTTATGGCAGCTGGGACTGTTGGACAAAGCGAGCATCAGATTATGGCCATGGATGTAAGCCCTATAAGTCACGAGGGAGCCGACGCCGTTGAGGAAGAAGTATTTCAGACATTAGCGCCTGTCCGCCCCTCCAGTCGCACCCGGCATGAAGAATGGCCTCGCCCTACAATGACTTCCGCTGCAGAAGCCAAACGACAGCCTAGGAACCGGCCGACGCGGCTACAACCAACTCCCTCGGCAGCTATGACGCCCCGCAGAAGAACAGACGTCTGGAGGACAGAAGACAACCTACCAGTGTGTTTTCACTGTGGGCGCGTTGGACATGTACGCTACTGCAGAAAGAGAAGGAGAGTATTCGACGGTTATTTTGCCGCAAGATGACAGCCATCAAAGCAGTTTTATCCAAGGCAATCACCTGCCGATGAGTTCAGTCGACCTATGGGAAGAAGCCCATCGCCGTACTCTAGACGATGTCGCTCCCCGACGCGCCGCTGCCGTTCACCGTCGCCGTACAGAGGTACCAGCCGCTCCCCTAGCCGCCGCGCCCAGAAAAACTAAACGAGGAGACCATCTACGCAGGCCACCGCAGATGAAAACCCTCCATGGACGACAGTCGCTAAGATGTCGGGAAATCTCATCGACGTCATAATCGACAGCCAAACTGTCCGGGCACTGGTTGTTTCAGGAACTTCTTTCTCTGTATTGTCGGATAATTACCGCCACACACTAAAGAAAACAATGTTCAGTGATACGGGATCAACTGTGCTGAAGATCGCAAACGGGAAGTACGTCCGTCGACCGCGGTGGCCTAGCCGTCTACGGCGCGTCAGTCACGGTCTGCACGGCCGCTATGGTCAGGAGGTCGAATCCCCCCTCGGACATGGATATTTGTGCCGTCCTTAGTAGTAGCTAGTTCATAAGTAGTTTGTACGTTTAGGGACTGATGACCCCGTAGTTAAGTCCCATAAGCTCTACAAACATATTTGGAAGTACGTCCAGCCAGCAGGAACTTGTGTCGCAAGAATAATCATCACCAACTGGACCCAGCCGTATGAATTTGTCGTTTTAACAGAATGTAGTCATAATATCATCCTCGGATGGGACTTCCTTCAGGCATCCCAAGCTATCATTGACTGTTGAAGATCTGAGCTCACAATTGAGGAAGTCGTTCCGACGGGTACATGTAACACTAAATCCTCTGGGAGGTTCTTTGCTGTCGAGAATGTTCAGACCCCGCCCTTAACAATGTGAAAAATTCCAGTCAGCAGCCGAGATGAAAAGCTGAACTGTGAAGTACTTCTGGATCGCAAAAAGGTAATCAGTATAACAAAGCAAATCTACATGCCAGCGACTATCATAAGCATTACAGGTTGTCGAGTAGAACTTTGGGTCATTAATTTTTACGAACAATCGCAATTCATTCCTAACGGAATGTGTATTCGAACAGCAGAACCAGTAAAGGACGTTGAGATCAATGTCATCGACGAAGTCTCATGCTCTGCTATTACTGCCGACAACGCACTAGAGGTAACTACTCTGGAATTTCATATAGGGTCTGTTCTGACCCAGGAACAACGTCAGCAGGTGTTAGGTATACTATGCCAATTTTTGGGTGCATTCACACCCCAACAGGAGAAAAGTCAGACGAAACGGCTCACGATGAGGCACCATATCAAAAATGTGGATCACCCACCAATTAGCCAGCGTTCGTACAGTGTCGCGAGCTGAATGACGGATAATTCGGGAGGAAGTGGAGAAGATGTTGCACAATGACATTATTCAACCTTCGGAGAGTCCTTGGTCGTCTCCGGTGGTCTTCGTAAAGAAGAAGAATGGCACATGGCGATTCTGTGTCGACTATGGGCGGCTGAACAAAATCACAGAGAAAGATATCTACCCATTGCCGCACATTGACGTCACCTTAGACTGCTTGAAAGAAGCTGCAAACTTTTCAACTATGGACATGCAGACAAGTTACTGGCAAATCGAGCTTGAGGAAGCAAACGGGAAAACACGGCCTTTATTATACCTGACGGCAGTGGCGTAACTAGGACTTGGTTTTGGGGGGGGGGGGGGGGGGGATAGGTCTGCTTCGCGAGCAAAATTTTAGTCAGTTTCCAGACAGACTACCATCTACAACTCACGTTGAAGAAACTAATTCACTCCCTTCCAATGAAAGCTTATGGTAAAACACCCCAAGTTTTAAATCCTTACCTTTACCAGATTGCTGTTATACGATTCTTTCTTTTTTTTTTTACTTTTCGGGTTCTGGGGGGGGGGGGGGGCTTTATCCCCCTCATCCCCCCCCTATAGTTATGCTACTGCATGACGGCCTCTATGAAGTCAAAGTAATGTCATTTGGATTATGTAATGCTCCAGCCACATTCGAACACATTGTTACCCCACAAAAATTGTGACAGTGTAACGTGGATTGCTGACTGTGTGAGATTACCGCCCAATAGAAATACTGGTAATTAATAGCATTTGATAATTAAACAGTATGAAGTTCACTGCAAACATTGACCATGCCAATGCACTAAATGTTACACAATTTTAATCTTATTAATTATGGTACCAATGTATGTACACAGTTGGGTGACAACATTTATAGTTAGGCCATAGGTAAAAATTCTCCACGTTGAGATTTGCTGTGTGCTTGTAGCTGACAGGAGGCCAGCGAGCAGGCCGATGTTGGTGGCTTGTTCCAACTTAGGATTTTACAGTTCGTTTCCGGTGAGGGGAGAGAGGGACAATGGCGAGTGCCAGGCACAGTGCAGTGCACAAATATTGTAATACTACTGGCATTTGAAGTAATACGATGCAGTTAGGAACCTTTAAGGCCCTCATTACAAAATAGCCTGTTGATAAATAAACAATACATTAGCTGATATAGTCACATCTAACGTAATATGTTTAATTGACAATGAAACGTAATAAATTACCAACGAAGACAAGACAGTTACACAACTAGCATGGCCATGTTTGTTTATAAAAATAATATATTAACTATTTTTCATTTTATTTTCAATCAATCTTTTGTATTTTACCTTGAAATATTCAGTTAAATCAGTTATCTGTGATATAAGAAATTGCACGATTATGATAAACAGTACAAAGGATGTTTATACTAATATAAAAACGTAAGAAAATATTTGTTTAATGTGTAGTGTAATTATTTTGATTTTAAGTAAAGTTTTAGAAATGTATTGGCTGAGCACTGTACGTTGGCAAATCGGTTACAACAGCTTACATGGGGAAGTTGATGACGTAGGGGAAAAAACCCCGTCAGTTGAGTTTTGGTGCGCGCGCGCGCCTGGGCAGGAAGTGAGGACTGCAGACCACGTGGGGTGGCTGGCCTGGCGGGGTCGCTCTGCCTCAGTCGGCAAGTGGAGCTCGAGGTGGTGACTTGAGATTTGTCTGTGGCAATCGCCACGTGTGGTTGCCCGTCGTAGACTGCACCAAGTTAAATCGAGTGCTACTGTGTGTTTGTGAATATTTAGCCGGTGGAACAAGGTGTGCATCGCATTGAATTAAAGTGACTGTGATTTGTTAATGTAACACGTGTCGTCGCATAGGCATGAACATAAACGGTGTTTGAGACAGCCACGTGGTGTGAAAACAATTCGCGACAAATATTCATTTTGTCTGGGGGCTCACGAGCTATAACTTCATTTGGTAAATTTACCGACGTACAGACGCGACAGCCACAGGGATCAAATATTGTGAAATAAACAACAGAAAGTGAACTTTCACGTGTTTTCAAAAAATAGTAGTTAGTACACCCTTTTCTCTCATGAACTTGATTTTATTATGAATTTGTTTTGTTAATCATATGCAGGGAAGGAAAGCTGCGAATGTGTGATATCATCCCCTAGAAAACGAGTCAGTCGCAATCACAGTTCCAGTGTTTTTGCATGCTTAGGAAATTGGTTCGCAGCTGGTGGTTGTGAGTTTCAAAAATTAAACTTTCTCTAATTTTAAACTCTCACCCCGACCTTCACGCCTCGCATTTGGGGGCTCGTCCGGGATTAGTTCACGTTGGACTTGCTCGGACGGAGAGATTAGGGTGTGTATAGGACAGTGAACAGTTACGAACAGTTGCAAACAAGTACGCGAACGCATCGCGCGTTTAACGACGGTTGGTGACTGGCAGAATTCGGGCGCGGGCATCCGTAACCGGCGATCGACGGCGCATCGGCCCGGCAGCAGTGAGCGGCGGCGCGCGGGATCCACGCACTCAAATTTCATCTTCTGCAACGGACAGCAGTAATCGTGGGGACTTCGCAAGTCGTCAACGGAGCGTCGGGGCCCAGCAGCTTCGATTCTACAAAGGATAAGGGATGCAGTGAGGACATATTCCAGCCACAGCTTCTACAATAGACGGCAGCGAGCGTTGGAGACGTCGCAGCTCGTTGCAGCAACTTCTGGATTAAAAGATAAGTAAAGCAGCTGGCGCTATAAATTCTTGTGTGTTAATCAAGCTTTCTTGTGGCACAAAATCATGGAGCAGGTTTTTAAAAGGTCGCCAAGCGACGTAGATTCAGAGAGTAGCATACCGGAAAGTCCAGAGAGGGTAAATACTGGGGGAATGTTGTTGACACCGGAGATGTTAGCAGCCATGTTAGCGAGTTTTAGCTCAAATTTAGAATCAAATTTAAAATCAGAAATAGAAAATTCAAACTCAAATTTAAAATCAGAAATACAAAATTCAAACTCAAATTTAAAATCAGAAATGGGAACTGTAAAATCAGAATTGAAAGCTGACTTTAAGGCAGATATTGGGGCACTACAAAATTCGATGTGTGCATTAAAGGCAGAAATAATCACAGACATTGACAAAAAGATAGGAAGTCTAACAGAACGGTTTGATAATAGGGAAAAGGAGATACATGCCAGAATTGGTGCTATTGAGACTGAGGTAGGAGACAAGTTAGATGCTGTGAAACAAATATGTGATCACAGGATTGAGGGGACTATGCAGGCGTTGGCTGAGGTTGACAAGAGGATGGTGGCAGGTATTGAGGAAACAAAAACTTTGTTGTCAGGAAAATTAGAGAATACAGAATGTAACTTTAGGAAAAAGATAGAACAAGTAGTGACAGTAAACAATACTGAGATTGAGAAGGTGAACACTAGAATAAATAATCTAGAATTGGGTACTGCATCAGGAAACACTAATTGGTCCATGGTGCAGACACCTTATGGCAAAAGGTTTTCAGGAGTGGGTAATTATCATCCAGTAGATTTTTTGGCTGCATGCAAGGACCAATTTGTGCCTGGTATGTCAGACCAGTGTAAAGTGAAGTTAGCAAAGAGAATGCTTGACTGTTCTGCTCAAACTTGGGCAAATCAGTGTGCCAATAAATTTCTAACTTTTGAGGCATTTGAAAAATTGTTTTTAAATAAGTATTGGGGGGAGGCCAACCAAGCTAAGATACAAAATGAATTCTTAAACGGGCCAAACTATGTGAAAGGGAGACAGAGCATGAAGGAATTTTGTCAGGAGGAACTTGAGAAACCAGTGCATTTAGATACACCTTTGAGTCTTTTAGCAGTAATCTCCACTTTGTGTAGGAGGTTACCTGCAGATTTGCATTGGCAGTTAATTCACCATCCCACAGATTCAGCTGAGAATTTTATTGAATTTGTAGAAAAGATAGACCAGGGTTTAGTTATGGAACGACAGCTCAGGGGAACACAGCATGTGAACCACAATGAAAACAGAGGCAGTAGAAATGTGGGTCATAACCAGGGAAACCACAATAGAGAGAGGAATTTAAATGAAAATTGGAGAGGTAACAATAACAGAGGAGACAACTGGGATAATAGAAGCCAGAGGGAAACATGGGAAAATGATAGGAGAAATCAAAGGCAGGAAGGTGGAAATAGGAATGGGGATAACAGTAGGAGAGAAAATCTGAGACAGAATCAGGGAAACTAAGATTTGTTCCAAATGAGGTCCGTTTTGGGACAAGGAGCTATTCTAATAACAGGACCAGAAGATGGGATAGCAGGGGATCAAATGACCATAATTACAGTAGGAATAGAGATGGGGAGAGAAGGGAGGAAAAACTATGTCACATGGACAGAGATAATGATAGGAAAGAGGAAGTAGGAGTTCACAAGGGCAAGGATAAAGAAAAGAGGGAAGAAAACATAAATAAACAAGGAAAGGGAGAAAAGAGAGGAAAGTATGTGTCAAATGGATGCTGTTATAGGTAGTGAGGAAATTTTGGGGATTGGTTTAGGCAACATGACAAAAGAAAGGCAAACAGGAGGAGGAATGATAGAAACAAGGACAATAAAGGAGAGTATAATGTAAGAAATTTATTTCATAATAACATTAAAGAAGATAAAAACAGTATTGGGTTAGCCTTAGTTTTGGATAGGTCAGAGGCACAAGTGTTCACTGAATGTGAAAGTGAGAATGTAAATATTGATGGTACTGGAGCCAGCATAGATGGTGTTGAGTGTGTGAATGAGAATGAATGGAGTTCTGAATTTAAAAAAAATTAAATATGATCCAGTAAAAACATTAAATGGCACTGGGTCTAGTATGAATAATGAGAGAAGTGTGAATGTTTCAGAAGTAGGTGAAATTGTCAATGCTGATGTACACCCACCTGTAACTGATGATGTGTTGGGACAGGACAGAGGTATTATTGAGAAGATAAAGTGGATTAGGAAGTGGGCACCAGATGATTGGCTATTACACAAATATGAGTATTTGGAGCGATTTGGGAAGCAATGTAATAGGGATCAAACTTACTATAGCCTGGTAAAAGACTTAGTGAGTGGGGAGAATGAATACAATGAATTAAGGGGACTAGGTATGTGTGCTGTAGGCCAAAATGAAGTAGATGAAGGATTTGGTGTATTACAGGAGGGGATAGATAATAATAATGAGAGTGTACAAACTTTTGTAGTATACAACAATGAAAATTGTAAGGAAATGGATTGTGATGGTGTAGGAGCAGGGTGGATTGATAAAGAAGTAAGTGAATATGGTCCAGATGATTGGGTCCATTTCCTTGGACATTTAAAATCAGTGGAGCCAGTGACATGGATAGAAGAGAAATATGGGTATGCAAGGAAACTTGGGGAGTTGAGTGCAATAAACCCAGAATTTGGGAAAGCATTCAGTGAAATATTTGAAAATGATGAGGACATACAACCATATTGTTATGTAGGGGAAATAAATACTATGGTTAAGAACTGTATGCAAGAAATTGAGGAGGATTTGTTGGCAGAAAATGAACTTGAGAAAGATGTTATTGAAAATGTACAGCCCATTATAAATGTTAAGGTAGAAGAGGTTAGTGAAACTGCATTGATTGATACTGGAAGTACAATTAGTGGTATTTCAGAGGATTTCTACAATCAAATCAAGAGTACAGGGACAGTAGAGTTTCCAGTTACTGGGGTACGGATAAAGAATGCTACTGGCAGTTATAGCAAACCAGTGAATAAGGAAGTACTGTTAGACTTGATGATTGAGGATGAATTATTTAGTCAAGGTTTACTTGTCATAAAGGGAACTGAAAACGTAGTTGCTGACAGCCTGTCCCGTTTGCCTATTAAAGGGGATGAATCTATAGTACTTGAGGGTGAAGGCACTGAATTCCACATGATGTACATGAAAGGTGTTGATGGGGAAAAACATATTAGGGACATCTGTAAGGACATGAGACGGATACAGAACACTGATCCGATTCTAAAACTGGTCAAAACAAACATGAGTACAAAAGGGCACGAAAAATTAGATAAATATTACAAGATCTATAAGGGGGTATTGTTTAGGAGAAAGAATGTTGACAAAGAAGAATGGCGGGTATGTTGGCCAGAGGAACATGTCCAGTAATTGATAGAATATATACATTTGTCACATGGTCATTATGGACCACAAAAGTGTTTGGAAATATTACAGTATTATGTTATTTTTAACAATATGGATAGAAGTGTTAGGAAACAGTTAGGTGCTTGTGATAAATGCCAGCGTGTGAAGCATAGCACTGTGGCTAGCCAAGGTGAAATGCAAAGCATTTTACCTAAGGGTGTGGCTGAGTTGTTGGCAATTGACCTTTTTGGACCATTGCCAGCAAGTAGGGGTGGACAAAAATATGTCATACTTACTGTTGATGTGTTTTCAAAATATGTAAGGCTATACGGTATCAAGAAGGCTACCAGCAAAACAATAATCCGCAAGCTAGAGCTAGATTATTTCAAAAAACATGGAAAACCTAAGGCATTGCTGTCAGACAATGGTTCCCAGTTTACATCTAAGGCATGGAAAGATTTTATGCAACAGTCAGGTGTAAAACATATAAAAATTTCAGTTTACCATCCGGCGAGAAATCCTGCCGAGTGATACATGCGCGAGTTGGGACGGTTATGCCGAACATACTGTAGTAATAACCACAAATCATGGGCAGAGTACATTGTTTCCTTTGAGGATGTCATGAACAGTGTTAAAAGTAAAGCAACAGGATATACATCATATGAGATAATGATGGGCAAAAAGGCACCGAATCTAATAGGTGAGATTGTAGATTTCCCACCAGGGAATCAGGTGACACCACAGGAACGGATAAAGCTGGCAACCGAGCAGATGGCTAAGGCAGCAACTCAGAGGAAAAAGAGACATGACAGTAGGTACAAGCCAACTAAGTACAAAGTCAATGACCTAGTACTAGTGAAAACTAAAGAAAAGTCTAGTGACATTGATGGAGAAATAAAGAAACTTTTTGAGTTATATCATGGGCCATTCCGGGTAGCAGCATGTCCGTACCCAAATGCTTACCGGTTGGAATACCCCAAGTCTGGAAAACCGTTGGGGTTAAGAAATATTACTGAGTTGAGGCTATATAAGCAACTGGATTAAGCCAGTTTGCAGCCTCATGTGAATATTAGGTTTAGGATCTGTATGTATTTTTTTGTGACTTATGTATGTCTAGATTTAAGAGTTTTTGTGGAGTAACTTGACAATTTGATAATTATTTTGACTTGGTTTATTCTCTATTTTTGCCTTGCTTTATTTTTGTTGTTTATGTATGTGTGTTGGTGAAAGGTGCAATTGTTGCCAGGACTCATTCCTAAAAACAGCAGCTGAGAGGGATATTGTGTTTATTGTGTCATCATAATTTATGTATGAGTAGTGAAACTATTTATTTAGGTAATTCTAAGAATAATAATTAAATTGTTTTTATTTTTGTTGATACATACTAATCTGAAATCAGGACTAGAGGACGTATATATATTGTATTCAATTGATGTTCACAGGCTGCAGGAGTTGTAGTTACTGTGAAGTATAGACGTGCTAGGATTAACTTAGGATAGTATGGGCCAATTAAATCTCACACCAGCAAAAATAATTTTTTTGGTGCGAGGGGGTAGGATTTGTATTTATGTTTGGATGCCGCAAGTGGGGGTATTGTGAGATTACAGCCCAATAGAAATACTGGTAATTAATAGCATTTGATAATTAAACAGTATGAAGTTCACTGCAAACATTGACCATGCCAATGCACTAAATGTTACACAATTTTAATCTTATTAATTATGGTAGCAATGTATGTACACAGTTGGGTGACAACATTTATAGTCAGGCCATAGGTAAAAATTCTCCACGTTGAGATTTGCTGTGTGCTTGTAGCTGACGGGAGGCCAGCGAGCAGGCCGATGTTGGTGGCTTGTTCCAACTTAGGATTTTACAGTTCGTTTCCGGTGAGGGGAGAGAGGGACAATGGCGAGTGCCAGGCACAGTGCAGTGCACAAATATTGTAATACTACTGGCATTTGAAGTAATACGATGCAGTTAGGAACCTTTAAGGCCCTCATTACAAAATAGCCTGTTGATAAATAAACAATACATTAGCTGATATAGTCACATCTAACGTAATATGTTTAATTGACAATGAAACGTAATAAATTACCAACGAAGACAAGACAGTTACACAACTAGCATGGCCATGTTTGTTTATAAAAATAATATATTAACTATTTTTCATTTTATTTTCAATCAATCTTTTGTATTTTACCTTGAAATATTCAGTTAAATCAGTTATCTGTGATATAAGAAATTGCACGATTATGATAAACAGTACAAAGGATGTTTATACTAATATAAAAACGTAAGAAAATATTTGTTTAATGTGTAGTGTAATTATTTTGATTTTAAGTAAAGTTTTAGAAATGTATTGGCTGAGCACTGTACGTTGGCAAATCGGTTACAACAGCTTACATGGGGAAGTTGATGACGTAGGGGAAAAAACCCCGTCAGTTGAGTTTTGGTGCGCGCGCGCGCCTGGGCAGGAAGTGAGGACTGCAGACCACGTGGGGTGGCTGGCCTGGCGGGGTCGCTCTGCCTCAGTCGGCAAGTGGAGCTCGAGGTAGTGACTTGAGATTTGTCTGTGGCAATCGCCACGTGTGGTTGCCCGTCGTAGACTGCACCAAGTTAAATCGAGTGCTACTGTGTGTTTGTGAATATTTAGCCGGTGGAACAAGGTGTGCATCGCATTGAATTAAAGTGACTGTGATTTGTTAATGTAACACGTGTCGTCGCATAGGCATGAACATAAACGGTGTTTGAGACAGCCACGTGGTGTGAAAACAATTCGCGACAAATATTCATTTTGTCTGGGGGCTCACGAGCTATAACTTCATTTGGTAAATTTACCGACGTACAGACGCGACAGCCACAGGGATCAAATATTGTGAAATAAACAACAGAAAGTGAACTTTCACGTGTTTTCAAAAAATAGTAGTTAGTACACCCTTTTCTCTCATGAACTTGATTTTATTATGAATTTGTTTTGTTAATCATATGCAGGGAAGGAAAGCTGCAAATGTGTGATATCATCCCCTAGAAAACGAGTCAGTCGCAATCACAGTTCCAGTGTTTTTGCATGCTTAGGAAATTGGTTCGCAGCTGGTGGTTGTGAGTTTCAAAAATTAAACTTCTCTAATTTTAAACTCTCACCCCGACCTTCACCCTCGCAACTGTAGCTGGACAGAATCAGGCCAGCAACTCTAGTAGAAATGCTCACTTGTCTTCGTGACGACGGCAGCCGCTGCGTCGGCTAGTTGCAAAGCCTACCATCAGCGAACTGCTGAGTGAGACGGCTCTCAGACAGAGAGGCAGCTAGTACACATTTAATAACCACACGTAACTCTGTCACAAGAGTGAATAAGACCGCGGATGCGTCGGTGGTAAAGGCACGTCGAGTGAACACTGCATCCTCAAATGTAACACATTCGAACCGTTTCATACGTCATAGCTTCAGTAAAATTTATATATATATTCCCGCTTGTAGAAGTAGGAATCATTTGGTCTTTTGGGTCGGCGATGCTCAACAGGTATAGTCGACGAGTTTTAGGAAGAGCTAAGAGCTGCGCGCAAGGGGAAGGCAACGGCCACAGGTGGGGTGGCGCTCGCGGGAGGGAGGGTGCGCGTCGCAGTTACTGTCCGTCCTAAAGACATTGGCCCAGCGCCGGCGCGAGGCACGTGTCAAAAGTGCGGGGCGGCGACGCAGCGGCAGGGCGGGCAAGGCGAGCGAGGGAAGCCGACCGTAATTTCCAGAGTATCCAATGTGGAGTTTATGTGGTCGCTGACTGTGAAAGCTGTCTTTTCAGTTCTTGCCTTTATTTTTAAAAGGACCTTTCTAGACAGAAAGGTAGAACGTAAAAATACACAATTCGTATTGGAAATTGGCCGATCGAGTCAAGACTGATCAGACGCAACTTCATTGCTTATCCTAAACTTGGAAAAATAGGAGCGTCACATTTGTTCTAACTCGCTATTATACATATGATAGACTTTGCATGTACAGTAAAATTAGACTTGTCAGATTCGAAGAACAAAATATCTGGAAAAATTGTGTAAATAAAATGTTACATTTTACAGATCATGGTTCAGAAAAAATGTCTTCTGCCAGGAATTTTGCGATCTCCGGAGCTTCTGCAGTCGGTACAGGTTTGGTGACAGCGTAGCGTGTGAGGTAATCAGTGCAGACTATTATCCATCGCTTACTGGTTGTCGACTTCGGGAACCTCCCTAAAAGGTCGATTCCAATTCGGTGGAATGGAGCTGCTGCAAGTGGAATTGGTACGAGATGCCCTGGAGGTAACTGCAGCATATGCTTCCGTCACTGGTAATCTTTACAGTGACTCACATAGTGCTTGACAGATCGGTAGAGACCTTTCCAGTAATACCTGCGTCTAATACAGTCTAGAGTATTCACGAATCCCAGATGACCAGATATTGGAGCATCGTGGAAATACTTGAGAGTAGCTGGCTGGAGATGAGCTGGAACAACCAGTAGCCATGTGGGGCCCATTGGATCATAGTTGCTCTTATAAAATGTTCCGTTTATAAGTTGGAACTCTCCATTGGTCAGTTCTCCTTTCTCCAAGGCCTCCGTGGTTGTTAATAGTGCTGGATCTTCCCTCTGTTCAGATGTAACGCCACCTTAATACAGTGTGGGGTGAAATTTCAGTCATGCTGTTCTGTTCCAGTAATGGATTCCTCGAAAGGCAATCAGCATTCTGATTGTGGAAAAGTATTCCAGTCAAAACTAGTATCAGAGGTAAACTCACGTTGCGACATTGTCCACAGAATGACAACTGCATACCTCCTCAGACAAATGGTCTTACAGAACGTTTGAACAAGACGTTAGCAGATATGCTGTCGATGTACGTCGATGTTGAGCAGAAGGATTGGGATACAATACTGCCAGTCGTGGCATTTGCTTAGACACTACAGGCTTCATACAATTTTCCTGCTCCATGGCCGTGAAGCTGAGACGACAATGGATACGCCGTTCCCGTTCCAGCCGGACGACACTATGTGAAACAGCGCATCACCAGAGTCGAAGAAGCAAGACAGCTGGCTCGCATACGGACACTGGACGCCCAGGAGAAGTACCGTCAGCGGTATAACGACAAGCACCGACCTGTGGTGTACAGCCCAGGAGATCTGGTATGAATTTTTACGAAACGCTGGGCTATCAAAAAAGTTATTGAAGCGATATGTTGGTCCGCCTGTCAGACATCACGTACAAACTCGAGACCGGTCTGGAGCGCCACGTTGCGGATCGCGCGACCTCCCGCATCGGGGGTTCGAATCCTCCCTCGGGCCTGGATGTGTATGTTGTCCTTAGGTTAGTTTAACTTAGTTTAAGTAGTTTGTATGCTACGGACTAATAACCACGCAGCTGAGTCCGATAGATTTACAAACATTTGAAAATTTTTGAACATTTGAAGAAATTTAGAAGGTCGGAATATGAGATGGACTGCAGATCGATTTTACTGCCGCCAGCCAGACCACAAACATCAGAGAGATTAGGGCTCGTATGGATATCTGCAGACAAAGCTTCAAACACCTTTTTGATACAATTCATACACTGTCTTAATATCGATATACGAATAAGATACCACAAAGTCCTGTTCAAGGACATACTTCGTGAACTGATATACATATTTATGCAGTTCCTGCAACTATAAGCCTGTCCACTGTACTACATGTTACTCTGGAGTGGAACAGGAAAGCAAGTAACTGGTATTGGTACTGAGTACCCTCCGCCACGCACCCTTAGGTAGACTGCGGAATACGTATGTAGATGTAGACAATACTGTCGCGTTTAAACAGGAGTAGGCTTGACTTCGAAGGCAGGGTTGTCAAGTGAACACAGCACTTATACTGAAAGCAGGTTTATTGCAAACTGAAACATACACGCAACAGTGACTGCCTCTCGGGCAGAGTGCTCTGCTATTTATACACAGACAGAATGTACTAGAAATTAGAAGAATAGTTAACATAAGAGACAAGTAGAAATTACAAGTTAATATAAGAAACATGTAGAACATAGTGGAAATGATAAATACAAAAAATATATTTTTGCCGGTGGACGGGATTGAACCGGCGTCCAGCACCGCAATCGGTGATGCTATCCATTGCGCCACGCCGGCAGATGGTTAACTTCGGGTCTCGCGGCATTGCTCCCTCTCCTGAAAGAACGGCGACCCACTGTCATGTTCCCTTTGGAGCCAACTGCAAAGTCCTGGATCTTGATCTTGTTATGGGTCCTCTGTATGGCAGTTCTGGAGAATCCTTCCCTTCTGCACGATTACCAACGTTAGAAGTTCCTGTCGTGGCTTCATCAGTATCATTACCGTCCTTAGACTCCTTGACAAGAAGCCATTTTTACCTATCTGCTCTTCAGGATCATAGTAAGGCTTCATGCGGAGGACGTGAACAATGTCTCTTCGTTTTTGTCGTTACGACTACGGCTCATAATCTTAGAGTTTCAAATGTTCAAATGTTTGTAATTCTATGGGACCAAACTATCTTGGTCATCAATCCCTAGTCTTACAAATTACTTAAACTAAGTTAAACTAAGGACAACACACACATCCATGCCCAGGGGAAGATTCGAAACTCCGACGCGGGAGGCCGCGCGACCTGTAACGTGCCGCTCCACACCGGTCTCGAGTTTGTATGTGACGTCTGACAGGCGGCATTTGACACGATACGGACCAACATATCGCTGTAATAACTTTTTTGATAGCCCAACGTTTCGTAAAAATCCATACCAGATCTCCTGGGCTGTACACCACAGGTCGGTGCTTGTCGTTATACCGCTGACGGTACTTCTCCTGGGCGTCTAGTGTCCGTATGCGAGCCAGCTGTCTTGCTTCTTCGACTCCGGTGATGCGCTGTTTCACATAGTGTCGTCCGGCTGGAACGGTAACGGCGTATCCTTACAGCCGCGCGGCTAAATTTCTCCAACAGTGCTGCTCGCAAAGAAAGTCGCGCTCGGTGCAACGACTCCCATTTCAATTCCCGAAGCATTTCAGTAACACTTGTGCATTGATCGAACCTACCATTTACAAACCTAGCCGCTCGCCTCTGAACTGCCTCTATGTCCCGGTGATGATACACTAGACTCTTGCTAATCCGGCCGTTCATGGCACTTCTAGAAGACGGATTATCCGAAGTGCCGGATTACTCAAAGCAGGGTTACAAATACGATATAAGATATATGTTTGAAAGAATTTGCTCCCCTTCTAGCAGCAGCGCGCAGAAGCCCGAGGTAGAGTGGAACAGGGCCGCAATTAAGGGAGGGAGGAGTTGAAAAGGATCAATACCCCATTCCATCCGGAATAATGTTGTAATGATTTGCAAGTTAGAATATACACTACTAGCCATTAAAATTGCTACATGCAATACAAAAGCAGATGATAAACGGGTATTCATTGGACAAATATATTATACTAGAACTGACATGTGATTACGTTTTCACGCAATTTGGGTGCACCTCTGGCCGTAATAACGGCCTTGATACGCCTGGGTATTGACTCAAACAGAGCTTGGATGGCATGTACAGGTACAGATAGATGCCCATGCAGCTTCAACATGATACCACAGTTCATCAAGATCATCAAGAGTAGTGACTGGCGTCTTGTGCCGAGACAGTTGCTCGGCCACCAATGACCAAACGTTTTCAGTTGGTCAGAGATGTGGAGAATGTACTGGCCAAGGCAGCAGTCGAACATTTTCCGTATCCAGATAGTCCCGTACAGGACCTGCAACATGCACGCGGTCGTGCATTATCCTGCTGAAATGTAGGGTTTCGCAGGGATCGAATGAAGGCCACTGTAATGGCCACTGTTCAAAGTGCCGTCGATGCGAACAAGAGGTGACTAAGACGTGTAACCAATGGCACCCCATACCATCACGCCGGGTGATACGCGATGACGAACACACGCTTCCAATGTGCGTTCACCGCGATGTCGCCAAACACGGATGCGACCACCATGATGCTGTAAACAGAACCTGGATTCGTCCGAAAAAAAAATGACGTTTTGCCATTCGTGTAACTAGGTTCGTCGTTGCGTACACCATCGCAGGCGCTCTTGTCTGTGATGCAGCGTCAAGGGTAACCGCAGTCGTGGTCACCGAGCTGATAGTCCATGCAGCTTCAAACGTCGTCGAACTGTTCGTGCAGATGGTTGCTGTCTTGCAAACGTCCCCATCTGTAGACTCAGGGATCGATACGTGGCTGCACTATCCGTTACAGCCATGCGGATAAGATACTTGTCATCTTGACTGCTAGTGATACGCGGCCGTTGGGATCCAGCACGGCGTTCCGTATTGCCCTCCTGAACGACACACCGATTCCATATTTTGCTGGATCGCGACCAACGCGAGCAGCATTGTCGCGATACGATAAAACGCAATCGCGATAGGCTACAATCCGACCTTTTTCAAAGTCGTAAACGTGATGGTACGCATTTCTCTTCCTTACATGAGGCATCACAACAACATTCCACCAAGCAACGCCGGTCAACTGCTGCTTGTGTATGAGAAATCGGTTGGAAACTTTCCTTAGCCGGCCGAGGGGACTGAGGCGCTCCGGTCTGCACGGCCACTACGGTCGGGGGTTCGAATCCCCCTCGGGCATGGATATTTGTGCCGTCCTTAGTCTTAGTTAGTTCATAAGTAGTTTGTAAGTTTAGGGACTGATGATCCCGTAGTTAAGTCCCATAAGCTATTCAAACATTTGAACATTTTTGAAACTTTACTTATGTCAGCACGTTGTAGGTGTCGTCACCTGCGCCAACCTTGTGTGAATGCTCTGAAAAGCTAATCATTTACATATCACAGCATCTTCATCCTGTCGGTTAAATTTCGCGTCTGTAGCACGTCATCTTCGTGGTGTAGCAATTTTAATGGCCAGGAGTGTATATCATAATTTGCGTTTTACTGTCTGCACGCCAACCGAAATCAGAATTATGATTACTGCCCTGGTGAATCGTTGCTAATTATCGGAAGAAAAGGACAGATCACTTACGTTTTCCGTTTTCAAGTAGGATCATAGAACAGATGGCCTGTACCTCCGTTGCTGCGGTCTGGTGTACCTCGTATTTTTGGTTATTACGACGGCAGTGTGGAATTCTGTCGAAGACCTGCCTTTACGAAGAAGAAAGGCAGCATTCACCTAGGCTCTCCCATATATTCAGGTTTCTAGGTCTCGGTTACGAACAGAGATAGCTACGTATGACACGATCCCTGTCTTCAAAATCGACATTCATTGCTATATCTTACATCCATCTCAATAAATGTTACAAAATGTAAGCATTCTGATACAAAATGTGTTTACTTTTGAAAGAAATGATACAGAACAGCAAATAATGCCGGAATTTCAAATACGGTTTTTATAGAATTGTTGCACTAAGCATAGTTTAACTAACAACAATATTGCGCACAATAATGCGACGTTGTGCTCGTCTTTTCGAATGTATGCCGGATTACTGATGGGCCGGACTAGTAAGGATCTAATTAGAGAGGTTATAGTGCAATTTTTTTGGTTCTTTTGTACTAGAAGTATACGACATGTGAGGTGCCTAGTTATATTGTCGCGTTGAAATGGAAGCAGGCTTGACTTCGAAGGCAACTAATCACAGCACTTACTGAAAGCATGTTTATTACGAACTCAACATACACGCAGCACTGACTGCCTCTCAGGCAGAGAGCTCTGCTACTTAGACACAGACACAATGTACCAGAAAGTAGAACAGTTAACATAAGAAACATGTATAAATTACAAGTGAACATAAGAAACATGCAGAACATTCTGGAAATGAAAAATATAAAAAAAAAAAACAAGAATTTGCCGGTGAACGGGATTGAACCGGCGACCTTCAGCACTCCAGTCCGTGACGCTATCCCCTGCGCTACGCCAGCAGTCGGTGTTCGTGCTCTCTCGCGGCAATATCCGTTCGACAGGGTGTAATACTGAAGTTCTCTCAATCTGAACTAGCCGCAGCTGTTCTTTACATGTTGTCCCACTGCAGAAGTAACACCTCTTCCGCTCGTAATAGTAAGTGCTGGTGGCCAGGTCACTTAGATTTAGTAAACAATATCGTCATTCGATATTTGAGATGTCAAATGCTTTTCCATTTATTTCGTATAAAGAGCGCTTATAGTTGCAGACAAAGCATCAAATAGCTTTCTGATACACACTGTCTTCATATCGCTACACGAATACGATTCGACAAAATTCTGTTCAAGGATATTCTTCGCAAAATGATATAGAAATTGATGCAGTTGCATCCAACTGTAAGCCTGTCCACTGTACTACATTTTACTCTGCGATGCGGTTGCCGCCTCTCACACCCAAACCTCCAAGACAGAACGGTACCAAACGCTGTATCAACCAAAACTACGGTATAATTAGTACCATGTGATATCGTTAAGGAGAACGTGCATAAAGTAGAGTAATAACAGCAGACCTGCAAATCAGAGGAAAAGCATAACTGCGGGAGAACACGATGTCGAGCTCCTGTGGGCAAGATGAATATATGGGTCCCTTGAGCACAAAGTGTAGAGAATCATACAGCTTTGAGTGTAACCCTATACAGCTGCCCCCTTAGAATGATTGCCGCTAACTGGAAAGCAATATTATCTAAGATTCGAGGCAGCCTTAAATTACACGATATCAGAGATCTGAATCTGAAGCAGAAAGTTAAGATCATAAACTGTGCGACATACATAGGGCAAGTTTTGTCTATTCCAAAATAAAAAGCAAAGGCAATCATGACAACTCTCTGTCGATATATCTGGCAAGGATAGATTTTTAGAGCATCTCTACGAACAACAACCCTGAAAACGGAAGAGGGTGGACTCGCACTTACTGACCTTCAGAGGAAAACAAGAGAATTATTCATAAAGAGATCAAAAGTCATCCAAACGGCATAAGAGCGCAATTATTCTAATTGTTTCAACCTGAAAGCTTGCAGCCGCCAGTCGATATCACCAAATTAAATTATAAACTGAAGTACATTGGACTCTGTTATTTAGAATTAAGCTACATGGGGAGTACTTTCTTGGACAGAAAGAAGAGAAATTACTACTACATTATCAACAGAATAAAATCAAAGGAAAACAACAATAGAATGGAGATCAAGTTTCCAAACATGTATTGGAAAGTCGTTTGGAAAAATGTATGCAATAAACTGCTTCCATTAGAAATAGAGGTAGCGTGGTATAGAGTTGTCCACGTTTGTTTGTTCGTAAAGCTTATGAGACTTAACTGTGGGGCATCAGTCCCTAAACTTACAAACTACTTATGAACTACCTTATATAGCACAAACATCCATGCTCGAGTGGTGATTCGAACCCCCAACGGGGAACGGCCTCGCGCATCGGAGCATAGCGCCTCAATGCGCTTGGCCACTCCACCGCGGCTACTGTGTTGACGATAATTTCTTCTATATAATGGACCTGTTTCTGAATGTTACATGCTTCTTCAAGGTGTGCTGGAAAATATCTTTTGAGATGTAAGGTTATCCCAGCGTATTTAAGCAGCAGGAGTAAAGGTCAAACAATGTGACTTAGTGAAAAAATTGTGTATCTTTTAACTCTCTCTGCGTTTACAGAATTACGTCCCCATGAAATGGATTGTCAAGTCGGGTTCAACACTTGCGGTTAGGTTTATGGAACAATGTTGTATGGGAAATATCTGTGTACTGTTTTTAATCTTTTAGAAGAACTAGAGATATATCGTCCCTTCAATCAAGCTCCTAAAAACAATTTGAACGCCACAATTCAACTGAAACGTAAGTCTATCTTGGCTAATTGCGACTGCTTCATTGGATAATCCTACCCCTTTACTAGTTTTTGCTTAGGCTCCACTTTTGTCTCCTCCCTTTCTTTGGCTATTTTATTTCGTTCAGTTCTTCGTGTGTTCCTTTTTTTACCTGATTTAAGAGTTTAAATTTTTGACAGTTCCACAGTTCATGTTTTTTTGTCTCTTAGTAGTTCCTGGTTCGTTCAGTTTAGTGCAACAATTTATTTTGTCATGTCGTTTCACACGATTCCTTGTAATTTCTTCGTTTTGGTTATGATGTTTATTCCAAGTATTGTACTTTGTATTCTCGTGTTGACTCGATTCCTTGCGGTGCTTTAGTTGAAAAAAAAAAATGTTAGGTTGTACTCTGATAAGCGGAAAAAGTTTAGACGGTACTCTGCTCATTCCACATGAAATGAGTTAAATATACATTTTTAGAAAATCAAGAAAGTAAATGTTCAGGCATGTGAATATACTAACAAAATATAGCTATAATTTACAGATTGGAAACTTAGTTTTATGTATTCAAGGATTTATTGTATATAACGATACGACCCATCGGTGTTGGACAACGACATCTTCACGTAACTAATCAGGAATGGGGTTCCAGAAGACAGTAAGAGTGCGTGTTGTTGCCGGGAATTAAAACTAGTTAATTGTTGCTGATGGTGAGGTTTCCAACAGTTGAATATATACACATCCAGCCAGTTGAAGCATTGATCAAGGAGATTAAAATTTGCTTCTATTTTAGTTACTATTAGTGCTACGACACGCTATTTTATAATCTTAAACTGACTACAGTGCGAAAAAGACGGTTAAGTAAACATAATATTTACGGTAAATATTTCATCCTGACTGTTGTTAGTTCTCAAAACGTGTCGTGCTAAGTATGAAAACACACGTAACTGGTGCACTGTTTCATGATTAAATCAATGAAAATTAAGTCAAAATGTTGTGAAGTACTGTCCCATAAAATTTTTAAAAATGTAAGGAAATTGCCGAAATTTCGCACTTCCTTTCTTCAACGAATAGGCAACGATATTGCATACAAAAGTCTTTGCGTATGTAGTGGCTTATCTATTTGGAGCAAGGTTCGTAAACGCTTTGGAGTCCCGTAAGAAGCATTTCCTCTGTCTCGGTTCAGACTAGTCGGAACTCCCCATTGGCTAATTGTAACATTTGACAGCCAGTCAGATTCCATTGGAATTGTGTGAAGTGTAATTTGAACGCTTCGACGGTTATGATCGCAACTCGAACGAACCTAAGACTTACCAATTTTTCTTTCCGAAATCCATTTCTGAATTTACAGTAGTGCTATTTTTTACAGATTTAAGAAAAGAATTATAGCCGGTACGCTAATAATTAGTTTGAATTTTAGGCGGTACGCCGTACCGTACCGTACCGGCCCAACTAAAGCAGTGATTGCTTGTAATTTCCTCACGATCAGAGTCCGCCCTAGGTGTAATGGCCCTCACGTCTGACCCACTCGCCCACGATTGTGCAAATGTTCAAATGTTTGTTAAGCCTAAGGGACTTAACTGCGGGGTCATCAGTCCCTAAACTTACAAACTACTTATGAACTTCTCTAAGAGACATCATGTAATTATACCAATATGCTGCTATAAAGTTTTTTTATTGTAATGCTGTTATGGATCCATTTCGTCACAATTAGCCATCATCAGACAATCTGCGAAATACACAAAATTTTTATGTAATAATCATAGTTTTGGTATATATACTTTTAAGTCATGCCTGTTTTTTCGATATAATGTTTTTTATTTACGACCATGTGACATCCTTGGCAACGTCTGGCTGTTTATTTAATGATAATGTGAACTTTTGTGTCACACTTACGTAGCGTTATACAAATATCGTTAAATAAAATTTTAATAATTTTTAACGTGATGTTCTGACAGTGGGCCAAAGATGTTACACGTTTACAGTTGGCAGTTGCTACGGTAAAATTTGTACTATGGTTTAAATGTCTGTGATCTGTGGGTTATGATTATTCGCTATTTATGTTAAAAATCTTTAGCAGACATGCAAAGATGTTTAATAATATGATTGCTGTGGAAGGTTGCGTTATGATTGATAATTTAATCATCTTTATGATAGATATGTGTGTGAGATAGTCTGTGGTTTGTCAGTGGTCGTATTTATCCGTTATCTTTGGTCAAGAAATCAATAAAATTATCGACAAAATTTTTGTTTTTAAAATCAGATTGTTCATTTAAAATATCATCAGTGTGTTGTGTGCATATATATTTCTATCTCTTCTAGGATGTTCATTATATCGAAAAAAAAACAGGAATAACTTAAAAGTATATATACCAAAACTATGATTATTACATTTTGTTTATTTCGCAGATTGTCTGCTGATGGCTAATTGTGTCGAAATGGATCCATAACAGCATTATAATAAAAACTTTATAGCAGCATATTGGTATAATTACATGATGTCTCTTAGAGATATATTCTGTGCTGCGGGCCCATTGGATAGGTAGTTATGAACTATCTTATACTAAAGACGACACAAACATCCATGCCCGAGGGGGGGGGGGGGAGTTTTAGAACTGAATGAAATTCTACGACTCCAGAATCAGTTGAACTTACTAGGTTATTCAGCTGCTTATACCTTTCACTTTTTATACAAACACACTATGCCACACGCGCCGCTACTTGCATTATGAATAGATTGGAGTTCATCTCCGCCACTTGACAGTTTCAATATTATTTCTCACTGTCACGTACTTTTAAGCAGTAATTTCGCTACGCACGAAAACGTTTGATACCCTAAAAAGGACTTGTATATCATCAGGCCGGATAAACCCAGAACAGAAATAAGGGGTTCAAAATAGTTCTGACATCTTGTAATCGATTATGAACACACCTGACACGTCGTATAGACGGTTCGCAAAACATTAATTCTTTAAATAATTGTCTACCTCGGTCTACGATGCAAATTTTTAAATATGACGTGCCTAGTGACTAGGTGTAACACAGAGCGAAATTAATGCTTAAAACTAGGGAGCAGTGAAGAAATTAAAGCCGCGGTGGAGTAGCCGAGCGGTCTAAAGCGTCTCGCTGCGGAGCGCGCGGTTGCTCGCCGTGGAGGTTCGAGTCCTCCCTGGGGCATGGGTGTGTGTGTTGGTCCTTAGGTTAGTTTACCTAGGTTTAAGTAGTTTGTAAGCTACGGACTGATGACCACGCAGTTTGGTCCGATAGATTTACAAACATTTGAACATTTTGAAGAAATTAAGGGGACGCGGTAGGCCCTATCTCGCCAGTGCCAAATTAGGTAAATTTATGTTCCTTCGTCTCTTGAACTGTTAAAGATAATGATATGAAATGTTGTAGCTTATTATGACACATATCTTGAATACACAGAAGCAGAATAAAAACATTTTCTAATTAAGTTTATTAGACATTTAAAAAAAAATTAAGGTACACATTTTTATTAAAATTTCCTATATTACTCCACCATTATTGTGTAATGGTGTGGTATTTTCCAATAATCCTGCTTCAGTGGGTGTGCTGTGCTCTGATGAACCAGATCTGAAAATTTGAACACAGTTATTTTAGTACTTTCTGAGAAAAAGGTACAAATGTATTCAAAAATGTAGTTTCTCAGAAAATGCAGAAATTGTTCATTGTTCTTAATACTTAAAATTTTATCTATCTCCAACTTCAAAAACAGCCTGCTCCATAATGATCATCTCCTTCCTGTTCTTCCTGCTGCTTCAAAAGCTTCCGATTTCTGATTAATCTGGCTTCCTTAGTTCTCATTTTAGAGGTGTAGTCTGATTTGACTAGTCGTATCCTGTCTAACAGTATTTATACCAGAATCAATACCAAGAAATTTCAGTACCCTAATCCTTCCCACATTACCATCAATGAATGACAAAACTGCATCAGCAACACCCCATTTCAGTGTTTTTATACCAACAAACACGATAGAACTACAGAAACTTATTGCCCGAAACATACTTTGTTGATAATTTTGCGCACAAAAGGAATATCTTTGATTACGGCAGTGTAGCCAACATATGCTATAAAATCTCCCCTAGCTCGTTTATCATTATTTCTGTTCCAAGGGAGCAGACGTTGGCGGTGATCCGCAGCAGAGATAAATATATCCACGTATATGCTTCGCAAATCGCGAAAGTTCCAAATGTCTGCTGCTCCTGTAAGATGGACAAACGATCTGCAACACATGAATATTTGTGCCGGACCGGGACTCGAACCCGGGTCTCCCGCTTTTCCGGCACAAATTTTCATGTGTTGCAGATCGTTTGTCCATCTTACAGAAGCAGCAGGCGTTGGGAACTTTCGCGATTTGCGAAGCATATACGTGGATATCCCCTAGCTCGGTTGAGAACCACAACCTACTATATGAAACAGGTATAAAATTACGAATATTCAAAAATGAGCATGTCATACGATCGAGACTTATCTTCTGCACACATTACTTTAAACATATGAATAAAATACTTAAAGTTCAAAGTTCACGGATCGCGATAAATTTTGCATCATTATATTCAAAAGAGTCCAAATAATTTAATAAGAGAAAAAAAACTGTCACTTTTTTTAAATGTTTGTCTACCGCCTCCCATGAATGTATTAAGCACCGATCTGACGGAGAATGTGCTCCATCTACGAGGAATGTTCAAATGAAGAGATACGAAGCGTTTCAACAACGAAAGCGGTTGAAATTTGAATATGTCGCTTTCGGATAATGTAGTGCGACATCTGGACACGCGAAACATTAGTCGTCACCTCCTCTTAAAAAATTAAAGGCTGTGCCCTCAGCAGGCAATGTGATGCGACCCTCTTTTTCGACGTTCGAGGTCCCATGCCCATCGAATTCCTCGAGCACGGAAGAACCATTAACAGTGACGTATACTGTGAGACACTCCGTAGCTTCCGCAAGTCCATCAAGAGCAAACGACCTAGGCTCCTCACGGAGGGAGTGATTCTGCTCCTTGATAGCGCGCGTCCACACGTCTAGAGGGTCACACAACGTGTACTGGACTAGGTCAACTGGGAGCAGCTCGAGCATCCGCCCTACAACCTGGAAAATATCGCACTGCGACATCCATCTGTCCGGTCCGCTAAAAAATTACACTTCAAACGGAAGTGCTTCAACTCGGAAGACGAACTATAGGACACAATAGACGACGGGCTCTAGTCACAGACACAGCAATTCTGTTCGTTAAACAGTTGGATAAGTGCTCAAACCACTGGTGATTACTTTTGAATAAAGACTTCAGTTATACCCACAGTGTCGTTTTGTACCTTTTCAGCTGAACACCTCTCGTAGTCGTAATACAAGCAGTGGAGCGTGGATGCATAAAATTGTAGAGGTCTTGTAACTGTAGGTGTTGGTCAACGTCACATTTAATTTTATGCTACTAGCTTCCAACAGGTTCTAACAATGGAAAATTGTACTGAAATACAGGAGGATACGTATCGAATTGAGGCATGGTTCAGGGAATGGCAATTGAATCTCAATGTAAATGTTCAAAATGTTTGTTTAGTCGATGGGACTTAACTACGGGGTCATCAGTCCCTAAACTTATGAACTACTTACGAACTAGGACGGCACAAATATCCATGCCCGAGGGGGGATTCGAACCCCCGACCTTAGTGGCCGTGCAGACCGAGACTGGAGCGCCTTAGTCCCCTCGGCCACCGCGGCCGGCAATCTCAATGTAGACAAGTGTAATGTGCAACGAATACAAAGAAAGAAAGATCCTTTATTATTTAGCTACACAATAGCAGGTCAGCAACTTGAAGAAGTTAATTCCATAAATTATCTGGGAGCAAGGCATTAGGAGTGATTTAAAATGGAACGACCATATAAAATTAATCGTCGGTAAAGCAGATGCCAGACTCAGATTCATTGGAAGAATCCTAAGGAAATGCAGTCCGAAAGCAAAGGCAGTAGGTTATAGTATACTTGTTCGCCCACTGCTTGAATAATGTTCAAATGTTCAAATGTTTGTATAGCTTATGGGACTTAACAACGGTGTCATCAGTCCCTAAACTTACAAACTACTTATGAACTAGCTAACACTAAGGACGGCACAAATATCCATGCCCGAGGGGGATTCGAACCCCCGACCCTAATGGCCGTGCAGACAGTGACTGACGCGCCTCAGTCCCCTCGGCCACCGCGGCCGGCCTTGAATATCGCTCACCGATGTGGGATCCATACAAGGTGGGGTTGATAGAGGAAGTAGAGAAGATCCAACGGAGAGCAGCGCGCTTTGTTGCACGATCATTTAGTAATCGTGAAAGCGTTACGGAGATGATCGATAAACTCCAGTGGAAGTCTCTGGAAGACAGAAGCTCCGTATCTCGGTACGGGCTTTTGTGGAAGTTACGAAAAACACACCTTTACCGAGGAGTCTAGTAGTATATTGCTCCCTTCTACGTATATCTCGCGAAGAGATCATGAGAACAAAATCAGAGAGATTAGAGCCTACACAGAGGCATACCGACAATCCGTCATTCCGCGAACAATACGTGACTGGAAAGGAGGGAGCCGGCCGCAGTGGCCGAGCGGTCTGCGGCGTCTCTGTCACGGTCTGCACGGCCGCTGCGGTCGGGGGTTCGAATCCTCCCTCGGGCATGGATGTTTGTGCCGTCTTTAGTATAAGCTAGTTCATAAGTAGTTTGTAAGTTTAGGGACTGATGACCCCGTAGTTAAGTCCCATACGCTCTACAAGCATTTAACATTTTAATAGGAGGGAGAACCGATAGTGGTACTCAAGGTACCCTCCGCCTCACGCAGTCAGACGGCTTTCAGAGTATGGATGTAGTTGTAGATGTAGATATTGTCGCTTACTGGTATTACGCACCAATTTATTTCTTTTCAGTAGCTCATCTTATGATATAACCAAAGTTGCGAAAGCGATCGTGCTTGCTTATAAAGTAATTTTATAGCTGTCGCGAGGTAATCTCTACTTGAAATAAATCCCATTTCTCGGAAAACCAAATTATTCCGTGACGTATCTCTTCTGAACCAAGAGTTATAAAAACTTTTACTTCTCGTCGTTATATCTACATTTTCTGGGGTCTTTAATATGAGGAAACCAATTTTTAGATGTATGTTCCCGTTAATGAGATGTACGGTAAAGTATTGTAATTGCATATAATAATAGGAAAAAAATGATCTGTCGATATATTCCATTTTTTATTTGGCATTTACAGATTATTCATATTTATAATTACGATGCGTTACTTATCAAATTGACATATAAAAGTTTTCATTGAGAAGAATATCAGTATTTTCTTAACAATAGATCAAAGGAATGATGATATATCATAATGAATACATGGAGTTCAATACATTTAATTTGTAATGCCATTAATTCATGTAATTGTTAATTGTAGAGTAATATGTTCCAAAAAAATGTTCAAAAGTTTGTAATTCTATGGGACAAAACTACTTTGGTCATAAGTTCCTAAACTTACAAACTACTTAAACTAAGTTAAATTAACCTAAGAACAACAGACATATCCATGTCCGAAGGCGGATTCGAACCTCCGACGTGGGAGGCCGCGCGTAATGTAGCGCTGCAGACAGCTCGGCATCTCCCGCGCGGTAGTAAAATGTTTTGGAATTAAATAATACACGTTAAATAGTTTGTTAATATTTAATTTATTCAAAAATAATAATTTTGTTTTGTAGTTCTTATAAAGATTCTCCAAGTAAGGCCTGCTCCAAAGTTTTAACTTCTAATATATAGACAACCTAATATGTGATTCAAATGTAATAGTGATAACAGAAGTAATAATCGGAGCCATTTTGTTTGACCCTCACAATATATCCTTTTCTCTCTGAAGGCCGCGAGAGAACGGCCGGACGGTCTGAGGAACCACGTCACGGATTGTGTGGCCGCTCCCGTCGGATGTATGGGTCCCTTCTCTGGTATGGGTGTATGTGTTGTCCTGAACAGAAGTGAGTTTTAATTAGTTTACGTAATTTATAAGTATAGGGACTTATGCCCTTAGCAGTTTAATCCCCTGGGTTTAAAAACATTTGTAGAATTGGACATTACTCTTTAAAGGGTTCTTGCCCACAGGTTGGGAAGTGCACATGAACTCAGATACATGTCACAGATGAGGCACCTGGCTTCTCTCAATGTCATGATTACAAATTCTCCAAGATACGCGAATCCACAAAACAAAACCTTTCGCAAACTATCTCACTGTTGCTGCTTAGTGTTTCTGGAACAAGAAACTCTGCACATTATTGAGGCATTTGTTGCCTAAAAACGTAA
Organism: Locusta migratoria; assembly: GCA_026315105.1. Classification (NCBI taxonomy): domain Eukaryota; kingdom Metazoa; phylum Arthropoda; class Insecta; order Orthoptera; family Acrididae; genus Locusta; species Locusta migratoria. The sequence continues at coordinate 396,036,163 of CM048755.1, forward strand.
TAATCAGCTCACTTCTCAAAACCTTACAACTTTTCTCTAATTTGCTTGGCCCTTAGCTTGTATTTCATAAACATAAATGTTATATTTGTGGTCAATGCTTTGTTCTGAGACAAAATAAGACTAAATTACTAAATCCTAAAACGATGTTGGTGATTTTAGAGTCTGAAGTGTGTATGCTACATCAGGACTCGGTCACGTTATTTATCTCGGTAATAAAATATTTTCAGATTATCTTTGATGTTGTTCATTTTTACACTAATATTAATGTTCAAATGTATGTTAACCTTATGGAACTTAACTGGGTGGTCACCAGTCCCTAAACTTACAAACTACTTATGAACTAACTTATACTAAAGACAACACAAACATCCATGCCAGAGGGAGGATTCGAACCCCCGACGGGGAACGGCACCACGCATCGAAGCGTAGCGCCTCAATGCGCTCGGACACTTCGTCGCGGCTATACACAAATAAGTGTAATTCATAAATAAATAACGTAGCAATCTGTAACATACTCCTGTCGGAGCTCAAAAAAGATATGTTCCTGTTTAGGAGACGCAGAAAAGTGGGGACGCAGCTTCATTGGTCCTCTTTCTGCCTTTCTCATCATAAATGTTGACCGAACATTAACAAAGCTCGTGCTAAACCCTCTCATCCATTGTCCCCTCGCAGTGATGTTTTCATACACTGTCAAATTTTCAAATGTTTGTTAAGTTTATGGGACTTAACTGCGGGGTCATCAGTCCCTAAAATTACAAACTACTTACACACTAACTTATACTAAAGACAGCACTAACAATCATGCCCGAGGGGGGATTCGAACCCCCGACGGAAGGAAGTCCAACGTGTACACGGTGTGCTTGCCGGGGGGCCTCCATACGAGACGTGGAGGCGGCCTTGCCGGCGGCTATCGATCGTACGGCGTGCGGTCGACTGCAAGTCGTGGCCCACGTCGGCAACAATGACGCTTGTCGCTTCAGTTCTGAGGACATCCTCAGTTCCTACTGGCGGCTGGCGGAATTGGTGCCGCCTGGGAGTATCCGAGCGGTCTGGAGCGCCACGTTACAGATCGCGCGGCCTCCCGCGTCGGAGGTTCGAATCCTCCCTCGAGCATGGCTGTGAGTTGTCCTTAAGTTAGTTAAACTTAGTTTAAGTAGTTTGTAAGTTACGGACTAATAAACCAGTAGTTGAGTCCAATAGCATTACAAACAGTTGAAACATTAGTTACGGAATTGGTCAAGGTTGCTGCCCTCGCACGCGGGGTGCAAGCGGAGCTGTCGATTTGTAGCATTGTCCCCAAGGTTGATCGGGATCGTTTGGTTTGGAAACCTAGTGGAGGGTCTGAACCAGAGGCTCCGCCGACTTTGTGACAGTCATGGCTGCAGATTTCTAGATCTGCGTCATTCGGAGGGGAATTGTAGGGTGCCCCTAGATAGATCAGGGGTGCGCTACACTAAGGAAGCGGCTGCACGGGTAGCAGAGTACTTGAGGAGTGCACATGGTTTTTTTTTTTTTTTTTTTTTTTTTTTTTTTTTTTTTTTTTTTTTTTTTTTTAGGTTAAACGCTTGCTCTGATGAGCACTCGCCTGTCAACATTCACAAAGCGAATTCAGGCCGCATTCAGCACGAAAATTCGACTATCAAAATATTAGCTGTGAACTTTCAAAGCATTAAAAACACAGTTCCCGAATTTGCTGCGCTGCATGGAAATTATTGTGCTCAGATAGTTTTAGGCACCGAAAGCTGGCTAAATCATGATGTGGCAAGTTCAGAAATTTTTAGCGAGGTGTGGAATGTATATCGGGAACACACATTGGACACAATTGAAGGGGGGAGTGTTCATCGCCGTGGAAAAAGATATTGTTTCTACTGAGGTCGAGGTTGAGGGTAACTGTGAAGTTATTTTGGCATATATAACAGGTCTAAGGTCCCCCCTCCCTCGCGCCCCGTGCTGCTGTAACAGTTTTAGAATCATTCAAAGAAAGACTACGCCTGGTAGTACGTGAGTATAAAGGCCATGCAATATTAGTCGGCCGCGGGGGAGCGGCCGAGCGGATTGAGGCGCTATGCTACGATGCGTGAAGCCGTTCCCCGTCGGGGGTTCGGAACACGCAAAAGTTACTAGAGATTCGTGCGTCTATAAAAAGATCGATGCGCGAAGCATACAATAATTACCACAGCCATACCTTAGCAAAAGATCTTTCAGACAACCCGAAAAAATTCTGGTCCTATGTTAAATCGATAAGCGGGTCAAAGCCCACCATCCAGTCACTCGTTGAACATTCCGGGGCAGTAATAGGAGAAATCAAACGGAAAGCTAAAGCTCTAAATTTAACCTTTAAGAAATCTTTCAAGCAACAGGACCGCATAAAGGTGCCATCATTTGATCAACGTACTAACTCCAAAATGGAGGGCATAGTAATAGTTACTTCCGGTGTAGAGAGGCAGCTGAGAAAGCTAAACACTAAAAAGTCTCCTGGTCCGGATGGAAAACCAGTTCGGTTTTACAAATAGTATTCAGTGGCATTGGCCCCTTTACGTAGCTTGCATTTTTCGCGCAATGTTCCTAGTGATTGGGAAAAAGCGCAGGTGACTCTCGTTTATAAGAAAGGAAAGAGAACTGACCCGCATATTTACAGACCAATATAGTTGACATCAGTTTCCTGTAGAATTTTGGAGCGTATTCTCAGTTCGTATATAGTAAATTCCCTTGAGACGGAGAAGCTTCTTTCTATGAATCAGCACGGGATTAGGAAACATCGTTCATGTGAAAATCAGCTTGCCCTATTTTCACATGACATCTTGCGAGCCATGGATGAAGAGCAAAAGGCAGATTGTGTTTTTCTTGATTTCAAAAAGGCGTTTTACGCGGTGCCACACTGCAGACTGCTTACGAAGATATGAGCTTATGGAGTAGGTTCACAGATTTGTGACTGGCTTTAAGACTTCCTAAGTAATAGTACGCAGTACGTTGTTCTCGACGGCGAGTGCTCATCAGAGACGAGTGTATCGTCATGCATGCTCCAGGGGAGTGAGATAGCACAGCTGTTATTTTCTATCTATATAAATGATCTGATGGACAGATTAACTTGTAATTTGCGGCTGTTTGCTGATGATGCTGTGGTGTATGGGAGGGTGTGGTCATTAATTAACTATAATAGCATACAGGATGACTTAGACAAAATTTGTAGTTGGTGTGAAGAATGGCAGCTAGCTCTCAATGTAGAAAAGTTTAGGGTGATGTGCATGATTAGGGAAAACAATCCCATAACGTTCGAATACAGCATTAGTAGTGAGCTTCTTGATGCTGTCGCATCGTTCAAATATCTAGGCGTAACATTGCAGAGCGATATGCAATGGAACGAACATGTAAGGACAGTTGTGAGTAAGGCGGTTAGCCGACTTCGGTTAATTGGGAGAATTTTGGTAATATGTACTTCATCTGTAAAGGAGACCGCGCATAAAACGCTTGTACAATCACGTCTTAGGATTTGCTCAAGTGTTTGAGACCCGCAGCAGATCAATCTAAAGGAAGACATAGAAGCAGTTCAGAGGCGAGCAGCTAGATTCGTTACTGGTATGTTGGACCAATGCGTGGAAATGCTCCGGTAACTCAAGGGCGTTGATGACCACGATGTTGAGTGCCCTAAAGCTCCAATAACAACAACAACAACGGGAACTCAAATGGGGATCGCTGGAGGAAAGACGACGTTCTTTTCTAGAAATTCTGTTGAGGAAATTTAGAAAGCTGGAATTCGAAGCTGACAAAGAAAGTACTTGGGCTCGGACAAACACATATACACCAAAATCGTATGAGAGATAATGTTTTTTGTTTGTATAGCTTATGGTACTTGACTACGGGGTCATCAGTCCCTGAACTTTCAAACTACTTATGAACTAATTCTAAGGACGGCACAAATATCCATGCCCGAGGGGGGATTCGAACACCCGACCGTAGTGGCCGTGCAGACCGTGACTGGAGCGCCTTAGTCCCCTCGGCCACCGCGGCCTGCAGATATAATGTAAAGATCCCTTATTGCCCTAGCGATACTCCCGCATCTGCAAAACTCTGCGGTAGTCCGTTAGAGGCCTCTGCGTGTGCCATGCCGCATTGCACTTTGACCTGTCGATTCGCCAGTAGGAGCGGTGCAGTGTGCCTCCGAAATTGCGTTTTGTGACGTTATTTGTGTGGTGAAGCGCCAGATGGGGCGGCGATTGCTAATCAATCCTGCTAATGTATTGCGATTAGCTGAGATGAAGTTACGAAGAACCCTTCTGGGTAAAGATGGTATTAGTGTAGAAGATGAATCATTTGCATGCTTTCTCGTATCTGTTATGGTACAGAAATATGAGCATAAGTTAGATACTGTTGTTACAAATTCATAATAATGATAATAGTGATGATAATGACGAACAACACATTACAAGCGGTAGTGCTACGGTAAGTGCGGCAAGAGGCGATGGAAGCAGTGGCAGTGAATACCAACAGTCTTTCGGAAACAAGGTTAAAGTTGCAACTATCATCACGGCTTTTGATGAAAATTCACTAGAGAAGATGTACGAATATTATTACATAAGTTATGGCTAAGATATCTGCATTACGTATGGCGTCTACAATTACATCTATAATGCTATCTTGAGCATGGTTGCAGAGCTTTGCAGGAAAACGACATTAACCAGCACATTGAGGTGTACGTTGAGATCCTGTAACCAAACGTTCATACAGATATGTTTGTTCGAGCCCATGTACTTTCCTTGTGAGTGTAGAACATTCTTCCTGCCGCCTATTTACATTTCGCGTAATTATCACAAAGACAAGATAAGAGAAATTGGGGCTCGTACGGAGGCATGTAGGCATTCTTTTTTTCCTCGATCTATTTGGGAGTGGAATAAGAAAGGAAATGCCTAGTAGTGGCACAGTGTACTTTCCGCCACGCACCTTACAACAGATTGCGGAATATGTATGTAGATGTAGATGAAATAATATTATTCTAATATGTAAAGCGATAAGTATCGCTATCATGTGCTTATCGATTAGCTGAAATCTCCTCATGTTATGTTGCATCGCTCATTTTATTGACTTTGAAAGTCTTTCAATTGGAATATGAAAATCGCGCTGACGTGTTTTATGGCCCACTTTATATTTGTAGTTTACTAAGTTTTTGCAAACATTTTGAACCAAAATAATAATAAATTAATTAATAAGAGTGTCTGAAACTCTTTTAGGAAAAAAATTGAGGTAGTGGCGGGTTTAGAACCACCGACCTTTCGCATGACACTCCAGCACCCTTGCCCACTACGCTACGGCTATAAATCAAAACAAGAAATTTTTAATCTTATACTATTGATGGCCGTTGTTAACTGATGTTAATATGGCATTTGTAGACATTTATCGTACGAAGAACGATGTGTTTTTGTTAATTCGTCAGTGTGCCGTTGCTTTGAAATGACAGCGTGTAAGTTACAATAAGAAAATCATCAAGTACGCGAGGAATGTCAGGTGACATCTCCGACCGGCTGGTTTTCATTAATTCAATGGAGGGTGTCAAATCTCCGTTATTTTTGCAAATATGTCTCAAACGATACGAGATATGAAAAAAACATAAGGGAGCTACGTTGTAGAGAATTGTCTCCTCTACCAATTAGGGAATTCAATTTTCGTGTCAGATGAACGGTTCCTTTGAAATAACAATTATATTACAAAGGGCTTTTTTTGATTTTACTACCGTGTTTTTTGTCCGAAAAATTTGAAAAAGGGAGGTTCTTGTCTCCGGCGGCCTAAAATCATGTCTGTAAAATTTGGTGCTGATCGGTTGAACGGTTCGTCTTAAAAACAGCCGCGGTGGAGTAGCCGAGCGGTCTAAAGCGCCTCGCTGCGGAGCGCGTGATTGCTCGCCGTGGAGGTTCGAGTCCTCCCTGGGGCACGGGTGTGTGTGTTACCCTTAGGTTAGTTTACCTAGGTTTAAGTAGTTTGTAAGCTACGGACTGATGACCACGCAGTTCGGTCCGATAGATTTACAAACATTTGAACATTTTCTTAAAAACGGGGATCACGTCACGGACAGACAGACGGACAGACAGACAGACAGACATCCCAAAATCGCCATTATTTTTGCAAATATCTTTGAAACGCTACGAGATTTGAATAAACATAAGAGAGCAAAGTTGTAGAGAATTTTTTCCTCTACAAATTCGGTTATTCAATTTTCGTGTCAGTTGAATAGATGAAATCAAATGTTCAAATGTTTAAGCTTATGGGACTTAACTACGGGGTGATCAGTCCCTAAACTTACAAATTACTTATGAACTACTTACAAACTAGGACGGCACAAATATCCATGCCCGAGGGGGGATTCGAACCCCCGACCGTAGTGGCCGTGCTGACCGTGACTGGAGCGCCTCAGTCACCTCGGCCACCGCGGCCGGCTGAATAGATGAGCAGTTATTTCCTTTTTTTTTTTTTTTTTTTTTTTAATTTCGAGCTGTCAAAAGACGATCGGAAAGGCCCACTTTTAGTGTTACTACCGTAACCTAAAGTGGGCCAAAATAATGTTGCAGCCTGGCTTCCCATAAGAGCGTATTTTAAATTATTTTTTATCAAGTCGGCGTTCTATTTTGTTTGTGGAAATGGGAACTGATTTTCTTTTCAGAAAGTCGTAGCAAGTAAAGTTGGCTCTCAGTGGCCAGTGTGTATGTAGTGATGGGAAGCGATTGTGAACCGTGACCTTTCGCCTGGTAACAAGGCAGGGCGTATGCAGCGTGGCTGCCGCGGCCCACACAGCTGCACCAGCCTACGCAGCCTCTCGCGTTTCGTTGCCGTTTGCACCACCCATTACCAACGTATTACATCACAGTTAGTAACTGCAACGACAACGATCCGTACAGCTTTGTTTGCGGGAAATGGAGAAGTGGTTGAGAGGATCCAGAAATAGTAGAACCTTGTGAGGGGGCTTACATGGAGCCGTTTATTTTTCATATCAGTGTATTGGGTGTTAATGAGGTTTTCTTGGTTGGAGAGCTGTGTGAAATAGAAAGGGTGTGAGAGAGAGACAGAAGATGAGCTTGAATCCCGTGGGAAAGCTCCGCCCCTATTGCAAGTTGAGATCTGATTGGCTCCCGCCTATACTAGTTGTCTGCCAAAACTTTAAGCTTCTTTTATTAATATTTAACTTTCCTATCTCTATTAAAAATCATCTGCATACTTTCTGTAATGTTTTTGTGCTAAGCTATATTTCGGTTAATTCAAAGATTTAATTATATGTATATTTCGTAATAAGTAGAACAATGTTAATCTAGAAGTTTCGCTTGGCGCCAAAACGGCGGCTTGTGGCGCGCAGCGGAGAGGCGGCGGCAGTCAGTCGAGCGCCGACCGCGATACCTTGCACATTCATGTCAGTTCACTGCGGGCCAGGGACAGTTTATACGTTATGCAACGTTTATATTTTTAACATTACTTAGTCTGTATATTTGTGCTGGGATATATACTGGCATTTCTTCAATAAAAACAAGCACTGGCATCCTACAAAAGCTAAAGTTATTCGTAGTGCAGTACTTCCTAGCCACATCTCAACATCTATTTTAGCATCACTTCAAGTACAACGGACGTGCGACCTGTATGCTTCACCTCCGCAATGGGACATCAACTACGACAGAAGACACAAGGTTAGTAAAGGAGTGAATTCAGATAGGGCACTGGCACGAAGTGTGATAGTAATATCGCCGAGGATAGGCATGAAAGAGGGGAGGTGTTTTAGGAACCTTGTCAACTATGCACTGACCTTCGCTCCCTGTCTTTTAAAAAAGAAGCCCCTCCGTAACCTGAAAAAAACTACATTTAGAATAGAACTACCAACGTGCACAGCTCGGTTAGCCATGTGGTCTAATGCTCCGCTTTCCTATACGGGGAGGCGTACCGGCCCCGGTTCGAATCCGCCCGGCGAATTAACGAAGGGTATCGGAGTGCCGGCCAGCCTGGATGTGGTTTTTCGGCGATTTTCCACATCCTCCTAGGTGAATACTTGGCTGGTACCCAAGTCCCAAGTCAGTTACACAATTCTCAAACATTTCGAAACACTTTACACTTTCTCGCGTATCTAATATATAAAGCAGAGTGTCCGTATATTTGTACGTGTTGCATACAAATCTACAGTTTTGTTCCAATCTTTATGAAATTTTGTACACGTAAGCTTCAATCCATGAGGACGGTCGCCGTAAGTGTAAGAATCACATGCGACGTATAGTTCACGAGATATGACGTCACAAACAATGCGATGCGCGAAAAACTGCTGCATTTTGCGAAAATGCTGCTCATTTTCTCCTAAAGCGTTGGACCGGTTTCAACCAAATTTGGTACACACATTCCTTACCGTGAGGTAACAATCGCTGCATGGTTAAGAATCACATACGGCACATGGTTCAAAAGATATTACGTCATAACCAATAGAAATTGCAAAAAATGCCATATAATGCGGCGAGACTTTCGAAATACACTGTATGAGAATGACAGTACTTAGTGACTTGCAACAAACTTTAAACATAATTTCAAACCTTTATTAAACTTTTTCTCGCTGGCAACCATAATAAAATGATGAAAGGAAAAAAGTTTCTTGCTTACTACTTTTACGCTGTTAATGGAGTAAAACTACAGCATTCCGTATGACGTTACAATTTATAATTCATATACCACAAATTGTAGCCGCAGGAAAATTTACAGACAGTATACATGTATATAGTTGAGCGTACCTTCTAAACTGTATAGTTTATGGGATATTAGCACATAAACTGTAACGTTCATGGAAAACCGCCACATCACGCACCAAGTTTTATTCTATTATTTCTTTACTACTAATTGTGTTCGCAAGAGATTTTACAGACATATGGCCCTGATACAAATAATTATATACCTGAAAAATGGCAGGAATAAATAAATAAATACCCGGGCAACGCGGGGTTTTCAGCTAGTCTAATATATAAAGCAGGGTGTCCGTATGTTTGTACGTGTTGCATACAAATCTACACTTTTGTTCCAATCTCTATGAAATTTTGTACACGTAAGCTTCAATCCATGAGGACGGTCGCCGTAAGTGTAATAGTTCACGAGATATGACGTCATAAACAATGAGATGCGCGAAAAACTGCTGCATTTTGTGACAATGCTGCTCATTTTCTCCTATACCACTGGACCGATTTTAACCAAATTTGGTGCACACATTCCTTACCGTGAGGTAACAATTGCTGCATGGTTAAGAATCACATACGGCACATGGTTCAAAATATATGACGTCATATACAATAGGAATCGCAAAAAACTGCCACATAATGCGACGAGACTTTATAAATACGCTATATGAGAATGAGAGTACTTAGCTACTTGCAACAAACTTTGAACATAATTTCAAGCCTTTATTAAACTTTTTCTCGCTGACAACCACATCAAAAAACTGAAAGGAAAAAAGTTTATCGTTTACTACATTTCCGCTGTCATGGACTAAAACTACAGCTCTCGGTATGACGTTACAATTTATAATTTCTACACTACAAATAATAGCCGCAGGAAATTTTACAGACAGGATACACACATACAGTTGAATGTACCTTCTAAACTGTATCACAGTAAGACACGTAGTTCATGAGATATGAGCACATAAACAGTAACGTTCCGCTGTTCATAGACTAAAACTCCGTGATTCGTTATGACTATACAATTCATAATTACTACACTACAAATTGTAGCCTCAGGAAATTTTACAGACAGTATACACACAAATAGGTGAGTGTACCTTCTAAACTGTATCACAGTACGACACGTAGTCCATGCTATATGAGTACATAAACAGTAGCGTTCATTGAAAACCGCCCCATCACGCACCAAGTTTTAATTTGTTTCTTCTTTACTACTAATTGTATTTCCAAGAGATTTTACAGACATACAGCCCTTATATAAATGAATATATACGTGAAAAATGGCAGGAATAAATAGATAAATACCCGGGCAACGCCGGGTTTTCAGCTAGTAACACTATCCGCAGACATTTTGGCATGGGGTGGCGACAGGAAGGGCATCCGCCCACCCAGTAAATATTAACACGCAAAATCCGGATTTAACAAAACCGACCCTGCATGTGCGGGAACATGGCCAAAGAGAAATAAAGAATAGAACTACCAACAGTATACTGTTGTGTTATTTGAAATGACGTTAGTATTTCCCAAAAATTAACAGACTAGATGACTTAAGGGAGCTGAGTCTATGCGAATTAAATCAATTTTCTTGTCTTTTTTGTTGTGGTCTTCAGTCTGAAGACTGGTTTGATCCATATCCCCATGCTAATCCATCCTGGGGAGGCTTGTTCATGTCAGAATAAGAAAGGCGACGCACTGTCATTGGAAACCGTTTACTGTATTCCCTTGTTAGTCTACCTCTGTGATTTCTAACCCCCACACTTTCTTCCAATAGTAAACTGACGATTTCTCGATGCCTCAGAATGATTAGTACCAATCGATCTCTTCTTTTAATCAAGATATGCCGGAAATTTCTTTTCCCAAAATCTGGTGAGTAACTCCTCATTAGTTACGCTATCCACACATCTAATCTTCAGCATTCGTCTTTCGTACCACATCTTTAGTGCCACATTACCAAAGTTTCAAACCTCTTCTCGTCTGAACTAATTATCGACCACGTTTTACTTTCGTACAAGACTACACTCCAGACGCCGGGCACTGTCTTGGTATAAACACACTTTCTGAACGTGGCCTACCTTGCCATAGCCACAGCAAGTCACTTGATGGCTGGGGCATTGTGAGCATTGTGCCTTTTTTTATGGGTGTGAGGCGGTATTGACAAAATGTTCAACTTTTTTTAAATCTATGGGACTTACATACTCCGGTCATCAGCCCTAGGCTTACAAACGACTTAAACCAACTCGACAGGTGCCACTCTTGGCGAACTACCCAACAAACACTAATTAGCTTCCTTGTCCAACCATTAATAACGATGGATTGGACTCTTATGAGAATATTCTGGACCACTTGAAAAAACTGTGGTCCGTACCGCAGCTTCTCCATCATATGTTCAAATAATAACAAATATATAATTTCAACACTGTATATTTTAATTCCTATTATTTACACGATAAGCTTATTTCGACTTAATAGTCATCTTCAGGTGTTATGCCTGCAATACATAAGTTTTTATAAAATTTACTACTATGCTGCCTACTTTTTTTATTACAGATGTAAAAGAAATGCTAGATACCACATTCTGTTATTTTGTTCATTTCAATATTATTGTGACGTGATATATTTTATTATTATTTCTTCTTCTTTTATCACGTAACTAATAATATTGTGATGTTATGCAAGATCTTTATCATGTTACAGATTTTGACATTTACTTGACAGCTCTACAGAGATGTAATATGCTTACATTATTTGCACAGAGAATATATATCTATGAGGCAACGCTTTTATTTAAAATTGAACGAAATATGTTGGGATATTTCATCTTTGATAATTTTGTTGTGCTATTATCTATAATGAAATGAAATGAACAACATAACAGAATGTGGTATGTAGCATTTCTTTTACATCTGTATAAAACAAGTAGGCAGCATAGTAGTAAATTTTATAAAAACTTATGTATTGCAGGCATAACACCTGAAGATGACTATTAAGTCGAAATAAGCTTATCGTGTAAATAATAGGAATTAAAATATACAGTGTTGAAATTATATATTTGTTATTATTAAAATGTCGATGTACGACATCACTAACACTGTGGGCCCTGCAGATAACAAATGTTCAAATGTTTGTTAAGCTTATGGGACTTAACTACGGGGTCATCATTCCTTAAACTTACAAACTACTTACGAACTACCTTATACTAAGGACGGCACAAATATCCATGCCCGAGGGAGGATTCAAACACCTGACCGTAGTGACCGTGCAGACCGTGACTGGAGCGCCTCAGTCCCCGCGGCCACCGCGGCCGGCGCTTCTGCATCACTTGCAGGAGATATACGTGAGTAATAAAGTCAAATGCATTTCCAAAATCAGTCGGGATAATGCTTGCTGGTACCCTGGACAACGCTGTATAGACGACGACATCACGATATAGCGAAGTTGCGTAAATTACAAAACGTTTCCTGACGTCTTATGTTCGGTGTGGACGTATCACTTTGTCCATCACAGGTTTCATCTCACCAACAAGACATCTTGCCACCAGCTTGTGGTCAGCATTAAGTAATGGGCCGAAGGTCTATCACATGACATTTCTCTTACATATTTGGAATTAAAACATCTCGAACAACAAGAATTTTTGCCTTATTAGCAGTACCACTTAGAATTTCATTAACCATAGCCGTGATACTTTTGCAGAATATATCCCAGAAAGTTATGTAAAATTCCGTTGACAGACCGTCAGGTACCGGCGATTTGCCCTTTGTGCATTTGCACAATATCGTTAGAACTTCTCGCTGCGTCACCCTCCCACACCATTCTATAAGGTCTGCGTGACATAAGGGATCCTGAAGTACCCGCAGCGAAAGTCTTGTAACGTCAGATTCATACTCAGACGCACAAAATAAAGTCATAAAATAATTCGTCACGTAACTGTCAACCTCAGCTTGCTCCGTGAGTCGGTCTCCCGCATCAGTAACAAGAGCCTCAACACTTTTGCGGCGGACCTGTGTCTTTTCCCTTGTTAGATAGTGGACAGAAGTTTCCTCATCCTCATTGGGGTACTGGGTGCGGCCTCTGACCGCGAGACCTCGTGAGAGATTTGACGATATTCCTAATATGCAAAGAAACGTGACGTGGCTTTTGAACACGATCTCAAAGGAAGATTTCGTGCACGGTTTCCAGAACATGTATCGCCGAGTTCAACGGAGCTTAGTCGTGGGAGGTGACTATTTCGAAAGACATTGAGGTACCTGTACTTGATAGTTTACCTATGTTGATGTTACAGAACTATTCACCGATATTTACTGTCAGAGATTGTGCCCTATGACCGTTGCTTTTCACAATATAGATATATGACATCATAGATAACATCGGCAGTTAAATGAGGCCGGCCGCGGTGGCCGCGGGGACTGAAGCGCTCCAGTCACGGTCTGCGCGGCCACTACGGTCGGGGGTTCGAATACCCCCTCGGGCATGGATATTTGTGCCGTCCGTAGTATAAGGTAGTTCGTAAGTAGTTTGTAAGTTTAGGGACTGATGACCCCGTAGTTAAGTCCCATATGCTTTACAAACATTTTTAGTTAAATGAGAATTTTTGCGGATGTGGTTGTAGTTTCTTGAGAAGTCGCATCACTGTTAAAGGGTAGCGAAATAAAGGAGAATAAGCAGGGTATTGACGTATCGTGCAGCGAATGGCAATTGAGCCTCAATATAAACAAGTTTAAAACTTTGCGATTACGAAGAAAGAATAATTCTTTATTATATAACAAAGCAGTAGCAGGTCAAACAATAGACGTATTCAGAATGAAACTTTCACTCTACAGCGGAGTGTACGCTGATATGAAACTTCCTAGCAGATTAAAATTGTGTGCTGGAACCGGAACTCGAACCTGGGATCTTTGCCTTTCGCGGGCAAGCGCTCTACCGACTGTTTCTTTTTTTTTTTTTTCGGGTCTCCTTCCTCCCCTTCAACTCGTCCTTCCACTCACCAAATTCGCCTTCATCGGCCTTTGTTAAAGCAATTTTCTTTTCTTCTGCAGGTTAAATTAATGGATCTCTTCCACGATGAGAATCAAAATCTTCTTCTACATCTACATGGGATACTCTGCAAATCACATTTAAGTGCCTGGCAGAGGGTTCATCGAACCACAATTATACTATTTATCTCCCATTCCGTTCTCGAATAGCGCGCGGGAAGAACACCTGAATCTCTCTGTTCGAGCTCTGATTTCTCTTTTTTATTCTGATGATCATTTCTACCTATGTAAGTGGGAGTCAACAATATATTTTCGCATTCGGAGGAGAATGTTGGCGATTGGAGTTTCGCAAGTAGCCCCCCCCCCCATAAAAAGAACTAAAATAAAACTTACGAATCCATTTTTCCCTAGCTCTCTGAAGGATTCCGAGTTCGTCTTCTCGAAAAATGTGTGTTGCCGTTTAGTTTCTATCGTTTCTACAATTCAATTCAATTCTTTGTTTCTTCGCTTTATTTATCTGCTCTTAAATGTTTCAAATGTTTGTTTAGCTTATGGGACTTAACTACGGGGTCATCAGTCCCTAAACTTACAAACTACTTATGAACTACTTACGAACTAGGACGGCACAAATATCCATGCCCGAGGGGGGATTCGAACCCCCGACCGTAGTGGCCGTGCAGACCGTGACTGGAGTGCCTCAGTCCCCTCGGCCACCGCGGCCGGCTATCTGCTCTTAACTCGTGAACCGTGAGCTGCCAGGTTTTGTATTTTTATTATTACAGATGTTAATACATAAAGGAGTGCTGAGTACATAATTAAAAGAAAGGCGTCCTCTTGCCGTTTAAATGTGGAACTTAATAAAATAAAAGTATTTGAAAAAATAGAAAAATATAAGTATTAAAAATGCTCTTATTCCAAAGGTATCCAAGTACGTTCAAACGTCGTGTTCCATGTTTTGAAATGTCTGGGGTGCTCAGTAGTTTCTAAAGTCTTCTTTCAAAACTGCTTCTAGAAAGTTCGCATAGTTACGCTTGTAATGTTGTTTTTGTGATAACTTGTGAAATTGTTGAACTATATATATGGAGAAATCCTCTTTGCTTTTAGTTGTGCTTGACATTAAACAGTGAACAAAGTGCCCTTTCAGCCAGTTAACAGAGTTTCGTTTGGTTTTAGGGTACGGAACAGTATCTGGGTGCAAGAAATCATCAGGTGTAATATGAAGAACCGATGTTCTTGTAATGATTGCAAGCTTCTTCCGAATGTAGTTCCATACGTCTCGGACCTTGGAGCACACAAAAAGATGTTCGTCGCTGTCCAATAAGTTACACGTTGCGCACAATGGTGAGTCCGCCATGTGTATGGAATATAGCCTGGAGTTGGTGTGGACTTTCCTGTCCACTAAGCGATACCAGGAGGCTCTGACCGCAGTTGTTAGATCACGGCAGTGGATGTTCTTCCAGATGATTTACCATCTGTGATTAGGATATTTTTGTTCAATAATGTTCCGGTTCTTGGTTTCCATTAGCTATTTATAAACTTCACGCACCGTCATGAGCTCATCATCTTGCATGTTTTGCTGCAGATAGCTCAACTCAATTAAAAAGGTTTGGAAATGGGACATAGCGCTCGGAATATGTTGGACATTGATTGGAGGCTGCAGACTTGTAGGTGTTATCTCGTTTAACAGGTAGGCTGTTAAACTGTTTGGTAAGTTCTTCCAGATCTTGTATGTATTACACACGTATAGCGCCCGTGTCTTAGTTTCAACATGCTTAAGGTTTATTCCGCCATCCCAAACAGCGAAAGTGAGTGTGTCGTATTTAACTTTAAAGATGTACCCTCGAGTGACGAAGTGACCCAAGGCTGACATAATTCGTTGGATTGTCCCGTGTGGCATCGGTAATACTTGTGCAACATAGTTCATCTTCGATGTTATGTAAACGTTAGCGAGGGTAATCCTTTGTAAGTAATCAAGCTTTCTGATGTAGTGGCTCTGTATGCATGCACGCAGACGTGCGAGAAGATTTCGGTAATTGAAAGCGATCATGTGCCTTATGTCGCTCCGGTATTCGATGCCTAAGCATGTCAGTTTGGAGACTGGAGTTTAGTATCCGTGGTGCTGCATTGCAATCCCACTCCCGATGTTCATAATACCACACTTTCTTTCATTTAACTTCGCCCCTGAGGCAAGTTCGTACTGCTTAACGATGTGGAGAGCTACTTCTAACTCCCTTTCGTCCTTGTCTGAGAAACCGACGTCATCCGCGTAAGCATTTCAGGCAATCTTGAGTCCACGGATTGTCAATCCTCGTAGACGTTGGTTCAGTGCAGCAGGCAGGGGTTCAATGGCGATAGCAAACAGCACCATTGACAAAGGGCAGCCCTGTTTCACCGAGCTCTTTAATGTAATTTCTTTTGTGAGCTGTCCATTGACTAATGCTCTTGTAACACCTTTACTGAGGATTTCACTGATGAAGTGTGTGAAGCGCTGCGGGAAGCCCATTGCACGCATGGTTTTCAAGAGGTACTGGTGGTTCACTTTATCAAATGCCTTTGCGAAATCAAGTGATACCAAGGCACACTGAATTTTGCAAGCCTCTGCTGTAGCGATCACGTCTCTGTATTCGCATAAATTTTGTTGGATTTTCCTGTCAAGGCCCACGCATGTCTGGTATCTGCCTTTTACTGTATTCAGCATCATTTTCAATCTGTGGGCAATTACTCGTGTCACGATTTTGTAGTCACAATTTAGTAGCGTCAGAGGTCTAAAATCGTCTATAAGTTTGCTTCCTGGGTGTTTAGGGACGAAAACTGCAATTCATTCTACCAGCTCTTTAGGCAGATTAAAATGCGGCTGCAACAATTCATTGCACATAGCAAGTAATTTTGGCTGCAGCTGTTCACTAAAAATATGATAGAATTCCGCAGTGAGACCGTCAGGGCCCGGTGACTTGTTCTTGGGGCTTCGCTGTATGGCATATTCCAGTTCTTCCTCATCAATTTCTTTAAGGAGATTCTCGGTTTGTGCTTCACTTAATGTCCCTTGAAGGTTGTGTAACAGCTGCTGGCCGGCCGCGGTGGCCGAGGGGACTAAGGCGCTCCAGTCACGGTCCGCACGGCCACTACGGTCGGGGGTTCGAATCCCCCCTCGGGCATGGATATTTGTGCCGTCCTAGTTCGTAAGTGGTTCATAAGTAGTTTGTAAGTTTAGGGACTGATAGCCCCGTAGTTCAGTCCCATAGATTTTACAAACATAAACATAACAACTGCTGTTGCATTATTGCGTCGTTGCTTCCCGTTGCCAGCATCTCTTCCAGGTGAGTGTGGATTGCATTTTTAATTTCGTGTTGCTGCACGAGGGTGGTCCCATCGCGTAACCGGAGTTGCGTGATAATTTTTCTTTTGCCTCTCTTATTCTCGCGAAGTACATGGAACATAGAAGCTTCCTTCTGCTCTATCAGGGTATCGGACCTAGACTGGACTTTGTATCCATCACACTGTTGCCGTTTAAGTTTCAGAAGTTTTGCCTTAATTCGCTTTATTTATACCTAATTGTCGATTATCGTCGCGTCCGATTTATGTAACTCTCTTAGGCAGGAGAAATAAAATTCTGTGGTCTTCTTTTGCCAATAATACTTTTCTCGTGAATAAGTTTAAAACATTCTCCGTATCCTTGGTTTGGCATGTTTGAGCCACCATTCCGTCACTGAGTTGTACTGTGGTGCTTTACGTTCACATTCCCTCCATGTATCATTAAATGCACGCTGGCATTCTACATCACGGAGAATGGAGTTATTCAGTTTCCACGTGCCTCTGGCACGGTAAGTGCCTTGTTTGCACATGTTAACAGTACATATATATGCAGCATGGTCTGATAAAATTGTCGGCCAAATTTCGGAATGTAGGACGGAAGAAGTGAGTTGTTCGGTGACATATATTCTGTCCAGCCGACTAGCAGAATGGCTCGTGAGATACGTGAAACCTTGTAACATGCCATGCAGGTGTTCCCAAGTGTCAATTAAACGCAGTTCATTGACGATACGTTTCAGTTCCATCGAGGTGTTGAAATTGGGCGTCTGGTCTTTGCGGTGCAGCAGACAATTGAAGTCACCTGCAAGTTTTAGGTGATCATAATTCCGACCAAATAGCGGTACTATTTCACTGGTAAAGAATTCTGCTCTGCCTCGGCGATTGCTACTGCCGGATGGCGCATACACGTTAATTATGCGAGTGCGGTAAACTGTGACTGCAATTCCCCTGCTATTCGGTAATTTTTCCACATCAGTCATTATGATGCCTTCTTTTGCCAAAACAGCTGTCCCGAGATCCTCTCCACTTCCCGGATTGGTGATAGCAGTATATCCGGCAATGTGTTCGAGTTCTATGGCAGCCACTTCCTGCCGTGTCGGCAGCACGTAACAGATCCTGTAACATGGACAGCCGCAAACCTGGCCGGATCTTATTTATGTTGAGGGTGGCTATTTTATATGCTTGCGACTGATTCATGGCTTTAGGGTTGCTATTAGTTGCTTTGTCCTGTTAGGGTGACTGGGAACAGAAGCCCCAATTTCCTCAATCGAGGCTACCATAGTGGCATATTTTGTAGTTGTGAGCTGTTCCTTCAAGATGGTCGAGGATTTCGTCTCCAATTTCTGGATCGCGGCCGTGTCAGCGTTCTCCTCTGCTTCGTCCATTTCCTCTGCCCAAGATTTTGGACATGTGGACTGGTTCAAATCCTCTGTTTGTTGTACCTCTGCAGAGGAGTCCAGTGCTAGCAGTGTATCCGGGATAGAGGCTGTTCCACCACTCGACTCTCGGTGCGAAATCGATCCGGAAGAGGCGGACATCTCAATATCCATTTCTCCCGAGACCGGCTTACTCACATCAGAAGTCGCAGAATTTTCATGACGGATCTTGCTAATAATCTTCTTCGCTATCTCCCTCAGTAAAGGGGCGACTTGATTAGCGCCCTGGTGGGCTCGTCTGCTTTTCTTTGTCTTCTTTGTCAAAGATGACTCTTTTGATGATTCCGAACCATCAGTATAAGAGGTTCGTTATTCAGTCATGTTGTTCTCGTCATTAGATCCAAGATCCATCAACTCCCGTACTTCATTAGGTCTACGTATAGGGACAGCTTGAACCAGACCTGTTTGTTCGTGGTCTGGTTCACGCGTTGCTGCATCATCACTCATTTCCATACTTGTGTCTGAGTGAATCTCCGCAGTCGAAAGTACATCAACGTTTGGGCTAGCAGATAAGCTTGCCGTTACTGTCGGCGCAACAGCACGTTTGTCATTGCCGTCCGACGGCGGGATATCTGAAGGTGTAGTCGCGGTTTGCTCTGCAGCTAGCGCCGACGAGTAAGTCAGGGGCAGTGCTGTTGTCACGGAAGGACGTGCGGCCTCCCCGGCTGGTATCTGCGCCACGCGGCGTTGTAAACACTGCGCTCTGACGTGGCATTTCGCGCCGCAGCCAGCGTAAGTCCTCGGCTGCCCATCGTATATTACAATACCACGATGTCCGCCTACATTAATGTAAGAGGGGATATGTTTTGTTAAATCTATCTTAATCTGTCGCACTCCGCTTGTTGTTGTTGTTGTTGTCTTTAGTCCGGAGATTGGTTTGATGCAGATCTCCACAATACCCTATCCTGAGCAAGCCTCTTCATCTCCACATAAGAACGGCAACCTACATCTGTCTGAATCTGCTTACTGTATCCACCTCTTGGTCTTCCTCTGCGGTTTTTACCCCAAACACTTCCCTCCACCCGCTAAATTCACAATTCCTTGATGTCTAAAAATGTGTCCTACCAATCTATCCCTTCTTTTAGTCAAGGTATGCCAGAAATTTCTTTTCACCCCAATTCTGTTCAGTACCTCCTCATTAGTTACGCGATCCACCCACCTAATCTTCAGCATTCTTCTGTAGCACCATATTTCAAAAAGCCTCAATCCTCTTCCTGTCCGCACTGTTTATCGTCCATGTCTCACTCCCATACAGGGCAACATTCCATACAAATGTCTTCAGAAAGGACTTCCATAGGCTTAAATCAATATTCGATGTTAACAAATTTCTCTTATTCAAGAACGCTTTTCTACCCATTGCCATTCTGCATTTTATATCCTCTGTACTGTGACCATCATTTGTTATTTTACTGCCCAAGTAACAAAACTCAACTACCTCCTTTACTGCTTCGTTTCCCAATCTAATTCCTTCGGCATCACCTGATTTTCTTACACTGTACTCCATTACCCTAGTCTTGCTCTTGTTAATGTTCATCTTATATGCACCTTTCAGCACACTGTCCATTCCGTTCAATTGCTCTTCCAGGTCCTTTGCTGTATCTGACAGAATTACTATATCGTCGGCAAAACGCAATGTTTTTAATTCTTCCCCCTGAACTTTAATTCCTTCTCCAAATTTCTCCTTGCTTTCCTTTATAGCTTGCTCAATGTACAAATTGAATAACAATGGAGAAAGGCTACAACCCTGTCTTACTTCCTTTCCAACCACTGCACCCCTTTCATACCCTTCAACTCTGACAATCGCTGTGTGGTTTTTGTACAAGTTGTAAATAACCTTACGCTCCCTATATTTTACTCCTGCTTGCTTCAGAACTTGAAAGAGTTTATTCCAATCAACATTGTCAAAAGCCTTCTCCAAATCTACAAAAGCTGGAAATGTAGGTTTGCCTTTTCTTAATCTATCTTCTAGGATAAGCCGTAAAGTGAGTATTGCCTCCCGTGTTCCTACCTTTCTCCTGAACTCAAACTGATCTTCCCCGAGGTCGGCTTCTACCAGCTTTTCCATCCTTCTGTATATAATTCGCGTTAATATTTTGCAGCCATGACTTATTAAACTGATGGTTCTGTAGTTTTCACACCTGTCTGCACCTGCTTTCTTAGGGATGGGGATTATAACATTTTTCTTAAAGTCTGAGGGTACTTCACCTGTCTCATACATCTTACACACCAGGTGAAACAAGTTTGTCATGGCTGGTTCTCCCAGAGACTTCAGTAGCTCTGAGGGAATATCATCTACTCTAGGGGCCTTGTTTCGACTTAGGTCTTTCAGGACTCTGTCAAATTCTTCTCTCAGTACGGTATCTCCTATTTCATCTTCATCTACATTCTCTTCCCTTCCTAGAATATTGTCTCGAAGTTCATTTCCTTTGTAGAGTCCCTCTATATACTCTTTCCACCTTTCAGCTTTCCCTTCTTTGCTGAGAACTGGTTTTCCATCAGTGTCCTTGATATTCATAGAGCTGTTTTTCTTATCTCCAAATGTTTCTTTTATTTTCCTGTAGGCTGTATCTATTTTTCCCCTATTTATACATTCTTCTACATCCTTGCATTTGCCTTCTAGCCATTCCTGCTTAGACATTTTGCACTTCCTGTCAATCCCATTTCTTAGTCGTCTGTACTCCATTTTGCCTGTTTCATTTACTGCATTTTTATATTTTCTCCTTTCATCGATTAAATTTTGTATCTCCTGTGATATCCAAGGATTTTTTGTAGGTATTGCCTTCCTACCTATTTTGTCCTCTGCTACCTTCACTCCGCTTAACACAGTGAATTTATGGCTCTGAGAAAACTTTTCCGTAAAATTATTCAATGCTCTGCCATACGGCGCTATGACAGTATTAATTTGTTCCGCTGTTGTTTCAATGGGCAGTTCGAATATCCGCACTGTTTGGATACCAAGTCCTGCGTGCATAACAGTCACATTTCCGACAGCACCGTCCCTGTATTTAAATTTCAAGGCCCCTCCACTGCTTGCTACTACTCTGTCACATACGTCTGAATTTATCACTTTAAGAAAAACCACACTCGTCACGATAGAAAAGTCGATTCCAACGACTTCATCTGCAGATATCTTAGTGGTTTCTTCTAACCAGTTTTCTACGTCGAAAGAGCTCCGTCTAGGGAGAGTCGTGTCAAAGGTGAACTTCAGTGTATCTATTCTTTTAGTCTGATTCATGGTGCCACGGTATTCTACATAGCTAAGACTACGCTGTATGCACACAACACACCGCGCAGACGTAAATAAACTCGCCACGGCGCGCTGCTCCGACGGAGGTCCGCACACCGCCGCAGCCGCGACGAGACTGCCCGACTGAGCTATCCCGACACGACTCACGATGCCGCCTCACAACTTTACTTCCGCTAATACCTCGCCTCCTACTTTCCAAACTTCACAGAAGCTCTCCTGCGAAACTTGCAAGACTAGCACTCCTGGAAGAAAGGATGGTGGAGACATGGCTTAGTCACAGCCTAAGGGTTGTTTCCAGAATGGAACTTTCACTATGCAGCGGAGTGTGCGTTGATATGAAACTTCCTGGCAGATTAAAATTGTGTGCCGTAACCGGGACTCGAACCTGGGACCTTTGCCTTTCGCGGGTATGCGCACTACTGACTGTGCTATCCCGACACGACTCACGATGCCGCCTCACAACTTTACTTCCGCCAGTACCTCGCCTCCTACTTTCCAAACTTCACATAAGCTCTCCTGCGAACCTTGCAAGACTAGCACTCCTGGAAGAAAGGATGGTGGAGACATGGCTTAGTCACAGCCTAAGGGTTGTTTCCAGAATGGAACTTTCACTATGCAGCGGAGTGTGCGTTGATATGAAACTTCCTGGCAGATTAAAATTGTGTGCCGTAACCGGGACTCGAACCTGGGACCTTTGCCTTTCGCGGGTAAGCGCACTACCGACTGTGCTATCCCGACACGACTCACGATGCCGCCTCACAACTTTACTTCCGCCAGTACCTCGCCTCCTACTTTCCAAACTTCACAGAAGCTCTCCTGCGAAACTTGCAAGACTAGCACTCCTGGAAGAAAGGATGGTGGAGACATGGCTTAGTCACAGCCTAAGGGTTGTTTCCAGAATGGAACTTTCACTATGCAGCGGAGTGTGCGTTGATATGAAACTTCCTGGCAGATTAAAATTGTGTGCCGTAACCGGGACTCGAACCTGGGACCTTTGCCTTTCGCGGGTAAGCGCACTACCGACTGTGCTATCCCGACACGACTCACGATGCCGCCTCACAACTTTACTTCCGCCAGTACCTCGCCTCCTACTTTCCAAACTTCACAGAAGCTCTCCTGCGAACCTTGCAAGACTAGCACTCCTGGAAGAAAGGATGGTGGAGACATGGCTTAGCCACAGCCTAAGGGTTGTTTCCAGAATGGAACTTTCACTCTGCAGCGGAGTGTGCGTTGATATGAAACTTCCTGGCAGATTAAAATTGTGTGCCGTAACCGGGACTCGAACCTGGGACCTTTGCCTTTCGCGGCAAGCGCACTACCGACTGTGCTATCCCGACACGACTCACGATGCCGCCTCACAACTTTACTTCCGCTAATACCTCGCCTCCTACTTTCCAAACTTCACAGAAGCTCTCCTGCGAAACTTGCAAGACTAGCACTCCTGGAAGAAAGGATGGTGGAGACATGGCTTATCCACAGCCTAAGGTTGTTTACAGAATGGAACTTTCACTCTGCAGCGGAGTGTGCGTTGACATGAAACTTCCTGGCAGATTAAAATTGTGTGCCGTAACCGGGACTCGAACCTGGGACCTTTGCCTTTCGCGGCAAGCGCACTACCGACTGTGCTATCCCGACACGACTCACGATGCCGCCTCACAACTTTACTTCCGCCAGTACCTCGCCTCCTACTTTCAAAACTTCACAGAAGCTCTCCTGCGAACCTTTCAAGACTAGCACTCCTGGAAAAATGGATGGTGGAGACATGGCTTAGCCACAGCCTAAAGGATGTTTCCAGAATGAAACTTTCACTCTGCAGCGGAGTGTGCGCTGATATGAAACTTCCTGGCAGATTAAAATTGCCCGTGAAAGGCAACGGTCCCAGGTTCGAGTTTCGGTTCCAGTACACAATTTTAATCTGCCAGGAAGTTGCAATGGACGTATTTACTTCCACAAAATATCCGGGAGTAAAGATACGGGGCGATTTGAAGTGAAACGATCATATAAAAGCAATGTAAGGCAAGTGCCAGACTGAGATTCATGGGAAGAATCCTCGGTAATTAGGAAGTAGGTTATAAAACTGTTTCGGACAACTGTTGAGTATCGCTCATTTGTGTGGCATCCGTACAAGGTAGGTTTAATATAAGACAGAGAAAATATAATGGGGAGCAGCATGCTACGCTACGGGCTCACTTAGTAAGCAAAAGGAAAGGAGGAAACTTAGGGTTTAACGTTAACAACTTGGTCATTAGAGACGGAGCTAACGTTCGAAGTTTTTGGGTAAGGATGTGGAAGGAAATCGGCCGTGCCCTTTTAAAGGAACCATCCCGGCATTTGCCTGGAGTGATTTAGGAAAATCACGGAAAACCTAAATCTGGATGGCCAGAGGTGGATTTCAACCACCATCCTTCCGAATGCGAGTCCAGTGTGTTACCACTGCGCCACATCACTCGGTCATTTAGTAAGCGCTAAAGCGTCACAGAGATGTTTAGGAATCCCCATTGGCAGACACTGCAGCAGAGATGTTTTTAATCGCAGTACGGGCTTCTGTTAAAGTTCCGAGAGCGTACATTAATGAAGAGTCAACCAATATATTGCTTCCGCCTACGAATATCTCACAAAGAAAAAAAGGATAAAATGAAAGAGATTAGAGCCCACACGGTGGCGTACAAGGAGGAAGTAACAATGAATATATAACATTTTCTCATACCAGTTATGCCCCCTATCCCGAGTCACTGTTTTGATAGTACAATTCACGTGTCGTCAGTAGTATAGGTTACGTTTAGTCTGGATTAAAAAAATGTTCAAATGTTTGTTAAGTTATGGTACTTAATTGCGGGGTCATCAGTCCCTAAACTTACAAATTACTTATAAGCTACCTTATACTAAAGACAACACAAACATCCATGCCCGAGGGAGGATTCGATCTCCCGACGGGAAACGACATCGCGCATCGGAACATAGCGTGTTAATGTGCTCTGCCACTCCGCCGCGGTGGTCTGGAACACTTCAACGGCATTCTGGGAATGCTGATACATCAAAGGGGAGTTGAGGAGAGGTTTCCCCCAGCTCTTCTGGTTATCAGAATACACACGTACATTATGTCCAATCAGAGCACTCTGACAAGACCACTAGTCTCTGAATGTCAAGGGGAGGGGAGGGGATGGTCCCTCCATCCTAATTGATATCAGATTACACAAGTACACAACGTCCAGTCATAGTACCTATTCCCCCTCATATCATAATACACATTACAACCAGAGCACTCTGACAAGGTCACTGCTCTCCACGTGGCTGTGATGAAGATGAAACGAAGCCAGCAGCAGCAGGGAGTCTCAGCTAAAAAGAGACCTATTAGTGAGTAAAGACTTACTCAGTAATATTACTATCAAGAATATTTTTATTTTGGTCCACTTTAGGTTACGGTAGTAACACTAAAAGTGGACCTTTGCGATCGTCTTTTGACAGCTCGAAATGTAAATGAAAATAACGGCTTAACTATTCATCTGATACGAAAATTGAATAACCGAATTTGTAGAGGAAAAAAATTCTCCACAACTTTGCTGTCTTATGTTTTTTTCATATCTCGTAGCGTTTCAAATGTATTTGCAAAAATAACTGCGATTTTGAGATGTATGTCTGTCTGTCTGTCCGTCTGTCTGTCGGTCCGTAACGTCTTCTCTGTTTTTAAGACGAACCGTTCAACCGATCAGCACCACATTTTACAGACATGATTGTAGACCGCCAGAGACCAGAACCTCCTTTTTTTCAAATTTTTCGGACCAAAAATACGACAGTAATAAAAAAACGCAGTTTGTAATATAATTGTAATTGCAAACGAACCGTTCATCTGACACAAAAATTGAATAACCTAATTGGTAGAGGAGAAAATTCTCTACAACTTATCTCCCTTACGTTTTTTTTTTCGTATCTCGTATCGTGTGAGACATATTTGCAGAAATCACGGAGATTTGACACCCTCCACTGAATTAACGAAAACCAGCCGTTCGGGGATGTCACGTGACATTCCTCGCCCAGCACTCTCTCTGGCATACGCCATCCACCTTGCGTTGCGTATTTGATGATTTTCTTATTGTAACTTACTCGTTGTCATTTCAAAGCAATGGCGCAATGAGGAATTAACAAAATCACATCGTTATTCGTACTATAAATGATAATCTAGTGTCTACAAATGCCATTTTAGCATCAGTTAAGAACGGCCATCAATAGTATGAGATTAAAGGGCTCATCTTTCGATTGGTAGCTGTAGCGTAGTGGGCAAGGCGTTGGACTATGACGGTAAGGCTTGGTGGTTCGGAACCCGCCTCTATCTAAAATTTTTTATTTCCTAAAAGGGTTTCAGACACTCTTATTAATTAATTTTGTATTATTTAGATTATTATTTTGGTCCAAAATGTTTGCAAAAACTTATAAAACTACAAACCTAAAGGGGGCCGTAAAAAACGTCAGTGCGATAATTTTGTGTGTAATTATAGTAATGATTACGATTATTGTTGTCCCAGAGCATGAGTCGCAGTCAGACGAGGACATATATCCATTTCCTACGTATCATAGCAGCAGTCTGCACAATGTGCACCTCTCGATTTATCCGACCTGGTGTCATTTAACTACTACTCAACACACTCGCAGCGAGAAACTGAACCTCAGATAAGCAACTACAGAATAGTGTTGTTTGCCAAAACAGGTTTACCTCCTGAGAGAGATTGATTTGATTTTTGAAAATATAGATTGTTCAGCATCGTGGCACAAAAGTGCAATATGTGTGGCATGAAAGGCATTAATTGTAAGGTTCGATGGTGGGGTACATACAGAGATACATGACGAGTGAATACAACATATCATTCACCCCTGTTATCATTAGAACATTAAATGGGGGAAAATCGAAAGTTTGTAAATTTGTGGAAGTTAACTACTGCGGTTATCAGTACCTAGGCTTACAAATTACTTAATCTAACCTGAGGACAACTCACACGTACTCACGGTCGAGGAGGGACTCGAACGTCCTACAGGAAGCAACCGCATGCTCCGTAGCTAGGCGCCGAATGGCCATTCCACCCTGGCGATTAAAGGGAGAAGCAGAAAAAACCGACACATATGGTGAGGCAGTGCTTGAATTAAAGTTCATCGTATGGTTGAATGTATGAAACATTAAAGTGTCGAGAAAATAATGACTTGTATAATGCATTATTATTTCAGTACTCAGACTAAACCACTTATACGAGGAGCGTTTTTTAAGTAAGTACCGTTTTGTTGTAGACATTAGTAGTTCGCTTACATACTGCAACGAACGCGTGCGTCGGTTACCGGCATGCCTCGGGAATAACTGTGCTCAGTTTCAGCTCTGTAGCTGACCCGTACGGCTCTGTTATGTGCTTTCAAAATCTTTAAGACTGTCAACTTGCCCGCCGCTTGTGAGGTTCGCTCAGTGACATGGTTTTTGTCACCAAGGAACCTCTCTGCCGCAGAAATTCATTGACATACTTCATCTACATAGATACTCTGTATATCACATTTAAGTGCCTGGCAGAGAGTTCATTAACCACTTTCATAACTTTTCTCTATCGTTCCATTCTCTAATAGCGCACGGAAAGGAAGAACATCTAAATCGTTCCGATTTCGATCTGATTTCTCTTATTTTATTGGGATGGTCGTGTCTCCCTAAGTAGGTTGGTGCTAGCAAAATATTTTCACATTCACAAGTAAAAGTCGGTGACTGAAACTTCGCAAAAATATCATGCCGCAATGAATAACGTCTTTCTTTTAATGATTTCCACCCCAATTCGTGCAACATTTCCCCCCCCCCCCCCCAGTAACGTGATAAAACAAAACGAGCTGCCCTACTCTGAACCTTCTCAATAACTTCCGTCAGTCCCACCTGGTGAAGGTCCCACAATGGGCAACAGTCTCTTTGGTGGAGCTGGTGCATCTTCGAAGCGTTCTGCCAATGAAACGTAATCTTTGGTTCGCCTTCCCCACAATATGTTCTGTGTGTTCTCTCCAGTCTAAGTTGTTCGTAATTGTAACTCCTAGGTATTTGGTAGAATTTACGACCTTAAAGTTTGACTGATTTATCGCGGAATTGAAGTTCAGCGGATTTCTTTTAGTGGTCATGTGTATTACTTCACACTTCTCTTTATTTACTGTCAATTGCCAAATCGCACCATGTAGAAATTTTGTCTAAAACGCTTTGCAGTTGCTTTTGATCCTCTGTTGACTTCACTAACCGATAAACGACATAATCATCCACGAACAGTCTAAGGGAGCTATTCAGATTGTCTCCTAAATCGTTTATAAACACAAGGAAGAGTAGGGGACCTATAACGCTTTCCTGGGGAACGCCAGATATCATTTCTGTTCTATTCGATGACTTACCGTCAATTACAACTGTGTCCTTTCTGATAGGAAATCGTGAATCCAATTGCACAATTGGGGAGATATTCCATAAGCACGCAATTTTATTTACGAAGTGTACTGTGATACTGTTATCACTAAAGGCAAAGTGCGTAAGTAGGTTAGAGAATTCAAAGATGAATGTGACAACATCAATGATGAGGACCGCTCCGGTCGCCCATCTTCGATTACAGATGATTCAGAGGTTTCAGCTGAAGTGAGGATTCGTGAGAACAGAAACTTCACAATAACAGGTCTCTCAAACGAATTTCCTGACGTGTCGAGATCAGTGCTTTACAAAACGGCAGTGAACTCTTGGTTATAGGAACAGGCGTCAAGATTGTATGAAGAGGGTATTTTAAAATTGATTGAGAGGCATGATACGTGTTTGAACAAACTTGGGAACTAAGTCGAAAAATAAAGTACGTACCTTTCTGAAAATAAATTTACTTTTTTGAAATAATGTTTCGTTATGTACTTCTGTTCAAACGGAACTTACTTTAAAAAAGTGCCTCGTATTATGGCTGCTTATTATGATTTTTTCACCCGTCTATGTCATCACAATGTGTCAGTAAATCAATTAGAACATGTATAAATGCTTGCAGTAAGTCAACATCAAAATGTGCAATAGAAAACCTTAGAAGCATGAACCTAGTGGAAGCTAAATTTATTGCAGGAATGCCTATGTTTGCTCTTATAGGTGTGAATATGATTCAGACTGAATTTAATGAAAACAGTCATTTGTTCAATACAGTAAATATAAAAAGTCTGAATGACTGTATATAATTCTGTAAATAAAAGGCATGATATACAGCACAATTATTGCTATTTTAAGAAGTAATTACTTACTGCAAAGTTTTTCACCCTCAGTGTTTGTCTCTAGAGCATACAGTTTTGCCCGGAAATCAATAAATTGAACATCATCTTTCATTAATCCAACCACTTTCTTGTTCCCCAGCGTAATACCGTAACTGTTATTTTCTGGGAAAACAGAGGTATCAGAACTTTTATGCACTTCATTGCTCATACCCTTGTAGAGATTCCGGTTTTAATATGATAAATGAGGTAAATGGTGTCTGTGCAGCACAGTTTTACGCGAGTAGGTGGAAATTTATTTAAAATATATCCATAGCGACAGTCGTACAGAAGCGTCCCAAGAAATATGTTAAACAGCCAAGCCAACTGCAACTGGTAGATCAAAGGTTACAATAAGACTAGTCAGCTCAATGGCAACTAGATTTTCATTAAAAATCACATTCCTCTGAAAATTTAGTTTAGCAGTCAATGCACCTGACTTCCCATAATGTTGCCACTCTAATTTCCCGCAACTTCCGCACATTCTGTATGGTCTTGCCGACATGGCATTGCTCACGAGTTTGAAAAAGTTGTTCTGAAACGCATTGCACGCATTCATCCATTTTTTGTGCGTTAATGTCAATGTATGGCTTCATCCAGGGAGCTTTCTTAAACAATAAGATTCGATGCATCTTTTCCAAAACCATGTTATGTTGCAACACAGTTTTAAATTTCTATAATGAATGGTGTAGTTCTTCTTGATTTAACGCGTTGTAAGCAGTTTTGTTACATAAAAAAAAAGTTCAAATGCTTGTAGAGTCTATGGGACTTAACTACGGGGTCATCAGTCCCTAAACTTACAAACTACTTATGAACTACTTACAACTAAGGACGGCACAAATATCCATGCCCGAGGGGGGATTCGAACCCCCGACCGTAATGGCCGTGCAGACCGTGACTGGAGCGCCTCAATCCCCTCGGCCACCGCGGCCGGCTTTGTTAAATCAAAACCTTACACACTCTCTGGAGGAAGCCGTTCAAAATTAGACACAGGAATATGTTTCAACATTGCCCAGCAATATAAGGTGTTTATATCGACATAATTGATGTCCGATTCATTGACTGTTTCACCATAATCGGTCATGAATCTGTTGTTGGCAGCTGCATGTGTACGTGAACGACGCCACCTCTGATAACTCGTTCAACAAACTGCAGCTGATCGATATCAGTTATCAGGTGCAGCTCTGTGTTACTAGTTTTCAGCAGAGATAATCTGAGTGAGGAACTGTAAAGCGTGGTATATAATTCGTATGCAGTGAGGTAAAGACTACGGAAATTTTCAGACATACAAGCAAAGAGGAGAACGTCAATTTTCGAATATAAATCGGTGTATTCTCCAAGCGTCTTATAGTTGAATCAGTTCTATACATGGCATTCAGTGCATGGCCATCGGTGCTCGACTTCTGTTATCATCACTAAGTTCGGATGGCATTCTTTGCACTGAGGTGATTTTTTTCTATATGTGTTTTTGGAAAGAAGAAATTGCACAATAGTACGCAATTAATATTTAGTGGATGGTTAACTGACGTACCTAGCTCACAAAAACATGGAAACAAGCTTCCAAGAAATGATTGGACTCTTTAAAACCAGGCCTATTGTTTATTTGGCCTGTACACTTCCTGTTTAGGAATGCAGTTTTTATATCCTGCCACTGCAGATACTGTACTGCTGCTGCGGGTGTAGGTGGTGGAAGCCAGCATGACGGTCCAGGGTGTGCCTGCTGTATCAGCCACACTAGCAGTGGTTCTGCCTGGGGCAAGACAGCTGAGCTAGGCGTAGACGATAAGTATTGAAATTGACACAGTGTAAGATTACCGCCGAATAGAAATACTGGTAATTAATAGCATTTGATAATTAAACAGTATGAAGTTCACTGCAAACATTGACCATGCCAGTGCACTAAATGTTACACAATTTTAACCTTATTAATTATGGTAGCAATGTATGTACACAGTTGGGTGACAACATTTATAGTTAGGCCATAGGTAGAAATTCTCCATGTTGAGATTTGCTGTGTGCTTGTAACTGACGGGAGGCCAGCGAGCAGGCCGACGTAGGTGGCTTGTTCCAGCTTAGGATTTTCCAGTTCGTTTCCGGTGAGGGGAGAGAGTGACAATGGCGAGTGCCAGGCACAGTGCAATGCACAGCGTGAAATAAAATATTCTTATACTACTGGCATTTGAAGTAATACGATGCAGTTAGGAACCTTTAAGGCCCTCATTAAAAAATAGCCTGTTGATAAATAAACAATACATTAGCTGATATAGTCACATCTGGCGTAATATGTTTAATTGACAATGAAAAGTAATAAATTACCAATGAATACAAGACAGTTACACAACTAGCATGGCAATGTTTGTTTATAAAAATAATATATTAACTATTTCTCATTTTATTTTTAATTAATCTTGTGTATTTTACCTTGAAATATTCAGTTAAATCACTTATCTGTGATATAAGAAATTGCACGATTATAATAAATAGTACAAAGGATGTTTATACTAATATAAAAACGTAAGAAAATACTTGTTTAATGTGTAGTGTAATTATTTTCATTTTCAGTAAAGTTATAGAAATGTATTGGCTGAGCGCTGTACGTTGGCAAATCGGTTAGAACAGCTTACATGGGGAAGTTGATGACGTAGGGGAAAAAACCCCGGCAGTTGAGCTTTTGGTGCGCTCGCGCGCGCGTGAGTGCAGGAAGTGACGACTTGGGAGCACGTGGGGTAGCTGGCCGGGCGGCGTCGCTCTGCAGATCAGTCGGCATGTGGACCTCGAGGTGGAGGTTATAGATTTGTGTGTGGCATTCGCCACGTGTGGTTGCTCGTCGTAGACTGCACCAAGTGGAATCGAGTGCTACTGTGTGTTTGTGAATATTTAGCCGGTGGAATAAGGTGTGCATCGCATTGAATTAAAGTGACTGTGATTTGTTAATGTAACACGTGTCGTCGCATAGGTATGAACATAAACGGTGTTTGAGACAGCCACATGGTGTGAAAACAATTTGCGGCAAATATTCATTTTGTCTAGGGGCTCACGAGCTATAACTTTATTTGATAAATGTGTCGACGTACAGACGTATCAGCAACAGGGTTCTAATATTGTGAAATAAACAACATAAAGTGAACTTTTACGCATTTTCAAAAATAGTAGTTAGTACACCCTTTTCTCTCATGAACTTGATTTTATTATGAATTTGTTTTGTTAATCAAAAAAATGTTTAAGCTTATGGGACTTAACTACGGGGTCATCAGTCCCTAAACTTACAAACTACTTATCAACTACCTTATACTAAGGACTACACAAATATCCATGCCCGAGGGGGGATTCAAACCCCCAACCGTAGTGGCCGTTTTGTTAATCATATGCAGGGAAGGAAAGCTGCGAATGTGTCACACCATCTCCTAGAAAACGAGTCAAACAGTCGCAATCACAGATCCAGTGTTTTTGCATGTTTAGGAATTTGGTTCGCAGTTGGTGGTTGTGAGTTTTAAAAATTAATCTTTCCCTATTTTAAACTCTCACCCCGACCTTCACTCTCACAACACACACAATAAGTACGTTGTTATTTGTTTCCCTATTAGGAGAAGAATAAGAAGAATAACTTACATTGTGATTCACCAGCATCAACCTGTAATGACAACGACAACGACGAGTATGACAGCGGGGGCGTTTTTGGGTCTACAGCGAACCAATTTGATGATAGTGTGTGCTGCAGTAATCCTGCATAGCCAAAGGAGCGAAATCTATTAGTATTCGAAGAATCAATCCATTAATGTCCCCCTCTTCCTCCTTTCACGTTATCAGAGGCACACTTATTATTCAAATAATTAAGTTCAGTTTGAAGCAGTAATTTGAACCAGTCATCATCGTCATTGCACTTCCCTCCTGATATTGCAGCTTTTCTTGCTTCTAATTGCCACTCAACTTCTTAAGCAATATCAGAGTTGAGAGCACCTACAAGGGAGACAATAAGAGCCCTGTTCAGAAAATTGTTTTAAATAAAAGATCAGCAAGGGTAGTCTGAGTGTAACTCACGTAACTGATCATCATGAATGGTGCTATCTGCAAATAGCTCTGGCTGGTAAAAGGAAACATTTCCACATAACATCAAGATGGGTTCAGGTTGATGACTACTAGTATTTGAAACTGCTCGCCAATATAAGGAAAAGAAAAACATAGCATACCTGCAGATCATTAACAAGAAGAAAAAAATAACACGCTTTTAAAAATATGTAAACGTACCGTCAGCTTCCTGCGTGATAAATGCCATGTTATCAACAACAAAAAGTGGTATGGGTGTTTATTCTGAACAATTGCGTTTAATACGGTCATCATATTCTTCAAACATGCGAGACTGCTGATGCTTCAATGTGCGTACCCCTCCAAATATGACTAAGTCAGGGGAATGTTCTGGCACAGATCTGTATTTAGTATTCATATCGTGTAGCGCTTGGAAAAGAACCAGAAGACAGTATAACGGAGGATGCGACCAGGCATCTGCGTACCCAGAATAATTTAATGCAGTATTATACACAACTACAAATTTCTTTTCTTCTCTGACAGTGCAGCTAACTTCAATGCCAGCAAAGACTGTATCTCAGAAATCACAGAGTTTCAGTTATTTCAAACTGCACAGCAACCATATATACACACGACATTTGCAGCTACCAGTGGTTGTCTGTGCCTCACTTTGCAAGGTAGGATGGCTAACACATATATCGCCTGCAACAGTCGAGTCAGGGGGAACGGTGGCGGTGTGTTGCGCAAGTACTAACACATGCCCGCTACGTACTCTCCCGCCAAGTCAGTGACACACCTCGAGAAGTGCACTATGCCCTAATTCTGTGCTGCAGTTTACTTTGTAGCCAATGAACTACAATACAGAATTTTGCGAGAGGGCTTCATATGGCAACAAGCCACCGCCTGTTCATCTAGAAAGACAATGTAACGAATATAGGTGTCTCAAGCTAAACTAATTTCTTTATAAACAGTGTCGTGTAGAAAGTGATAAAAGAGAATATTCATAGTTCCAGTTAACGGAAACTTAATGGTAGCTGTAGTGGAGAGTTCCACATGTAAAAATAGTTCTCCATCTGATACCCTTATATGTGGAACTTTCCAAACTAGTTTCTCCAATACTGGTTATCTTCCTCTCCAAATACAATATACTATCTGAAAACCCGGCGTTGCCCGGGTATGTATTTATTTATTTATTCCTGCCACATATCAGGTTCAAAAATGTTCAAATGTTTGTTAAGCTTATGGGACTTAACTACGGGGTCATCAGTCCCTAAACTTACAAACTACTTATGAACTACTTACGAACTAGGACGGCACAAATATCCATGCCCGAGGGGGGATTCGAACCCCCGACCGCAGTGGCCGTGCTGACCGTGACTGGAGTGCCTCAGTCACCTCGGCCACCGCGGCCGGCCATATCGGGTATATATTCATTTGTATAAGGGCTGTATGTTGTTAAAATCTCTTGGGAATACAATTCGTAATGAATAAGTAATAAATTAAAACTTGGTGCGTGATGGGGCAGTTTTCCGCGAACGTTACTGTTTATGTGCTCATATCCCATGAACTAAGTGTCGTACTGTTATACGATTTAGAAAGTGCGTTCAACTATATGTGTGTATACTGTCTGTAAAATATCCTGCGGCTATTATTTGTAGTGTACAAATTATAGATTGTAGCGTCATACCGAATGTCACAGCTTTACTCCATAAACAGCGGAAAAGTAGTAAGTGAGAAACTTTTTCCTTTCATCATTTTACTATGGTTTCCAGCGAGAAAAAGTTTAAAAAGGGTTTGAAATTATGTTTAAAGTTTGTTGCAAGTCGCTAATTACTGTCTTTCTAAAGTCTCGCCGCATTATATGGCATTTTTTGCGATTTCTATTGGTTATGACGTAATATCTTTTGAACCATGTGCCATATGTGATTATTAACCATGCAGCAATTGTTACCTCACGCTAAGGAATGTGTGTACCAAATTTGGTTGAAATCGGTCCAATGGTTTAGGAGAAAATGAGCAGCATTGTCGCAAAATGCCGCAGTTTTTCGCGCATCTCATTGTTTATGACGTCATATCTCGTGAACTATATATCGTATGTGATCCTTACACGTACGGCGACCGTCCTCATGGGATGCAGCTTACGTGTACAAAATTACATAAAGATTGGAACAAAACTGTAGATTTGTATGCAACACGTACACACATACGGACACTCTGCTTTATAAATTAGACGAGTTAACGTAACTAGCACTTCATATGAAAATTAATTCTTGCTTTGATTTGATTAAAATCCTCTTGTTATGCTTCAAGGACCCCATAATAATTTTAAAGGGATGCTTGCAGTAAATATGCCGTTCATAGATCCATCTATAAACCAGCCTGCACTCTGTATGGAAGCCGCGTCCACAGGCACGATTTTACTCCAACATTCCTACATTTATCAACCTCATCGCCATTCAGTTCAAAGCGGATCTCTTCAAACATGAACTCAAATTCATTTTGCGTAAGTCGCGATGAAATTTCTGGCGTGCCATGTCTTCTAAGGAATTTCCCAGCCACTGAATTACGATTCGTATCTCGTCACTCGTGGAATGTTGTCGATCCAAACGATCTGTGGGAAATATATTCCTGTCAGATTATACGCTCGTTGAATTCGACTGGTGATGTTCTCTAGAGTGGTGATACATCTCGTGGTTTAAGTAATATTGCTTTTGGGAAATACTTTTTGAGAAACACTAACGTTTTATCTTAAAGCCTTACAGCTGTAAAGTGATGCATCGATGATTGCGAGTCGATAATTTGTCTCATCACCATACTTTTTGCAAGTGAAGCCATACAACTATTTCTTTGCCATGGAAATCCATAACTTTGTCGTTCTGGTCCACAATATGACACTGTAGGTAATCTAGTGTCTGCACAATCACTAGGAGGTATATCGGACTAGTTGAAATTTCAGTTACCTTATATTCTGCGTCGAGGCAAGGGACAAACTAAAATCTTGTAAGTTTTACGCTTTTATTGAAATATTCAGTGGCGATGTTGCATTTAGGGACTGATGACCCCTTGGTTAAGTCCCATAAGCTTTACAAACGTAAAAAAAAACGATGTTACATTCAACAGGTATAGTACTAACAGGACGAATGTCTATTACATGCTTTTCCAGACATGGCGTTTTCAAGAAACCAAGTAATGGGCCTATTGACTCCACCTGACTAAAGTCAATGGAATGTTCTCTTGTAATCTCAGTATTTAATGTGTTAATCTCCGCACGTATCACAAAGCCTTGTATGAATCGTTTTATGGCTGCAATTACATCTACGACATCATAAGCATCAGGAGTAATTTCGACGATCTCACCGCTCCATAAATGGAGCTCATTGTTCGCTTCAGTAACGTTATATATGCTGTTATAGGCTTACACTTTGATCAAAGCGATACGCCAATCACCATTGCATAAATCAATCGATAGACAATAATTTACACGTAATATCAGAGATTGACCCTTTAATGTGGAGGTGTACATCATTGCGGCACGTGCATCATTATTGGAATACTGACACGATTATACGCGCTGAGCGTTGCGTACGCAGTGCACTTATCTGGGATGCGCAAGGGCCGCGTTCCACAGCCGCGGCAGTTTGTACAAAGCGTTCGTCAAAAGAAACGATAAAACTAAATGTCCACAGAGGTATGTACAAAATTCTTAGAAACGATGAAAATTGTTATATAAGTTAAATTTATATTTAGGTTTTATATATGACTTTAAGACTCAAACGTTTCATAGAATATAACATTTATATTTTTCTTCACATATGCCATCCAGTGTGTACCAGAACTATTCGACAAAAGAGCTTAACTATTTCACATTCTTTATATTTCTAGAACTTCCTTGGAAAGCCATCTCGCATAAACACAGAACGAAACTTTAGGATTTTGACTTTCTTGACGAGATTAAGAATTCAGATACAGTACTTTACCAATTTATATCGCTTCCATCGTCTCATTATACTTTTGGCCTCATTCAATTGTCTTTCTGTATTCTGAGCAGTCTTTACAGCTTGCGCAACAGCCGCTGCACCCCTTGCGTAAAAATGTTCAAATGTTTGTATAGTTTATGGGACTTAACTACGGGCTCATCAGTCCCTAAGCTTACAAACTACTTATGAACTACTTACGAACTAGAACGGCACAAATATCCATGCCCGAGAGGGGATTCGAACCCCCGACCGCAGTGGCCGTGCAGACTGTGACTGGAGCGCCTCAGTCTCCTCGGCCACCGCGGCCGGCCCCTTGCGTAAGATCCGATTGTCGATATGCCCACAAATCCGGGAAGTAAAAGGGGAATTATACCGCCAGATGCTTTGGGTATTCTAAATATTGTTGGTGCTCTAAAACGTATTTTCATAACATATCTTTCTGCAGCAATTGATGACTAGATGCGATATTTTGTAAATGTTGACGCTATATTCCCCTTTTTAGGGTTCTTAGGGCTGCTTTCATAACGTTATTGACGGTTACGCCTGCAGCCACTTTAATAATTTTGACGAAAAATTTTTCCTAACACGTATGCCCAGCTACTGAGATGTCTATTGAATGCAGGTCTTCTTATATAAAAATCATCAGATTTCACCCAAATGTTGTGTTTTAATATTACGTACGCTTTGTTACCCTCTCGTTTCAAGATTCGTCCCAAGAGATACACACTGGGTTCAGAACTTTTCTGTAATTTTTCTGTATAAAAACTCCCTGCAATAAAGTCACGTTTACTATCCTGTGAGATGTACGTTCTACGATTTTTCTTCTCGACTTTGGAGACTGTGAATATTTCCGCTGACCTATTCATTAGATAAGATTTGTTGAAAACTGTCTTGTATTTTGAAACGCGTATGAGATCGCGCTCCTTGAATTTATGTTTGTGAATCGATCGTTTTAATACGAGCGTAAATGATATTACGAAGCCTATTGTGTCGAACATCTATAGCCTGAATTTTATAGTACTATGTATAGCTCGATTATAATTTGAAATTATTTGTGGTAAGATATCCAACCATTTACACAGTCCGCGTGAATCCAAATTTTGGTTTTAATAGTTCTGTTCAATATTTCCAAAATACTAGTTTTCTGCGCGATGAATGTCGAGTAGTGGTTTATCCATAGCTCTTTGCAAATGAGTGTTGTAGGATTCAACCCCCGTAACCGGTTTGTAGATTGTTTGGAGAGCGGTTTGTACTTGTTTGCAAAAGCTGTTCAAACACACGTGTAACCTACTTACATGTCTTGTTTCTCACTGGTAGGGCCCAGGCAATCTTGGAATATGTATCTATCACCATTAGAATGTACTTGAAACCATTGTTCTAGCGGGAATAGTAACTAATATCTACAAGATCCGCTTGCTATAAATTGTCTAGACTTTTTATTATAACACTCCTGCGTGGATACGTTTTGCGTGATGGTTTATGGAGCTCATTAACAGCTGTCTCCATAATTACACAATGATATGTCGTTTTCATAGTTGTGAAATGGTTGATATCGCTTCATTTGTGTGGGCTGATCTATGAAGTATACATACTGCAGGGGTAGTTTGTTCAAATTCTTATTTTGAATATTGTCTTCTTAAACACTGCAAGTGGGTCGAAATTCGAAGGCTCGGTCGTTAATAGAGCACCCCATTTCACACTTAGAACAGGTTTATTTCTAACACAAGCGTACACTCAGAACAGACTGCCTCTTGACTGGAGTGCTCCGCTATTTATACAGTGAAAGAATTTTCTGGAACTTACAAGTACATCAACCATAACAAACACGCAGAACATTCCCTAAATAGTGAGTCCAAACAAATAAATTATTCCTGCTAGTGGCGGGATTTAAACTGGGGACCGCCAACGCAGGGATCTGCGACGCTAACAAATGCAACACGTGTTCCAACAGCGACCCACTGTTAGTTTTCCTTTGGAGACGGCTGCAGTGTCCTGGATCTTGATCTCATGACGGGTCCTCACATGGCAGTTCCAGAGAATCCTGCACGCCTCCAAAAAAAAAAAAAAAAAAAAAAAGAAAAGAAACATCAAATGTTTGTTAAGCTTAAGGGACTTAATTGCGGAGTCATCAATCCCTAAACTTACAAACTACTAATGAACTCCCTTATACTAAAGACGACACACACATCCATTCCCGAGGAGTGATTCGAACCCCCGACCGTAGCAGCCGTACAGACTGTGACTGGGGCGCCGCAGACCGCTCGGCCACTTCGGCCGGCTGCACGCCTTCCTTGCAGTGACTATGACGGATGACACACCTTCCCGCCACGGCTTCATCATTATCATAACGGTCTTTAGAGTCCTCGAACAAGAAACAGTGCCTATGTAACTGCTCTTTGGGATCGTGGGAAGGGTTCATACGGAGGACGTGAACAATGTCTCTTCGTTTTTGTCGTTTTGAGGACAGCTCATAATCTTCGACTTCATATGTGACGCCTGACGGGCGATGTATGACACGATACGGACAGAAGTACCGCTTCAGTAGCT
The DNA here is from genome assembly GCA_026315105.1 of Locusta migratoria. Classification (NCBI taxonomy): domain Eukaryota; kingdom Metazoa; phylum Arthropoda; class Insecta; order Orthoptera; family Acrididae; genus Locusta; species Locusta migratoria. Next base: position 396,075,616 of record CM048755.1, read on the forward strand.
TTTCCGATAGCCCAACTTTCCGTAGAGGGGTAAAAGTCCATGCCAGATCTCATGGACTGTACACAACATGTCGGTGCTTGTCGTTATACCGCTGACGGTCCTTCTCCTGGGCGTCCAGTGTCCGTATGCGAGCCAGCTGTCTTGCTTCTTCGACACTGGTGATGAGCTGTTTCATATAATCATTCTAACTGTGGTTCGGTTGGAAAGGGAGCAGCGTATCCATTGTCGTCTCAGCTTCACGGCCATGATGTAGGAAACACGACGTAAAGCCTGTGGTTGTCTTTCTTTGCTGTATTATAACCAAATGTCACGACTGGCAGTATTGTATCCCAATCCTTCTGCTCAACATCGACTACATCGACAACATATCTGCTAACGTCTTGTTAAAACGTTCTGTAACTTCATTTGTCTGAGGATAGTAGGCAGTTGTGATTCTTTGGACAATATCGCAACGTGACATTACCTCAGATACTAGTTTCGATTGGATAACTTTTCCACGGTCGGATATCATCATACGCTGTGCACCATGCTCTAAATAATGTTTTCTACCAGGGATTTTGCGATCTCCGGAGCTTCTGCAGTCGACAGACGTTTGGTAACAGCGTCGTGGGTTAGATAGTCAGTGCAGACTGTTATCCATCGGTTACCGGTTGTCGACTTCAGAAGTCTCCCTAAAAGTTAGATTCCAATCTAGAGGAATGGAGCTGCTGCAGGTGAAATTGCTACCACTGCCATGGAGGTAGTTGCGACACATGCTACCGTCGCTGGCTCTCCTTACAGTGACTCACGTAGTGCTTGACAGATAGGTAGAGACCTCGCCAGTAACACCCGCGTCTGATTCTATCTAGGGTCTTCACAGATCCCAGATGAGCAGACAGAATGGAAGGATTCTCCGGAAGTGCCATACAGAGAACCCATGCCAAGATCAAGATCCAGGACACTGCTGCTGGCTTACCACTGTTTTCGTATCCATGGGTCTTTTGATGACACGGACCTTCGGAAGAATGTAATGAGTGTATCCTTTGTATTCCGGTTCTTGTCCGTGTAGGCGACGGCTCTTAAGCTGCGTAATCGGAGCCACGGTGATGCAGATATGTTGCGATATACCCGGCGCCTCCAGCAAAAAGTGTCGTTGAACACTGCAAGTGGGTTGAATTCGAAGTCTGGGTCGTTAGAACATGTTTATTGCTAACACAAGGTACACTGAAAACACACTGCCTCCTGATTGAAGTGCTCTGCTATTTTTTGGAACATATATCAGTTATCAGAAACATGCAGAACACTCTAGATATAGAAAATACAATGAAATAATTTTTTTCTGCACGTGGTGGAATTTGTACCTGGGACCACCAGCACAGAAATTTGCGATGCTAATCACTGCACCATGCGTTCCGTCAGAACACCAACGGCATTATCAATGCCTTTGCCATATTCCATTTTACTGGGTAAAGCAGACTTAATAATATTCTTGTAATTATCACTGCCTTCTACTTTTATAGCCCCCTTTTGGTGTTGTTTATTTCTGTGCGCATTTGTTATACGCAATATTTAAGCACAGATTTGCAGTTTCTTTCGAGCTTAACTTATCTGGATTCGATGTCTTTAGAAATATTAACATTAATAAACTCGGTGTTCTTGGCTATGTCATTGTCCCGACCTGTATCATATCTTGTGTTATACGTATAGGTGACCTACTAAGTTTATATGGTTTATTTTTACACATCCCATATGTCTCATATATTGCCGCGGCCGAGCGCATTGAGGCGCTATGCTACGATTCGTGAGGCCGTTCCCCGTCGGGGGTTCGAAGCCACCTCGGGCATGGATGTTTGTTTCGTCTTTAGTATAAGCTAGTTTATAAGTAGTTTGTAAGTTTAGGGACTGATGACCCCGCATTTAAGTCCCATAAGCTTTACAAACATTTGAACATTTTATCATATATTTGTGAAATACAGTGCACGTTAATGTACTTACTAATAATTGCGTCATCATCATCCTTGCACAGGCACCGGTGCCTGTAGCTAGACATCCCCTCCAGCCACTTCTACGATCTGTAGCGTCGTTGGATCACGTTTCAAAATGTTCAAATGTTTGTACAACTTATGGGACTTAACTACGGGGTCATCAGTCCCTAAGCTTACAAACTACTTATGAACTATCTAAGACTACAGACGGCACAAATATCCATGCCCGAGGGGGGATTCGAACCCCCCGACCGTAGTGGCCGTGCTGATCACGTTTCCGGGCATGGTTTTTTTTAACTCATTTTGTTCCTCAAAACGCCTTTTACATCCCCTATAAGTTTGTTGGTGTAATTGTGTAATTCTGAAACACATTGATGTATGTAAAACTTACATCTCAGTCTCTCAGTCTAAAACGTCAATTCACTGCCGAAAGTATGTGTAGGACGAAATTTTGTGACATTTTTTTTTTTTTTTTTTTTTTTTTTTTTTTTTTTTTTTTTTTTTGAAGATCGCGCTGCGCAGCAAGAGTGTGCAGATTCCGCTTCGGCCTGTATATACTGAATGTACACTCACTTATTCGATTTGAAAGTCGAGTGGAAATACAAGGTGTCAGATACGACTATTAAATTCTGTTACCTGTACAATGACTCTCGCTTCTTTAAAATTGCGAAAAACTTGTACCTGCCAACATATCTAATACGTGCAGTATACTGTACACTTATGTATGTGAACATTAGCTTTTAAAACGGAGGCCATCCTCGAAGTACCGCCTATACCGTCTCTCGTTCAGTTTCATTGTTTTGTCGATATCCATTAAACTGAATTCTACATTGATTCCACATTGATTAGAATCACCCTGCATTAGCGAAAAATTAATAACACATCCACAAAACACCGAAGGACCTTTCAATATCTCCTGCGCGCCCTTATTATTTACATTTATTTGTAGGTCATCAATTGCCTTATAAACAGGCAGGCCCATATCTTCTCCTATAACGAGGCATCTCTGAAGCCGTTCAATGCAGTTGCCTGTGCAGCAGCTCCACGACGACTGACACTGTCTAACCGGAAACACGCCTTAGGGCTAGTTTACACGACGACTCTACGTTTCATGAAACTGTGCTACTGACCAGTGCGCATGCGCAGCAGGCGTTCGTGCAACTCCATGGCGAAACTAAACAGTTTCGGCACTTTCCAACTTTGGCGAAACTGATTGCGCGTGTTTTTAGGTTAGGTGATAACCAATACAGAACAAAAAAACGACATAAAGGAGGGAGAGGAACAAATAATACGGTTTTTGAACATAAATGCTATGCATACGTGTTTGTGCCATTTTAACGATGAAAATTTCAGGAATAAGCAGCGGCGTGTTAGTGCTCTCGAAGCAATTATTCATGAATTAAATATTGATGGGTTGACGATTATTGAATTGCAGACTAAAGTACATTCAATTCCAAATACCTGTACAAACGAAGTTTAGCAATTGTGGATTTGGGAACACGGTACAGGTACTGTAGACGAATATCTATTTGACAAGAAAAGTAATGCAATTTGTAATTTCAGTTCTGGTAACAATGCTTCACGTATAACAGTATCTTGTTTGTTTATTGCATTACTAACTCTGTTTAAAAGGATCGTAAACTTCTCTGAACGTAAACATTCTGAGATGATTAAAATAACTTATAGGGTCTTCGATCACAATTTCTTTCAGCAAGGTAGCAACCGAGCTGACGTCTTTGTTTAATCCAGTTACAAACCCAAACACGTTCCTTATTATTTTTATGTTTAGTCTTATGCAGCGACTTCACACAGAGAAGGAATAGCTCCGCCACAACTTTTACACTACCAAAACTTTCATTCTACTGCGACTACGGCACTTGCAAAACAACGAAACTGAAGTGTATAGCATTGGCGCCGTGTCCACAGACACACACGAAACCAGTTGCGCGCAACTCATTTCATGAAACGAGTGTCGCAACCTAGTGTCGTCGTGTAGACTAGCCTTTATATAGCGCGCGTTATCAACCGCAGCGCTCAAGGTCACGTACAGCGCAGTATTGCGCATGCGCAACTCACGCGCTGCGGCTCACAGAGATGCCCACCAATCGGCGCATATGGCTATAAATTCATTGAATATTATATCAGATCCTACACAAATATGTTCAAATTGGTATCATCCTGTCTAAAAGCAATAATTCGTTTAGCATTGTCCCCTACTAGCTGTTTCGGAATCCTTGAATATGTTTGATACATGTAAAATACATCGACATTCATGTGCCACCCGAAACAGGAATATTTGCGAATCTCATTATGATTTTCCACTGCAGCATCATCAAATATAAATACACTGTTTTGTTTTCGTGGTGGAATGTCAGTGCTTTCGCTGAAGGGTCTGATAAGTAACACCATTAAGTTGTGTGGAATCTTACAGCTGGTACTTTGCTTGAAATAATGTTTTTGAAAATGCATGCACGTGATGAATGCGAACTCCCTCGTGATGTGTTAACTGAGAAAGAACTACGTTTGTTTTTACACATGTAGATGGTCCAACGACTAATGGACGAATGTTGTCAGGAAGTAGTGTACCATTTGATATGCTACTTCCCTTGAATTAAAACGATTCTGTATACTGCGGAAACCTTGGCGGTCAAGAAATACGTCATACATGGCTCCGAATGTAACCATTGTGAAGAAATCTATGCACTTGTCTCAGGATATTTAAGTAAAAATTAATTGTGGTGGAGGGACACTTCTCAGAAAAGTGAAACTTCTTTTCGAAAAAAAAAAACATGGTCTCGCCTTGACAAGTGGAAACTAGTGACATTCTCAGAGTGCTCTGATTGGATTGTGTATTATGATATGCAGGGGAGGGGGAAGAGATGCTCTGATTGGACGTATTATAATTGTGTAATCTGATATCTAGAAGTGTGGTGGAAACCTCCCCTCTCCTTCTCTTTAATGATCAACATTCCCTGAATGACCTTGAAGTGTCCCAGACTGTATCTATCCTATACCATTGACGTATACGCGAACAGTACCATCAAATCAGTGAGTTTGGAAGAGGGCGCATTATTGTATGGGAAAATGTTATGGATCCATATCCGAAATTGCTGCACGTGTAGGACGAAGTGTTTCTACAGTCCAACAGGGGTTGCAGATGCAGAATAGTTCGCAGAAGGCGACGACATGATCAGGTCGCACTACCCACGCCATTACTGGCGGTTCATGTTCAGTCTGAGGGGGTGGTTGGCCAAAACAATCTTTCTCTTCCCTCCAGTGTAAATAGTAAGTAGAGGATCTCTTAAATAAATAATACCTTTCTGACGTAGTTATTCATGTACTAAAATAAAAAAGTGCACAATTCAAAAGCTGTGCTGTGGGTTCAGTGCCTCCAAATTAACGTATTTCACCGCACTATGACAAGTTTCACCCAGTTGAATGGTGTCCTGCGACTCGTAGCCACACACAGTCTGCACGACACTTCAGACGCCATTATTCAGTAAGACAATGCGTGACCGTATGTTGCTGCACCAACACATGACTTGGTTCCACAGGATGTCAGACTTTTACCCCGGACTCTCTGATCACTAAGATGTTGCCTATCAGGAAACATTGCGATATGGTAATACGAGTGATTCGGTGCGGCGACCCAATGCCAACCATGACAAACGAACTTTGTAACCAGGTGACATGTAGCAATGGTGGCTATACCACAGGGCACCAACCGCATCTTATACACTTCTATAACCATCACACGTGAAACAAGTTATTAGGGCCCATGATGCACCGCTTGTCTACAACACATGTCACACGCCGACTGAAAAGTGAATCACTTCTTCAGAACTGAACATATCCTGTGAACTGCACACATGATAAGAAATCAAGTACAACACATAAGATGTATACTTGCATGCATAACCATTAAGTGACAGGGGTGAAACTACATTTACGACTCGGGGCACAGAAGCTGGGAAGTTTCTGTCACCCCATTAACCCTTTCAGTCTTGGTGATTAGTGTTACTAACCACCTCTTTTCGATCACGGTACTTCTATTCCACGCCATCTAGCGATAAACGGTTGAATTAGTATGTCCGTTTGGACTGTGCTTCAAAACAAATGACAGATTCCGGGTACATTGCATGAATGTCCGTGCATACCAGTTGAATTGAATATAGCGCTAACGAGCCTTGTCTCGAGTGTCTGATAAAAACATCAATACAACGGGTACAACGCAGTCCTCTTCACGCTCAGATCTCGACAAGCTGATTCTGAAAGACTTCCGGAGAGAAGTATATCGGGGCCTACTGGCACCAGCATATGTCAGAGACAAACACGGGCCGTAATTCCGCGGCCTCATCTCCAGGACCTGCATTTATAACACGCCACAAACCTACAGTTCCGCAGGAATTTCGTCTAGAATCCAGTTAGCATCAACCTGAAAGAAGCACATCAAGAAGATGCTGCAATTGTAGCACTAAAATATCTCCCGTGTGTACTGTATGGCAGTGTAGTACATGTAAAGTGCCTCTTTGCTTACGCAAAGGTAAAACATGTTTTGCAGATTTTCATAAAAAATAATTTGTTTTTGTTAGTTTTGCACGTTTGTAATGATGATTCGTCTAATAAATGTGGTTCACAATCACTGAATACCTTATATTATGTTTCCTCTATTGTCTGTGATATTTCAGTTGTAATAGTTGCTTCAATGAACAGACATTGATAATTATGTTCGTATTGTACAAGTGTGAACAGGCATTGGTTATTATGTTCCTATTGTAAAAGTGTGGCTGAAAGAGTTAAGCTGATACCTGGAATGGCCCGCTTTCCCCCACACCCCCTCGTTCCGCTAATGCTGGGATGCATCTTTGTACGGGAGGGAAACGTGTTCAATAAGACGTTCAGGCAAGAAGAGAATATAAGCTATAAAAATGTGTTGCTGCATGACAATGCCGAAAATGGGAAGAATAGATCACACAACCAATTTGGAGTTTGGAGCCGAATGAGGGAGCTACATGAGCATTTTGGGGGAAATCGTAATTTAAACACAAATATTCAGATAAAACTCCTAACGAACAAGCGGAATTCAGGAATAAAATATATATTGAAAACTTAGAAAAAATTCTTATCGATCGTAGATGCTTAAAAAAAATTATCAACATTGTAGGAAAGGTACAAATCGATTTAGAGCAAGATAAAATTTAAATGCCGACAATATTGCCGCGAGAGTCTACGTACATCGACTTTCGGCGTGGTGCAGGGGATAGCGTTACCGACTGCGGTGCTGAAGGTCGCCCATCGGCAAAAATTTCATTGTAATTAACAATTCCAGAATGTGCCACATCTTTCATATGTTCACTTGTAAATTCTACTTGATTCTTATGTTAACTGTTCTTCTAATTTCTGGCACATTCTGTCTGTGTATAAATAGCAGAGCACTCTGCCCGAGAGGCAGTCAGTGCTGCGTGTATGTCAAGTTCGCAATAAACGTCCTTTCAGTATAAGTGGTGTGTTCAGTTGCCTTCGAAGTCAAGCCTGCTCCATTTCAACGTAACAATATCTTTGAACTTAACTCCTCATCTGTGACACAAATCGATATTATAATACGTAAACTATATATAACAGCACATAATAAATACGTAATATTAATCATCCTACTGCGAATGTAAAAACTATAATTACGCATAATATTTCATTTTTATATATATTTATATAGATTTACATACTGATGACAGCTTGTTTATAGTTACTGCTTGAAAACTAGAAAAAAACTTGACAGCCGTAGCGAAATCTATGAAAAAATATAACTCTGGTGGCCATTTATTACAATGCATTTCATGCAAATTGTAGCTGCGAAATAGCACACAAGATAAATAATATATTTCTCTTGTGTGCTATTTCGTACCCATAATTTGCGTGAAATGCATTGTAGTAAATGACCACCAGAGCTGCGTGTATTTTTTCATTGATTTCGCTACGGAAGTTTTTTCTCATTTTCAAGCAGTAACTGTAAACAAGCTGATATCAGTACGTAAATCTATATAAAATATATGAAAATGAAATATTATGCGTAATTATAGTTTTTACTTTCGCAGTAGGATGGTTAATATAATGTATTTATTACGTGCTGTTATATATAGTTTGTGTATTATAATATCGATTTTTGTCAGAGATGAGGATTTAAATTCAAAGATACTGTGTGCATTTAAATTTTATCCTGCTCTACGATAAGAATTTTTTCTTAGTTTTCAATATATATTTTACTTCTGAGTTCCGCTTATCGTTAGGAGTTTTATCTGGATATTTTGCTAAATGTGTTTAAATTTCGATTTCCTACAAATTCCTCATGTAGGTTCCTCATTCGGCTCTATTAAGTATGGAGGATTGCTGTTTATATCTATTGTAGAGTGCTGATTTTGTTGCAGATGCATACCAAATATTGATATTTTGTTTTCACTTCTGTTTATATGTTCACTGTATCTTGTAAACTTTCGCCCGGTATGTCACAGTCACAGTTACTGAATTTAATTTTGGATATGCTCATTGATCATATTTTAATATAATTTGGGAGGAAAGATTTTTTGTAGCGTAACTTTATCGGTTAATTGGAGCAGAGGCGTGCAGCGGGCCTGCGCTACCCGCCCGGGCCCGTAGCCGCGCCCCCCGGGCGGGCCTGGCCACGCGCTGCCCGGCCTGCCGGCACGAGCGCCACCGGACGGCGGCGGGCAGCGCGGGTACCCGAACTACCCGCGCGAGCCGCGGTCCGCCCTGCCGCCCGTGCCGCTCTGCTGCTAGCCGGGGCACCCGCCCGCCAGCCGCTTCACTCTTAGCGGGAAATACACTGTTCCGATTTTCACACTGTAAAAACTGTTCACGTTACAAACGACCATCCCACATCGGTTTATTAACTTAGTTTTACCTTAAAATCTTTACTTTCCTTGGAAAAAATAACATGTCTGCTTTTCATTCCGCGTGAATTTCAGTTTCATAATGCTTTTCACTCGATTATGAAGAAACTATGAGGTTAAATCTGATTTTTGGACATCTGATAGTACAGCAACTTAGCTTTCTAACAAAGCATTCAACGTTTCATTTACAAACCATGTATTGAAAAAGTTAGATAGCGGGAACCTTACTAACCGATGCATTTTAGAACACTCATTAACGTGAGTGTAATAGAGCGGTCTCAAATCGTGAGTAATTGCGAGTTAATGAGCAGCATTACTGCTGCGATAGCAAGTATACGCATTCAGTACGTGTTCGAACAGCGTTTCTGTGGACATTTCGCTAAATTGCTTGATGTTTCCTTGCTGCTAAGAAAAAAATAAGTAAATAAATAAAAATAAGAATAAAAGTTCATTTGCAATCGAGGTCATTAGAAACGATTAACTGGTAGAATGTTAGGAGGTTCAGCTTACGCTTAATCACTCCAAGGGAAGTAAACTAATTACTGTTCCTCGATACAGGCGTGTGGACCATTGTTGTGGTTTTCTTTTATTTTATATTCCTCCTTTTCCCTTTGGCTGATGGTAGCTGAAACCCCGAGGGAGTCACCACTATTCGAGAGATGACATTCAAGGTCGCAGTCGCTGGACAGTCTTTCATGTATCTTGAAACACTTGTGATTTTTCCTCACTGACTGAATTGTCAGTGTAGTATTAGTTGCGGGGAAAAAAAATTGACGTGTGCAGTAATGCACCTGGTAAAAGCAGATCGTGCAATTTTGTGGTGCAGAAGCAAAACGGTAGCCGAATCGGCTCTCGCCGGAAATTAAACATCGCGTTAGCCGGCTCCAGCAAATTTGTAGGTAGTTTTATACTTTGCTCAGTATTTACTTACACAGTGTTTCACTTTAACTTCATATTAAACTATGTGGTGGCTCTAACATAAAGAACAAGATTATTCCTTAAATCTCTTCAGTTCCTTGTTGCTAGTAAATCTATGTATTTCATGTATGTGACAAAAAATTATATGCCCTACGATGATGTGATATTTAATTTTGTTCAAGGTTGTCCAACTAATTATCTAGCTAAAATTCTGCCAAGGTAAACAGGAAATCTTTAAAAAGCCAGTAGTTTGCGAACAGGTATTCGTCTGTTATTCTTTTTACGTTTCTAGAAACTGTTGAAGGATGAGGAAGAACGTCTTTGGCACTTGCAGTGGGGTACTGTCCTCCTATCTCCATCAAAGTCTGTGCGAGGTCTCGAAATCCTTCTGCTGCAACTGTGCTGAAGGGCCGCAAATCTATCGCACACATTCTTACACATTTCTCCAGCACAAAAGATTTTTCTGACCCTGGAATATTGCTACAACCGTTCAAATCAGTATTAAGATAAGCTTTGCAGCTATTCAGGTGCCGTAACAGCGTAGTGGTACTGCCATCACGGAACGACAATAATTTACGGCAGCCATTACACTCTGTAAATCCCACAGGTTTATTTTCATTACCTACAATCAACATAAAACGCTCCCATACAATGTTGTCTCCAGATATCTTTAAACGCTTGTAGATTCTCTCCGTGAGTTTCCTGGAAACGTCTTTTTTCTCTTCCTCGGATCGTCTACTCCTTGCACGTTGGTACGATCTGTCCTGTTCGCTATTTATTTCAGACATAACGATCGATAACTTATAAATGGCAATGTAGGTAATATAAAAGGTGCGTGAAGCCTACGCTGTGAGTATTACAACGCCTTGCTCAGAACTGTATGCATTCCCCCGTTCGCAGCGCCGTCTGTAGGGCTGTTGCACGGGCTCGACGGGTACCCGCTCGCTCGGCAAGTGTCGGGACTCGACGGCGCACCGCAGCTCGCTCGCTGTGTACAGCGGTGCATTGGGGCTCGACTACCCGCGGTGCGGGCAGCAGAGCGCAGCGGCCGGACGCAAGCGAGCTCGGGCGGGTAAATGTGGCGTGCTGCACGGCTCTGAATTGGAGACATTTTATGGCATCCGCAAATCGTAAGTTAATACCGGACGGAAATGTGGGCTTGAAAGTAACGGAGGGACACAAAAGAAAAGTACAGTAAACAGACTGATACGTATGTCAGTTGAAGCAACTATGCCGTATCGAAAGGATTGCACGGAATAGAGTATCGTGGAGAGAACATCAATACACATACATTTACAAAGAGTACAGTGAGAAACTATAACAAAAAATCTGAATATGGATAACAAAAATTACATAATATCCTTAGTTCCGTTAATAACATTCCTTTTGCTGTGGGACACTTAAATTATTCAGTATATTACCAGAAATGCTTCAAAGACTAGCAGTAATGACCTTGTCATTAAACTGGTGAAAAATTGTAGTCAGATGCTTTTATCGCAAAATCGGATTAGTAGCTCCAAATCCGATTTGGACCGCAAGTCCGGCGTTTGTGTCGTCCTGATGCCTCTTTATTGACGCTACGAACTGAAAATGGAGTGCCTCTTTCACAGCATTGTGGATTGCTGGGCGAGTGAAAAGAGCTTTCGCTAATTCGCCGCCCCCACGGATGCGCCGCTGAGAACAGATGAAAGGCAGCGCTAAATCGCAAATCGCTGTAACTGCATTGTCCGTACGAGACAAATGCGTCGGTTGAATTGCGTTCGAAAACCTTACGAAGGGGACTAATAACTAATGGCACAGAAATGTTTACGGAGGACTTCAGTTGCTTTCCCTGGAATATTCTGCAGGATTAATTGAAATGTGTACAAGAAAGACTAGAATGGATACAGGGCCAGCGAACAGTTACTGTTTTGCTTGTTTGCGTGTTCAAAAGAACTGAAGAACGTATGGCAAGCAAATAAAATTGCAGCTAGTAGTACACAGAAGACAACAGCGAATAACGTTCTTTATATATTTCTTTATTTCTCAAAAAGGGAAAATATGAATCTATCCGTAAGAACCGACAATTTGGTCCCCTCAACGGAGACGCCAAAAAGTTTTTGACACAATTAGATAATCTGTGTTAAAAATCCTCTACTCTTCATTCGCTTCGATGCAGATGGTATAACGCAGATGAGACTAAGTAAAAAGTGTGCAATAGTTATAGTGCCATAGAATATAGAACGTAGATGAGACTAATTAAAAATTGTGCTATAGTTTTAGTGCTACAGTGCCTACTGCATTAGATTCGTGAAGTACCTAGCGAGGTGGCGCAGTGGTAAGACGCTGGACTCGCATTCGGGACGATGGTGGTTCAAATCCATCTCCGGCCATACAGATGTAGGTTTTCCGTGACTTCCCTTTCAAAGGCCACGGCCGATTTCCTTACACATCCTTCGCCGAAAATTCGAGCGTAAGCGCCGTCTCTAATAATCGCGCTGTCCACGGGCCGTTAAACCTTAAGCATCATTCCTTCCTTCGTGCAATACGCTTAGCAGCAATAAATGTTCAAATGTTTGGATAGCTTATGGGACTTGACTACGGGGTCATTAATCCCTAAACTTACAAACTACTTATGAACTAGCTAATACTAAGGACGGCACAAATATCCATGCCCGAGGGGGGATTCGAACCCCCGACCGTAGTGCCGTGCAGACCGTGACTGGAGCGCCTCAGTCCCCTCGGCCACCGCGGCCGGCTTAGCAGCAATATGAAAATAGAGAAGGAATATTGAAGGAACCTTAGGGTTTAACGCCTCATTCTGAAAATGAGACAAAAAATGTTCAAATGTTTGTAAATCTATCAGACCAAACTACGTGGTCATCAGTCCGTAGCTTATAAACTACTTAAACTAAGATAAACTAACCTAAGGACAACACACACACACCCATGCCCCAGGGAGGACTCGAACATCCGAGAGCGAGCAACCGCGCGCTCCGCAGCGAGGCGCCTTAGACCGCTCGGCTACTCCACCGCGGCATGAGACAACACTGTAACGAAATCGTTTGTACACAGGTAAGGTGAAGAGTAGGTTAAAAAAAATGCAGCTATAAATAACTGTGAGGTTAAAAGGTTACTTGAATCTTCCGCTACCTGTCACAACTATTATTTAAGTGTTACAAATATTTAATAGCGACTTGTTTCGATGCTGTGAATCATCATCAGGCTAAAGGCATACAAAATATATTTCTAATGGTGTACATTAATCTATATTGACAACATCTTGATGTTGGTGGCAATGAACCTGTGAAAACAGAAAGATGACCTGTAAGGTTACGTATCTTTATAGGCTGAGACAGAGACTGTTTATAAAGGTGCCCGTTCTAAACACATTCCTATTGAGCAGCTCTCTTTCTGTTTTGATTGAGTGCATAGCACTTTTTCTTCTGGTCTTGCTAGCCACACAATACAGCAATTTTCGGCACAATTTCACTGTCATCACAAGACTGACACACCGAACAAGATTAGGGTAAAAAATATTGAGAGTCCCTTCAAATGTCTTCTGCTGTTCTTGCTGCCATATAATTGACGACATGTAAATCTTTAATATATAGCGCATCTGTCTTAGTGAACACAAATATGCGACAGTACATCATACATAATAAAGAATTACATGCGAACTGGATAGTGAGTATTATCGACTACGGTCGACAGAAAGTCAGCATTGCTTTAAATTTTGAAAATGCAAGAATTGGAGTTTCTAGAAAAGTTGAAAGTTATGATGCACGAAGAGCAACGTACTAAACAGAAGCCGGCCGCGGTGGCCGAGGGGACTGAGGCGCTCCAGTCACGGTCTGCACGGCCACTACGGTCGGGGGTTCGAATCCCCCCTCGGGCATAGATATCTGTGCCGTCCTTAGTGTTAGCTAGTTCATAAGTAGTTTGTAAGTTTAGGGACTGATGACCCCGTAGTTAAGTCCCATAAGCTGTACAAACATTTGAATTTGAATTTATTAAACACTGCAAAAATAGTGGGGGAAAAGAAGATCACAGATTAGTTTTCAGTATCTTGGACGAGATTATGATTATGAGAAAAGTCGATGTCTCTTTTAATCAACTAGTTCTTGAACCCATTCAAAACATCCACTGATCCGAGTGACAAGAGGGGAATCTTGTATCTGAGCTATAAAGACACAAATGACCTCTTCAGTCCCCTAATCCCTATGGATCAATGGTGAGTGTATCAATACGACGTCTCTACGAATGAGAAAAGACTACAGATAGTAAGTTCATAATCACAGGACAAGTTCATTATTATATTATGAATAAATGATTAGCTTAACACTGTCAGTGAGATCTGTTTAGTGTGTGTCCAGTTGGGTAGTAGACACAGGGTCCGCATTGGGTCCTCATAATTTGTTCCGCGTGTGATGACGTCGACGCGTATAAGGCGATCATGGCAGGCTGTTCCAACAGGCTACTCCGCGAGCAGGAGCGCACACGAGAGGTGGGTGGAAGCTGACGTCACGCACACGCTAGTACTCGGCTCCCGAAAGTAAACAGACGCCTTCGTTTGCTTCTCGCTAATGTGTATTTGCGGCAAAAACGAAAATGTCTAGCCGCGAAAGCCCAGTTCCTGCTAGTTTAGAGCCAACCCACGCAGTACAATGTACTGTTGCGAGCAGCTTTCTCTGCAATGGAAAGAGCAAAAAACAAGGAAAGGTCATTGCTTCAGAACCCTACAATGAAGAGTATGTTGCGCATCGCTACAGCGAACAAGATAACACCTGATATCTGTTCACTTGTGTCGAAAAAAAAAGTTATAAAAGACAAAAGAAGTCAACAAATCTTGTTGTTAGTAGTACTAACGTTACTCGTCAGTTTGTTCTTATTGCCACTTCCGCATAGCCGGCTCATGATGTTACATTCTTATCTTCTTAAGTTAGAAATTCTGACTTATTGCAGGCATATTTTAAACAAAATTCCAGTCCCTTTGTTTGTTTATGAGGGAAAAAAATCGGACCAAACTGCGTGGTCATAATTCCGTAGCTTACAAACTACTTAAACCTAGGTAAACTAACCTAAGGACAACACACACTCCCATGCACCTGGGAGGACTCGAACCTCCGCAACGAGACGCTTTAGACGGCTCGGCTACTCCACCGCGGCCTTAAATTGGAAACCTTCGTGTTTATGCCATTCCGTGTGATACAGGGCTGGGCAAATGCCGTTTCGCGAGCGCTCTCAGCGGCTCACGCGGCCTGCTCGCGGCTCCCCCCCCCCCCCCCCCCACTCCGCTAGCCAGCAGTGCCCCCACACTCATACTCGACTAGCCGCGCACGTCACTACTTGTGGAAAACGCGTCCGGCCTTCGTGATAAAGCAGAACTAGTGTCTGAAAAATGACTGAGGAGGACGTATAATCTTTGAAAAGAAAGTCTTCTGAACACCCACAGTGGAAAGAAGAGTACTTTTTTGTTGGAACGCAAAGCGGACCTCAGTGTTTGTTTTTCAAATTTTCAAATGTTTGTATAGTCTATGGGACTTAACTAGGGGGTCATCAGTCCCTAAACTTACAAACTACTTATGAACTACTTACGAACTAGGACGGCACAAATATCCATCCCCGAGGGGGGATTCGAACCCCCGACCGTAGTGGCCGTGCAGACCGTGACTGGAGCACCTTAGTCCCCTCGGCCACCGCGGCCGGCGTTTGTTTTTCAATTAAACATTGTCTTCATGGAAGAAGTACAATGTGAAGCGTTATTTTCAACTGCTTCACGAAAAAGATGTAGTTAGTTTGAGTAAAGAAGAACGAAAAGTCAAACTTATAGAAATGAAGCAGAAAAAGGAGTAAGACGTAAGTATACTTGTAGATAATTATGTTATTAATTCAATTTACTGCTGTTATTAATATGTTGTGTGCATTTTCCGTCAGTTTTACCTTCTCCTGTACGTATTTACAGGTAGAAAACCTAATCCACAACGGTGCAGCGATGAGAGTAAGCTATCATGTAGCTCTTAAAATAGCTAAAACTGCGGGGCCCTTCAGCGATTTAGAATTTGTAAAATGTTTTCTTGCTGCCGCAACAATTTTGTGGCCAGCAAATCTTCCTCTTTTTGAAACCGTTCCTCTTTCCCGGAGAACGGTTAGCAGGCGCATTGAAGAATTGGCAAACGACGTGGAAGCTCAGTTGAGAGACAGGATCAAAGATTTAGTTTTCTTTTCTTCAGCATTGGATGAAAGCAGTGATGTATGTGCACTGTGCATCAGCCACAGCGCGCAGCTCTGCTGCCCGCACTGCTGGCTCTCAAGGCCGCTCAGCGCTGCCCTCGCGGCTCTCGCTGCTCGCGGGCAGCTCTCGTGCCCACCCCTGTTGTGATACATGCTGGATCGGCCGTTATGCCACTTATTGTTGATATTGTTTAGCCAGGTACCGTATGTGAACATTTAAGACTGTCGTCGCCTGGTAAGTCTAGTTATTGGCAATTAAAATGGTATGCTATTAATTTACCGGAAGTAAGCTATTATGCCCACATGCAAAAGAACCATTTCTTTAAACTTAAATAAAAAACATACTTTTCCTGAAGACAAGCATTAGTTATGAAGTTCATTGTAAATTTATATTCTCATATTTACGATTAGCAAGGTGGAAACTGTGATGCAGTTCAATCATAATCTGGCTTCTTTTCATACTCTAGAAACAATTTCTAATATTAATGATACCTTCATTAACAAATAATGGCAAAATTCGTTATATAATTCATAAGAAATACTCCTTACGTTGGTTCCATGAAACAGGCATTTAAAAATGTAAAATAATGCCAGCGTAAACATGCTTCATTAAATTCCAGTCATGAAATCAAATCGTTGATCTTCAGGGTCACAGAGCGCATACATCTACATATATAAAACCTGTGTTCATGTCCTCTGTGTTCATAAAACATTCATTCGATTGCAATGAAACTTTGGTGAACTGTTCTCCGTACGCCCACGAAGGTTCCTGACCCAAAATCAAAAGAGCACGATACATAGCTCAGGAGATATGACGTCATAAATAATGAGTGGCCACCGCGTGACAATACCCAGATTTATGCATCAAATTATTGGAAATGGGAGTAGTTAGGGACCTGCAAAGAAGTTATCATGTAATTTCGGACGTTTATGAAGCGTTTTGTAACTGCTCCCCCCCCCCCCCCTCACACACACACACACACACACACACACACACACACACACACACAATGATTAAACGAAAAGAAGTTTACCGCTCACAACAGTTTCGCTGTAGATGCCGTAAAACTGTGGCATCAGGCATGACCTTGTATCAAATTAAGTTAGCATTACAGATTGGCATGTTAGTATTTGTTTTCTCAATCTCTGTCAATATAAAAGGGAAAAGACACTCGCTCACTCACTCGCTGACTAAACAAGAAATCTCGAAAACTACTTCACCTATGAAGCTGAAATTTAGCAGGAGTCTAGTTTATAGGTAGAAAACGTCAGCTAAGAAAGTATTTTGTAACAGGTGCATGGCGAAGCTAACTTCTCCTACAGACTCACGAAATCTACAGTGCCGCGGTGGAGTAGCCGAGCGGTCTAAGGCGCCTCGCTGCGGAGCGCGCGGATGCTCGCTGTCGGAGGTTCGAGTTCTCCCTAGGGCATGGGTGTGTGTGTGTGTTTGTCCTTAGGTTAGTGTAACTTAGTTTAAGTAGTTTGTAAGCTACGGACTGATGACTACGCAGTTTGATCCGATAGATTTAGAAACATTTGAACTCTACAGTTTCATTCCGATCTTCACGAAATTTCGCATTCTTGGCCTTCAAAAAACAAGAGGAAGGTCACCGTCTACCTTAAGTTTCATGGGGTGCATGAGGGAGAGTACTTACGAACATAGAAATGGATCCCTAAATACCTTGGTTGCGCCATAACTCGAGAACGGCTCGACAGATTTCACAGATTTTTTTTTCTTTTTGTTATTCTCAGAACAAGGGTTGTACGAAATAAAACTGCAATATTTGAGAACAACAAAGTGAATTTTTCAATGTGACCATGTGTTTCTATTGCATAGAAATCTATAGTTTTGTTCCGATATTGATGAAATTTTGTACACTCTACCTTAAAAACGAGGAATGTCACTGTATAAAATTTCGTTCGGTGCATGGCGGAGGGTATTTAACTTACGGAATTTTACAAAATGCATAGTTTAGCTCCAATCTATATACATTTTTGCACACATGACCTTTAAACCAAGAGGAAGCTCTCTGGATACATAAATGTTTGTATGGTACATGACAGAGTGTACCTTGCAGGAAACTTTGCCGAGAATGGGAAAGGTGGAAATGAACAGAGAGATGGGAGAGAAAGAGGTGGATGTAGAGAGGGGGAAGGGGATGTGGACTATGAGAGTGTATTATAAATAAACACCTGGGCAACGCCGAGTTTACAGTAGTCTTGTGTAGTTCGCGAACGAACTAGTTGGGGAGAGCGCTCCCACAGGCGAACTACGCTAACTAGTTTGCAGATCCCTCGCCTCTTAGTTCGTCCGCTCCTTTTCCGAAGACTGACGGGGAACAGAAAGGGGACGCGAGAGCGCACAGAATCGCGTGATTCCCTTCTGCCAGTCTCCGTCATTTCGAGCTGAGATGCAGCTTAGCTGTAATTTTATAGGCTTTGCCCAAAAATACCGGTAATAGCACACGCTTGGGCAACACTGATCGTTACATAAAAAAGCTGTCTTAACAAAAGAAAGAGCTCTTTTAGTAGCGGTAGCAAAAGCCAAAAAGAGCGGACGAACTAAAAAGAGCGACCTACTTCGCGGCCGAACTGCGAACTAAAAGGAGAGCTACCGGTTGCGAACTAAAATATGCGCGATCGGTCGCGAACGATCGAATTAAAATATGCGTTATCGGTCGCGAACTATTATGCCAAGCGTATCTCGCTTCTTAGTTCGTTGGATTCTTTTCCGAAGACCGACGGGCAATAGCGAGAAGCCCGCAGCAAAATCACGTGTTTGCCTTCTTCTGATGAGAGTCATTTCGAGGTGAGCGTCTGGTTGCTGGATTACATAGTTCAGTGCTACAAAATTTCTGTTTTGATGTATTCTGCACCCTGCAATATCTGACTAATAAATTCCATAGTGATAACTCTAAACTTAAACGCGAGAAATTATCCACAAAGTGTTTCTTTTGGTTTGCGTGACATCGTTAGCGGCTCACGCAGCAAGCGCATGGAGCAGCTAGGTGGGAGAACTTCTCCCTCCACCTGCATGCGCAGACCACGCCGCTCAGCCGTCACTGGGAGCGGACGAACTAAAAGAACGAACTAGTTCGTGGCAGAGCTCCCTATCGCGAACTAGTATGCGTTAGTTTACAGCTAGTTAATTGTAATAACGAAAGAGATAATATCATTGCTGAGGATTAACCAGGTGTCACGTTTCGAGTATCAAGCGTTTTCATAGTGAAAACTGGCAGGCACATTTGCAGGCTAGTTATTTGGAACAGTTGTTTGAGTAGCAGCGCGGCTGCAGTTTCTCGTGACGTCACCGGCCAGACGGCTGCCTCGTCCGCAGAAGGTCGGCGCAGTCGCAGCCGCGTCCCGCAATCGACAGCAGCTCACGGGTACACAAGCGATGCCTCTGGAGCATGTGAGCGCTCCGTGGAGGTAAGAATAAACGGAGGCGCCTGACACCACGGCGGTCAAGCCAAGGGTAGCCATCTGCATCCGACTAAAACACTGCTGTATTTGCCCCGATTGCGTATGCTTGTCGCTCGTTTATGGAAGGATTTTGCACTGTTATGGTGACGTGTATGATGTATATGTGTACGAATCGTTCTGATTGTGACGTGAAATCGAAGGAAATACCTTTTCATCTGTAAATTGCCTGTCTAACGTGTGATTTTACCACTTTTATTGGTAAACATATTTACTCGTAATGTAGCGTATTTTTCTCTTATGATTTTCGATTTCCAAAAGATGAAAGTGTTGTGGCGTAAAGTCAGCGCCACTCACCAGACGGAAGAAAATGAGCGCGGAGAAGGCAGCGATCGACCGAAAGCCAATAGCAAGCTGGCGCCGCGCATCCTGGAAGGAGTAACCGACGATGCGCGCCCTCTAGAAGCGGCTATATCTAGGCCGACATACGTCTGGACGCCCGGCAGTTACTTGTTACAACTCGAACAGCTAGTAGTGAGAACTTGTCAGTTACTAGTTAGAACTCAGAGCAGTTACCAGGCATCATACGGACAGCCGGCCGCGGTGGCCGAGAAGACTGAGGCGCTCCAGTCATGGTCTGCACGGCCACTACGGTCGGGGGTTCGAATCCCCCCTCGGGCATGGATATTTGTGCCGTCCTTAGTATAAGGTAGTTCATAAGTAGTTTGTAAGTTTAGGGACTGATGACCTCGTAGTTAAGTCCCATAAGCTTCACAAACATTTGAATATTTGAATCATATGGACAACGCCACGAGAAGCAAGAAGAAAGAAGAAGCAGACTTATGTTCTTAAGTTGAATATCATCAGTTTCAGTCAATAATTATTAATCTGAATACTTGTTAGAGTTTACTTCGATACCTGCACCAGTACCTTTACTGACGACTAGACCGGGACGAAGAAACAAAGCCGCGGTGGAGTAGCAGAGCGGTCTAACGCGCTTCGCTGCGGAGCGCGCGGTTGCTCGCCGTCGGAGGTTCGCGTCCTCCCTGGGGCATGAGTGTGTGTGTGTGTGTGTTATCCTGTAGATTAGTTTAACTTAGTTTAATTAGTTTGTAAGCTACGGACTGATGACCACGCAGTTTGGTCCGATAGATTTACAAACATTTGAACTATTATTTTATTTTTTTATTTTTGAGGAAATAACACAAGGCGACGAGTACTAAACAGAAAGTTATTTCCCGCACTTAACATACTATTTACGAATGAGTGAGGAATAAAATATAAATTTGATTTTTTTAAGTCAATGATTTCGAAAGCAAAACCTAGTTTCAATATTAATGAAACTTACTACACAAAGAAAAGATATCGTCACTGTGCTCGTAAATCTGACGTTGGTTCACTCAATGGAATTATTTTACCTTACGATCGTCAGATTAGTTTAAGAAAGAATCCACGTCCGTGATTCGTAATATTGTAGTAACAATTATTTTTAAACAGAATAAACGCGAAATTATTTCGTTATTCGTGATTTTATTTTAAACAAAAACTTGAAACAACCAGTTTCAGGACGTTACATGCGTATATGGTGCAATTAGCGACTGTAAATACAGGCACAGCTGTTGCACACTGTGAGTGCTTCGGTCGGAGTGTCATTGCGGCCATGGCTTCAAAGCGTAGTAGGGATGGCGGTTATTGCTGAAAGAACCGGTTTTCCGTTATACAGGTTCTTTTCATCTCCAGTTTAACCGCACTGTAAAAATTACTCAAGATAACCGGTTTCTTAAACAACCGGTTTTCGGTTTTTTGTTGCTATTATTTCCAGTAGAGTTCGACCGAAACATATTTTGCGGCCAAAACAGAAACCGTAAGCGAATTTTCGGTCCTTCCAGTTTCGGCCGAAACAGAAACTTACGAAACTTAGTTAAAATTTAGGTAAATTTACGTTACACGAAAAATCACTAGTCTCCATATTTTGCAAAATCCCCTCCCAATACTACGCCTTCTTGAGTGTGTGTAAGCCTAGCAGGAGTCCGTAGAAGACGATATACGAAGCATACAGATTTACTGGCCTAGTATTTCCATCTGGTAGTTGCGAATATTGAGCCAACTACTCCGTACGTTGGACTTGTGAGCCAGCGCATATGTATATCTCGTTATATACACAATATATGTATAAGTTACAGTCAGTATATGAACTTCAATCAGTGCTGCAGAAGTATTTCGAAAAATAAAGACACAGAGCTGACTAACAGTATGATTGTTGTCAGTGTAAATTTACGCAAATTGAACTAGGAAAGCTGTGTACCACATGATCAAAGAATGTTCAAATGGGTGCGAGTTTTTATGAGACCTAACTGCTTAGGTCATCAGTCCCTAGACTTAAAAACTACTTCATCTAACTTAAACTAACTTACGCTAAAGACAACGTACACACCCATGACCGAGGGAGGAGGGAGGACTCGAACCTCCGACTGGAGCAGCCGCGCAGGTCGTGACATGGAGCCTCAGACCGCACGGCTACATCGTGAGGCACCACATGATCAATGTTACCTAAACCCATATTGGTTATGAAAAAAGCCCTCGCTTTCAAGGAATCAAAAAAAAAAAAAAAATGTTCAAATGTTTGTAGAACTTATGGGACTTAACTACGGGGTCATCAGTCCCTAAGCTTACAAACTACCTATGAACTAGCTAAGACTAAGGACGGCACAAATATCCATGCCCGAGGGGGGATTCGAACCCCCGACCGTAGTGGCCGTGCAGACCGTGACTGGAGCGCCTCAGTCTCCTCGGCCACCGCGGCCGGCTCAAGGAATCACATTAATAAAACTTGTCAGAATAATAATGTAATAATACATTAAAAGTTATTATTCCAAGCTTACATAATAGCTATATGAATCGAATTTACCTTCTCTTCCCAGAAACGTTTTGGATGCTTTCTCCTTAAATGTCACAGCATGTTTGTAGTACATCCACCCGTTTTCAGCTTTTTAAAGCAAATGGAGCATTATACCTCACTGCTACCGTACTTCGTGAAGTACTTCCACACTCGGGATGGTGCCATTTAAGACACAACCGATGTCTGGCGACGACAGCAAGGAACTGCAGCATGACCAGACGGAGGCAAGTCTTGTACACTGCCGGTGCACGCGCGTCGTCTAATAGGCCACACCACTCGACAACAGGTGCATCGATGCCTCAATTAGAGTTGGGCAACACGATTCTTTTTTAGGAATCGGTCCTTGCGATTCAATCCCGCATTGTGAATCGATTCCTACGATTCGTTCACGATTCTTTCTCGTCTGCGACGGCACGATCCTTACAAAATGCCGAAAAGGTGACAATATGACTATCGGATTTTTTAACATTTATGGTGCGTAAAGTTCAGGCTTAAATTAATAGTGAGGCAAAGCCATTCGATTCAGCTCTCAAAATTCTCGAGTAAATAGTCTTAAGTTTTGCGAACGGTTATAAATACATATTATACTACCAACTATTTCTGCTGTCATCATAGCTCATTTAGTAGCGTTGTAGGTTTAGTAAACGTAGGTCACTTATTTCGAATCCTGCTGTTACCTTATAAATTATTTTTTCGTTCTGTTTAAGTAATTCAGCCATTTAAATATACATTTAATTAAATCTATGGTAATTAACAGATATCTAATCATTATAAAATACTTATGTAAAATCAATTAGTTTAAGGAAACACGAAATAAACATTAAAAATAAAAATCCGTCTCTAAATATTAAATTTCTTTCGAGATGCAAGAAATTCACGTTTATTAAAATGTTTCTTTCTTGTAAAATCGGTTTCTTTCAGGAAAGCTGATAACGTAAAAACCAAGGTAAAAAAGATTTTTTTGAGGTGGCTTTAAAAAATTTAAAATCGCGTTTTTATATAAAAATAATATTTCTCTGAAATTGAATTTTTACAAAAACTACAACTACCTAGATGAACTCGAAAAGCTTAAACCTCTCTAAAAACACAAAAGTGTAAGGATTGCTCATTTAAATACATGATATGTAAACTGTATAAACGACGTATATTCGTATGTATTGACAGCTGTGTATTTCACTACGTTTTGTTTCTGTCATCTGTAATTCGCGAATAGGCTAATAGTTAACAGCTCACCATCTTCGTTCTGTGCTTCCCTTGTTCACACACTTTCTGGCTTTCGTAATTATTCGCCACTTGCTTTCGAATCATGAATCGTTGGATCTTGGAATCGTCACGAGACAGACGATTCTTTTGAACGACGATTCGTCCCCCTCTTCTCTCCGGCATTCGGCAAGATTCGGCAGTCGCCTTCGAATCGTGAATCGTTGGAACTTAGAATCGTCACGCGGCAGACGATTCTTTTGAACGACGATTCGTCCGGATCACGATTCGATTCTTACGATTCTTTATTTGTATTCGTTCAAATGAACGACTCATTGACAAATCGCCACAACTCTAGCCGCAATAGCTGCACCAGTCCTTAAGTTCTCATGCCACGCGTTTCTGACTGCCGGGATTGTTCTTAAATTATCACTGATCGCTTTTCTTAGTTTCTGCGATGACCTAATATTTTACAGCAGTGCAAATTTTAAGAATAGCCCTAAATATTAGGGTCTATTAGTTTTAATTTTTTTTAATTATTTACAAAAAACACATTTTGAACCACTACTACAGGAAGTAGTCGTACCGGTTTTTTTTACCCGGTTCTTGGCAATAACTAAAAAAAAAAAAAAAAAAAAAAAAAAAAAAAAAAAAAAAAAAAAAATCTGGTTACAACCGACACCAAATAAATACCGATAAAACCGGTTATTCAAAACTAAAATACCGGTATCGGTTTTAACCGGTCGGTTTTTCCCATCCCTAAAGCGTAGTACAGCTGGAATACGTAGCGGCATCTCCCTTTATGGAGCGCGCCAGCTGGAACAGCTTGCCGTATGGTGTCCTGCGGTATAGCCATCCGTGCTACATTCACCTGATACCGAAGATCATCTGTCGCTGTTGGCAATCGATCACAGCGCTGCAGCCGTCGTTTAACCATAACACACTCAATGGTGACACGACCGGTGATTGGGTGGGCCACAGTAAAAGGCTGACACCCTGTGACATCAATAAAGTCCATTTTCTTGCAGCAACGTGTGTTCGTGTATTTCCTTAACCCTCGATCGGCAGCGCTGGTGCAAATATGCTACCATTTTTCTTGAAATACTCACTGTTGTCGCAATAATCGAGGTGCCGTATTTTCGCTTTAGCTATTCCTCAATTAAGCCTTAAAAATGATGTCAGTGAAGGTTCTGAGTTTCTAGTGCACGGCTGTATCCACCCACAAAATGTTTTGTTATGGAGTGCATTGTGATATTCCTGGCCTATGGCCACTTCATATTTCTGGCCGTTTCTTTGCTAACATCGTACGTGTCTTAAACGCGGAAGAACGACAGAAGTGCAGCATATGTTGTAATGTGGGGAGGGAGCAGTAGCATATGGCACAGTAGGTGCTGGTTCCCGTGGGAAAGCCCTCCTATGTTACTGGTACTCTCCTCGCACTGGTTGCTGCATTTCACGTCACGTGATATCTTTTGAAATTAGTTTTGTTTATTATATACTAAATATTAATTATTCAGAGCTGAGAATTGGTGATAAATATCTCTCAAGGACAGGCTAGATTTTGAAGATTTTAGTTTAAAAAGTTTAAGGTGCCTTCTTCTATTGTTACAAGAGAAGAGCGATTTTGCAGAAGGCGCGCGACGGCCCTGTTTTGGCGCGAAATAGAGCGTCAGGTGCCCTCTCGCAACGCGCCGCAGTTTCAGTCTCGAGCTGATCACTATACGCGCCGGACCGCGCCAGTCATGAGTTAAGATTTTTGTAATAGTGATAGCAGTCGAGGTCTCAACATGAGCTATGGGCAGCATAGGCCGTATCACATTAACAATAGTTGCTCATATTTTTTTATTTAATAAATGGCATCCCCGACAATTAAAAATCTCGCGAGTCGTTTCTTGTGCTTCCATCATACAGAACTTATTTTAGCCTCACTTGTATGCTGTAGAAGAACCAACGACCTGTGTGCTGTCTTCTGCGCTGGGGACACAACTATGGAAGACAACAGGTTAGTCAGAACTCTATGCTTTCCATAAAGTATTGGACAGCAACTACGGCACCTCGTGCGTACTGCAGGGCGGTACAAACGCACACTGCTACGCAACAGCATCCGCAAGGATGCGGAGGTTTTAGGGGACTTGTGGGAGGAAGCAGTACTAACTTCTCCGTCCGCAAATAAAACCCTAGGAAGCTTGTAGCATCACTGGTAACATATTTGCACCGCGCTGCCTGTCATTAAGTAGATTTGAACTGTTTTGTGTTACTTCTAGTGTTCCTTGAAAATGGAATTGTGGCAGTTTCAAGTAAATATTTACTGTATAAATTTTACCGTACATATTAGAATGCTCAAAAATTTAAATTTATTTCGTAAATACAATTTAACTCTCGATAAATTGTCCTCTAGTTTCTCCTGATTAGTCATGCTGCAGTTTCAGTCAATCTCATTTTTATCCCTTTTTCAGTCTTACACAATGCGAAAATGAGTGTTATTCTACCACATAATTTAATCTTCAGTTCTCGTAAGCGTGGTATGGGTCTAACAGATGAGAAAATCGACTTCTTTCAACAAGTAATGAAGATCTTAGTGATTTTTGTCTAGATTCCTCACCAGATCATGAACAGGATACAGGATACAGGATCAAATGTAAATCCTAGTTCGGATCGCCGGCCGCGGTGGCCGAGGGAACTGAGGCGCTTCAGTCACGGTCTGCACGGCCACTACGGTCGGGGGTTGGAATCCCCCATCGGGCATGGATATTTGTGACGTCCTTAGTATTAGCTAGTTTATAAGTAGTTTGTAAGTTTAGGGACTGATGACCCCGTAGTTAAGTCCCATAAGCTATACAAACATTTGAACATTTGATCTAGTTCCGATCCCGAACAAGATTTCAGACGCAATGAATTTGATATTGAAGACGGTACTACTCTGTCGAGTAAAACGCTATAAAAGCAGCACCCAAAACACTGAAAAAGAATGTCATAAAAATCTTCCCTGCTACAAAAGGGAACGCAAGGGACGTAAGGTCAGAGTCGCAAGCTCTCTCATTCATGATAGATGATAATGATTGATGAGGTAATTATGAGTACTAAGTTCCGCATAACACAGGATAAAGCTGACACTAATTGCTCGAGAGGCAGGAACTACAGGGAAGTAACGAAAGAGGAAATGATAGTATCGCTGGGTCTATTATACTTGATTATTGTCCACTTTCGGAATAATGTTACTTTTGTTATACACCAAAGGCAATTGACATACTAATTCAGATATTAACAAATTCGATATTTCTACCTGTACATTAAACTATTTTTGTCATTACGATCACTTAGTAGCTATATACTAGGTTTGTAACACGGAATACTCAGTGGTAGCATATCTGCACCGCGCTGCTGCTGAATGTTATAATAATAGGCGCTGACGCCGGAGGGTTAATGAAAAATGGTTTCTGGGACGTCGTGCAGAAAGGATATGGCTACGGGTTACAGGACGTCATTCATGTAGGTCAGACCGTTCGTATGGCCCTGGACACGCACCAACTGTGATTAGTGTATGTAAGTAACATCACCCCACACCATAACACAAGGCCTTGAGTTGACGCTGTATGCCTTATGTAAAAGCAGTCACTGTCGTGCCAAACTGTGACTGCGAACCAAAATACAGGCATAATTTTCAAACAACGTAATCTGGAATAGTTCGAAAATACCATCTGATGCCATTCTTATCCACAGTGAGGTCTTTCTCTTTTGACGCCATCACACAACTGTACTATGTATATAGCCAATTCTCGCACCAGTTGTCAGGTATATAAAATTATCAACACGACATGTTTCGGGACTAACATAATCCTATTCCCAAGTCCTACAAGAAACAAGGAAAGGACGTAAAATACGATTTAATATTAACATGCGAACACAAGTAACAATTATCCTTTCTCTGCGGCTCGATAGCACAGTGGGAGAGTGCCAGACTACAATTCCAAAGGTCGCGGGTTCGATCCCAGCTAGATCCTAAGATTTTTATCTGTCACTTTCCACTTCTTTCACCTCTGGCAGTATTGCGAATGTGGAAAAATATCGAGTAGCGCCGTGGTTAAACTGTAGGTCCCCCTATAACTAGCTGGGTAAGTCAGCTCGAAGGTCGGGGGAAGGCAACGGCATACCACCTCCAAATAGGACCATGCCTAGTAAAGCACTGTGGTGTTCAAACCAATCTTCGGATAAAACTTCCTGGCAGATTAAAATTGTGTGCCGGAACCGGGACTCGAACATGGGTCCTTTGCCTTTCACGGGCAAGTGCACTACCGACTGTGCTATCCCGACACGACTCACGATGCCGCCTCACAACTCTTCTTCCGCCAGTACCTCGCCTCCTACTTTCCAAACTTCACAGAAGCTCTCCTGCAAACACGCAAGACTAGCACTCCTGGAAGAAAGGATATGGTGGAGACATGGCTTAGCCACAGCCTAGGGGATGTTTCCAGAATGAAACTTTCACTCTGCAGCGGATATCAGCGCACACTCCGCTACTCCGCTGCAGAGTGAAAGTTTCATTCTGCAATCTTCGGATTGTTGACAGCTTTACCTTTAGGATAACGTATCTCAAAATGTTCAAATGGTGGTAATTCTATGGGACCAAACTACGATGGTCATCAGTCCGTAGACTTATAAACTACTTACACTAAGTTAAACTAACCTAAGGACAACACTCATATCCATGCCCGAGGGAGGATTCGAACCTCCGACGCGGGCCGCAGTGGCCGTGCGGTCTGTGGCGTGCCAGTCACGGTCTGCACGACCGCTCGGGTCGGGGGTTCGAATTCCCCCACGGGCATGGATGTTTGTGCCGTCTTTAGTATTAGCTAGTTCATAAGTAGTTTGTAAGTTTAGGGACTAATGACACTGTAGTTAAGTCCCATAAGCTCTACAAACATTTGAACGTTTTGAACCTTCGATGCGGGAGGCCGCGCGATCCGCGCTCCACACCGCTCGGCTACTCCCGCTTGACTAAAAATTAAAATGAATCAGAGATTAGGTAACGTCCACCTTAAAATATATGCAGCATCGGTGCATTGTCATATAATAATCTGACATGTTGTCGGTTTGAAGGACCACTACGAACTGCCGGCTACCTGCACTGTTGTTTCAGCGATAATCTGTGAGCAACTACTAGTCAGAAATGACTTACGGCTTGACTCCCACGGAGGAGGGTGTAAAAATAGCCTTTAGAACTGCCAATAGGTGAGGACAGAGGTGAAAACATGAAATCGACACAGGAGAGCATTCGATGGGCAAAGCCGGAGTGTAGGAGCCGGCCGCAGGGGCCGAGCGGTCTGCGGCGCGCCAGTCAGGGCCGGTTCCCACTAGGACGGGGACGGGCAGGAATTTTGCTCGTGTGAAGCACACTCGCACATGTGCACTTAACTGTGTCAAGCGTGCACGCAGGGGCAAGACGGCCACCCGCTTCTTTTGCTTCCCCTCCCCGTCATTCCCTTTCCTGTCCTCTCACCGCATCTTTCTGTAATGGTTTT
Organism: Locusta migratoria; assembly: GCA_026315105.1. Classification (NCBI taxonomy): domain Eukaryota; kingdom Metazoa; phylum Arthropoda; class Insecta; order Orthoptera; family Acrididae; genus Locusta; species Locusta migratoria. The sequence continues at coordinate 396,104,654 of CM048755.1, forward strand.
TTTTTTTTTTTTTTTTTTTTATCTAGCTTGATTTATTAAATAAAGGAACAGGCTTAAGAGGATAGCTGAAAATAAATCATGATTTGAATCCTATTACCTATGATTCATTTTATTTAATGATCACTGGTTGTGTTTACAATACAGTTAATCTCTGGTACAAAATTTATACATACAGACAAACGCAAACAATTACGCAAATTTTCATCATTCATGTTTGCTCGTAACCGTGACTTATTAAGTTTCATTACGGAAAAAAATCGCTCACATCAGTATGTCGAGCCAAACAATGACATGATCTTCGCCGCTTAACTGTGGAGACGGGGAAACTCTTGTTGCGCAAAGTCTTGATAAAATTCTGTTAGCCGGCCGCGGTGGCCGAGGGGACTGAGGCGCTTCAGTCACGGTCTGTACGGCCACTACGGTCGGGGGTTCGAATCCCCCCTCGGGCATGGATATTTGTGCCGTCCTTAGTATAAGGTAGTTTTAAGTAGTTTGTAAGCTTAGGGACTGGTGACCTCGTAGTTAAGTCCCATAAGTTCTACAAAAATTTGAACATTTTTTTTTAAATTCTGTTATACGTCTTGCCAAAAGGAACTTGTCTTTCGGACGAGAATAACACTGTAGATCTATCAGTTCCATTTGCAGATCAGGATAAATATCATCTACAGAAACAGCAGATGGTCTCGAAAACCATTCAAAAGTTTGGGATACATGAGATTCATCCGCAAATCGCTTGAGAAGTTCCTTTTTTTTTAATTTTTTTTTTTTTTATGGCGCCGGCCGCGGTGGCCGAGGAGACTAAGGCGCTCCAGTCACGGTCTGCACGGCCACTACGGACGGGGGTTCGAATCCACCCTCGGGCATGGATATTTGTGCCGTCCTAGTTCGTAAGTAGTTCATAAGTAGTTTGTTAGTTTAGGGACTGATGACCCCGTAGTTAAGTCCCATAGAGTATACAAACATTTGAACATTTTTATGGCAATAATTACAGCAACACTTTCGGTGTAGCTCTTTTCTTGGACAGAGGACAGAGTAGGGAAATGCACCGCGTTCTCTGATGTGAGCTGTCGTTCCCACAGCACAAGCTTTCTGGTGAAAGCTTCCACTTTTTCGCTCATTTCCCAAAGCAGTTGATTTTCGCCTTGCAAACTTGTGTTCAATTTATTCATATATGAAGTAATGTCCACTAAAAATGCAAGATCGGCAACCCACTCTGGATTTTCTAATTTTTTAAATTTTTGTTTTTTTAAATGTTTGTAAATCTATCGGGCTTAACTTCTAGGTTATCAGTCCGTAGCTTACAAACTACTTACACTAAGGTAAACTAATCTAAGGACAACAAAAACACCCATGTCCTAGGTGGGACTCAAAATATTTTGTAATGGCGTTCAACAGTAAATTTGCTCTAACCCGCGAGAATACAGCCACATATTAAACACTAGCTGCTCCCCGCGGTGTTCCCCGCGGTTCAATATTAATTAAAGTGCCAAGAAAGGGCGTAAATAACTACATGACTGTTTGCGACATTGTTAGCACGGAATTGTCTTGGAACGGATGGAGAGCCAAAAATCTATTGCAATACGTCCCTGTAAACGACGTTTCGAGGCTTCTTGCTCTCCGAGTATACGTAGAGATTTCTAGCTCTCGATACACGGGAGCAGCCTACGTAGAGCTGTCCGTGCGAGAAACATGGGGTGGCCAGATGAATACCTGCCACTTTTAATGTTTGTCCTGGACTCTTATTTATAGTAAAGGAGATATCACAATTGAATACACATTATGCGTCCTGAGAAATATTTTCATTAGTGTTATACTGCCTGCCATCTGTTGAGTGCATTTGCTACGACTTTCGTTGCAGTTGGCCGGAACACAGAACGTTTCATATGTTAACTGCAGCGTACCGCCTGCCATCTGTTGAGTGCATTTGCTACTACTTTCGTTGCAGTTTATGTACGCTATTTATACGTGGCAGTTCTCGCTTTGTACACAAAATAGAGCTTGGTATCTAGATCCCATTCTACACAAAACGTCATTTTTTTTTCTTGCCATTGTACTTAGGGCATATTTTATTTAAAGTCTTCAATGTATATACACACTTCCTTCATTTGTTACAACAAATGAAAATGAATGCGGCATAAACACCAACATTCAGATTTCTTGTGTATGTAATTATATGTCAGTTAAGCCGTTTTGGCAGTATGACAGAATCTTTTTGTATATTCGAAAGTAAAAAAGATAACAATAACAAAGAAAAAAAATTTCACTATAGCAGGACACGAACCTCTGCCCAAGATAATGAGAGTGTCTGACATGATACGTTAACCCTCACGGCTAAACATGACATACACTGCATAGCACCTCTGCTGCTGTATTAGAAGCTTCTTACAACAGTTACGTATTTCTATGGATATATTTCAAATAAATAACTTGTAATAAACATTTTGAAAAGTAGCCTATGTCCTAATCCAAGACATAAGAAATCTCTATATGAAATTTCATCTAAATCAATGCTGAAGTTTTAGCGTGATGCGGTAACAAACATACAAACTTTCGCATTTATAATACGTATAGGATTTCGCATTTTCGCCTTTCTCCACAAAGGAAAACTGATACTGCCATTCATTTTTAAAAGACGACAAATGCTCACTTGTCCGTTTCTTCGCATTTTCTGGTGCTAGAAGTGTGACGTTAGCTATGTAGTGGCAACGTCCGCAGCCACGCCTGTCGTCACACTGCGAGTGGCCGCCGCTGCCCCATTCGACGACTGAGGCGTCACACTGCGAGTGGCCGCCGCTGCCCCATTCGACGACTGAGGCGTCACACTGCGAGTGGCCGCCGCTGCCCCATTCGACGACTGCTCGCGTGCAGCGACAAGCGCACACGTGCCGCGTGCAACGTTTGCCCGCCCCTGCACTAGGAGCTGCCGCACGAGGCAGCGGCACGGTTGCCATGGACACGGCTAAGCCGCGAGCGCAGTCCCACTCAGGAGGGTATAAATTTGACTCGCTCGCTTTGCTTCTGTGACGTCACCAGGCAGCAAGCACCGAGTAGTTGCCGCAGTACGTCTGTTCGTATGCTATTCCTGTCAATGTCATTCGGTCGATTGCGATAAAACTTCGTCAACTAATTGCATGAACTAACGTCATGGTTATAGGCATAGTAATATTTCGAAATTCGCACTCTAAGGGGTTGAAATATTATTTAAAACAGAAGCACATTTTCTCTCTCTGTCCCTTTAACCTTCTATAACTATAGAACTTCTGAACGTATCGTGATGAGGATTCTTTTAAATTGTATATATCATAAAGATCTAAAAAAAAAGTCCGTGAGAGCATGTCTAACTTTTAAGAGTGAAGCATATGTACCATTTTTCTCTCCTAAGGTGCTTTCTTTTTTTGCTTATGGGACTTAACTACGGGGTCATCAGTCCCTAAATTTACAAACTACTTATGAACTACCTTACACTAAAGACGGCACAAATGCCCGAGGGGGATTCGTCGAACCCCCGACCGTAGTGGCCGTGCAGGATGGCTTCAGACTACATAAATAGTGATTGTGGGAAATCTATAAAAGTTAGACATGTGCTCTTGTGGACTTTATTTTAGATCTTTATGAGCTCTACAATTTTAAAAACAAACCTCATCACGATACGTTCAGTGGTTCTCGAGTTAAAGACGTTTAAATATTATCCGTACCAAGTGGCAGAGCGGGACGGGTTGGCTAGTTGTTAATAATGTTTGAAGCTTTTCTTTTTCAGTCCTTTGTATGTTAGTATACATATATTAATCAGAAGCGTGTTCCACCGCTTAAAAGCAATGCTTTTTTGTTGAATGAGAAAAGATGGAGAAAATGTGTTGACGGCGGCCTTATAATACAGCGGCTTGCTGCCGATTGACGTAATACAGCGCTAACCAATGAAAGTGAAGAAGCCCAAACTGGCATACCTTTCTAGTAGAGGTCTGCAAATCGCCGGTTTCGCTCGCTCGTACTCGATCGAGTGCGCAACGCTCGGCCGTGGCGCAGCGAGTATGTACGCTCGGAGCAAGCGTGTTGACACTCGAACCAGGCTGCGTGGGGCGGAGCGGGCAGAGGCCGCACAGCGTGGCACTGCCGCTGTACTCACAAGGAAACCTACCCAAGTCACTCTCCGATTTTTATTAAATTTGCATATTTTATAATACATGAAAAACTATGGGACACGTAATTGTTTTAGCGGCGGAAAAACATATTTAAGGGGTGAAAGGGTCCCTTCAAAATTGGGACTAAAACAGAAAAATGGCGATAACTTTGAGATTAGTGAAGCTATTGTAATGATTTTTGGTATGAATGTATCTTTTCATAAAAGGCAAATTTCATAGATTCAACTTCGATTAAATCCAAACAATTTTTTGAGCACAAAAAATTGATCACTTTATGGGTAGTTGTCCCCCTAATTGTCAAATTCAAATGTTCAAATATTTGTACAGCTTATGGGACTTAACTACGGGGTCATCAGTCCCTAAACTTACAAACTACTTATGAACTACTTACGAACTAGGACGGCACAAATATCCATGCCCGAGGGAGGAGTCGAACCCCCGACCGTAGTGGCCGTGAAGACCGTGACTGAAGCGCCTCAGTCCCCTCGGTCACCGCGGCCGGCCCCTAATTGTCATTCCCCCTGCAATGTAGCTAGGCCGATCTCTTATCCAGCCATTCCGAAAACATGCAGTTCATTCTTTTGGCTGGTGCAACCGGGTGACATACTTCAGACGGCCCTAAATAAATATAATACAGATATCATTGAAACAGCAGGTGCACCATATATTCGTACAGCTGTGTAAAGTAAACAATTGGAATAAGAGGATTTAAAACAGGTACCGGATATATGAGCATTAGACCGGCGTATGACCCTGATGACGGAGGAAAGCGCGGATCCAATATATTGCACAAAAGCTTGCATGCGTACTTTATTATATAATTAAGAAAGACGACAGTGGCAGTGGGGGATATATGAATGTTGCAATTGGAAAAATTCCCGTTAAGGACTCACTCGGAAAAGGTAGAGGTGCAGCAACCACGCACAGTGCCAAAATGCTAAGGGAATATGTATTAACGGGGTGCAACAGAGAGTGATGCACAAACCTAGCCTAACGGGTATACATCAATAACGTTTATTTAATATCAATATAAAAGACGGACAAAGTATTCCAGGACTTGAGAGTGAAAAGTGAAATGGATATAAAATACAATCATTTTCTCGTTAAAACGGCAAGTAACACCTACCACTAAACAGGAACTAACAGTCCAAATAATGAGAACAAGAAAGAAAGAATGATCATGGGTAATTCATTTAATAAATGATCTTAGCACAGGAAGTTTATATTATTCACGTATAATAACTTGTATCACAGATTTCGCAGTCAGGATTTATTCTCTAGCGTCTAGTATGCTCCCGACACTCACCTTGTACTCGAGTGGCGCTGCGGTGGGCGACCGAGTAGTGAGCGGCTAGTGTGGACGGTCGGGCCAGTCGAGCGTGCCCCGCTCGAACGAGCGTGCAGGAAGTCGAGCGCAGCCACGTGCCTTGCCGCAAGCTGCAGCACCGACACCTATCGGACTGTCATAGAACGACATGTATCACGCGGTTCGAGCGAGCAACCGAGCGAGGCGCATACCTCTACTTTCTAGTCTACGTACCTTGAGTCCCACTAGTGACTGCCGCGCGGTAACATGGTGGCAGCGGCAGGTTCGTCATGGGAACGCCCTCTACAGCGCGGCAGGCACAGCGGCGCGGTTTGTGCATGTAGAACCGCTGCCGCTGCCGCGCAACCCGCTGCAGGTCTCCAGCCAATCACAGAAGGCGCTGAGCGTGACGTAGGCAGTGTCTACAGGGGCCGACGGGAAATTCTTGGCCCCCTGGTCACAGCAGCCGGAGCTGAGCGCTTTCTCGGCGAACGTAGCGCTTGAGGTGAAAAACTTATCACACGATTTTAAGAAAACTACACTCAGTCGCAAAAATATTCGGGCAGTGGGAAGTTTCACAATGAGTACTCGAGAAACACTGACTATGAAACCCAAACATATTTGTTAGCAATATATATATGCGTAACAACATTAATTTTTTTTGTGGTTTTAGGGCGCACAACTACTAAGGTCATTAGCGCCCCAACAACATTAATTACAAAAGAATTATTGTATTATTTCGTTTCCAAAACATAAGTAACAGAAAAATTAACAACAAAAACGAAACAACCTGCACATCCTGCTGCTACAAACGTTTTCGGACACTATCCAATAAATGTTCATAAGTTGTACGACGAAAATGTCAATACCTTGTGGGTCCACCTTTCATTTTCAATACGTCCTCCAATCTACTAGGCATACTTTCCACGAGTTTTTTTGTGAAAACTGGGCCTATATTTGCCCATTCTTGGCGCAGTTTCTCTTTCAAGATCTCCTTCGTATATATGTTGTCCGCACAGAGGATCTGTTTCAATTTATCCCACAAATTTTCGATTGGGTTAAGATCTGGTGATTGGGGACTGGGTGCAATACTTTCGGGCAATTGAAGAGCAAACACATTTGAATAATATGCGCGGTATGCGTGGGATCATTATCCTGATAAAAATGGAAGTTGTTCGCAATACCTAGATGTGCACTCTGCTTCAAATGTCCTCGCAGTATATTCAAATACGCTTCCTTGTTCATCGTATCATCTATGACCACTAAATCACCTACACCATTGCCGGACATGCATCCCCACTCCATGATGCTCTCACCTCCAAACTTTTCTGTTGGTTTGAGGTTCCTGGGATTCAGCTCTTCAATGGTCTTTCGCCACACGTTTGCCTTTCCGTCACTTTGCCATAATGTACATCTACATTCGTCGCAAAATATCACTCGATTCCACAAAGCCTGATCGTATTCGGCGTATTTCCTCGCAAACTGCATACGTTTCTTCTAGTTCACTGCATTTATGAATGGCTTTCGCTGTGCCCCTCGACCATGGTACTGCGATCGTCATAGTACTCTCCGCACGGTTTCGGGATGAACTTTTATACCGAGGTCTTCCTCCACCTCACTTGCAATTCGTGTGGCGGATATTTTCGAATTCTGTTGTACCTTTCGCGCAATCACACGTTCATCTCTCTGTGAAAATGTCCGTGGCCGTCTTGTACTGCAACGGAATGCCAAGCGGTCTTCTTTCTCGAACCGTTTAATAATGTTGTGAACTGTACATTTCTTCACGTTCACTATTGCGGCAATTTCTCTGCAGGTTTTCCCCCTCGCGTGATGATAAACGACAAGTTGCCTTTGCTCGAACGTAGAACACTTTCCTCTGCGTCCCATCGTCGACCTGCACAGGCTCGCGATACGTGTTTACTAATCATCGCCATCGTCTCGCGGAAATGTCGGACACACTGCAGTCGCTTCACTCTCTGTGCGTCTCGGAATGAACTATTCTCTCATGTTTTCCGCCTTTGTCCGAATACTTTTGTTGCACCTTCCCATGCCGTTTTCAGGAAATATTACGTAACAGACTCATGTCCAACAACAATTCTTCGTATTTGACGCGTGTTTCACGTTGCGACATCGTACCCGGAGTCCCAAATACATTACAAAGTGCAATTTCTGTATTCGTTCATGTGGCAAACTGTAAAATTATACGCATTTACATGCTGTCCGATTACTTTTGCGACTGAGTGTATTCAGTGAAACAATTTGATTCTCTCTTATGTTAAAGCTTGATATATTTTCTCGATAAAGGGCTGTATTTATTCGCCACACTTCCTGTACTGCATATAATGAACGAAAAAAGCTAAGGGAAATTAAAAGAGTTTGTACATATAAAAACTCTTTGCGTAGACTTTGCGTATGGTTTATTTTAGGCCATAAATTATTGCGAATGAATTGTAGCCAACATACCTAAATAGTGCGTAAAGTTGAGAGCAGAATAAGATCTCTTTCCATTTTCAATATACTGGTGTTTATATCCCACGGACAGGTCGAGCCCCATTCCTATTATACATCTGCAGTATTGTGATCGTAACAAGCAATCGTCACACTTCATAGTATTATTATTATTATTATTATTATTATTATTATTTGTAAAGGGCCAGAAGATAAACAGTCACGTATTTTCTCATATGATTGATATTCGAAATGTTTTTATTCGCACTGATATCAAACCAGCGGATTATTATTTATTGGTCTCTTCTCTCTATGGAAGTATCTACTTTTTTGTTTCTAACAGCTATTAATATATCAAACAGTCCTCATTAAGATTTACGATATTCTGGGTGAGCTAAGGATATTTAATCGTAACCTGTTTGCTGCTGTTTTTACAAGATGAATGTGCCTTGCAACTACGTTTTTAAATAATTTCAGTTTACAATGATGTCTTCTATTTATTGTGGCTACATCACTGTTTATTTGCGACATTCCGAACAAAGAGTAGTTTGATGGATTTCTCCACGCTAGTATATCTAGTGCAACGAAGGGTAATTTAAGAAGAATCCTTGCACATCGCATTCGCGGCCTACTATTGATATAGTATTTCGAATACCCGAGCATTGAGGTACCGTATGAGATAAAGATGGTAATCACACACACTGGAAAGACTTAAAAGAATCGCTTCGAAATAAATATATACGGAAGTGAAGGACATAGTTTTCAGTGGAATTTGCTACAGAAGCAGATCTTAATAATACTGTATCGAAAAGATGTTACTGTATGTGATAAATTTTCTGTAACAAGAAATAACTGTTACTCCCACGAAGTTAGTGGCCAGTCACTACATGCGTGTAACAGTTTTTTTTTTTTTTTTTTTTTTTTTTTTTTTTTTTTTTTTTTTTTTTTTTTAAATTAGAGAAAATTTTTCGTAAAATCGATGTGAAATTAAAAATCTGTTACACCCATTTAGAGACTGGTTGCCGGTCTTCGCCAACGTGTAGAAGTATGTTGGAAGTAACAGATTTAAGATGTATCCTGTTTACGTGATTAGGAACATTGCTCTCATATGGTACTGGGATGCTCGCGTGTTGGGCATGTGTCGATAGTAGGCCGCGACTGCAGTATGCAATGCCTCTTCCAATTTACCGAACCAAACTGTAGTTTTGCTTTCATAATTTTTGTTTAGTGTTGTAAAGACTTGGGTTAAATACCACTTATGGAATTGAATGAATTTCGGTATATTCGCAGGATTTAAATTCTTAAAGATGATGTCAGACTAGAGCGAGGATAACACCGCCGTTAAAAAATACCCGTAGTCCTTGTTGAAAGCACCACTACACCACTACATGCAGGATGAGGTGTTGTTCAACCGGAGACATTGTTTTGTCCCGGAATAGGGAATGAAATTGAACAATCCGCGCCGCGGTGGAGTAGCCGAGCGGTCTAAAGCACCTCGCTGCGGAGCGCGCGGTTGCTCGCCGTGGAGGTTCGAGTCCTCCCTGGGGCATGGGTGTGTGTGTTTGTCCGTAGGTTAGTTTACCTAGGTTTACGTAGTTTGTAAGCTACGGACTGATGAGCATGCTGTTTTGTCCGATAGATTTACAGACATTTGAACATTTTGAACTATCCGCCGTAAATCGATGCTTGGTGATCTCACGCTTCGCGTAAGAAGATTTCACGATACCGTTAAGTTCCTGACACAATTGAGGAATAAAATTATAGAATGTCGGACTTCACCGAATGAAAACACTCATTGCAGGTTCTGAAAATCAAATCAGTATAAATTGAATGTAGGGGAACCAAACTTACGCAATCGCGAAACGATACCAAGCGTCTGTTTACGATTGACCGCAGCTTGCTGAAAACAATGAATAAAAAGTTATTGGAAATAGGTGAAGGTCATTTTGAAATAAAAATGTTTGAAATCAAACCGGGTTTTTTATTACAATCAGAGTAGATAAAGAATGTTCACTCATACATTTTACTAGAAGAGTGTATGAAGAGGCGTCCGATCAGTACCAGAGTGCAGAATAGAAAGATGCATAGCGCTTCCATTCTCTCTCCAGGCTGGTTGAAAAAATTTATAATCGTAAAACGAAAAGTCATAGCTGTAGATTGAAAGGAAAACGGATACGCAAGCGACAAGCGTCGCAGGTATAATTTCAGTAAAAATATTTAATGCAATGCAACAGTTCTACTAAAGGAACTGCCTCCTCTATACTTGTCCGTATTGTTTTGGAGTATAGCTGCGCAATGTGGGATTCTCACCAGGTGGGAATGGCAGAGCATACAGGGAAAGTTCACAGAAGAGCAGCTCGTTTTGTATTTTCACAGTGGAAAGAGTGTCACATATGCACAAATTGGTATGGAAATTGTTAAAAGAAAGGCGTTATTCGTTGCGGCGAGATCTACTTACGTAATTTCGTTTAAAGCTACTTTCCCCACCGAATGCCAACATATTTCTTTAGCACCCAACTCCATAGGGATACGTGATTATTATAATAAAATAAATCAGACCTAAATAGAAAAGATTTAGGAGTCCCTTTCTCCCATGCACGATTAAAAAGTGAAACAGTAGAGAAATATTACAAAACCGATTCGATAAGACCTCTGCTATACACTTAAATGTGATTTACAGAGTAAATATATAGATATAGCACCTGTACAGTCACTGGGACTCACATCTATTTCGGTTTGTTACTATCGTCAATTGGTGGTCTTCGTCTCCTGTCTTTAAACCCATTCGTGCCTCCATTACGTATTTGACTATTGCAATGAGTCTTACAATATGTTCTATACAACAATCTCCTCTTTTAATCAGGTTGTGGAACAATTTACTTTCCCTTTACAGTCTCCCCAGTACCTGTTACTTAGTTTAATGGGGACCATATTTTGAAAACTTCCAGTCTCTTTTTAACTGATCTGCTTGTCGTTAATAATTCATTTACGTTCAAGGTTATGCTCCACAGAAATACCTTTGTGTCACCCAATTTCTTATATAAACAGAAGAAAAGAGTAGTACTATAATATGTGAAAGAATGTATGTCTTCACCCAACTTCGTGCTTATTTCGTATAGCTTCACGGTATCTCGTTAATCACATATACTGCCGGACTTGCAACAATCACTAACATAAAAGTACAAATGTATAAATCTATATATTGTCCAAAATAGTAGTTATTAAGTACGTTTCATTGGGTCGTGGTCAATGCCTCAGCCTCGTCGCTACTGTCAGAGATGCCGCTTCCGCGAGACTCCGCAGCAACGCGGAAAAAGTTTGCCGCGCTCTAGTGGGAACCCGCCCTCACAGTCTGCACGGCCGCTACGGTCAGGGGTTCGAATCCCCCCTCGGGCATGGATGTTTGTGTCGTCTTTAGTATCAGGTAGTTCGTAAGTAGTTTGTAAGTTTAGGGACTGATGACCCCGCAGTTAAGTCCCTTAAGCGTAATAAACATTTGAACATTTTTGGAGTGTACGAAATCAAAAGTCCAAATTCGACATGAAGTACGTAGGGCAAACCGGGATAAATTTCAAGCACAACAGTTGGAATGTTAAAATGTCTGTAAATCTATCGGACCAAACTGCGTGGTCATCAGTCCGTAGCTTACAAACTACTTAAACCTAGGTAAACTAACCTACGAACAAACACACACACCCATGCCCCAGGGAGGACTCGAACCTCCACGGCGAGCAACCGCGCGCTCCGCAGCGAGGTGCCTTAGACCGCTCGGCTACTCCACCGCGGCCAGTTGGAATGGATCATTGGCTGTGGATAGGCACCTGAAGTAAGAACAACAGTCTCTGGGGAACATCAATGATAGTATGAGGGTATTACACTACGAAGATAAAGGGTGGTTGCTCTCAAATTTAGAAAAAATAAAGACATTCAGCGCACTAACGAAAGAGTAGAACAACATATTAAATGAAAAGATGGAACTGTCCAAAGGGCATTTCTGGGCCCTTTTATTCATGTCCTCTTGGAGTAATAGCAATATTTATATTACAATTATAGATCTTCAGCTGTGTAGTCATGCTTCAGACCTTTTTAGTGCCTTCTTAAATAATTTATTGGAACACACTTGGCCTCTTCCGCTGAAATCACACAGTCAGTCATCTTTGACTTGTACCTTCTCATAGAGTATCGCTGAAACAACAGCGCAGCTAGCCAGCAGTTCATAGTGGTTCTTCAAATCGACAACATGTCAGATTATTGTATGACAATGCACCGAAGCTGCATATATTTTAAGGTGGACGTTGCCTAATGGCTTATTCCTTTTAATTTTTATGTCAGTTATCCTAGAAAGGATAATTGTTTCTTGTGTTCATATCGTAATATCAAGTCGTATTTTACGTTCCTTCCTTGTTTCTTGTAGGACTTGAGAATGAGATAATGTTAGGCCCGAAACATGTCGTTCTATTTTATATAACTGACAACTGGTGCGAGAAGTGGCTAGATACCCAATGAGGTCATACAACACACCAGTGCAGTCTAGCATGTTTCTGCACATTAGTGAGAGGTGGCAGAGAAGTGGAGGACGCGTTTGCAATCCCTGCCGTAATAAACGGACACGGACTGTCGCCCCTGGATGTGTAGGCGGTTTTCCACTACTCCACTGACACACCAGAACCGAGGAGGAAGGATATCTGCACTATGATGCGATTCGGATGAGTTGTTGATCTCCGCTCTCGATGGTCTGGGTCATGCGACCTCATTATCTCATCGTGTTTTGCACATGCCAGTTGTACTGCCGAAACACTTGGTCCCACAAGAGCAACCACTTTACGAGTCGATGAATTACATCCTCTCATGCCAATGAGGGACTATCTATCAACCACACTGGTTTGATGCTGTGGAGGCATTTGGGAGGCATCTTCCCCCCAGGGGGCCCACAGCTCTTTTGTGGGTACGTGTGTGGCGCGCACGGGGCCCCGAGCCGAAGCGACCTTTCTTCCGTCCCAGGCCGCTTCCCTCTTTCCCCCCGGTTTGTGCCTTCGCCCGGAGACGGGCGTTTTTAGTCAGTCCAAGGTTTCTTTTTCGCTTCCTCTGTCTTCTCCTCATCTTGGTCTTCTTCCTTTCCTGTTCTTCAGTCTTCACCTCTTTTTCCTTTCTCCTTGTTCTCGACTCACCCTTTAATCTCCGTCTCGGCGTTTGAGATTCTCCCTCCTCCTTCATCCCTTTCTCTCCTTCCTCCTTTCTTTCCTCCCTGTGCGTCTCTGAAGGTCGACCCACGCTCTGCGTAGCCGGCGACGGGGTAAGGCGTAACTCCCCGCCCCGGGTAGACATGTAGGGCACGTACGTACCCCCCGGTAAAGGCCGGGCCCAGGGAGGGGTGATTACCCGAGCTGATACCTTCCGAACATGCCGATTGGTCCCTCCGTCCGTTCTCGGGAGGTGTGACCTGAGGTGCGAACAGTCACCTAAGGCGGGTGCGCCCTCAGTGAGGGCCCCCACAAGGAAGGAGCGCGCCATCGGAGACGCCGGTAATCATGGGGGACACCTCCGCTATGAAACCTACCAAATCATCTATAACCTTGACCCATAAGCGGAAACATGATGATTCTCAGCCACAGAAAGCATTGCCTAACATTCCTAAGTTCCTGGTGGTATCACGTACCGACGATAAGGATTTTTCTGCTGTAAATCCGTTTGTCATTCAGAAGGGTGTCGATGCGATCGCAGGTCCCTTGAAGACCTGCTCCAGGCAGCGCAATGGGACCTTGTTACTTGAAATAGAGAATGCATTCCAGGCACAGAAGTTACTTCGGGCTACATTTGTACATACTTTCCCTGTGAAAGTGGAGGCTCACCGCACCCTCAACTCTTCGTGGGGGGTTGTCTTCTCTAGATCGCTGGATGGGTTGTCGGACGAGGAGATACTGAACTATATGTCCGATCAGGGAGTTATGGCCGTTCATCGCGTGATGAAAAAGGTTAACAATGACCTCGTGCTGACTCGCACTGTCTTCTTGACTTTTGACAGGGTTGACCTACAATCTAAAGTGAAAGCGGACTACGAAGTCATTTCCGTTCGCCCATACATACCAAATCCCACGCGCTGCTTCCATTGCCAAAGATACAATCATACCAGTAAGTCTTGTCCAAATGCAGCCAAGTGCGCCACCTGTGGCAGGGACGCCCATGACGGTGAATGTCTACCTCCATCCCCTCGCTTCATTAATTGCATGGGTGACCATGCTGCTTCTGCCCCGTTTATAAAGAAGAGCGGGCCATCCAAGAGATTCGCGTGAAGGAAAAGGTCTCAACCTATGCCGCTCGGACGTTATTAGCGAGTAGAAAGCCTGCTGTACTCCCATCAGGTACTTTCAGCCAGGTCCACGCCTCCCCTCGACCAACTAAGGAGGTAGGCATTCAGACTTGCGATTTAACGTTCTGTGACACTGTCGTCAGGTCGGCTAGCCCGTAAATTGCTCGTTCCATCTCTCCGATCCATTCTGCCCGTTCTACACTGAATTCGTCGACCAGTTCACACACATCCCGGGCACCCAAATCTGTTGCCCGGAGTTCAAAAAAAGAACCCGTCCGTGAAGATTTTCTCAAGACTCCGACTTCTCAATCGTCAACCGCTTCTTCAACCCGTCATGCTTCTAAGAAGGCTTCCAAAAAGAACAGCCCCCCCCCATTCCCCGCCGCGGCGTGACTCTTCGGTCACGCCATCCAACAGTTGCTGGCCTGGGCCGTCTTCTGTTTCACCGGGACGCTCCGTCTGCCGGGCACCCCTGATCAACTTCGGGAGGTGGCAGACGCGTCGGTCGAACCAATGGAACATGACCCTTTGCCCCTAGATGGCGATAGCAGTGCTCCCTCGAAGTCCGGTCCTCAGCGGCAGTCGAGGTGACCCCACCTGCTTGTTCCTTTTTATCTTCTTTTCTTCTCTCATTTTTTATCATGGCGCTCCTTCAATGGAATATTCGCGGCATTCGTTCCAATCGGGAGGAATTAAAACTACTCCTTCGATTGCACTGCCCGCTTCTAGTCTGCCTCCAAGAAACTAAGTTACGTCCAAGTGATCATGCAGACTTTCCACACTACACCTCTGTGCGGTTCGACCTGCCACCTGTGGAAGGTATCCCAGCCCATGGAGGGGTTCTGATGCTCCTTCGAGACGACGTCTATTACCATCCCATTTCATTGCATACTCACCTACAGGCAGTTGCCGTCCGCATCACTCTATCCACATTTACCTTTTCCCTCTGTAATATCTATTCGCCATCGTCATCTGCCCTTCCTAGGGCAGATGTGCTACACCTCGTTGACCAGCTCCCTTCACCTTTCGTGTTGGTAGGCGACTTTAATGCCCACCACCCCCTATGGGGCTCTCCGGCACCTTGTCCGAGAGGCTCCCTTTTGGTGGACATTCTCCAACACCTCCATCTTGTCTGTCTCAACACCGGTGCACCGACCTTCCTTTCAGACACAACACACACTTATTCCCATACAGACCTCGCAATATGCACTCCTCAGCTTGCCGGTCGGTTTGAGTGGTATGCACTTTCTGACACGTACTCGAGTGACCATTTCCCTTGTATCATCCACTTCCTGCATCATTCCCAATCTCCTCGTCCCACCAGTTGGAACATTTCTAAAGCCGACTGGGGTTTTTATTCTTCCATGGCTGTTTTTCACGATCAGAATTTTCCCAACTGTGACAGTCAGGTCGACTACCTCACAGAGGTTATTCTCACCGCTGCCGAACGTTCCATACCTCGTATATCCTCTTCTCCACGTCGTGTCCAGGTCCCTTGGTGGACTGCAGCCTGCCGCGACGCGCTTAGAGCCCGGCGCCGTGCTTTACGCACCTTCCGCCGCCACCCAACTTTGGAGAATTGCATAAATTATAAACGTTTGAGAGCACAATGTCGTCGTATCATAAACGACAGCAAAAAAGCTTGCTGGACTGCTTTTACTAGTTCTTTTAACAGTTTTACTCCCTCCACGGTTGTTTGGGGTGGCCTACGCCGTTTATTCGGCATCAAGGTCCACTCCTCGATTCCTGGCCTGACCGTGGAGGACGCAGTCCTTGTGGACCCCGTTGATGTTTCCAACGCATTGGGCTGTTTCTTTGCGGAGGTTTCGAGCTCTGCCCATTACCGCCCTGCCTTTCTCCCTCGCAAACAGGTAGAGGAGGCACGGCTGCCTTCTTTCCACTCTTTTAATCGTGAAAATTATAATGTCGCCTTCACCATGCAGGAGCTAGACCGTGCTCTCGCCCTATCCCGATGTTCTGCTCCCGGGCCCGATTCAATCCATATTGAGATGCTGAAGAACCTCTCTCCTGCGGGCAAGTGTTTTCTTCTTGTACCTACAATCGCATATGGACTGAAGGTCATGTTCCCACAAGTTGGCGTGAAGCCATTGTTGTCCCCATCCCCAAACTAGGGAAGGACAAACATCTTCCTTCCAGTTATCGCCCCATTTCTCTGACGAGCTGCGTCTGTAAGGTGATGGAACGCATGGTTAACGCTCGGTTGGTCTGGCTCCTCGAATCTCGCTGCCTCCTAACAAATGTCCAATGCTGTTTTCGTCGACACCGCTCTGCTGCTGATCACCTCGTTACGTTGTCGACCTTCATTATGAATAACTTTCTAAAGAAACGTCAAACAGTAGCAGTGTTCTTTGACTTGGAGAAGGCATACGATACCTGTTGGAGAGCGGGCATTCTCCGCACATTGCACACATGGGGCCTTCGGGGCCGCCTCCCTCTTTTCATTCAATCGTTTTTGGCGGATCGCAAGTTCCGGGTACGGGTGGGCACTGTTTTGTCAGATACCTTTTGCCAGGAGAATGGGGTACCGCAGGGCTCCGTCTTGAGTGTGGCTCTCTTTGCCATTGCTATCAATCTGATCGTAGATTGCCTTTCAGCCGACGTTTCCGGATCCCTTTTTGTAGACGATTTCGCAATTTATTGCAGCGCCCTGCGGACGTGTCTCTTGGAGCGTTGTCTTCAACGCTGTCTTGACCGACTATATTCCTGGAGCATTGCGAACGGCTTCAGATTCTCCACTGAGAAAACGGTGTGTATAAACTTCTGGAGGTACAAGAAATTTCTTCCGCCATCTCTACGTCTCGGCCCTGTTGCTCTCCCTTCCGTGGAGACTACGAAATTCTTGGGACTCATGTTGGATCGGAAACTTTTGCTGGTCCACACACGTATCCTACCTGGCTGCCCGTTGTGCCCAATCCCTTAATGTTCTTCATGTCCTCAGTGGCACGTCATGGGGAGCGGATCGTACCGTCCTGCTTCACCTTTACCAGGCCATTGTTCAGTCGAAGCTAGACAACGGAAGCCTTGTATACTCTTCTGCACGGCCATCGATTCTCCGCCGTCTCAACTCTATTCACCATCGGGGATTACGTCTGGCGACCGGTGCATTTTATACCAGCCCTGTTGAAAGTCTGTATGCCGAGGCTGCTGTATTACCCTTGACCACTCGGCGCGACATACTCTTGTGTCAGTACGCATGCCACCTGCGGTCGATGCCCAACCATCCATCTTACCGATTATTTTTTGACGACTCACTCGATCGCCAATATCAGTTGTCTGCGATTGCCTTGCTTCCACCTGGAGTTCGGTTTCGCCGACTGCGACAGCGGCTCGATTTTACCCTTCCTTTCACCTTTCGGTTGAGCGAAAGCCCATTGCCACCGTGGCATCAGGCCCAGGTTCACACTCACCTTGAACTTAGTTCGCTCCCTAAGGAGAGCACTCCGGATTTGGTATACCGCTCGAGGCTTGTCGAACTCCGTTCGCGGTTCGATAATGCCATATTTATTTACACTGATGGTTCCAAGAGCACTGCCGGTGTCGGATCTGCCTTCGTCGTCGGGGACAACCGTTTCCAATACAAGCTCCCTGACCGGTGCTCGAATTTCACGGCTGAGCTTTTTGCCCTCCACCAGGCCGTCTTGTATACCTGCCGCCACCGCCAACCATTCTATGCCATCTGTTCGGACTCCCTTAGTGCCCTGCAGAGTCTTAAGGACCCTTTCTCGACCAATCCTCTCGTGTATCGGATCCAACGCTCCCTCCAGTTGCTAGCAGATGACAGCTGTCACGTTTCTTTTCTGTGGGTCCCTGGCCACGAGGTTGAACCCGGGAATGAGACCGCCGACATACCAGCCAGGGCAGCAGCTCTTTTGCCTCGCATGACTACCTTTTGCGTCCCATCGGACGATGTTCAACGGGCTCTTCGCCTGAGTATTGTGTCGTCCTGGCACAGCGCGTGGTTCTCACTTAAGGACAATAAATTGAGAACTGTAAAACCGACCCCGACCGCTTGGGGAACCTCCTCACGCCCCTCTCGGCGAGAGGAGGTCATCCTGGCCCGGTTGCGGATCGGTCACTGCCGTTTCAGCCACCGTCATTTGCTAACCGCCGATCCTGCACCGCTGTGCTCCTGCGGTGAATTGCTGACGGTGCGACATGTTTTACTGTCTTGTGTTAATTTTAATCATCTCCGTGTAGCCCTTCGCTTTCCGTCTACTCTGGAGGAAATTTTAGCTGATGACACACGAGCAGCCGCTCGAGTTTTGCGTTTTATTAACTTGGCCAATTTATCAAAGGATATTTAACCCTTTTAATTGGTTTTATCTTCTGTTTTTAGCCTTCTCTAGATATTCTAATTTGCGGTTACCAAGTTTTTTGAGATCAAGCGAATCTCTGTTCTTGTCTGGGCGCTAATGACCTTAGCAGTTGTGCGCCCTAAAACAACAAAAAAACAGGGAGGCATCTTGCACCTCTGTTCATGTCACACTGATCCGTTACCTACACTTTATAGCGATAACGACGGTCACAGGTACGTCTTACCAGTAGGTGACAGCGTGCCGCGATATCGATGTTCAATGTGAATCTGTGGGCTGTCAAGTTTCAAATCCTAATCATCTGTGCAAAACATAACAGTTGTGCCCGGATGGTTGAGCGAAATGGTGGGCATTGGGTTAAATGAGGAAGACGTCAAATTATGGCAACATCAAAATGGGCTTTATTGCCTTAAGTTTTACATGGTACCAATTGGGACCTGGGGGCATTTCGACATCTTTCTTTAGAGGTACACGTTAAGGAAAGGTTGAAGTCTGATCGAGCTCAAGGGAGCTGGGCGGAGGCTGGGGCGCAAGAGAGCGTCCGTTCTTCAGGTTGGCTTTGTGGTCTGGGTACAGTGTACCCCACGTGAACACCAGTCTGTATCGTGGTTGGTAGATGGGTTTTGCCGACTCTCTGAGGGTGGTGGTCCTCGTCAGCAGAGCCGAGCCACCAAGGAGTGCCAAATCAACAGGCACGTGTTGGAAATCTGCGTGTGGAAACTTCCAGCAGCAGGCACGAGGCGCGGCCCGTCACTCGACCTCACCACAAGGCTGAGTAAAGTGCGTATCAAGATTTAAAAAACTATTTCCCATCCTTATGTACCCAAGGGAGAAGCGTCGCCATCATACACAGTTTAGTATCATGCACAAATGTTCAAATGTTCGTAGAGTCTATGGGACTTAACTATGGGGTCATCAGTCCCTAAACTTACAAACTACTTATGAACTACTTACAACTATGAACGGCACAAATATCCATGCCCGAGGGGGGGATTCGAACCCCCGACCGTAGTGGCCGTGCGGACCATGACTGGAGCGCCTCAATCCCCTCGGCCACCGCGGCCGGTAGTATCATGCACAGAAAAAGCCATACCACCCTACTTCGTTCCACATGGTATGCATGCACTTTATACGAGACGCGTCCAGCAAGTAAGTTCTGTTTGGTAATAAAATGAAATTGTACACAGATACAGAAGAAATTTTTATTGCACAAAATTCTACAACTCTTAAACTACTTTTCTACATAACTGCCGAAATTTTGTAGGCATTTGTCATAGCGTGGCACAAGTTTTTGCATGCATCAATCACAGAAGGTTGCCGCCTGTGTATTCAACCACGTGGTAACAGCTCTTTATCATCGTTGAAGTGTTGACCATCAAGGACACATTTTAGGTGTAAGAATACATGAAAGTCGCTAGGAGAGAGGTTACAGCTGTTTGGAAAATGATCAAACAGGTCCCATTGAAATTTCCGTAAGAATTGTTTGGTCACATTCGGTGTGTGAGGTCAGGCATTATCGTGAAGAAAAAAAAATCTTTTGACAGTAATCCTCTTCTTACACCTAAAATCTGTTCTTGGTGGACAACACTTCAACGATGACGAGCTGAAAGAACGTGTTACCACATGGTTGAATACACAGACGGCAACATTCTATGAAAAAGGCACACAAAACCTTGTACCATACTATGACAATTGCGTACAAAATTTCGGAAGCTATGTAGAAAAGTAGTTTAACAGTTGTAGATTTTTTACAATCAATATTTTTTCTGTATCTGTATCCGTTCGTTTTATATAACCAAACGAAACTTACTTTGTGGACATACGTGGACAGACGTATAATGTCATTACCTTGCGGGTCATGTAATTGCTTCATGTTACAATCGTTACTCTATACAAAATAGATAGGCTACCACAAGCGGCCACTAGAGTAAACTGTTCATTATGACAATCATTACAGATTTAAATTAACAACACGGTGTTGATAAAGACACGGAAACATGTTATTATACACTGTTCAAAACAGTTAGACATCATATACAGTATACATATGGTAAATTATTTTATTCAGTTATTGCTTCACATTTGGTGTGTGATCATTTCGGACGCCCCAGTGAAGTTGCACACCTACGTGAAATGGACAATATGACGTTATCAATCAGCTCTTGAGGGATATTTCGCTATTATTCCATGAGTGCAATATCCAACTCCACAACGTTTGTTGGAGGTGTTGGTCTGGCCGCAGTACGTCTGCAAAGTGCATAGCAGACATGCTCAATCGGGCTTAAGCTGGCCACTCCATTCGTTCAGTTCCCTCATATTCAAGCATGTGGTCCACCAGTGCAGCTCTGTTCGGAACCCATCTCCTATGGCTCCAGCAAAAGTTCCAAGACTCTTTTCTCTACACTCTTGAACAGCCAAAGCGCCATTCTGAACGATATAGAGGTTAGTACGTCCGCCATACTGACTCCTGCCCACACTATTCGTCCTCCACCACGATATGGTGATGTTTCCTACACATAATCAGGATTGCTCCGAGTTACACGTTCTCTCCAGATAAGAAAACGACGATTGTCCGGTTGAACACAATCTCGTCTCGTGTTTGAACAGAAGCCGGTGCTATTCGTTACGACTCCGATCCTGATGTTCCTCCGTCCAGTATCTGTGGGCTAAACGATGTCGTGGTTTTAATAGGATATACACCATACGTAACCGTGCGTAGATACCACTTTCCCGAAGGCGATTTCGGACTATTTGTGTTGATACTGTGTTTCCTGTTGCTGCCTGTAAATACATATTCTCTTGAATGTCGTTTGTTGTTGATAATATTTGGTTATTCCCAAGAGTTAGCACCTATCATTCAGTTAATATCACACAAAAATCTAACCTGCATTTGGCTCACACTGCGTTGACCCTTGTGCAGGAAGGTGTGCAGTATTCCACATCATACATTTTTAATAAGCTGCCACAGGAATACAAAGACTTAGTAGTACTCCACGCACTGTCAAGGATAAACTGAAAAGATTCCTCACAGCTCACTCTTTCTATTCTGTCGGAGAATTCCTGGAAGAAGTAAAAATTAAGCTAATTTCTGTGTTACGTTGTTGCTTCTTTTCATTTATGCTTAGACTTGTAGTGTGCTTAAGATTATATGTGTTTCACTTTAGTAATTACTACTCCTTTGTTAAAATATGATTTAGTGACTCGTTCCGTCACCATGAGGCTTGCTTCTCAATTTGATCCTGCAGAACATGATAAATATAAATAAATCCAACAATAAAAATAAGAGATATCCATTTTCGTAATATTGGAGACCTAAATACGATATACTAATGCTTTAAAATGCCGGAAACACACGAACAAAAGTTTAGTGTCTGTAATTTGGTACGTATTTCAGAGTACAAGACTGCCTTCGAAATAGGTAAACTGACATACTGACTGTTTCTTAAGTACGAAGAAGAAATCCAAGAACTCATTTCCTGAAGATCGGTAAAGGAGAAGTAGTAGTTGCTGGAAGTTTCCGCACAGAGTAACTGCAGAAGAGCGCAGTAGGTGGTGTTTCACGTAGAGGCGGTTAAATCTCCTAGGGGAATAGAGCACTACTTAAATTGCTTGGTTTTCCTGCATCGCAGAACAGTTGGACCAACTTTTTCGATTTGCTATATAATGAGGTCTGCGGACGGCAACCACACCACTAGTATAACATGCGTAGTAGGAGACGCATTAGAGGAGTTGCTGGCATTCTCGACAAACTTCAGCGTGAGTTATATATTCCTGGATGTAATTACTGTGGACCCCGAACAAAGCTCGAAAGACAATTATCACGTGGTGATATGGGAATGAACCTTTATGATGAGGCATGTACGGAAGATCACATCTCATAAGATAAAGATCTGCCAACACATCATGCTTCAGATCGAATATTAGCTCATAACCGTAAAGAAATGTCCGAGAGAAGAGACATTGGTCAAGGTGAAAGTATTCTGGCAGTTGAAGTTGATAAATCCATGCTTCAAAAAATTAAGCTTGGTTGGGCTGTGAATTTCAGGTATGTAATGATATCCCAATGTAATGCACTAAAGAATAATGGTAATAAAAAGATGCAGCAAGGGTACATAAAAACTGTCTTAACAACTATGTAAAAAGCGCTGTGAATCATAAAGGAGCGAGAAGACAGATTAAAGCACCAAGATTTCTGCCTATACCCGAAACATCAGGAGGATTCATTCCATTCCTTTTTCCTCACGGTGAGATAATTGTGCGACTACATCTAAGACAGGCTGGCCGTAAAGTATTGAGACCGCGTACACAATCCACGGCACAGAAGTTTACCGTAAACCACAAGGTGATAACATGTAAACTAAGACTTTCTTAAATCAGTAGGCCTAAACCGCGAATTGTAGTGGCTCACTATAACTACCCCAATAGAATATGATTAGCCTAGTATGTCAGGAATACTTCTCGCTTAAACCTTATGCTTCAACAACATTTAACATACTATCATCAAATTCGGATGCTTTAACTCTTCCATTTAAGAGTTTCTTACATCTCGATGAAAAATTTGGGGTGTGGGTTCAGAGCTTACTGTATTACATTATCATTCGTTGAAAGAAGTGTAAAATGATATGATCGGGGTTGAGACTGGCAGTTCACGTAGTGTGGGAATAATATCCATACTTGAAACATATGTCTCTTCATCAATCTCAGATTTTAATGGTTTAGAAAATGCAGGATGGTAGGTAGACTAGCTGAATAGTACAAGCGGTTTACCGCCAACATACACCTAGAAATATTTATGCTTTGAGGAGGTGACCTGAATTATTACGAACACTAAATAGGAAATTATCATAATATGGAATGCGACAGATAACTCTTACATTCAATGAACCCCCAAGATACTATAGGAAATGCCCCAAATCACTGTAGTGGACGAAGAGCATCTGCAGCTTTTAAAAGTTCTGAATGCAGCTACACATCAGCCGTTAACTTTCCGTTCATGGGACCTTTCTAAATACCCCACAGACGGCGAGCAAAGAAACCTGGCTATTAAAACCTCTTCGACTCGAAGCACGCAGGTTCATCATACTCGTATTTAAAAGCACTAGAAGAGAGTATCTAGCAAATGATTCTACCCCATTTCAACATTGCAAGTCAACTAATGCTAGATTACACTTGAATTCAGAATTCTATCCATTTTACTACTAGAGTGAGATAAAAATGTGTGCAGCCTGTCATTTGACAGGGAAGCTATAGTCCACAGATCTTAGTGAGGACGTCAAAAAACAAAGACAACTTCTCAGTCCACGGAAATTCTGGGAGATGGCGACAATCATCGTGATGGTTTGCTCAAAAGATAACGAGAACATTCAAACTAGATGGATGGCTACGTGAATTTTTGAATATTCAAAAACGTTTCGAGACTGTGTTACTACTTATGCTCTTATTCTACATGAACGTGTGATTACTTATAATCTGCTCAATGTTGTTGTGCTGTGAGCTGAATCAAGGAGCAAGTGTTGTCTCATACCTGGAGCATTTCACAATTTTATCTCAAAGGGTGAATACATTCGCAGAATTTTGAAGGTGTCAGTGCCGATAACTGCTGATGGTTAATATTCAAAGGTAATGATTTAATATCATTCACAGATGGTGCCAGTGTAATAGATACATGAGCATAACAAATTGCATCGCCAAAGACATTAAAGGATGTGAAGTATAGTAAAACATGGAAGAGTGCAATGTTTCTAAAACTTTCTATTGTGAAATTCACTGGGACGACTTCATATACCCTGTAAGTATATGCTAGCATCACTTCCGTTATTCGACTGCACTGATACAGTCAACTTCAAAGGCGAGGGAAAGAACACACGAATGCGTGTAAACTACAAGTATGCTGTTCTTCAAAACGAGGTCTACTACTTTTTTTTGTGTGATTGTAGTATGTCAGGCTCTGCGGTCACCTTCACAGCATGTAACAGGGTCTATAAACCACTTCACGTCAGCATACACGACGATAGGAAAACGCTCCTGATTTTCGATTGTCTGAAACTTTAAGAAGTTGTTTTCTTCTGTGGACATCACAACACTGACTACTCTGAACTATAATGTTCTTGGTGTTTTGCTAATGACTCCACTGTGGAAAACACGTTCAAACATTTGCAACAAAAATGCTTCCTACGTCTGTGTTTAGGCAAACTGCCGGAGAGGAGCTTGGACAAATGTGTGAGCCAAACATACTGGCATTTGTCTGTGCTTTTTATCTGCTCATCTGACTCACTATTTTCATCCGACAGCTCACAAATGTGAAACGATATTCCGGTATCCTGTGCCTCAGTTTCCAGTGTAATCTGGAACTTAACGGGGCTGTCGAATATGTTATAGTTATAACATCTATAAACGTTATCAAGATGTGCGCTACAGATTTTTCATGCAAATTCTGTCGCAAGCCAGGACTTACCATGCAAAACAAACCTCATTCAGTTTATTTTTTACATTAATACTTGTCTGCTTGGATGCTATATCTTTAAGAAGCTAGTTATAACGTCACCCCCATTTTAAAGGGTCAAAAAGATATAAATGGACGTCTAAAGCAGCGGTGGAGTAGCCGAGCGGTCTAAAGCGTCTCGC
This sequence comes from Locusta migratoria, assembly GCA_026315105.1. Taxonomy (NCBI): domain Eukaryota; kingdom Metazoa; phylum Arthropoda; class Insecta; order Orthoptera; family Acrididae; genus Locusta; species Locusta migratoria. The sequence goes on from CM048755.1 coordinate 396,129,812, forward strand.
TGCGGAGCGCGCAGTTGCTCGCCGTGGAGATTCGAGTCCTCCCTGGGGCAAGGGTGTGTGTGTTTGTCCGTAGGTTAGTTTACCTAGGTTTAAGTAGTTTGTAAGCTACGAACTGATGACCACGCAGTTTGGTCCGATAGATTTACAAACATTTGAACTTTTTTTTTTATGTCTAGATGGAGTAGCCAGCCGAAAGCGTTTCTGGAACCCCTCACTTCTATCTCGGCAAACTGGTTCCGTATAGCTCTCAAAGTGAAATTATGGAACGATTCAAAGGGTGGTGTGCTTGGTGTTATCACTCCATTGTTGTGGGTCTTGTGGTCCTCAGTCTGTAAATTGGTTTGATGCAGGTCTCCACCCTATTCTATCCTGAGCAAGCCTTTTCATATCCTCATAAGAACGACAACCCAAATCCATTTTAATCTGCTTACTGCATTCGTCTCTTGGTCTCCCTCTGCGACTTTTACCCACCTCCCCCCCCCCCCCCACACACACAGACACACTTCCATCCAATTCTAAATTCACGATTCCTTGATATCTAAGAATGTGTCCTAACAGTCGATCCCTTCTTTTAGTCAAGGCATTCCAGAAATTCCTTTTCTCCCAAATTCTTTTCAGTACCTCCTCATTAGTCACGCGAACCACCCAAGTAATCTATTATTATGTAGTACCACATTTGAAAAGCATCTATGCTCTTCCTGCCTTAACTATTTATCGTCCGTGTTTCACTCCCATACAGGGCAACAATTCACACAAATGCCTTCAGAAAACACTTCCTTACACTTAAATTATATTCCATATTAACAAATTTCTCTTTTTAAAAAACAATTTCCTTCCCATGTCCATACTGAATTTATATCGTCTGTACTGCGACCGCCATATGCAATTTTACTGACCAAGCAACAAAACCTATCTACCACCTGTACTCTTTCGTTACCTAATCTAATTCTTTCAGCATCGCCTAATTTTCTAGACTGCATTCCATTATCCTTGTTTCGCTCTTATTAATGTTAATCATCTATGCTCCTTTCAAGACAGAGTGTTCATTCCATTCAGTTGCTCTTCCAGGTTCTTTGCTGTCTCTGAAAGAATTACAAGGTCATCAGCAAAATGCAATGATTTTATTTCTTCATTCTGAACATTAATTCTGTTTCGAAATTTCTCCTTGCTTTCCTGACAGCTTGTTCAATGTACAAAGTGAATAACATTGGAGAAGGTCTGCAACCCTTTCATACTCCCTTCATTTCATGCCTTTCGATTCTTACAACAGCTGTTTTTTCTCTACATTTGATGGCATGCAGCTGCAGTACATTTAATGGAGGGATAACGTGAAATGACTTTGAAAAGCTCTGTTTCCAGAATAGGCAGACCCACTCCAGGAAACAGAATGGATCTCGATACGCACCCAGAGTTCTCTACATCTATCTACAGGGTGAATCACCTAACACTTGCACCGCAAATATTTCGGATACGGAAAATGAGAATGATGTGCGGTTTTCACAGAATGGGTTGGTAGTCTGGGGCCCGTAGTTTTAGCCAACAAACAGATTGTAACATTACTTAGAAAGTGTTTTTTTATGCAAACAGAATTTCATCAACAGAATTTCACGAAAAGAACTTCGTCTTTCCTTCAGCGATCCCCAGTTGAGTTCCCGGAGTATTTCCGTGACACACGCGCATCGGTCGAACCTAACAGTTACAAACCTAGCTGTTCGCTTCTAAATTGCTTCTACGTCTTCCTTTAAACTGATCTGCTGCGGGTCCCAAACACCTGGGAAACATTTGAGTAATACTCAAGACGTGGTCGTGGAATCGTTTTATACGCGCTCTCCTAAACAGATGAAGTACATCTTCCCAAAATTCTCCCAATAATCCGACGTCTGCTGTCCGCCTAACTCACAACTGACCTTACATGTCCGTTCCATTTGATATCGCTCTACATTATCACGCCTAGCTAATTCAACGACGCGACTGAACCAAGACGGTCACTACCAATGCTGTATTCGTACATTATGGGATTGTTTTTCCTACTCATGCGCATCGCCTTACATTTTTCTGCATTTAGAGCAAGCTGCCAATCTTCACATCAACTAGAAATTTTGTCTAAGTCATCCTGTATGCTATTACAGTCAGTTACAGACGACACCACAGCATCATCTATTGTGTCTTGTCGCCGTCGGTTGTCCTGGGTGTCGGTGGCCGAGTGGGGAGAAACTGACACAGGGACGTAGGAAGCACGCGTGTGCGGGTACGGAGTCTGAGGTGACCAGCCAGTGGGGCAGCAGCAACTACGAACACTAAGCTTTATATGATTGCCTTTATATGATTGCCTTTAATTAAATATCAATTAATACTGTATTGACAGTAAGACCTTCAGGGGATTCTATAACAGCGCTGCCAACTGCATGTATTCACTGCAGGTAGTAAATATAACGTTTAAAAAAATTAATTTCATTTACAGAAATTAAAAATTTAGACTCAGAAGTATTTGAATACGAGCCTCACACAGGTAGGTTTGAGAGACAACGCGAAAGACGCCTGAGCCAGCGCGCTATTTGACTCTGTATGCCGCAATATTCGTCATATACTGTTCGTCCGCACCCGTTACACGCAGCGCGAAGAGAAATATTGATCTGGTGCTGCAGTCGGTCTCAGCACACATGAGTCGTCAGGCCTGTCGTCACATCTGCGCATGCGCACTAGCGAACAGACGACTGCGCCGCCTCTCTGTGCACGTACCAGCGCTGCTGAATCCCACTTCAGTACATGGAGCTGGTTTCCTGCCATCGCGGCGAGAGCGCTCCAAAATGCGTTTTCATCCTTATTACTAGCATTCTAATACGCTTTGGAAAGGAATTGGCATAATTTTATTGTGATATGTGGTTCGTATTCCAAGAGAAAGGATGTATTTTTATAGCGATTTCTCGCTTGCATTCGAAGAGAAATGGCATAATTTTAGAAATATATTTACATTGTGCTGTAGCCCATTAGCACATTACCACCAGCCGCCACTGTATATTTCGTAGAAATATTACAATACTTAACTTCATTGCTGAGGACTAGTGGAATGCAGATACATAGTTTATCTAGGTATAAGCCTGCCTACTGATGAGTCTTATCTAGTGTCTGTCCTATTGCCAAGTGGCTGATATAGTTCAGTGATGGCCGCGAGCTGGGTTGCAGCAGATGGCGCCTGAACAACGAGCTTAAATTTCATAGAGTGGCTATAGGTCCGCCATGTTTGTGGCAAAATGAGCTGGCGTCCGCCATGTACAGGCTGGCAGCTGGTATGCCACACCGACTAGAGAATTTTACCTATTTACAGTTCCACGTTTTAAATATCGATTGACTATTGTATACGGACTTGGATTAAGTTCTGTCAGACTTGCTCGAAGCTGCGAATTGACGACCCTGGTAGTAAATGTCCTAAAATGCAATAATGAAATTTCACTTACCTACCAATATAACAGTTACAGTTCGGAGTATAACAGTTAGCCGAGATTTATAATAACAACGGAAGTGCAGCTGTGAAAATAATTGCGTTGTTTGTAATGCAAATACATAGTCTACACGAGGTGCGAAACATACAGTGAACAGCAGTTGTTATGACGAACAATTTTGACCATGAACTTGCATCTGCTGTTAATGTGTTGTAACAACTGCTTTCATAAGGTCTAGTATACACTGATCTTCGCCTGTAAAGGAGACCGCGTATAAAACGCTTGTACGACCACGTCTTGAGTATTGCTCAAGTGTTTGGGACCCGCAGCAAATCAGTTTAAAGGAAGACATAGAGGCGGTTCAGAGACGAGCAGCTAGATTTGTTACCGGTGTCACGAAAATTGGGGATCGCTGGAAGAAAGACGACGTTCTTTTAGTGAATTTCTGTTAAGTAAATTTAGAGGGCCGGAATTTGAAGCTGAGTGTAGTACGATCTTGCTGCCGCCTACTTACATTTCGCGTAAAGATCACAAAGACAAGATAAGAGAAATTAGGGCTCGTACGGAGCCATATAGGCATTCTTTTTTCCCTCGTTCTATTTGGGAGTGGAATAGGAAAGGTGAATTGCGGAGTTTGTATGTAGATGTAGATGTAGATCTTGTGTTTACTGAACCTATTACGTCTACAAACTTGTAAAATTGCTATTAAATGGTTTGGTGGTAAACTTTGATGGACGAATTTTGAGTACAAAGATGAAAGTGACAACAAAATACTGCAGTTAAAAATGTGCCTAGGTCATCTACCACAAAAGCATTCCACGTCGAAATAAGGTGTCGTTAATGGCTTTCCGTGTTACCATACTGAAACAAGTTACGTTTGGTAAGTGAAATTTCAGTACAAAGACGAAAGTGACAACAGAACATTGCAAAAAAAATGCGCCTAGGTCAGTTGCCACAAAAGCATTCCACGTAGAAATAACGCATCATCAATAACATTCGTTGATGCCTCACCGAAAGAAGTACAGATGTGTTGCAAAGGACAAAGACATATACAAGTGAAAAAAATTCTGGTTGTCACTACTAGTTCCATACTTTGCACTGGTTGCATGTCTACCATGCTCGATCAAGTATTATCAACAAAAATTGAAATTTGTTTAAAGAAGATGCAGACACTCAAAAGTGTAATTTTATCAACCACAGGAGCGACAGAAGAAGAAATATCTCAGAAGCACTCTAACACCAGGTAGAAAACTGAGCATTTTTAATGGTTGCGTACTTTTAGGGAATTGCAGGATAGGTCGTCTGAAGCTTCACTGTTGGAGCAGCTGAGTGCCATTAGTCAGGAACTTTGTTTGAGTATAGATCAAACAAGGCAAAACATTTGGTGTTCTTACACGCAGTACTTGTCGCTTTATCACTTCGATTTGTGCATTTAAATGCCGAACACACTTTACGCATATTTCAGCGGCAAAATTGTACAGGCAATACAACACTTCAAGTTCAACGACAACATACGGTTGACAGACTACTGTTAAGTGTAATGAACACCAAAAATATGGCGTCCGAGTTTCCACAGGTTGCCGCAAAGAGCGCTGTAGCTCGTGTGTCAGCCACGCTATGAAATTTAAGCTCGTTGCGGCTGAAGAACGCATGCAGCTTCCATCCCGCCTGGATTTACGCTCCCACATCCTATTACAAAACCCTCCAAGTCCTTGAGCGCCACGCCCTCCGCCTCGCCTACCGCATCCGGCTCCCTTCCCCCACGCGGATCCTGTACGACCTGATCCCGTTTTACCACCTCCTTGAATACCTCCAGCACATCCGTATCCTCCATAACACCCGTAAAATAGACTCCCGCAACCCACTAGTCCACCCCATCCTTACCAACCCTGGGCCTCTGCCACGCCTCTACTGCGTTATACCCCCTTCCCCTCATCTCCACACCCTCCATGTCCTCTCCCAGGGTAATTTCCGCCGTCTCCCCCTCCCTGATGACGTCCTCCGTCCTGACATATACCCGTCCTACCAGCTCTGATCCCCCCCCCCCCTCGTAGATGTAGGGCCCCTTCTCCCCCCCCCTACCCTTCCCCTCCCCCGCTTGGCTACCCCCTCCCTGCCCTGGAGTCCCTACGGCTCCTCCCTACCGCCTCCTTCCCCGCAGTTTTTCCTCTTCCCCGCGCTTACCTCCCCCCGCCCCCCTTCTCAAGGTCCTGGACCGACAGTTTTATCAGTGCTACGTCAAGTGTTGTGTGCTGTGCTCCAGTGAAGTGTGTTTTTTTTTTAACTGCGTCCACTGCAATCAGACAAGCGTCGCACCGTGTGTTTTAATTAGTGTCTCCGTGTCCTCGCCGTCCTGTGTTAACGTCGTCCTACATGTTTTTTTTAGGTCACCGTGGCTCATCATTTTTAACTAACTAAATGTGGTTTTACTCATCTGTCTTTTGTAATGTACTTCAAACTGTCGCCTTGTCTATGTTATTGTATCTCCGTTGTTTTATCTACTGTTATGTATTTTAATTCCCGCCTCATATATGTATTTTAATTTCTCTCGGCTGAAGAGCAGCCTATGGTGCTGCTGCCAGCCTACCAGTGTAACTGGAGTGAAATGCTATAAAGAAAAAAAAGAAAAAAGAAGAAGAAGAACGCCGCGCCGTGCTTGCAAGGCGGCGCGCGGCGAAAGTACGTGGCGCGCACTTCAGACTTGTACAACACCACATCATCAGCAAACAACCGAAAATTACAAGTTACTATGGCCATCAGGTCATTTATATAGATAGGAAACAATAGCGGTCCTACAACACTCCCCTGGGGCACGCCTGACGATACACTCGTCTCTGATGAACACTCGCCGCCGAGAACAACGTACTGCGTTCTGTTACTTAGGAAGTCTAAGCGGGCAAACGTGACCTGCTTCTGCTCGAACACATCTGCAACCTCTGAGTAGATCACTGACACACGGAATTACTGATATAGTTTCTCCTCCTAGTAACAGTACGATTGTAGAGGAAACTGCGACAAACAACAGTATCAGTAAGCCTAGATGGTGAGCTCGGTTGTGGTGAAGGGCGAGGCGTAGCTTTCTCGCATGGGCGTGAGAAGAGCGCTCCGTTGTGAATAATTGGCCGTTGCAGACGCCTCCCCGCGGTGCTGGGTTGCGTGGGCGGCGACGGCGGCGGTAGCGCCGATAGCGGGAGGGGATGCCCGCAGACGTCACAGCGGGGGCGGCGGGGGCGACAGCGCAGTCAGAGGCGGAAATGCAGGCCAAGCGCGCATCGCCGACACCCACACCACAGCGTGCTGCGGGGAAAGTGCTGCTGCTAACAGACTCGCTTAATGTTCAAATGTTTGTAAATCTATCGGACCAAACTGCGTCGTCATCAGTCCGTAGCTTACAAACTACTTAAACTAAACTAATCTAAGGACAACACACACACCCATGCCCCAGGGAGGACTCGAACCTCCACGGCGAGCAACCGCGCGCTCCGCAGCGAGACGCTTTAGGCCGCTCGGCTACTCCACCGCGGCAACAGACTCGCATGCTCATCATCTGTAAAGAGAGGAATAAGCGCACATACGCTATTAACTGGCCTGATGCTGTAAACGAAGATCATGCAAACAGACAATTACTGATAGTACGAAGAAAACGATCTGGTTTATACATTACCGATCCGATACCAATGCAGAGAACCACCCGAAACCCTGCCACTTCGTGCTGTGGGGATAGTGACGGTGCCGACAGACCCACAAGAAGAGTGAGAGGGAGAGAGAGAGAAAGGGAGAGTTATAAGCACATATATATATCTATATAGATATAGATACATGCTAGCTCATGTCCTGAGACTCAGGCGAGAACCCCATGCTACTCAGGACGTGCGCTAGCCGCTCGTTTCGCGTACTTCAAGCGTCAACTTCGCGTCGCAATTTCTCGGGATGTAATTGGAATATTGCGATGCAATCAACGCCATTGTTTATGTGATTTGTCATGCTATGCATTGCTGAAGAAAGAATATAGGGTGTCCATTTAAAAAAACATAAGTTTGTGTTAAACAACACATTTGTTTTCGTTTTAGAATGTTTCAAAATATGTACATTCATGTGCCAAAAAAAATGTTCAAATGTTTGTTAAGCTTATGGGACTTAACTACGGGGTCATCAGTCCCTAAACTTACAAACTACTTATGAACTACTTACGAACTACGACGGCACAAATATCCATGCCCGAGGGGGGATTCGAACCCCCGACTGTAGTGACCGTGCAGACCGTGACTGAAGTGCCTCAGTATTCATGGGCCCCAGCCGTACATTAATACCGGTCAAAGTCGTTTTCCAATAGCTGGTATTGACCCAGAGATATTTTGGGTAGACAAGATAGCTGGGACAACCTGTTTATGGGGTCAAAAGTTAATGACGTTCCAGTAATTAACGTTTTTGTGTTTTCATGCTGTAACTTGGGTACTCGTAAACGTCGCCGGTCCAGGAATTGGACTGTTAAATAGTGGAATCAGGTTCGAACACCCATCTTGTCAATTTTTTGGATGTATTGGATAATAGCCGCGGTGGAGTGGCCGAGCGCTCAAAGGCGCCGTGCTGGGGATAGCGCGGTTGCTCGCCATGGGAGATTCGAGACCTCCCTGTGGCATGGGTGTGTGTGTTGTCCTTACGTTAGTTTAACTTAGTTTACAACACATTTGAGCATTTTTATTGGATAATCTATATCTATAAATGTGAATGTCTGTTCGGTATACGCTTATCACGCCCGAACGATAAGACGCAGAGAGTTAAATATTTGTACAGTTAGTAATTTATACCTGAGGAGGGTTTTAGGCACGGTCTTATAGCGATCTGATAATTTTTATGTAATTTGAAAAATATAACGCGAAATGCGGAACAATAATTACTCTTTTAAAATTATATTTACTCTTTGAAAATGGTTTTACTGGTTGCATTGTTCCTTGAGGGTTGATAATGATAAAAGGGTGGAGTATATTGGGATGGAAAATTATCGGTGTATATAAAATTCTACGTGTGTGTGTGTGTGTGTGTGTGTGTGTGTGTGTGTGTTAATATTTCGCTCTGCCGCGAAAACTACAGAACGCAAACGAATGGTCTGTATGTAATTGTTGGCCGAAGTCTCCCGATGTACACCATAGCATTTCCATGCCGATAGCTATAAGGGGTGGAAGATATGGAGGTTGAAAGTCGTCAAATTATAAAAAAATTCGGACTGAAGGGCAGCAATAACGTTTGTGACTCTATAGCAAGGAGGTTACATACAGCGAAACGTAATGCCACAGACCATATCTTCGGTCTATAAGTGCTACAATGTCTTAACCTTTTTCTCTGTAAGGATAAGCATACGAATAAGGAAATTTAAGAATAAATAAATAAAGCAGTAAAGAAGAAATTTCTTTTAATACATATCTTTAAAAAAATCAATTTGACGTTTCGCGCATTACATCAAGTGATCGATCTGTGATATTATTAATATTATTACAATCATTATTGTTGGATTTCGTGATTGGATTCGCAGTTTGGTCCGATAGAATTACAAACATTTGAATATTTTCGTGATTGGATTCTTCGAAAGGGGTGCATTTTACGTGTGATTTGATCTACACTACTTACTTTCCTGATAAACGGCAAGTGCATAGACTTCTGCAATCTGATAGGAATATTTATCAGTTCCGCTTTATCTGCGACATTTCCTCAATAATGAGTGAAATTCATTACATTAATTGTTATTTAAACTTCGTAGATAAATGTGCATTGCGTTAATTTACACATATTACAATAGTACATCTACTTTTAATAGATCGCATTCAGACAACTTGCCTCGGAAAAGGAAAACGTCATTATTTTTATATATTCTCCGATAATGATATTAAAAAAAAAAAAAAAAAAAAAAAAAAAAAAAAAAAAAAAAAAAAAAAACAGGAGATGGACAGAGAGAGAAGGATAGGAGAAGTACTAACTCAAGGTAGGAATAAATAAACACCCGGGCAACGCCGGGTTTTCAGATAGTACTTTATAAATTCGTCTGCTCCTGTAAAGGAAAAACACTCATTATATGTAAAGTTAGTTACCAGTATTGCAAACAATAAAAACAATCAGCATTATAAACTACTAATGGCATTCCTCTACCACAACGAGGAAATCGAATCATTCAGACTGATGGCTTTCATATTTACAGAATATATGACATAAACTGCGAATGGAAAAAGCCGAACATATGTACATAGCCGGGATTCGAAATCGGGTCTCCTGCTTTCGAGGCAGTTGCGCTGACCACTACACCACTGGGGAAACAGTGATCACCGCACTTGCAATAACTACCTAAGCACGCCTTCAATCAGAAACAAATTCCCAGCTTTACCCTGCTCACAGTACTCAAAATCGTAGTTTCAGAAACTACACTACTGGCCATTAAAATTGCTGCAACAAGAAGAAATGCAGATGATAAACGGGTATTCATTGGACAAATATATTATACTAGAACTGACATGTGATTACATTTTCACGCAATTTGGGTGCATAGATCCTAAGAAATCAGTACCCAGAACAACCACCTCTGGCCGTAATAATAGCCTTGATACGCCTGGGCTTTGAGTCAAACAGAGCTTGCATGGCGTGTATAGGTACAGATGCTCATGCAGCTTCAATACGATACCACAGTTCATCAAGAGTAGTGACTGGCGTATTGAGACGAGCCAGTTGCTCGGCCACCACTGACCAGACGTTTTCAATTGGTGAGAGATTTGGAGAATGTGCTGGCCAGGGCAGCAGTCGAACATTTTTCGTATCCAGAAAGGCCCGTACAGGACCTGCAACATGCGGTCGTGCATTATGCTGCTGAAATGTAGGGTTTCGCAGGGATCGAATGAAGGGTAGAGCCACGGGTCGTAACACATCTGAAATGTAACGGCCACTGTTCACAGTGCCGTCGATGCAAAAGAGGTGACCGAGACGTGTAACCAATGGCACGCCATACCATCTCACCGGATGATACGCCATATGGCTATGACGAATACTCGCTTCCATTGTGCGTTCACCGCGATGTCGCCGAACACGGATGCGACCATCATGATACTGTAAACATAACTTGGATTCATCCGAAAAAATAACGTTTTGCCATTCGTGCACCCAGGTTCGTCGTTGCGTACTCCATCGTAGGCCCTCCTGTCTGTGATGTAGCGTCAAGGGTAGCCGCAGCTATGGTTCCGAGCTGATAGTCCATGCTGCTGCAAACGTCGTCGAACTGTTCGTGCAGATGGTTGTTATCTTGCAAAGGTCCCCATCTGTTGGCTCAGGGATTGTGACGTGACGGCACGATCCGTTACAGCCATGCGGATAAGATGCCTGTCATCTCGACTGCTAGTCATACGAGTCCTTTGGGATCCAGCACGGCGTTCCGTATTGCCCTCCTGAACCCACCGACTCCATATTCTGCTGGATCACGACCAACGCGAGTAGAATTGTTGCGATACGGTAAACTTCAATGGCGATAGGGTACAATCCGACCTTTATCAAATTCGGAAACGTGATGTTATGCATTGCTCCTCCTTACACGAGGCATCACAACAACGTTTCACCAGGCAACGCCGGTCAGCTGCTGTTTGTGTATGATAAATCGGTTGGAAACTTTCCTCATGTCAGTACGTTGTAGGCGCCAACCTTGTGTGAATGCTCTGAAAAGCAAATCATTTGCATATCATATCATCTTCTTCCTGTCGGTTAAATTTCGAGTCTGTAGCACGTCATCTTCGAAGTGTAGCAATTTTAATGGCCAGGAGTATATACAACATTTTGTAATGATGCGAAACGTGTCATTTTAGTAAATGGTGTCTATATATGACAATATTTTAAGGATTTTCCCGTAGGAGTAAGGGCCCCAAACTTCCCCTCCCCTGCCCACTAACGAATGCATCATTGCCCCTCACCAGCATATTATATATATACATGTGGTGTCTGTTCCGCAAGAAAAGACGTCACTTCTGATCCTGCAGTTGTTATTCTTTCGTATTCACAGAACAGAAAGCAGGAGACCCGGTCTCGAATCCCGGCTGGGTGACATTTTCGGCTTTGCCCATTAGCAGTTGATGCCATATATTCTGTGAATATGAAATAATAACAACTGCAGGATCAGAAGTGACGCATGTTCTTTCGGAACAGACGCCACATGTATATAGGTGTCATATAAGTGCCCAAACCAGCGGTGAGGCAACGGTACAGTTCGAACACTGAGACTACTAAATCCGGCCGCGGTTGCCGAGGGGACTGAGGCACTCCAGTCTCGGTCTGCACAGCCACTACAGTCGGGGGTTCGAATCCCCCCTCGGGCATGGATATTTGTGCTGTCCTTAGTCTTAGTTAGTTCATAAGTAGTTTGTAAGTTTAGGGACTGATGACCCCGTAGTTAAGTCCCATAAGCTATACAAACATTTGAAATTTGAAATTTAGACTACTAAAACAGTATAAAGACTTGTTACGAAAGTGAAATTTGTAATCATTTCATGCAAAACTAAACCATTATCCCATGTGAACAGATGCTCGTACTTACACACACACACACACACACACACACACACACACACAATAGTATACATACAGACGTGTTGGTACGTCCTCATGTCGGGTTATTTTCCAGTGGAGCTTGTGCTGTTGATTTCACAATGATTATTGGCGATAACGATTACACAAAAAACTTTGCAGCCGAAATAAGCAATTTAGTATAATGTGACTGAGTAAATGGAAGCTAGGCTTTATACAATGCTATTGCCACCAACGGAATCACAGTATTCTTGTACTCATGTTGTGAACGTTTTGCTGGTTGCAAAATACCAACAGCAGCGCAAGAAACTAGTCATAGGCAACCTGGGACGACAAGCGGGCCGTATTCATATATTTAAAGAAGCTCACAGGCCACTTCGTTTTTGAGTAACGCACCGACATGTATCACACCCTTTTCTCGTCGCACTACGCCGACAAATTATACTTCAATACATTTTCTGCTGAGAGTACATTCATTTTATGTTCACCACATTTCATCTCTTTATATTTTTTACGTATGCTGAACATTATTTTTTACTTTTTGTCTCTCCCATGAATTTCTCCCGCAGTCCGCCGGTTGCTCATCACTGAACGAGAGTCTGCGTGTTGAGACAAGTTTTATAGCGTGAGGTGGAGGGGGGCGATGTTCACCACATTACCACTATCTCATTAAATACGAACTACCCAGCTGTTTCTCACAGACACGATTGAGCATGCATGTCTAGGTACTGGCTCCAAAATAATTCCCACCGCAGGGTACACTGATTCAAGAGTTAACCGTTTTCAGAAAACCTTACAGGACAGACTGATTGTTGGCAATGGGAAATAATTGGCATAAATGATCATGATACAGGGCTGCAACCTGCTACAGAGTAATTCTTATTTATTTTTTGCAAATCTAATTCAAAAAAGACACTTTTATATGTTCTGTAAGTCAGGGATCATAATGTGGTGCGAAATATTTTGCGTTGAAACAGTTCACGCTGCATCATTTTGTCTCACTCAATACTTTCGGAAGTCAGTAATTACAAATATTCACCATGTAAGATTACGCATGCATAATTGGTGTCTCTAAACCAAAAAATGAATTTCTGCTCAATTGGGCATTTGGAGGAGGAGACTTTGAGTCCCGCTGTAGTATCCTTGGATGAGAAATCAACTCAAGAAGCAATTAACAGGTTCAACTGTGGGAACAGCAATCTGAAGGGAAATATTATATGTGGATGCGCACCACACCGTAATATGTATTTGCCAGTGACGCGGGCTTCATTAGAATACATTAGCAGTGCTTCTCTGTGAATTTGCGCGGGAGAGTAAAGGGTTATTTACGATAATGCTTATTTCCGGAACGTGCTGGTCACAACAGCAGCTGATGGCCGGCACACACGGGCATCCTCCTGGCACAGACCGCTGCCCTACACTCATCAAGCATACTGAGTCGCATCATGCGACGACCGCGCGGTTATTCTTACATGCGGTGTGTGACGTTTTACTCGAATTTGGTACTTATATTACAAAAATCAGAGACATAATTATCCCAACTTAGCACATGACTGTTTATTTACATGTAAGGCTATGGCGCCTTGCTATGGAGCGCACGACTGCTGCCGCGCGGGAGTAGCCGAGCGGTCGAGAGCGCCACGTTACGAATCGTGTGGTCCCCCACGTCGGAGGTTCGAATCCTCCCTCGGGCATGGATGTGTGTGTTGTCCTTAGGTTAGTTTAAACTTAGTTTAAGTAGTTTGTAAGACTAGGGACTGATGACCAACGTAGTTTGGTCCCACAGGAATACAAACATTTGAACATTTTACACACGATTGCTCCCCGCCAGAGGCTCGAGTCCTCCCTCGCGCGCGCGCGCGCGCGCGCGCGCGCGCGCTTGTGTGTGTGTGTGTGTGTGTGTGTGTGTTGTATTCATCCTCAGTTTAAGTAGTTTGTAAGTCTAGCAACTGACGACCACTCTTGTTTGGTCCCATGCTCCAGAAACATTTGAATATTTTCAACAAGGCTATCTCTGGGTTGTCCTGGAAACAAAAGTTAACAGCTGGTAATAGTTGTTGTATCTTTCGGGTTATGTGGTCGTGGTCCACGAAACATATCCGTTCCTGACGTTTCGTCCAGAGCTGCGCCGGACATCTTCAGAGGTACTGGTAGCGGTGAGTCTTGCCGACTCACCGCTACCAGTCCCTCTGAAGATGTCCGGCGCAGCTCTGGACGAAACGTCAGGAACGGATATGTTTCGTGGACCACGACCACATAACCCGAAAGATACAACAACTATTACTTCAGCCGGTCGTGAAAGCCTTCACTGCATGATTAACAGCTGGTGTTTCGTAATGCAAAACATAACAGACTAAAGTTTTCAATGATGAAAACGTACAAAGAAAATTAAAGTTATTGTTTGCACATCCGTCGCCACTTCCACCAAGTGGGGCGTGATTCAGATAATTCCTTCTTGGCGTTGCACTTTTCACAAACGCCAGTGTAGTAAGGAATTCTAGATAACTGCTAGCTGTGTTTCACGTAGTATATTTTGCAGAATCTCGTAGAATGCTTAGTCAACGTGTATTAGCTTGCCGTCTGACCGCGTGCAAGGAAAACGAAAAGGCGCCCATTCATACACTGATCGTAACTACAGCCAGCAACCAACCTGTCATTTTTTATTCAGATGTGAAACTGTCAAATTAGAGGAAGGGGGGTTAAGCAATGTAGAAAGGGAAAAACCTTCCATCAAGAAATTAAAACACCAACTCTTCCGAAAAGAAGTGTTGTTGTTGTGGTCTTCAGTCCGGAGACTGGTCTGATGCAGCTCTCCACCCTACTCTTTCCTGAGCAAGCCTCTTCATCTCCTTATAAGAACGGCAACCTACATCCATTTGAATCTGCTTACCGTATTCATCTCTTGGTCTCCCTCTGCGCTGTTTACCCGACACACTTCCCTCCAATGCTAAATTCACGATTCCTTGAAGTCTAAAATTGTGGCCTACCAATCGATTCCTTCTTTTAGTCAATAGATGCCAGAAATTTCTTTTCTCACCAATTCTGTTAAGTACCTTCTCATTAATTACGCGAAACACGCCCCTAATTTTCAGCATTTTTCTGTAACGCCACATTTCAAAAGCCTCTATCCCTTTCCTGTCAGCACTGTTGATCGTCCATGTTTCAGCCCCAAACAAGCCAATACGCCGGACAATTGTCTTCAGAAAGGACTTCCTTACGCTTAAATTAATATTTGATGTTAACAAATTTCTCTTTTTCATAAACATTTTTCTTCCCATTGCCATTCTGCATTTTATATCCTCTGTACTGCGACCATCGTGTGTTATTTTACTGTCAAAGTACCAAAACTTATCTACCACCTTTATTGTTTTCTTACCTAATTTATTTCTTTTAGCATCGCCTGATTTTCTTAGACTGCACTCTACTACCCTTGTTTTGCTCCTCTTAATCTTCATCTTATATGCACATTTCGTATAAACCAGAAGAATACCGATTTCCACTTATTGACACGCACTTATTAGCCACAGCTTACTGGATTATGTTGATAACCGTAGTGCCAAGAGAAAGTCTCATTATGAAGAATATGCAATTCGAATTCAGATTGAAAAATTATGACTTTTTGAAAGTTATAAGACTATCATCATTTCAAAAGTTGATGAATTTTCTGACCTGCCATTTTTGTGCGTTTTGTTAAGTCATATGCTAAATTTAAAATATTTATATTAATATATATTGAACATACTAGTCGTAAATGACGCGTTGAAAGAGCGACTGACAATAAACGGCAATAAGGTTTGGGAGTGGAGAGCAGGAAATAAAACACTGTCAGTTGTGGATCTGCGGATCTGGCCTAATGTAATCTTGGACTAAGAGATTTGCAGTCTTGAGCTGTCAATGTATGCGATGTTCTGCGAGTGCTGTGGAGAAGGAGCGAGAGGTTGTGTGTGTGGCCTTTGGCGGCGTGCGCTAAGCCGCTTACGAGGCAGCGCCCTCCTGCTCGCTGCTCAACTTCCCTACACACGTCACATCTGTGGCCAGACTTTTGCAGATACCGTAATCGTATTGCTCTCAGCTCCCCGCACTCCGAAAAGGTGTAGTTACATTGCTGGCCATTACATTTGCAGTACCGGGAAGGATGCAAGCAACAATATTTACGTATTTTGAGTGTGCAGTATTATACATTAGCACATATGTCGGTGCTTTCTTACAGAGAGCTGACAGTCAAACGACGAATGTGTGTCGAACGACCAGTACTCCAATACTGCTCATCGGCGTGGGATCAGTATCAAAAAAGTTGAGTCAGTAATTAAAACTTCCGGGCTGAGAGGCCGTGGTCGAACAGTAGAAATTTCTTCCCCTGACGTTTCGTTGCCGGCTGCGGGCAACATCTTCTGAGGTGAGTCGACGACTGGCTGCTGGGCCGTGGAGATCTTGCATATATAGAGGGCGTAGAGGGCGCCACCACTCGTCACGTGATGTCAGCAGTAAAACTATCTCTGGCTGGCGTCATTACTCTCGATCAAAGGTAATCGATTGTCACATCTTTGGTACAAAGTAGACCGCCATATCTTGTCTAACTTCAAGCCTTCTTACTTCCTGTTAAAATTATTGCGGTGTTTAAAAACCTCTATAGCCTCTCTATTCATACGTGCATAACAATGCGATGTCTTAGCTAGCACGCTTGTCTCACTAAATTTTATTTTGTGGTCACCGTTTTCAAAAACAGGTTCCGCTACGGCCGATTTTTCCGTGTGTCCCAGTCGACAGTTCCTCTTGTGTTCCGTTAGGCAAGTATTGATACTTCTCTTTGTTGTTCCAAAATAAACCTTCACACAACTACATGGAACTGTCGACTGGGACACGCGGACAAGCGGTACATGTTTTTGAAAACGGTGACCACAAAATAAAATTTAGTGAGACAAGCGTGCTAGCTAAGACATCGCATTATTATGCACGTATGAATAGAGAGGCTATAGAGATTTTTAAACACCGTAATAATTTTAACAGGAAGGAAGAAGGCTTGAAGTTAGACAAAATATGGCGGTCTACTTTGTGCCAAAGATGTGACAATCGATTACCTTCGATCGAGAGTAATGACGCCAGCCAGAGATAGTTTTACTGTTGACATCACGTGACGAGTGGTGGCGCCCTCTATATATGCAGGATCTCCACGGCCCAGCAGCCAGTCGTCGACTCACCTCAGAAGATGTTGCCCGCAGCCGGCAACGAAACGTCAGGGGAAGAAATTTCTACTGTTCGACCACGGCCTCTCAGCCCGGAAGTTTTAATTACTGAAGACGCCGGCCGTGAAAGCCTACACGTTATGAAAAAAGTTGAATGTTTTTAAATGTATCGGACTCAACTGCTTCGTCATTAGTGCGTAGATTATGGGCTATTTAAACTAATCTAAACTAACCTAAGGACAACACAAACACCCATGCCCGAGAAGGGACTCGAACACCCCGACGGCGAACGGCCGCGAGAACCGCAGACGGCGGTCTAGTGCGCACGGCTAATCCGCCGCGGCGATCCGTATCAGATAGGGTTCATGTAGGCCAAGGAGGTGCAGAAGATCCAAAGGACAGCAACACACTTCGTCATAACTTGATTCACTAAGCGGGAAAGCGTCACCAGTGTCAGACGTTTGCAACAGAGAAGTTTAGCATTACGAATGGGATCCTGTCAAAGTTCCGAGAATGTACGTTTCTCTAAGCGTCAAGCGGTGTATTGCTTCTTCCTACGTATATTTTGCGCAAACACCATGAGGATAAAATAAGAGAAATTAGTTCCCAAACATGCTTGCAGGCTCTTTTGACGCCAAGCACACGCAACTGTAATAGAAAATGACGAAGTGTTCATGGTACAGACGTGCTCAAAAGTATCCGGACGATCTGAATT
Organism: Locusta migratoria; assembly: GCA_026315105.1. Classification (NCBI taxonomy): domain Eukaryota; kingdom Metazoa; phylum Arthropoda; class Insecta; order Orthoptera; family Acrididae; genus Locusta; species Locusta migratoria. The sequence goes on from CM048755.1 coordinate 396,147,697, forward strand.
GCATTCCGTCTGATTCGCATGCAACCCAACTAACGTACCTGTCTTGCGTGTACTCTAGGCGCCCCTCGGTACAGTTGTTTTACAACTGGAAATGATTCCAGCAAGTCACCATTAGAAAAACTGCTCTGTATTGCAATAACTCAAGATGTAAAGTAATAACACGATACTACAAATATCAGGGAAAACCTTATCACAGATAAGACTGTCCTTAAGGCTTTTAACCTCACATTTATTACAAGAAATGACATACCTGAAATGTTACCACTCTCATTATTACGTCAGATAAGTAATGCACATAGTACGTTCGTCGTATTCATGATTGCTTGTTCAAAGTAACATACCGTACTCATTATTTAACACAAAATGACATTAAAAAGTAAAGTTACGAAGAGGTAGTAGAGAATATGTGTGAATTTCAAATGACACGACGAACCGTCTCGTTCTGCATATGGATTCAAACCCAGGTCATGCAGACTAAGCAAAAATTTCGTGACTGATGGAAACTAACAGTCATTCCTGACTAAGCATACAGAGAGTGATATACCTCGATTTTAGACAGTATCAGTTAGCAAATATCAACTTTAAATTACACAACGTAAACATTTTTAATGGGCGGGAATTCCTACCCAGCATGTATTGTCCCTCTTAACGAACTACGAGAGACGGTCAAACAGGATGATCTGTTGACTCAAGGTCAACACGGATTTAGAAAATATCGTTCTTGTAAAACAAAACTAGCTCTTTACTCACACTAAGTGTTGAATGTTATCGACAAGGGATCTCAAATTGACTCCGTATTTCTAGATTTCCAGAAGGCTTTTGACACCGTACCTCACAAACGGCTTTCAATCAAATTGCGTGGTTATGGTATATCGCCCCAAATTTGCGACTGGATAGGGGATTTCCAGTCATAGAGGACACAGTTAATCGATGGTAAGACATCGACTAAAACAGTGGTGATATCGGGCGTTCCACAGGGTAGTGTTATTGGTCCTCTGCTGTTCCTCATTTACATAAACGATTTGGGAGAAAATCTAAGCAGCTCTCTTAGGATGTTTGCAGATGACGCCGTCATTTACCGTCTAGTAAAATCATCTGAAGATCAAAACCAACTGCAGAACGATCTAAATAAGATATCAGTATGGTGTAAAAATTGGCAATTGACTGTAAATAATGAGAAGTGTGAAGTCGTCCACATGAGTACGAAAAGAAATCCGTTAAACTTTGTTTACAAGATAAATCAATCAAAAGTGAAGGCCGTAAACTCCACTAAATACCTAGGAATTACTGTTACTTCAGACTTAAACTGGAAAGAACACGTAGATAATGTGGTGGGAAAGGGGAACCAAAAACTGCGTTTTATTGGCAGAACCCTAAAAAGATGCTACAGAACCACTAAAGAAACTGCATACACTACGCTTGTCCGTCCTTTAATGGTGTCCAGTGCGGGATCCTTATCAGGTGGGTTTGACGGAGGACATCGAAAGAGTCCAAAGAAGGGCAGCTCGTTTCTTATTGTCACGATACAGGGGAGACAGCGTTACGGAAATAATACAGGATCTGGGATGGGAATCATTACAACAACGGCGCTTATCGCTTCGGCGTGGGCTTCTTACGAAACTCCAATCGCCAACATTCTCTTCCACTTACATAGGCAGAAATGATCATCAGAATAAAATACGAGAAATCAGAGCTCGAACAGAGAGATTCAGGTGTTCCTTTTTCCCGCGCGCTATTCGAGAATGGAATGGGAGATAAATAGTATAACGGTGGTTAGATGATCCCCCTACCAGGCACTTAAATGTGATCTGCAGACTATTCCACGTAGAAATAGACGTAGTGGGAGGCGCCTGTAACGCAACAACACAGTGACCAAAGCCACTAATTGCGTGTGTAAACACAGTTACATTTATAATATGGAATATCTCTGTGATTTGTTTATTATTTTTGTATTGCATGTAAATAGCTTTGTTATTTTATGCAAATAATTTATGTGACGTACAATTGTCAAAATGATGTTCCGTCGCCAAGAAGATACCATTTTGCCAGCAATTATCAAGTACCAGCAACAATCGCTAGCTACGCCGAACTGTCGCTGCAAAAGTAAGATCTGCACAATTTTACGTCTTTAGAACTGTATAGCTAACCCAACGTTTAGTTTTGCTGAATGTCAATAGCGAACCAGAGTGCAAGTATTCAGCGTTAAAGAAATTATTAACCCAAGTCACTACCAACCAGGCTCCTTATCCGCTACATTTAATTGTCCGAGGCTCAACATGAACCATAAAGACTGGTTGAAATAAACTTTAAAGTAATTAAATCAGTATAAAATATTTTGCAGTAGTATAAAGTTGACATAAACAAATTAACAACAGTGCGCAGTTAATAGTAATGAGTGCATTGAATAATAATTGAATGATAAAGAACAGTAATTGTTAATTGTGATCTGAATATTCAGTTTATGAGAGTTAGAAAGTTACGTTGCAAAGTTCAGCCAAATAACCAAAAAGTGCGGTTTTAACAGAGTAATTATTAGATACCATTTGATATGGTACTTCGTTGTTAGTTTAATTGACAATAGTCAAGGTGAGGAGATTAGTTATTAGGAACAGTAATTACGTTAATCTCTTACAGAAAGAGTAAATTGCTTAATGTTGCAGTCAATAATTTTGCATAAACATTCAACCAGTCAAAATAGATAGAAACACAATTACGACAGTTTGAATTCGTGTTAATAGTCAAAGTACAGTCAAACCTCATTGCAAGCATAATGGTGATGGTCTATTTCGTTATGTAGCAGCTGTGCGTGCTAACGTTTACTACTACAAATTTCCAGTTCACTACAGTAATTTTTTTTTTAATGCTTGTATAGCTTATGGGACTTAAGTACGGGGTCATCAGTCCCTAAACTTACAAACTACTTATGAACTACTTACTAACTAGGACGGCACAAATATCCATGCCCGAGGGGGGATTCGAATCCCCGACCGTAGGGGCCGTGCAGACCGTGACTGGAGCGTCTCAGTCCCCTCGGCCACCGCGGCCGGCGTAATTTTATTGGTTGATGCTATTGCATGAGAAAGTTGGATTTGCTGGTTCTACATTGTTTTATGTTTCCTGGTGTCGTTGCTGTGCTCACTTAACCTGCAGTCATGTCTGTGTTGTTTCCAAATTAATCAGTCAGTAATTAATTTGCTATTTAACCAAAATTTCATTAATTTCCATAATTTGTAGCTCGTACAACGAGCTGGCGACCGTATTATCTCACCTAGTTAAAACTGTTTATTCAATTACAGTTTGTCCCGGATATTACATTTACTACTTTATATAAAATTCCCGCACCAAACGATCGTCATTGGGAAGTGACTAGTAAAGTATCGTTTGCCTGTGTAACCTCCACTACGTTTTCGGTTTCCCCTTCGATAGCTTAATCCGGGTAATTGTTTCATGAGGCACACGGATCATTTTAAAGTTTAATCTCTCGTGATTATCGGTAGCATAGGTTGGTTACGTTACACGCCGACTGGTTCAACGTCAGAACGTCAGCTGAAGCAGGCCCTCGGGCTGGTCTCCTGGAGGAATACAAGTTCATCCCAAGATTCGAGCTTGAAGGCGATGTCCGTCATTTGTTCCAATGTGGGATCCTAGAGCTTCAATGCTTCATGGTAGAAGGCAGCATCGGAGTTGTGAGGATACAGGGTTTTAGGTTAGTAACCTCTTTAGTACGTTTTGGTCGAACGATAGTTATCGTTGGTGTGCTGCTGGCAACAATGCTTAGGTTGGAATGTTCTTTGTTTGTTGGCCGGTGTGCGGCAGTCTCCCGCCGACCGCAGAGCTAGGCGGTAGCATGTCGGCAGTGAGTTCGTAACCTGCGTTTAGTGGTGGCTAAAGTTTTTGCCATTCCGTCGTATCGCATACGGGTTGCAGTTGCATATTGAAATGTTTCAGTGTGGACTTGTAGCCATTCATCGTAGTGGCACGCAGTTATTTAATCAGTGTATGTAAAGGGAAGAGTTTTTAACATTTGTCGTTCCATAATAAAGGAAGTTAACAAAGCTTACTGTTATGGATTAACCTAGTAATTGTCCGCATCCCATGCCGTCAAATCATTGGAACAATTATTAAATGATTAAGCATAAAATAGAATGTAACGGCAACTTCGCCCATCGAGGATTAGTTGGACGCAGCTGTGACGTTACAGAGTCAGCTTGAATGAGGCAATCCCGGAGCATGTCGTTGGCACAGGATTCCGTGGATAGTAAGGTTGTAACGCTGCAACACCGACTGAGGCTCTGGAGCTACTCTGCCCATTGTCAATCCGTTAAATGCAGATAATGGTGGTGGGGCCACAGACAGGCGTAATTTGATTATTTGTTCTGTTAATTGCTTTTTTCAATCGCTATAATGTAGAATAAGTTGTTGCTGACGAGCCGCTAGTTGTTGAAAAAGTCCTTGCGGAAATGCTGCAGCCCAGCGTTTGTGCCCTGATCTGGCATGATATGCATTCGCACATATCCACACTTGGCGCCACTGAAGTGGACAATGGTCAATCTTTACGTAACGTTTATATTCACGGTTCAACACCTCTCTTAATACACTGTTTTACGATACAGTTGAGATTGGTATACCATCACAACGTGATAGAACCACAAGACCGAGTTAAACCACACAGAAACTAAATTCCAAAAACGTTCAGATGTGTGTATACATATGAGAACACTACGTTTGTTATCAATCCATAGACATACAAACTACTTAAACTAACTTGTCCTAAGGAAGACACACAAATCCATGCCCGAGGAAAGACTCGAACCTTTGGGGGGAGTGTCGCGCGCACCACAACATGAGGTTTTAGAAAGCGTGGCAAATGCCGCTAGACAACTAAGATCCCACTGGCGTGGTTTTGTCTTCTGCTGGCCGTCTTCGGGAAGGCTGGAGGCATCATATAGCTACAGTATTCACGATCGGCTGAGTGATGTCTGGAACGTGCTGACGCGGCCGTATGTAAAGGCGGCCCACCAACGAAAGCCTGGCGTAGGAATACGCCGGAGTGCTGTGCCCCAAAGCCATCTGTCAGAAGACGTACCGAATAAAAAAATGCTGCTGTTATTGATTTCCTGTTGTGTTCATCCCGGCTTCTCCGGGCGTGTAGGTTACCCGGACCTTTTCTGTTTAGGTTGGGTTCAAAAATGTTCAAATGTTTGTATAGTCTGTGGGGCTTAACTACGGGGTCATCAGTCCCTAAACTTACAAACTACTTATCAACTACTTACGAACTAGGACGGCACAAATATCCATGCCCAAGGGGGGATTCGAACCCCCGACCGTAGTGGCCGTGCAGACCGTGACTGGAGCGCCTTAGTCCCCTCGGCCACCGCGGCCGGCTAGGTTGTGTTGCAGGCCTTTCAGAGGTATGGAATGCCGGCAGAACAATTTCTCTGTTCCAGCACAAGTAAATCCGGAAATATACACGAATGTGTTATAGTTTCTCCTAGCCTTCTGTACTACGCTACATTCTGAACTATGTCGAATTTCATATACAACATTCGTATATGAACCTGCATCTAGGTCTTAAGTTGGCCGCCGGCCGCGGTGGCCGAGGTGACTAAGGCGCTCCAGTCACGGTCAGCACGGCCACTACGGTCGGGGGTTCGAATCCCCCCTCGGGCATGGATATTTGTGCCGTCCTAGTTCGTAAGTAGTTCATAAGTAGTTTGTAGGTTTGGGGACTGATGACCCCGTAGTTAAGTCCCATAAGCTTAACAAACATTTGAACATCTTAAGTTGGCCGTTTTCGGCCACCATATTCTCAAATTCTATAATATTTCTCGAATTTTGTACAGCAGGTTTCAACGACACATTAAAAATTGTTTTATCACTCTAAATGTGTTGTGAAGAATTGCCAAATGCAGTTATTAATAGTACATGGTTCCATTAAAAAAATACTTCCCTCAGTATCTCAGTTGATACGAGTGCTAAGAACATTAACCAAACAACAAAATATGGCATCTCTCGAGCTCTAAAATTTGATTAAAATCGAGTTTCGAGGTGTGTATCCGCTCAGGAAATAAATGGGATGTTATTTGGCTCAACATATATATATTCTGTCTATTCTTTTGGACAATAGTAACATACTTTGTGACTGTCACATTTCGTTGGCGGGAGCACGAGTTGCTACGTGCAGTCAGCCATACTTCCAAAGGCGCCACATGTACATTTCGTAATGTTGTGCTTATGGCAACCACATTTGAACATTTGATGACACCCGCATTGGTTCAGCTGCGTTACAGTTTTTGAGGCTCATTCCGTCGTTGAGCACAGGTCGAACAGCAGCATTGGAGAGACGGGTATACCTCGTCGACGTTTGTATCGTTGCAACTACATACGTGCCTATCGACTCACTATGAATAGGGATCTGAAGAGTGGTATTAATGGTACTGCTCAACATTTCACCTCTACTCTTTTGTGGTTGTGAACTGAATTTTAGCCTGGATATACCATCACCTACTAATGGTGATAACTTGTCAACACTTGTCATTGTTCTCTGTGAAAGTGCATCCCATGGAGGTTTGGAATATTTTTGCCAACAGAGATGTTATTGCTTAGGAAACTTGGCATTGTGTTGCGGACGGACGCAATTCGTTTAAGCTAAATTATGCTTATAATAATATACCCATTGCATTGTATACGCGTGCATGTTGTGAAGTTAGTAACGAGGGAATAATACATGTATGGATAAAGGGCCAAGGAGGTCTTAATATTGTAACTACTGTTAGTGATGTAATCTTGTTTTATATGAACTGATCAATAAAGACACAAACTTGTAAGCGTTCATAAAGAACACAGAGCTCGAGGAACAAATACGATTGGACCGTGGTTATTCCATGCGACTCTACTCCTTGAAATATGTATGACAAATTAATTTCAGTCGAGTTGATCGAACCACGACCCTGTGGTTGGAAACCAGCAACCGATCGACTGCGGCTATGAAACAACCCTTGACTTGCGTATTGGTCACTTCATCCCATGACTTTCAGAGGCGCTTACTTGCCCCAGGTCGTCAATTTACTTTAGGCCTGTTTTGCATTCTCAGAAAGCAACTCGCAGGCTTTATCTGTCCAACTGCGGGACATCCTGACGTCCTCTCACAGTCTTCAGGCATCAAAAATAAACACAGCGAGTGCAAAAGAATAAATATAATACTACACCGAATGTGTTTATGCAAGTATAATTACTAGCCGCACCCAGCCACGCGTTGCTGTTGCTTGTTTCGGATTAATACGTCTCATTTTAAAAACCTTTTTGAATGGGAACCAGATACACATGCTAAACTCCCTGCTCCCGTTATCTCTGTTCTCCCTCCCTCTCTCTCTCTCTCTCTATCTGTCTATCCGTCTGTCCATCTCTTCCTTCCCATTTCTTTGTCCACCTCCTCCTCTTCCCTCCTCTCTCTGTTCAGCTCTTCCTCCCCCCACCTGCAGACATTCAGATTTAGTTCTCTGTGATTTCCCCAAATCATTCAAGGCAAATACTGCGATGGTCCCTTTGAAACGGCACCGCCGATTTCCATCCCCACCCATACCTAAAAATTTGAGCTTGAGCTCCGTCTCTAATGACCACGCTGTGGACGGGGAATTAACCCTTAAGCTACTTCTTCCGCCTCTTCCAGCACATCCCCTCTTTCCTCTCTTCTTTTCATCTACTCCTCCCTGTCCATCTCCTTACCCTCTCTCTGCCCATCCGTGAATTTCTACCTCGTCCTCTCCTTGGCACCCTCTTCCTGTCCATTTCCTCGCCATCCTCTGCCTGTCCATTTCTTCTTTTCCCTTCTCTGATAGTTTCCAACCCCTATTCTATATTCTTTTACAATGCTTCCAACCTGCCTTGTTTAGTGACGCGTTCAAAATCTAATATATGAAGCAGTGTGTCCGTATGTTTGTACGTGTTGCACACAAATCTACAGTTTTGTTCCAATCTTTATGCAATTTTGTACACGTAAGCTTCAATCCATGAGGACGGTCACCGTAAGTGTAAGAATCACATACGCTATATACTTCATGAGATATGACGTCATAAACGAGATGCGCGAAAAAGTGCTGCATTTTGTGAAAATGCTGTTCATTTTCTCCTAAACCATTGGACCGATTTCAACCAAATTTGGTACACACGTTCCTTCCCGTGAGATAACAATTGCTGCATGGTTAAGAATCACATACGGCACATGGTTCAAAAGATATTGCGTCATAACCAATAGAAATCGCAAAAAATGCCATATAATGCGGCGAGGCTTTCGAAATGCCATGTATGAGAATGACAGTACTTAGCGATTGGCAACAAACTTTAAACATAATTTCAAACCTTTATTAAACTTTTTCTCGCTGATAGCCATAGCAAAATGATGAAAGGAAAAAAGTTTCTCGCTTACTACTTTTCCGCTGTTTATAGAGCAAACCTACGGCATTCGTATAACGTTACAATTTATAATTTGTATACTACAAATTTTAGCCGCAGGAAATTTTGCAGACAGTATACACGCATATAGTTGAATGTACCTTCTAAATTGTAGCACAGTACGACACGTAGTTCATGAGATATGAGCACATAAACAGTAACGTTCATGGAAAACCTCCCATCACACTCCAAGTTTTAATCTATTACTTCTTTACCACTAACTGTTTTTCCAAGAGATTTTACAAACATACAGCCGTTATACAAATGAATATATACCTGAAAGGTGGCAGGAATAAATAAATAAACACCCGGGCAACGCCGGGTTTTCAGCTAGTCTTATATATAAGGAAGTTCTTAACCGAATGCTTTGAAATTTTGACACAAAGTTGCACTGGAATACGTCTATGTTTTTGTATGCATAATTTTCTAATGAATGTTATACGTGAAATTATAGAAATTTTCTGACGGGGAAACATTGTTACAAAATATCTGAAAAAGTATATACATAAGAAAATACCTGTTGTGGTCTTCAGTCCGGAGACTGATTCGTTGCAACTCTCCACCCTACTCTATCCTGAGCAAGCCTCTTCATCTTCTAATAGGAACGGCCACCTACATCAATTTGAATTTGATTACTATATTTTACTTTCCTGATGATCACATCCTCCTGTGTAGTCCCCGCCCGGAGATCCGAATGGGGGACTATTTTACCTCCGGAATATTTTACTCGAGAGGGTGCCATCATCATATATTCATACAGTAGAGCTGCATGTCCTCGGTAAAAGTAACGGCTGTAGTTTCCCCTTGCTTGGGCTGAAAGCAAGAAAACAGCTATCCACAAATATTCCTGTATTAGAATGAAACATCGTGTCAAAATTTCGAATCAATCAGTCAACATCTTTTGAGGATTACCTCTTTGGAACAAATGACCTTATAAAGTTTTATTAGTATGGATTGTCCTGATGTTCGCGTTTCTTTCCGAGTGAGGCTGCCTCAATTCTCGTGCATCCCACATTTGCTTAACTTTATTTACTCCATTCGTCTTTTACTCCATTCGTCTTTTACTCCATTCGTCTTTTACTCCATTCGTCTCGATGGGCAGTCCGCGTTCTGAGTGTTTCCAGCGACTAACGCCACAATAATCACACTTCTTCATTTCGCCTCAATATTGCCAACGTAGTACAACGATCTTTTTCACTTTACTCGCTTCTCTCTCGCGTTTCATTTTTCTCTGCATTATTCGAGCACAAAGGTTGATAGACGCAGTAGTTCCTTCATCATAGAGCTTGTCTCTCGCAATCATTGTTTCTTCGCTCACAATATCCGATAATTGCTGAAATAACTGTCTGTTACTGTCTGTTACTGGATCTACCAATCTATATCTATAAATGTAAATGTCTGTTCGGTGTGCGTTTATCACGTCTGAACCACAAGACATAAAGAGCTTAAAATGTATACAGTTACTAATGTCTACCCGGGGAAGGCTTTAGGCACGGTTTCATGGCGATCGGATAGCTATTTATCTATATATAATAATGTGAATGTTTGTTCGGTATACGGTTATAACGTCCGAACGACAAGAAGCAGAGACTTAAATATTTGTATAGTTACTAATTTATACCTGAGGAAGGTTTTAGGTACTGTTTTATAGCGATCTGACAGATATTTAGTAATTTGGAGAATATAACGCGAAATGCGGAACAATAATTACTCTTTGAAAATTATATTTACTCTTTGAAAATGGTTTTATTGGTTGCATTGTTGCTTGAGGGTTGATAATGATAAAGGGGTGGAGTATATTGGGATGGAAAGTTATCGGTGTATATAAAATTCTACGTGTGCGTGTGTGTTAATATTTCGCTATGCAGCGTAAAGTACAGAACGCAAGCGAATGGTCTGTGTGTAATTGTTTTCCGAAGTCTACCGTTGTACACCATAGGAGTTCCATGCCGATAGCTGTAAGGGGGTGGAAGATATGGTGGTTGAAAGTCGTCAAATTATAAAAAAATTCGTACTGAAGGCCAGCGATGACGTTTGCGACTCTGTAGCAAGGAGGTTACACACAGCGAAACGTTATGGCACAGACCATATCTTTGCTCTATGCGTGCTACAATGTCTTCAGCTCTTTCTCTGTAAGGATAAGCATACGAATGAGGAAATATAAGAATAAATAAATAAAAGAAAAGAAATTTCTTTTCATGCATATCTTAAAAAAATCGATTTGACGTTTCGCGCATTACATCAAGTGATCGATCTGTGATATTATTACAATCATTATTGTTGATTTTCGTGATTGGATTCTTCGAAACGAGTGCATTTTTACACGTGATTTCTTATTTCTTACATATTCTCTGATAAATGTAACATGTTTTTAGAAAAAAAGGAGATGGACAGAGAGAGATTGGATAGGAAAGGTACTAACTCAAGGCTCGAATAAATAAATAAATACCCGGGCAACGCCGGGTTTTCAGCTAGTGAACGATAAATAGCAGGCGATGTATTCCTAATTTATGAAACATCATTAGACAATGTAGTATGACGTCCCTTAAATGTGAAAATTTTATATTCCTACTTCGTCTGACCCTCGTTTATGTTATCCCCCTTCTTGCGAGACCGTTTTGTGTGAAGTGCTCTTCTGGGTTGGAGATAATTGTGGTGCGGCTTCCACGGTTGTAATTACTAGGCTCTGGAGCATAAGACCCGCGCACAGTAGAGGCAGAGTGGAGTTTGTGAAGCACTCTTCCCAATGAGCAGCGCTCCGCTGTGTGGCCGCCTGCCACGCCATTCCTCTGTCAGGGTAGCACCTGTTGCGGGCAGTCAAATTTCCTGCCTTCTGGCACTCTTAAAATTTGGCCTCTCTTGAGACTGCAGCACTATATACGTCATTTAAAGACAGTATGAAATAAAATTCCAGTTAAATGTTTTTGATATGTCGCGTTTTGCAGCTCTTAAATATTGTAGAAAAGACATTTTTATATATGCACCAAAGCTGCTTTTGTTTGAAATGCTGACTAGTTTCGGGCTCTGCCCATTTTCTTAAGCCACATTCATATATATATATATATATATATATATATATATATATATATATATATATATATATATATATATTGGTTACCGTTTAGGTCACGCTGTTTGTTGTAATTACTTTCAATTAATTGACGTGACTAAACAGTTAATTTTCAGATTTCGGGGAAGTTTCGAATGAAATAAAATTTCTGAAAATTATATCAGCTCTCTATGGAAGATACTTTACAGTTTTCATGGTGATAATCACCAAAGAAATATTTAAAACATAAATATTGTTCACGCCATGTGAATTTTATGCAAGCGATTTAAAGTAAGTCTTTGTAAAAAAATATATATGCTTCTGTGGTAAGCATACTTCATTCAGATATTTAAATGTCGCTTTCTTGGCTGTCAAATAGTGTGACATAAACAGTAACCAAATATAAAAATATATATGAATGTGGCTTAAGAAAATGGGCAAAGCCCGAAACTAGTCAGCATTTCAAATAAAAGCAGCTTTGGTGCATATATAAAAATGTCTTTTCTGCAAAATTCCAATTGATGCTTCAAATACAAGTATTATTTATTACTATAATTTATTACCTTGCAAAATTACCAATTAAAACACAGATGAAATAACCATCAGAGCAGCAAATATAATGGCGTAAGAAATGAAATACAAACCCAATAAATGTAATAATACTACTTATACAGATTACATATTATTAAATTAAAACAACCATCAAATAACATCCAACAATGCTTTAGCAATAAAGGCAGACAAAGATAATAGTTTAGTCATTTTATACGAAAACGACTATATACAAAAATCCAACGACTCCTTTATAGCAAATAACGTCACACAAATTAACCGAGACTCCACAAACAAAAATTCGGCACAAACAAAGAAAGCTATAAAACAATGTAACACATTCTTAACAGTTGTTGTTGTTGTTGTTGTTGCGGTCTTCAGTCTGCAGACTGGTTTGATGCAGCTCTCCAAGCTACCCTGTCCTGTGTAAGTCTCTTCATCTGACAATACGTTCGGCAACCTACATCCTTTTGAATTTGCTTACTGTATTCGTGCCTCGGTCTCCCTCTACGATTTTTAACCCACACGCTTCCTTCTAATGCTAAGTTGAAAATTCCTTGATGTCTCAGAATCTGTCCAACCAATCTATCCCTTCTCTTAGTCAGGATATGCCAGAAACTCCTTTTCTCCCCGATTCGGTTAAGCACCTCCTCATTCGTTACGTGATCTACCCATCTAATTTTCATCATTCGTCTGTAGCACCACATTTCAAATGCTTCTATCATCTTTTTATCTGAACTCCTTATCGTCCATGTTTCACTCCCATACAATGCTACACTCCAGACAAATGATTTCAGAAAGGACTTCCTAACATTGAAATTAATATTGGATGTTAACAAGTTTCGCTTCTTTAGAAATTATTTTCTTCCCAAAGCCATTCTGCATTTAACAGTATACAGTGAATCCTAAAACCCCTAAACTACGCGGACAACCTAAGATTCACAAACCTTTCTCACCATTACGCCCTGTGATTGTTAGCATAGACAAAACAAATTATTTAATTAGTAGAAAATTGAACAACCTCCTGACATGATTCTTTATTAACAATACCAAATCTAATATATAAAAATGAATGTTTGTGTGTTCGTATTTTATGCGCGGCCGTACCGTTCTACTGATTGTGATGAAACTTTGCCAACATATTGCTTATACTTTCGCGATGGTCATAGGCACCCTTAAATGACTGTACGACAAATAGTTCAGGAAATATGACGTAATAAACAATTAAATGCTGGGAAAGTGCTGCATCATGCGACGTCTGCATATAAACCTCTGTACCGATTTCAATCAAATTTGGTACACATATTCCTTCCATGAGTTAACAATTGACTTACGGGTAAGAACTGCCTACGAAATATAGTTCAGGAAATATGACGTCATAACCAGTTATATGGTTGACAACCTGTGGCATCAAGCGACATGTGAATAAGGACACTTTATTCATTCTATAATCTTCATGACATTTTGGACACTTGATCTTCAAAACAAGAGTAAGGTCACTGTCAAATAAAATTTTGGAATGTGCATGACGGAGGATACCCTACATATGGACATCGACAGAGTCTACAGTTGTATTCAAATTCTGATGAATTTTTTAAATACGATTGAAAAATTCAGTTTATCAGTGCAGTATTAATATATTCAGATTACCTACAATCATTTCAATTAATTTAAGTGACTAAACAGTTAATTTTCAGATTTCGGCGAAGTTTCGAATGAAATAAAATTTCTGAAATTCTAGCAGCTCTCTATGGAATTTACGTTACAGTTTTCAGGGTGATAATCACCAAAGAAACATTTAAAACATAAATATTGTTCCCTCCACGTGGATTTTATTATCCAAGCAGTTTAAAGTAACACTTTTATTTTAAAAAATATGCTTCCTTGGTAAGCATACTTCATTCAGATATTTAAATGTAGCTTTTTTGGCTGTCAGCTTTGATGCATACCAAGCGGGGGTAAAAACCACCAGCAGAAGGAGTTTGTTGTTACCAACGTATGGTTTCAATGCGAATTTGAAAACAAATCTAATATATAAAAATTAATGTTTCTTTGTTTGTCTCTTTGTTCGTACTTTATTCACGACCATACCGTACATCCGATTGCATAAATCTTTATCAACTCATTACTTGCTTCTCGCGCGAAGGTTATAGGAATACTAAAAATAACCTCGGATGGTGTATGGCGGAGGGTGCTTTACAATTATTTAATTCGAATCTTAACCCTTCCTCGCTGAAATGGCTGGATGGATATGAATGAAATTTGGAACAGGGGTAGGTTATATCATGATTAATACATGGGCTAAATTTCGAAAGCCACCGTATGGTGTGTGGCGAAGGGTGCCTTACAATGTTTAACACGTTTGTTACTCTTCAAGCTGATACGGCAGGACGGAATTGAATAAAATGTGGAAAGAAGATAGCTTATACCCCGAATTAATACATTGACTACCTTTCGTAAGCCTCCGTAGGTGTATGGTGGAGTGTACGTTACAACAAACACCCAAATTGTTTGAATGGTCACCATGAAAGTCTGCACGTAAATGTATGTTTTCATGAAGGAGACTTTTAAAATTTACAAGTCATTGAATTTCACGCTGTTTGACCAGTCACCATAAAACTTGGCGCATATACGGTGTATGTGTTTTCATAAATAGCATAGAGAGGAGTAGGTGGAGAAGGAAACGGACACGAAGGGGAGGAAGGAGGTGGACAAAGAAAGGGGAGAGGAGGAGAATGAGAGAGGGGAGATGGTGACAGACAGGTGAAAGGAGATGGACAGAGGGAGGGGGAGGAGGAAATGGACAGAGAAAGGGACAGGAGGAGAGAGAGAGAGAGGAGCATGTGAACAGAGAGAAGGGAAAGGACGGGATGGACTAATGGAAGATTGGTAGGCAGAGAGCTGGGAAGAAATGGGCTGCAATAGGGGGAGGAGGATGATGAACGCAGGTGACGGAGGAGGCGAACAGAGGGAGAGAAGAGAAGACTGGAACAAATAAGTACCCGGACAACGCCGGGTTTTCAGCTAGTGTACAATAAAAAATCAACATTATTAGCACAAAAAATTAAAGACATTCCAACATATTGAAAATGGAAAATTTGTGTCGTTTGATATAATCAATCTTTATACTAATATCCCTATACAAAAAACCATCACCATAATTGAAGACAACTTATTAAGGCACCAATGAAATTATATTACTGCTAAAATTAGTACTACAGCAAAACTATTTTCAATTTAACAACAAAATTTGTAGGCAAACAGACGGAGTGGCCATGGGATGCAGTATTGCTGCACTAATAGCAGAAATATTCTTAAATACACCTGAAGAAAAAATTTTCAGCAACAACGAGAAATTTGCCAAACAAAACATATATTATTTTAGGTATGTGGATGACACAATAATGTTAATAGATGAGATAATTCGGATATCCAACAAATCCATAACACATTAAATGTACTGTATTCAAAAATGAAATGTATAGTATAACTTGAAAACAATAGACTTTCTAGATCTCACAATTAAAAACTACCGGATACCTACGTCTACAGATAATATTATCAATGCAAACTCATGCCACCCAAAAGCACTTCCACACCATGATGAACAGACTTATAAGTCTACCGTTAGAACATGACTCAATACAAAACAAAACAAAAAATTCAATTCCTACAACATGTATCTCATAAAAACGACTATGATCAAAATATGCACTTAAACATACCACACCAACAAAAATCCCAAATACGAAAAGAAATAACACTGATAAGAGAAACCATCAAAACAAAAATTTAAATACGTGAGAAACACATTACTAAGAAATATTTCGAACCAAATTAACGCATTTCTAAACAATGCAATCATAAGATTTGCTTATCAGATACGACATAACTTTTCGTCACAGTTAAAATAAGGTAAAACATATTTCCCACTTTTATCGAACACACAACTGTAGTAAGTTTTATATAGTCCAGAAAAGCAGAAATTTCAATATCAGATACCGGGGTGACACCAGGCAAATCGCAAGTCACCCATCTACTTTTCACCAACACATAAACAGAGACGCACACATTAGATAATGTAGAACACGCATTCGAAATTTTACATATAACACCTAAAGGACAATTCATAAACATTCTCGAGTAAATCTAAATATTTACACTCACTACACCACCCCTCTGGCATACTAAATGAATAAGTTTACTTGAAACACAAAAAGGACATAGAAAACTTTATTGATATCGTCCACCAAGAAAATGAAAAAAGTACAAGAATGTCATAAATTACGCACCAATGTAATTTCAGTAGTAAAGATAACTAAAATTTACGATACAAAGACCACATGAGCCAATAACGATTGGGCTAATTAAGATCACTAAATTTTCGGACATATGCAAAGATCACTCATTCAACCATCTACTCAAATAGCAAAGGTTACCTTAATAATAAACAAACAGCATGTAACCATATTACATCGCTGTTATCTATCAAGAATCTGTCAAACATCAATCAGAAAATCGTAAAACATTTTGAGGACAAATATTGCTTTAATAAAATTCACGAAGCAATAAATAAATATTTAGCACGAAAACCAATGATGTATATGGATGTCACGACCATTTGACGTATGTATATTTAGTAATAGAAGTCACAATTACGGTAATCATCAAATTCGATGTATTTTGATGATGTCACATTTTCACAGATTACCTGAATATGGCGCTAAAGCCGAAATAGGTCCTATAGTAATAAGTAATACTTGTATTTAAAGCAGCAATTTGAGTTTTATTACATAATGTCTTCATTACACAATACTTCTACAATTGTTTTATGTAGATGAAGCAAAGATACAAGCGTCTTCGCAGATAGTTTTTCATTTAAAGTTATACCTTTAGTGTAAAAATATAAAATCCACTGTTTTAGCATTCGCTTATGTCCTTCATTATTTCAGTCTTTCTCATTTCGTATTGGGAGAACCGCTCTGCAAAAATTATATTTTTCTACTTCTTATAGCCAAACATCACTTCCTTATATTGAACTGGTTTCCTTTTCGATATTGCCTATAGCTAATGCTATACTTCAAAGTAGCGTACAACACCGCACATATTTTTAAATGTTTGCAGTGAAAAATACGCTTGGTGTGTTTTATGTCATACGGCACTGCATACATGGTGGTGCAAAAATTTTAAAGGAAATGGAGGTGGCTCTCTTTTGTCGATTTATTTTGTCCCGCGACGGGAAGTGCTATGAATCAACGACAGACCTATTGATTACTCAGTGCTATTGAGAGGAGTACAGTAGAATACGATGCAGAGCTAACGGTACAGTTTCGCAGAGCTCATTCGCGTGCACCTTGTCCTATTCCATAGCCTGCAATGTCGCATAACCAGAATACGTTTTATTATTTCCTACGGATTTGGAGATTGAATTAGTTGCCAGAATTGTATCAGCCTGTGATGTGATTCGAAACACACCAGGGATATTTGAAAGGGTGCGTCATAATCTTGTTCGCCGACGTCGAGCTCGTGTTGGTGGCCGTAATTGTCAGCATACCTTGTAAAGATTCACTGGAAATGGTACGTTCGTTCTTACAATGATGGTTTTTTCAGTTGCCCGTAACCACTGTAGACAAAAAACTACACAGCGATGTGATTGTACTCGTATTATCTCCTTAAGCTGCCTTCTCCGACCGCAGGAACCCTACCTCAAATTCTTCATTGGTCAATTGTCTTCGTCCTGTTAAATCCTTGCACGCTCTTACCGAAACACCCTGCAGGTAACATATCGAAATTACTTTTAACAATGGAAGAAGAGATCTCTTTCTCTTCTCGAGAAAATACTAGAGATTTATTGCAGATTGCCCACACTGTAGTTGAGAGCTATGTGCCACACGCAGGGCAATCGCCACCTGCTATAAGAAGTATGGATTTGTCACATATTTCTCTTCTGTGTGTGTTGCCATACAAAACGGAGCACGTAATGGATACCTTACAAAAGAAAAAGACACCGAGAGTCATTAGATGATGAAGTTCACTCCATGTTTCATGAGTCTATACTCCCTAATTTTAAAGAATAATGAAAGCTAATTTCTTATTATGTCGGAATGAGCAGCTGGACGAATACGTCGGGATTTTTCTCATCATAAGGGATTCTTAAATTTCTTCACAAATGTTCAAATGGTTGTAAAGCGTATGGGACATCAGTCCGTAAACTTACAAACTACTTTAAAACTAACTTATATTAAAGACAAAACAAACGTCATTGCCCGAGGTGGGATTCGAACCCACGACGGCGAACGACCTCGCGCATCAGAGCATTGGCCATTCTGCTGCGGCTCTTCACACATACTGTCATTTCTTACGTTGAGCTCTCCACCTTCTGCTACATCATCGATCTTGACTGATCCACGTTCAAATCCAGTATCGTTTCTAATCAATACTCCTCAAGCACATTAATATACTGCTCTGCGAAATTGAACACTTTAAACAAGAAATCATTCTTCACATCAATTTCTCAAGTTGATGTATATTTCAACAAAATCTATGCCCAAATCCTAATAGTTGTCATTGATGAAAAATTCGCACTGGCGTATTTTACGGACTTCCTTAGATTTTCCAGAGATTTTATGGTTTTTGCAATTATTTTTGTAAAAAATGATAAAAATATGAATAATATATCTTAAAATACATTAAAAAAATTTGCAAAGGCACTTCATTAACATCTGATGCAAAGCACGGGTATACAACTAGTGTTAGCATATATCCTACACTTAGCGAGTAAACATGTATGCAACCACAGTAACTAATATTCGATATGATTTGTATCAGATACTCATGTAGCTTATTTATGTCTTCCAAATGTGTAACAACATCGCCATCTTCCCAGTCATCCGACATGGTAAGCGACTTCGTAAGCTGCGCTTGGAATGACTTGCCGGCCGCGGTGGCCGAGGGGACTGCGGCGCGCCAGTCACGGTCTGCACGGCCACTGCGGTCGGGGTTCGAATCCCCCCCTCGGGCGTGGATATTTGTACCGTCTTGGTATTAGCTAGTTGATAAGTAGTTTGTAAGTTTAGGGACTGATGACCCCGTAGTTAAGTCCCATAAGCTATACAAACATTTGAAACTTTGGAATGACTTAGTTTATAACTGGACACATTGCACACTTCACCTGCAGGAGAGAACATTACAGCTGGTAATGCGAAGCAGATGCTACTATTTCACAAGTGGCGAATCCACGGACGAGAAGGGGAGAAGTGGGGGTGAATACCCTCCCCCACATTGCATAATAGCCGATAGGAATAGTGCTGTCCTCCATCGGCGTCTGGTTATGGCACCAGAGGGAGGTTCTAGTCGTTGGCGGTTAACAAATATGTCTGCAAAATTTGGTGCCGATCGGTTGATCGTCGTGATCTATAAAGTGGCAGCACGTCACAGACAGACACACAGTGTCAAATCGTTATTCTTGCAAGTATCTCTGGAACGGTGCGAGATACGGTAAATGCATAATAGAGCAAAGCGGTACAGAATTTTCTCCTCCGTTAAGGCCTCATTTTCAAGAAAATTTCCACCTCTCAAAACGCTCAGTTTTGGAGTTACTATCCTAAATTGGGCCAAAAGTTATGAAAATCAATCTCAAAGAGAAGAGAAAATATTATGTTGAAACGATACTGTAGTATCATTCCATTTGACTTACTTGAATTTATACGTGTTTCATGCAAGCCACAGTGTTGTGTGCACATTACTTCCTAACTTTATTTTTGTGTTTGACCTTTCGTGCCAACTTAATCACTCACTTCGGGGGCTAGTGCTAGGAGCAGTGGAAACAAGAATGCATGATGATTATTATTGCTACTGTAATTACAGGCATAATAAGTGAGCCCCGCTCACATAAGGAGCTTTGCTCCACAGCACCCATTTCCCCATCCTACCAAGTGTGTGTGTGTGGGTGTGTGTGTGTGTGTGTGTGTCTTCGTGTGTTAGGGGCTGCAGCTGGGAAGGCAGAGATACTCATAGTTAGGTTAGCCAACTTTATTGAAATGAAACGTTTGTAAATCTATCGGACCAAAGTGCGTGGTCATCAGTCCGTAGCTTACAAACTACTTAAACCTAGGTAAACTAACCTAAGGACAACATACACACCCATGCCCCAGGGAGGACTCGAACCTCAACGGCGAGCAACCGCGCGCTCCGCAGCGAGACGCTTTAGACCGCTCGGCTACTCTACCGCGGCTAGCCAACTTTATTTCTGTATTGGACCGAGAGGTCTCCTGAGGGGACGTGGTCGACAACCGCGCGCTCCGCAGCGAGACGCTTTAGACCGCTCGGCTACTCTACCGCGGCTAGCCAACTTTATTTCTGTATTGGACCGAGAGGTCTCCTGAGGGGACGTGGTCGACAACCGCGCGCTCCGCAGCGAGACGCTTTAGACCGCTCGGCTACTCTACCGCGGCTAGCCAACTTTATTTCTGTATTGGACCGAGAGGTCTCCTGAGGGGACATGGTCGACAACCGCGCGCTCCGCAGCGAGACGCTTTAGACCGCTCGGCTACTCTACCGCGGCTAGCCAACTTTATTTCTGTATTGGACCGAGAGGTCTCCTGAGGGGACGTGGTCGACAACCGCGCGCTCCGCAGCGAGACGCTTTAGACCGCTCGGCTACTCTACCGCGGCTAGCCAACTTTATTTCTGTATTGGACCGAGAGGTCTCCTGAGGGGACGTGGTCGACAACCGCGCGCTCCGCAGCGAGACGCTTTAGACCGCTCGGCTACTCTACCGCGGCTAGCCAACTTTATTTCTGTATTGGACCGAGAGGTCTCCTGAGGGGACGTGGTCGACAACCGCGCGCTCCGCAGCGAGACGCTTTAGACTGCTCGGCTACTCTACCGCGGCTAGCCAACTTTATTTCTGTATTGGACCGAGAGGTCTCCTGAGGGGACGTGGTCGACAACCGCGCGCTCCGCAGCGAGACGCTTTAGACTGCTCGGCTACTCTACCGCGGCTAGCCAACTTTATTTCTGTATTGGACCGAGAGGTCTCCTGAGGGGACGTGGTCGACAACCGCGCGCTCCGCAGCGAGACGCTTTAGACCGCTCGGCTACTCTACCGCGGCTAGCCAACTTTATTTCTGTATTGGACCGAGAGGTCTCCTGAGGGGACGTGGTCGACAACCGCGCGCTCCGCAGCGAGACGCTTTAGACCGCTCGGCTACTCTACCGCGGCTAGCCAACTTTATTTCTGTATTGGACCGAGAGGTCTCCTGAGGGGACGTGGTCGACAACCGCGCGCTCCGCAGCGAGACGCTTTAGACCGCTCGGCTACTCTACCGCGGCTAGCCAACTTTATTTCTGTATTGGACCGAGAGGTCTCCTGAGGGGACGTGGTCGACAACCGCGCGCTCCGCAGCGAGACGCTTTAGACCGCTCGGCTACTCTACCGCGGCTAGCCAACTTTATTTCTGTATTGGACCGAGAGGTCTCCTGAGGGGACGTGGTCGACAACGGCGCGCTCCGCAGCGAGACGCTTTAGACCGCTCGGCTACTCTACCGCGGCTAGCCAACTTTATTTCTGTATTGGACCGAGAGGTCTCCTGAGGGGACGTGGTCGACAACCGCGCGCTCCGCAGCGAGACACTTTAGACCGCTCGGCTACTCTACCGGGGCTAGCCAACTTTATTTCTGTATTGGACCGAGAGGTCTCCTGAGGGGACGTGGTCGACAACCGCGCGCTCCGCAGCGAGACGCTTTAGACTGCTCGGCTACTCTACCGCGGCTAGCCAACTTTATTTCTGTATTGGACCGAGAGGTCTCCTGAGGGGACGTGGTCGACAACCGCGCGCTCCGCAGCGAGACGCTTTAGACCGCTCGGCTACTCTACCACGGCTAGCCAACTTTATTTCTGTATTGGACCGAGAGGTCTCCTGAGGGGACGTGGTCGACAACCGCGCGCTCCGCAGCGAGACGCTTTAGACCGCTCGGCTACTCTACCGCGGCTAGCCAACTTTATTTCTGTATTGGACCAAGAGGTCTCCTGAGGGGACGTGGTCGACAACCGCGCGCTCCGCAGCGAGACGCTTTAGACCGCTCGGCTACTCTACCGCGGCTAGCCAACTTTATTTCTGTATTGGACCGAGAGGTCTCCTGAGGGGACGTGGTCGACAACCGCGCGCTCCGCAGCGAGACGCTTTAGACCGCTCGGCTACTCTACCGCGGCTAGCCAACTTTATTTCTGTATTGGACCGAGAGGTCTCCTGAGGGGACGTGGTCGACAACCGCGCGCTCCGCAGCGAGACGCTTTAGACCGCTCGGCTACTCTACCGCGGCTAGCCAACTTTATTTCTGTATTGGACCGAGAGGTCTCCTGAGGGGACGTGGTCGACAACCGCGCGCTCCGCAGCGAGATGCTTTAGACCGCTCGGCTACTCTACCGCGGCTAGCCAACTTTATTTCTGTATTGGACCGAGAGGTCTCCTGAGGGGACGTGGTCGACAACCGCGCGCTCCGCAGCGAGACGCTTTAGACCGCTCGGCTACTCTACCGCGGCTAGCCAACTTTATTTCTGTATTAGACCGAGAGGTCTCCTGAGGGGACGTGGTCGACAACCGCGCGCTCCGCAGCGAGACGCTTTAGACCGCTCGGCTACTCTACCGCGGCTAGCCAACTTTATTTCTGTATTGGACCGAGAGGTCTCCTGAGGGGACGTGGTCGACAACCGCGCGCTCCGCAGCGAGACGCTTTAGACCGCTCGGCTACTCTACCACGGCTAGCCAACTTTATTTCTGTATTGGACCGAGAGGTCTCCTGAGGGGACGTGGTCGACAACCGCGCGCTCCGCAGCGAGACGCTTTAGACCGCTCGGCTACTCTACCGCGGCTAGCCAACTTTATTTCTGTATTGGACCGAGAGGTCTCCTGAGGGGACGTGGTCGACAACCGCGCGCTCTGCAGCGAGACGCTTTAGACCGCTCGGCTACTCTACCGCGGCTAGCCAACTTTATTTCTGTATTGGACCGAGAGGTCTCCTGAGGGGACGTGGTCGACAACCGCGCGCTCCGCAGCGAGACGCTTTAGACCGCTCGGCTACTCTACCGCGGCTAGCCAACTTTATTTCTGTATTGGACCGAGAGGTCTCCTGAGGGGACGTGGTCGACAACCGCGCGCTCCGCAGCGAGACGCTTTAGACCGCTCGGCTACTCTACCGCGGCTAGCCAACTTTATTTCTGTATTGGACCGAGAGGTCTCCTGAGGGGACGTGGTCGACAACCGCGCGCTCCGCAACGAGATGCTTTAGACCGCTCGGCTACTCTACCGCGGCTAGCCAACTTTATTTCTGTATTGGACCGAGAGGTCTCCTGAGGGGACGTGGTCGACAACCGCGCGCTCCGCAGCGAGACGCTTTAGACCGCTCGGCTACTCTACCGCGGCTAGCCAACTTTATTTCTGTATTGGACCGAGAGGTCTCCTGAGGGGACGTGGTCGACAACCGCGCGCTCCGCAGCGAGACGCTTTAGACCGCTCGGCTACTCTACCGCGGCTAGCCAACTTTATTTCTGTATTGGACCGAGAGGTCTCCTGAGGGGACGTGGTCGACAACCGCGCGCTCCGCAGCGAGACGCTTTAGACCGCTCGGCTACTCTACCACGGCTAGCCAACTTTATTTCTGTATTGGACCGAGAGGTCTCCTGAGGGGACGTGGTCGACAACCGCGCGCTCCGCAGCGAGACGCTTTAGACCGCTCGGCTACTCTACCGCGGCTAGCCAACTTTATTTCTGTATTGGACCGAGAGGTCTCCTGAGGGGACGTGGTCGACAACCGCGCGCTCCGCAGCGAGACGCTTTAGACCGCTCGGCTACTCTACCGCGGCTAGCCAACTTTATTTCTGTATTGGACCGAGAGGTCTCCTGAGGGGACGTGGTCGACAACCGCGCGCTCCGCAGCGAGACGCTTTAGACCGCTCGGCTACTCTACCGCGGCTAGCCAACTTTATTTCTGTATTGGACCGAGAGGTCTCCTGAGGGGACGTGGTCGACAACCGCGTGCTCCGCAGCGAGACGCTTTAGACCGCTCGGCTACTCTACCGCGGCTAGCCAACTTTATTTCTGTATTGGACCGAGAGGTCTCCTGAGGGGACGTGGTCGACAACCGCGCGCTCCGCAGCGAGACGCTTTAGACCGCTCGGCTACTCTACCGCGGCTAGCCAACTTTATTTCTGTATTGGACCGAGAGGTCTCCTGAGGGGACGTGGTCGACAACCGCGCGCTCCGCAGCGAGACGCTTTAGACCGCTCGGCTACTCTACCGCGGCTAGCCAACTTTATTTCTGTATTGGACCGAGAGGTCTCCTGAGGGGACGTGGTCGACAACCGCGCGCTCCGCAGCGAGACGCTTTAGACCGCTCGGCTACTCTACCGCGGCTAGCCAACTTTATTTCTGTATTGGACCGAGAGGTCTCCTGAGGGGACGTGGTCGACAACCGCGCGCTCCGCAGCGAGACGCTTTAGACCGCTCGGCTACTCTACCGCGGCTAGCCAACTTTATTTCTGTATTGGACCGAGAGGTCTCCTGAGGGGACGTGGTCGACAACCGCGCGCTCCGCAGCGAGACGCTTTAGACCGCTCGGCTACTCTACCGCGGCTAGCCAACTTTATTTCTGTATTGGACCGAGAGGTCTCCTGAGGGGACGTGGTCGACAACCGCGCGCTCCGCAGCGAGACGCTTTAGACCGCTCGGCTACTCTACCGCGGCTAGCCAACTTTATTTCTGTATTGGACCGAGAGGTCTCCTGAGGGGACGTGGTCGACAACCGCGCGCTCCGCAGCGAGACGCTTTAGACCGCTCGGCTACTCTACCGCGGCTAGCCAACTTTATTTCTGTATTGGACCGAGAGGTCTCCTGAGGGGACGTGGTCGACAACCGCGCGCTCCGCAGCGAGACGCTTTAGACCGCTCGGCTACTCTACCACGGCTAGCCAACTTTATTTCTGTATTGGACCGAGAGGTCTCCTGAGGGGACGTGGTCGACAACCGCGCGCTCCGCAGCGAGACGCTTTAGACCGCTCGGCTACTCTACCGCGGCTAGCCAACTTTATTTCTGTATTGGACCGAGAGGTCTCCTGAGGGGACGTGGTCGACAACCGCGCGCTCCGCAGCGAGACGCTTTAGACCGCTCGGCTACTCTACCGCGGCTAGCCAACTTTATTTCTGTATTGGACCGAGAGGTCTCCTGAGGGGACGTGGTCGACAACCGCGCGCTCCGCAGCGAGACGCTTTAGACCGCTCGGCTACTCTACCGCGGCTAGCCAACTTTATTTCTGTATTGGACCGAGAGGTCTCCTGAGGGGACGTGGTCGACAACCGCGTGCTCCGCAGCGAGACGCTTTAGACCGCTCGGCTACTCTACCGCGGCTAGCCAACTTTATTTCTGTATTGGACCGAGAGGTCTCCTGAGGGGACGTGGTCGACAACCGCGCGCTCCGCAGCGAGACGCTTTAGACCGCTCGGCTACTCTACCGCGGCTAGCCAACTTTATTTCTGTATTGGACCGAGAGGTCTCCTGAGGGGACGTGGTCGACAACCGCGCGCTCCGCAGCGAGACGCTTTAGACCGCTCGGCTACTCTACCGCGGCTAGCCAACTTTATTTCTGTATTGGACCGAGAGGTCTCCTGAGGGGACGTGGTCGACAACCGCGCGCTCCGCAGCGAGACGCTTTAGACCGCTCGGCTACTCTACCGCGGCTAGCCAACTTTATTTCTGTATTGGACCGAGAGGTCTCCTGAGGGGACGTGGTCGACAACCGCGCGCTCCGCAGCGAGACGCTTTAGACCGCTCGGCTACTCTACCGCGGCTAGCCAACTTTATTTCTGTATTGGACCGAGAGGTCTCCTGAGGGGACGTGGTCGACAACCGCGCGCTCCGCAGCGAGACGCTTTAGACCGCTCGGCTACTCTACCGCGGCTAGCCAACTTTATTTCTGTATTGGACCGAGAGGTCTCCTGAGGGGACGTGGTCGACAACCGCGCGCTCCGCAGCGAGACGCTTTAGACCGCTCGGCTACTCTACCGCGGCTAGCCAACTTTATTTCTGTATTGGACCGAGAGGTCTCCTGAGGGGACGTGGTCGACAACCGCGCGCTCCGCAGCGAGACGCTTTAGACCGCTCGGCTACTCTACCGCGGCTAGCCAACTTTATTTCTGTATTGGACCGAGAGGTCTCCTGAGGGGACATGGTTGACAACCGCGCGCTCCGCAGCGAGACGCTTTAGACCGCTCGGCTACTCTACCGCGGCTAGCCAACTTTATTTCTGTATTGGACCGAGAGGTCTCCTGAGGGGACGTGGTCGACAACCGCGCGCTCCGCAGCGAGACGCTTTAGACCGCTCGGCTACTCTACCGCGGCTAGCCAACTTTATTTCTGTATTGGACCGAGAGTTCTCCTGAGGGGACGTGGTCGACAACTGCGCGCTCCGCAGCGAGACGCTTTAGACCGCTCGGCTACTCTACCGCGGCTAGCCAACTTTATTTCTGTATTGGACCGAGAGGTCTCCTGAGGGGACGTGGTCGACAACCGCGCGCTCCGCAGCGAGACGCTTTAGACCGCTCGGCTACTCTACCGCGGCTAGCCAACTTTATTTCTGTATTGGACGGAGAGGTCTCCTGAGGGGACGTGGTCGACAGGTGTCTGTGTTTTGCGATTCTTCCACAATCCGGAAGTCGGCAGGATTGTCCCGTTAGGTCACTGGCCAATTGCAGGACGACTCCGGCCACGTTGAACGGGAAGGGCGGTTAGGCTAAAGGGCAGCCATATTTCGGCAGAATGTTTCCTGGGCTGGCTGAGGACGGACGTGAGTATGTTGCTCTCCGAGGGTAATGTGTTTGAAAGTGTGTTTGATTTGTGACAATTTTGGAGCAGATTATCAGGGGAATGGTTCAGTAAATGCACAATGTTAGGAGAAGTCCATTTTCTAAATTTTTGGGAGCGTTTTCACGGAATTAGGACGATTTCTGTTCTTCACGGCTTGGTTCATGTGGGAATCTCTTGTGTACCAATTTCGCTTATTTCAATATAGTTAGGGTGGGAAGTGGAACGATGTTCGCTTTTTCGATTTGAGATTCTACTGTGTGCGCGGAGGAAATTTATTAATGAAATCTCGTGTGGCTTCGTTTATCGTTTTGTCGTCCACGCCGCGGGGAAGTAGCCGAGCGGTCTAAAGCACCTCGCTGCGGAGCGCGCGGTTGCTCGCCGTGGAGGTTCGAGTCCTCCCTGGGGCATGGGTGTGTGTGTTTGTCCGTAGGTCAGTTTACCTAGGTTTAAGTAGTTTGTAAGCTACGGAATGATGACCACGCAGTTTGGTCCGATAGATTTACAGACATTTGAACATTTGATTGTCGTCCACTTAGATTCACGTGCTGTGGCCATGCGACAGGGTGGGCCAAGAGACGCAAACAGAAGTGGACGTAAAACCCTCTTAATCGAATAACTGCAACCGTTAGCTAGTGAGTAGTAGGTATCCGTGACATAGGATTCTGTGTGGATTTTCTTTGTGGCACTTTGAATTTACGTGTGTGTCGCCACGTGGGTAGTGCATCATGGCACTATGATTGTGGAATCCAGCCAGTAGACAAAGAGTGTGAAAGTTTTTGATCCCTTTATTAATCCCTCCATGAAATATTAATTGTGTTCTAAATGTTTCAACTGAAATGCCTCATAATATTTCTTGCTTAATTGAATAACAACAAAATCTGTAAAAAAATGTTCAAATATTTGTTAAGCGTGTGAGACTTAACTACGGGGTCATCAGTCCCTAAAGTTACAAACTACCTATGAACTACTTACGAACTAGGACGGCACAAATATCCATGCCCCAGGGGGGATTCGAACCCCCGACCGTAGTGGCCGTGCTGACCGTGACTGGAGCGCCTCAGTCACCTCGGCCACCGCGGCCAGCTGTAAATAAATGTAGATTTGTTAAAAGGGAAACTGCTTTCTTTATACTAATTCCCCGTCCTCGTTTGTATGTATAATATTCAGATAGGAAATCATGTTAGGCACATCCATTGAGGTAAGCTAATGCCACCGCTATCCAATTAGTTGCCATAGTTTCCGTGGTAAGGCGAATTCCGTTGCGCGTCATTTATTTAATGAGGGCACTAACAATGAAAGTATATGGGCTCGAACAAACATATCTGTATGAACGTTTGGTTACAGGATCTGTACGTACACCTCAACGTGCTGGTGGGTGTCGTTTTTTCTGCAAAGCTCTGCAACCATGCTCTAGATAGCATTGTGGATGTAATTGTAGATGCCATACGTAATGCGTATATCTTAACTATAACTTATGTAATAATCATCGTACATGCTCTCTAGCGAATTGTCATCAAAAGCCGTGATGATAGTTGTAACTTTAGCCTTCTTCCCGAAAGACTGTTGTATTCACTGCCACTGCTTCCATCGCCTCTTCCCGCACTTACCGTAGCACTATCGCTTGCAGTGAGTTGTTCGTCATTATCATCCCTATTATCATTATTATGAGTTTGTAACAACAGTATCTAACTTATGCTCATATTTCTGTACCATAACAGATACGAGAAAGCATGCAAATGATTCATCTTCTACACTAATACGATCTTCACGAAGAAGAGTTCTTCGCAACTTCATCTCAACTAATCGCAATACATTAGCAGGATTGATTAGCAATCGCCGCCCCATCTGACGCTTCACCACACAAATAACATCACAAAACGCAACTTCGGAGGCACACTGCACCGTTTCTACTGGCGAACCGACAGGTCAAAGTGCAGTGCGGCATGGCACACGCAGAGGCCTCTAACGGACTACCGCAGAGTTTTGCAGATGCGGGAGTATCACTAGTGCAATAAGGGATCTTTACATTAACTCTCATACGATTTTTGTGTATATGTGTTTGTTCGAGCCCAAGTACTTTCCTTGTTAGTTTAAATAGTTTGTAGGCTAGGGACTAATAACCAAGCCGTTAAGTCCCATAGATTTATAAACATTTAAAAATTTAAAAAAAAGCGAAGGAATCTCAGATAAACCTTGAACCCCTACAGATGTGAAGAAGACAGCCGGACCCTTGCAGTGGACACGTGCGTGCGTGGGAGAGAGCCTGGCTTGCTGTATAGATAAAATGGATCCACCAAAACGATGTTTCCGGTCAGAGAGAAAGGCCCTGATCAATGACGTACCAAACAGGCCTAACACAGATAGCTGCCTCAAAAAACTGTATTTCCAGCCAAGAAGGAATGTAGAAGCTGAAGACAACGTACTTGAAAGGTGCGAAAGACGCTGATTCGATGGCCTAATCTCTCCAGGAGAAGGTCTGGCATGTGGTCTCCACTTTCCATCGAATTTTCAATTCACGTTCTATATCTAATATATGAAGCAGAGTGTCCGTATGTTTGTACGTGTTGCATACAAATCTACAGTTTTGTTCCTATCATTACATTTTGTACACGTAAGCTTCGATCCATGAGGACGGTCGCCGTAAGTGTAAGAATCACGTACGATAAATAGTTCACGAAAAATGACGTCATAAACAATGAGATCTCCGAAAAACCGCTGCATTTAGCGACAATGCTGCTCATTTTCTCCTAAATCGCTGGACCGATTACAACCAAATTTGGTACACACATTCCTTACCGTGAGTTAACAATTGCCAAAGGGTTAAGAATCACATACGACGCATTGTGCAGGAATACAGCGTCATAAACAACAGGAATCGAAAAAAATGCCACATAATGCTGAGAGACTTTAAAAATACACTGCATGAGAATGAGAATACTTTCAAACCTTCATTAAACTTTTTCTCGTTGACAACAATAGCAAAATGATGAAAGGAAAAAAGGTTCTCGCTTACTACTTTTCCGCTGTTTATGGAGTAAAACTACGGCATTCGGTATGACGTTACAATTTATAATTTGTACACTACAAATTGTAACATCAGGAAATTTTACAGACAGTATATAAACATATAGTTGAATGTACCTTCTAAATTATATCACAGTACGACATGAGATATGATCGCATACACAGTAAAGTTCATGGAAAACCGCCCCATCACGCACCAAGTTTTAAGGTATTACTTTTTTGCTACTAATATTATTCCCAAGATATATTACAGACAAATAGCTCTTATACAAATGGATATATACCCGAAAAATGGCAGGAATAGATAAATTAAATACCCGGGCAATGCCAGGTTTTCAGCTAGTTGAATATAAAGCCATACTTACTACCATTCAACATTCCTTTCAAAATGTTCAAATGTTTGTATAGTCTATGGGACTTAACTACGGGGTCATCAGTCCCTAAACTTACAAACTACTTATGAACTACTTACGAACTAGGACGGCACAAATATCCATGCCCGAGGGGGGATTCGAACCCCCGACCGTAGGAGCCGTGCGGACCGTGACTGGAGCGCCTTAGTCCCCTCGGCCACCGCGGCCGGCAACATGAGGGGGGATTCGAACCCCCGACCGTAGGAGCCGTGCGGACCGTGACTGGAGCGCCTTAGTCCCCTCGGCCACCGCGGCCGGCAACATTCCGTCAATCCAAATACCGACGCCTTCTTGTTCGTTAACTCTACGATGATTACGAGTTCTAACAACAAATGGAATGTTACACGAATAATACGATTTACTAATATCCTTATTAAACACTTCAAACACTTGAAATGTACGATAAGTAATGACGTCTCTGTTATTAAAATTCTCAAGTCCACCTTGCGCCTTTAAAGTATCACCATTACCACGAACAATTGCACCTGTAATCCTGCCATTACCTTGACTAGTAGTATTGTCTGCTCTCGTAACAGTAAACTGGAAAACACCACCGCAAAACACACTAGGCCCTTGCAGAAGCATTTGAGCACCTACATTATTAGTCGTATTCTTAATATCAATATTGTCAACAGTGTTGCCAGATGGCAGAGAGAAAATACCTATAGTCTCGCAAAAAAGTACCTACGTTTTCCCTACTTTCTCCCTACCACCTCATTTAACCCCCTACATCAGGGGCGTAGCCAGGATTTGGGTCTGGGGGGGAATGAATCCAGGACTCTGGCCTGGAGGGGGGAGGGGGTGGCATCATACCTCAAACTGAAATCTTAAATGAATAAATAAAAATAAAAGTGATGCTTTCTTTGTTTTGTGGAGAAGTGTGTCTCTGGGGGCGGGGGATCTGCAGCACGGCAGCCCCCGTCCCCTGTGTACGCCACGGCCCTACATTCAAACAGTATAATAAATGGAAAGGAAATTATATCTAAAAAGTAGAAACGTTTTAGAACAGGTTAGTACTTAATGTAGGTTGAATGTCGTAATTACTCACCAATATAAAATAGTATTTTTAATAAATTTTTCATAAATAAATAGTATTTTTTCATAATTTTTTTACTTCGCGACTGAGTGCTATTTTGCAGTCACAAGTTTACAATCTGGATAACTGCCACATTCCACATGAAATGAGACAAGTGGTCGTAAAGGGTCTTAAAGTGAAGAGTTAGGCATGTGAATACAGTAACAAAATATAATCACATAGATTTTTCCCTTCTCAATTTTGTCACACCTGTTACACGATTTTTGCTTAAAAATATGTTTTCAGCAATTAAAAAATGAATATTAGACTTAATAATATAATTAATTTCCATTTAAATTATATATATTGAAAGACGAAAATTTGAAAGGGATATCTTAAGATTATTTCAAAGTCAAACCGTTTACATCTTGTCGCTGCTGATACATATGCCTCAGACACTGTGGACACTGTTTTAGTTGAAGTTGTAGCATGTTAAATTTCACCATATATGTTGTTTGAAGTAAAACATGAGTACATGTCTTTTGGAATGACATAATCGCAACAATGTTTTCCTTGATTCTTCATGTCGAATTTCACTCTCAACAATACTTCTAAGGGGTCTGTACCAATTCTGTTTCGTTGTTTGGGCCGGCCGCGGTGGTCGAGGGGACTAAGGCGCTCCAGTCACGGTCTGCACGGCCACTACGGTCGGGGGTTCGAATCCCCCCCCCCCCCCGGGCATGGATATTTGTGCCGTCCTAGTTCGTAAGTAGTTCATAAGTAGTTTGTAAGTTTAGGGACTGATGACCCCGTAGTAAGTCCCATAGACTCTCCAAACATTATTATTCGTTGTTTGGTCTTAATATCGGTCACCATTGAAAACATTCTTTCAACTGCAGCATTCGAATGTGGTAAACAAAGCACAATGTTAACTAACATACCTATATTTTGAAACTGTTTAATGTCATTATAGTTTTTGCACTGTGACACTATGTTCCAAAACTGTACAGTAGATAACTTTAAGAGGTTTGCCTTTTCACTTTGTGTAAAATAATGATTTTCAAAGAGTAATGCTATGTTGACAACGAATATCTAGCGTTTTGTTCATTATAATGTTGGCTGTCGCAAATGTTTTAGCGTTTTCTTGTCGACATCTTCTCACATACAAGTACTAACAAGTATATGGTCCTCTTGTAAATAAGTTAGTCTAGTCAATGTAATATAACGTCTTTCGTTCATGGAAACAATGAATTTTTCTTGTGCTGACATTTTCTAACACTATTTCCAAACCGACTCTCCATTCCACTGATATACTTTGAAATCATGAAATTTAGCATCAGTTTTAATGTGTCTGAAACTAAGTTTTCAAATTAATTGTTCGCTGTGGACAGAAAACAACTACGCCGTCTAAAATATCATGGGCTACTTCAAATTCGCCACCATTTGTCGGCTTCATTTCCGCGTGTTGACTGTTGACAACATTATCCACTAGGCCTGTGTCGGCGATTGTAAAATTTTACCAAAGTACCTACGCGTCGTGGCCTTTTGGATAAAAATTCCCTACGTGATTTTAATGCTTAAAATTACCTAAGTGTAGGGAAAATTCCCTACCTCTGGCGACACTGATTGTCAATAGCCTTAAACAAAGTGAGACGCGAACGCCTCATTCTCCGCCTACGAACCATACTGTACGCCTCTCCGATCCAGAAAGACAGCGAGAGCGCTCCTAAAGACCCATTTAAACCTACCGCGCAAGCAAAAAACGCTGACGTCACCCGGCGCAACTTGATTTTCGCCCGGCAGGCCTGCTGCACATCTGCCGCCAAGGTCAGGCAGAGCGCAAGAGGGTTGCCTACACACACAGGCGCCAGACACTCGCGCAACTACTTTAACCTTCCTATTGTGTTCGAAACAGAGACACACATATTGTGAATGGGTCAGTCAGACCCGCAATTTAAAGAAATATATATTCTTCGATGTTAGTTCAAGATACATAAAACATATAGTTTTTTCATGTGGAAAAACAGATATTGAAGTTTCCCAGCATTTATTGAACGCAATGAGTGTAAAAAGTTATTACATTTTAGATTGTGAAACAATGCTCATACAAGTTTTTCTAAGTGAATTGTTGCATAAAAGTGCAAACTAAAGCTTAAATTTTGTCACTTATTGCAAACTAATTAACCTAAAATTACAATGAAATATGTTATTAATTCTGAAGAACAATATTTAGCTTTAATATCTGCGTGTTGTATTAGCTTACACAATTATTGCTGTAAATATTTGCATGATCTTGGCATAGGAATGATTGACAAATGTTACATTTCTTATTAATCTTTCGATCTTTCTTCGGTCCACACTCTTTGTACTGGCCCCTTTTCTGTTCCTTTGCTCCAGAAGTCGTTCCTGCAATATTTTCCAAAGTTACTTTTATCTTTTTAGGAATATTTTTGGACATTCTGTTTTCTTGCATTGTCCTTGTTAGCTATCTTAGAGAAAGGCGTCTTTGGAACAATTTGTTTCAGTAGTAACCTGGGTTAGTGTGTACATGCAACACATAAGCATTTATTGCAGCAATGTCTAGTATGTTATAGAAGAAACAGGCCATCGCTTAGTACACCTTTTACAGGAATACGCACTGACGAGTGTATCTGTCATGTCAACTCCTCCTTTCGTTGTAATGCAGTATTACCTCCGGCTTCTTATGTTCTTCTGCAGACACGGTAGAGTCATGGTGCATGGTACAGAGTAATACGACAGCTTTATTTATTTATTTATTTATTTTTATTTTTTATTTTTTATTTTTATTTTTATTTTTTTATTTTTTATTTTTTTTTTTTTTTTTGGCACATACGAATCCAGTGGTACATACTTCTGAAATCCAAAGATGGTGGCGCGGTGGAGTAGCCGAGCGGTCTAAAGCATCTCGCTGCGGAGCGCGCGGTTGCTCGCCGTGGAGATTCGAGTCCTCCCTGGGGCATGGGAGTGTGTTTGTCCGTAGGTTTGTTTACCTAGGTTTAAGTAATTTGTAAGCTACGGAATGATGACCATGCAGTTTGGTCCGATAGATTTACAAACATTTTTTTGAATCCAAAGATGGTTGAAAACACTTGTCTACTGTTGTTTGTCAGCATTTCTTTCGGAATCTCAGCTTTGTTCTTTCTGAGGATTCAACTAATGTTAGAATTTTCTGCAGAAGTTGTTTGGCCCGAGTGTAGTCCGTAAAGAAATTATCAGTGGTAATGTTTCGCCCAGTTTTTTCAATTCTTTCCACAAGCCTCAATACAACATTTCTACCTTGATTTACTTCTCGTGGTCCATTTTCCGGCTTTCCTGTATAGACTTCTGCTGCACAAACATATGCTGTTTTCACATCGGATAACAACCATAATTTTATGCCATATTTTCCTCTTGGTTTTGAAGTCATGTGCTGACGGAAGGGACACTTTCCTCTGATTGAAACCTGTAACTCGTCCACTGTGACATTTTCATAAGGAATGAGGCCGAGGGGACTGAGGCGCTCCAGTCACGGTCTGCACGGCCACTACGGTCGGTGGTTCGAATCCCCCCTCGGGCATGGATATTTGTGCCGTCATTAGGATAAGTTAGCTGATAAGTAGTTTGTAAGTTTAGGGACTGATGATCCCGTAGTTAAGTCCCATAGGCTATCCAACCTTTTTTAAACATAAGGAATGAACATTTTAGGTAACTGTTCCATAAACATTTGAAAGACAGCCAGTTTATCAAGGCGTCGCCTAGCTGGTCAATCTTCTTTCTTGTCAAATCTGAGAATTCTGATTGTATAGAAACGCTGAAGTCACACTGTTACGCGAAAAACTGGCCAACCATTAATGTTGTCCCATAGCACACTTATCAAGATATGTACTACAATTAGCCCAATACTGTGTTGCAGATACATCAAATTATGTTAATACACATCTTGATAAGTTAGCTGTGCTATGTTAAAGTACTTGCGCGAGTGTCCTGGCGCCTGTTTATGTAGGCAACCCGCTTGCGCTCTGCGTGACCCTGGCGGCAGATGTGCAGCAGGCCAGATGCACGCGACACTACACTCTGATTAAAATTACTTGGCTAGTTGACAGTTCACGGGCTGCAGCTACCTTCCTCCAATCAGATCGCTCAACGTCACGCCCAGACTGCCCCCTGTTGCCAAGCTGTCGCAACAGGTGTCCATTGTTTGGCTAGTGCTGTGTAGAAGCGTGCGTCTTAGGTTAGGAACCGTTTTCGTTGCTGTCGTTGTGCATGTGTGTTGTTATTTGGTGTCGTCGTAATGTCTGGAGAGTTGTTGTGATGCATACAAAGCGATTAATAGATGAAGCATGAAAAAATGAAGGTCTTGTGGAAGACAGTGTGACGGAACTTATCATTACTATCAGCGGTTCATCCACCTCGGAAACTTCTAGTGATTCGGAAATGAGTGGTAACTACCCTCTTTCCGCTGATGCAACAGCTTGCAGTTAACAGTCGGTGAAGGTACAGAAAATTTATTTAACTTTAAACGGTGGGCTTCGTTTTGCAATGTATGTGTCATGACTGTGTCGCCTATAAGCTGTAACGCGTCAGCTCATTGAGGACAGTTTAATGTAACTAATTAAGGCGGGAAATCATAGTTTGTTTTTAGCATTGACTTCTGTTTCGAATTTGCTTGTAGATATTAGTTTTAATCGTCGAGTATTGACAAGTTGACAGAATTCTACATTCAGATGTTGACAAAGCTTCATGAACCAGCCACATAGCCGTAGTGTTCACTATTTCACTTAATCTCTAAGTATAACGACTGTCAGATTCAGTTTATCACGGGGTCTTATAACTCTGGACAGTTTTAATAAAACTATGGAACCGTAGTCTTATTAACAATTTACAGTGGTGAACGGCGTATTGACTATGCTACGTCTTTCTCTATTAATTTGTGAACACGGAAGTCCCTGCACTATATGTGTAAATATTCAGTGACTACTAAATATGAATCAGTGTTATCGGATTGCGAAAAAATGTAAACATATATATTTTACGTTTCTTACCTGACTGTATCGTTGCAGCCCAACTATAATTACTTCACTGGTTTTAATAACAATTTTGCTAATTGTTTTGGCTGCTATTGCAACACTAAACTGCTTGTCGCCAGTAATCTCAGTTACGCTACACTTAATCTCTTATCCCATTAAAGATTTTTGTTTATCGCTCATCCCATTAACGAATTTTGTTTATCTTTCGTATATCACTTCAACATTTTAGTCGGTAAATTACACAAAACAACTCTGTTCTTTTACATCCATTTACACCGTAATTTTTTTCATCCTTTCTCAGAAGTTTTCCGTATTTTTCGTTGTATTCGTTACAG
Organism: Locusta migratoria; assembly: GCA_026315105.1. NCBI lineage: Eukaryota > Metazoa > Arthropoda > Insecta > Orthoptera > Acrididae > Locusta > Locusta migratoria. The sequence continues at coordinate 396,184,421 of CM048755.1, forward strand.
CGAAAATAATAGCGGTACACGCTTTCTTTTTTGTGTTCGACATCATAACCTACAAGCTTCCTAGGGTTTTATTTGCGGACGGAGAAGTTAGTACTGCTTCCTCCCACAAGTCCCCTAAAACCTCCACATCCTTGCGGATGCTGTTGCGTAGCAGTGTGCGTTTGTACCGCCCTACAGTACGCGCGAGGTGCCGTAGTTGCTGTCCAATACTGACTAACCTGTTGTCTTCTATAGTTGTGTCCCCAGCGCAGAAGACAGCACACAGGTCGTTGGTTGTTCTACAGCATACAAGTGAGGCTAAAATAAGTTCTGTATGATGGAAGCATAAGAAGCGACTCACGAGATTTTTAATTGTCAGGGATGCCATTATTAAATAAATAATAAAATATGATCAACTATTGTTGCCGGCCGCGGTGGCCGTGGGGACTGAGGCGCTTCAGTCACGGTCTGCACGGCCACTACGGTCGGGGGTTCGAATCCCCCCTCGGGCATGGATATTTGTGCCGTCCTAGTTCGTAAGTAGTTCATAAGTAGTTTGTAAGTTTATGGACTGATGACCCCGTAGTTAAGTCCCATAAAAAAAACTATTGTTAATATGATACGGCCTATGCTGCCCATAGTTCATGTTGAGACCTCGACCGTTATCACATTTACGCAGATCTTTTCTCATGATCGGCGCGGTCCGGCGCGTATAGCGGTCAGCTCGAGACTGAAACTGCGGCGCGTTGCGAGAGGGCACCTGACGCTCTATTTCGCGCCAAAACAGGGCCTTCTGCAAAATCGCTCTTTTTTTGTTACAATAAGAGAAGGTACCTTAAACTTTTTAAATTGTCAAAACCTAGCCTGTCCTTGAGAGATATTTATTACAACTTCTCAGCTCTGAATAATTAATATTTAGAATATAATAAACAAAACTAATTTCAAAAGAAATCACGTGACGTGAAATGCAGCAGCCAATGCGAGGAGAGTACCAGTAACATAGGCGGGCTTTCCCACGGGAACCAGCACCTACTGTGCCATATGCTACTGCTCCCCACCCCACATTCCAACATATGCTGCACTGCTGCCTTTCTCCCGCGTTTAAGACACGTACGATGCTAGCAAAGAAACGGCCAGCGGCCAGAAATATGAAGTGGCCATAGGCCAGGAATATCAGAAGCCTTGTCGCACTGTCAACAGTAAATGTTAACAGTATTATTGATGTGGACAGTGTTAACAATATCTAACTGTGAAGGTCATCTCAGTACATTAAAAGGTAGAATATTTAGTATTATCAACAATACCGGAACTGAACGTGTGCAAATTGCTGCCGGTACTGGGCGCAGTGCCACCTGTACGGAGCGCCAGGTCTCAGCCGACAACATTGTAGCGCAGCTGACAAACGTCAACTTGCAAGTCATTTTAAATGGACTATACTTACTTGCCGGCCGCGGTGGCCGAGGGGACTGAGGCGCTTCAGTCACAGTCTGCACGGCCACTACGGTCGGGGGTTCGAATCCCCCCTCGGGCGTGGATATTTGTGCCGTCCTAGTTCGTAAGTAGTTCATAAGTAGTTTGTAAGTTTAGGGACTGATGACCCCGTAGTTAAGTCCCATAAGCTTTACAAACATTTGAACATTTGAACTTACTTGCCGCGCGCCGGGCGAAAATCAAGTTGCGACGGATGACGTCAGCGATTTTTGCTTGCGCGGTAGGTTTAAATGGAGTTTTTTTTTTTTTTTTTTTTTTTTTTTTTTTTTTTTTTTTTTTTTTTTTTTTTTTTTTTTTTTTTTTGAAAAAATAGAGGTCAATGTTGACGATGGAAAAATCACATTTTCAATGCTATACATCAACAGATCGTCCGAAGATGAGGATTTTTTACTAATATTGCCGCGACTCTTCCGACAGCACGCGTGGTGCAGTGGTCAGCATCGCACATCACTGTGCTTGCGGTCCCCAGTTCAAATCCTGCCACGGGCAGAAGAAAATTTATTTATTTGTATTTACTATTTCCAGAATTTTCTACATGTTTCTTATGTTTGATGTACTTGTAAGTTCCAGAAAATTCTATGTATGAATAGTGGAGCACTCCAAGTAGTAGTCAGTCTGTACTGAGCGTACAATTGTGTTAGCAATAAACGCGTTTTAAGTGTACAGTGTAGTTGTCTCCTAACGACCAGCCTTCGAATTCCGGACCAGCTGCAGTTCGCAACGTGACAATATACAGGGTGTCCCAGCTATCTTGTCCACCCACAATATCTCTGGAACAATAACAGCTATTGGAAAACGAGTTTCACCGGTATCAATGTACGGCTGGGGCCCATGAATGTACATATTTGTAAACATTCTAAAACGAAAGCAAATGTGTTTTTTAACACAAACTTGTGTTGTTTTTTTAAATGGACACCCTATATTTTTTCTTCAGCAATCCATAGCATGACAAATCACAAAAAATGGCGTTGATTGCATCGCAATATTCCAATTACATCCCGAGATATTGCGACGAGAAGTTGACGCTCGAAATACGCGAAACGCGCGGCTAGCGCACGTCCTGAGACTCAGGCGAGAACCCCATGCTGCTCAGGACGTGCGCTAGCCGCGCGTTTCGCGTACTTCAAGCGTCAACTTCGCGTCGCAATATCTCGGAATGTAATTGGAATATTGCGATGCAATCAATGCCATTGCTTATTTGATTTGTCATGCTGTGGCTTGCTGAAGAAAAAATATAGGGTGTCCATTAAAAAAACATAAGTTTGTGTTAAAAAACACATTTGCTATCGTTTTAGAATGTTTCAAAATCTGTACATTCATGGGCCCCAGCCGTACATTGATACCGGTGAAAGTCGTTTTCCAATAGCTGGTATTGTTCCAGAGATATTTTGGGTGGACAAGATAGCTGGGACAACCTGTATATGGGGTCAAAAGTTAATGACGTTTGAGTAATTAACGTTTTTGTGTTTTCATGCTGTAACTTGGTTACTCGTAAACGTCGCCGGTCGAGCGGTCCAGGGGTTGGACTTGTAAACAGTGGAACCAGGTTCGAACATCCATCTTGGCAATGTTTAGGATGTATTGGATAATAGCCGCGGTGGAGTGACCGAGCGCTCTAAGGCGCCGTGCTGGGGATAGCGCGGTTGCACGTCATCGGAGCTTCGAGACCTCCCTGGGGCATGGGTGTGTGTGTTGTCCTTACGTTAGTTTAACTTAGTTTACAAACATTTGAATATTTTTATTGGATAATATTTTCATATTTGTAATACCTTTTACTGTCATTGACCCCATATAATTTGGTAGAAAATGCTAGTCTTCTGGCGACCTTTCGATGTATAGCATTGAAAATGAGATTTTCCATCATCAACTTTGCCCTTGATTTTTTTCAAAAGCTGCTTACAAGGGGAACACCAAATATGGTACCAACGGATTTTGATGGGTCGCAGGTATGTTGTGAGGGAATTCCTCCAGACCATCAACCTTAAAGTATTTATTCCAATGGGCCTTGATTTCTACGAAAATCGAGATCAAATTCGCAGCAAATTACCATGGTGTAACGTGTCTACTTATATGTGGCGGTTTCCAATCGGTGAGACAGCGTGGTGTAATCGGCAAGGTGCCAGGCTGCCATGCAGGAGGCACGGGTTCGATACATACCGACAGAACAATTTTTAAAAATTATAATCGCTACTTTTTATATTTCAAAAAAATTAAAAAATAATTAAGCAAAGATAAGATATAAAGAAAGAAAAACAAAAATAATGAAAAGTCAAACGATTAAAAAAATAACGAGGAAAATAAAAAAAATCGTCCCCTTCTTATCATTTATTTTTCACTTTTCTTCATTTATCTTCTTTTATTGTGCATAATTATATGCCTTTATACTCACTCCTATGTTACAGCTTGAGTAAACAGTCAGAATAATAGCAAATAACACGGTAGCAACTGATTGTTTTACTTATTGCGCAGCACCGAGCGAGGTGGCGCAGTGGTAACACACTGGACTCGCATTCAGAAGGATGGTGGTTCAAATCCACCTCCGGCCATCCAGATTTAGGTTTTCCGTGATTTCCCTAAATAACTCCAGGCAGATGTTGGGATGGTTCCTTTGAAAGGGCACGGCCGATTTCCTTTCACATCCTTACCCAAACACTCCGAGCGTAAGCTCCGTCTCTAATGACCACGCTGTCGACGGGACGTTAAACTCCAAGCTACCTTTATTGCGCAATGTGTTGTTTACTCACTGTCGCTATCGTCACTATCTTCAACAACTGTACAAAGTTATGGGTGATAATTGCCATAGAAGCACCGAAAATACAGAACATTGTAGCACCACGCACATCTGATAAATGCTACAGCTTTACAGGCGCAAGGTGTTTTCATCAGCGATACTGGAAAACACTGGTCGTTCACATTCAAATACCTTGTTCGGTCGTCAATTAATTGCGACGCAAACCAGGCATATTTAATCACGGGAACGAAGACTGGTGCGCTGAACTGAAGCAACAGTAATGAATGTATTCGAATCGAGTCTTCTCGTGAAGCGATTTCGTGATTAGCTGTTTATAATTCATTATTTTTGTTTTTCTTTCTTTATATCTCGTTCTTTGTTAATTGTTTTTTCTTTTTTCTTTTTTTGAAATATAAAAAGTATCAATTACAATTTATAAAAATTGTGCTGCCGTTAGGTATCGCACCCGTGTGTCCTACATAGGAGCCTAGCAGCTTTCCGATTACACCACGCTGTCTCACTGATCGGTGACCGCCATGTATAAGTAGACACGTTATGCGTGCTAGGAAGGAAGGAATCTCAGTGTTTAACGTCCCATCAACAGCTTGGTCATTAGAGACGGAGCCTACGCTCGGAATTTTGCGTGAGAATGTGAGAAGGAAATCGGCCGTGCCCTTTGAAAGGAACCATCCTGACATTTGCCTGGAGTGATTTAGGAAAATCACGGAAAACCTAAATCTGGATGGCCGGAGGTGGATTTGAACCACCATCCTTCCGAATACGAGTTCAGTGTGTTTCAAAATGTACAAATGTTTGTATAGCTTACGGGACTTAACTACGGGGTCATCAGTCCCTAAACTTACAAACTACTTATGAATTAGCTAAGCCTAAGGACGGCACAAATATCCATGCCCGAGGGGGGATCCGAACCCCCGACCGTAGTGGGCGTGCAGACCGTGACTGGAGCGCCTCAGTCCCCTCGGCCACCGCGTCCGAGCAGTGTGTTTCCACTGCGCGTTACGCGTGATAATTTGCTGCGAATTTGATTTCGATTTTCTTAGAAATCAAGGACCATTGGAACAAATTCTTTTAGCTTGATGGTCTGGAGGAATTCCCTCACAACATACCTACGACCAATCAAATTCCGTTGATACCATACTTGGTGTTCCCCTTGTTAATGTCTAGAAATAAGCCGAATCACGTGTCTCTTTATATTCATTATGGAACGTCCATTCAGAATTATATCGCAGTCGCTAACCCACATTTCACATCCTTTCCTTGTCAGCCCACAGAAAATTTTCACAGGAAACAGAGATACGTAGTCGTGAAACGGCAATCAGCAATTCCGTGACATTGTATAACCAACCCACCACACACAGAACCAGGGAGACGGAAAATGCGTCGAGTAGCTGTAGCTGGGTAGAGCGAGGACTTGCGGAGAGACTGCCGAAGAAGGAACTCGATCCGCCGCCGGAAAAGCCTAAAGACGTGGAGGCTGCTCCCGCCTCGGCATACGCAGGACTTTGATTGTGACGCATCCGCTAGGGGTCGCACCGCGCAAGGATGGGACAGTGAGGCGCGGCGGCTCGAGCCAACACCATCTAGAGACAAGGCCTTACAACAGGCCGTGCCTACGTCACACTTAGAGGCCCCGGCCGCCGCCTCACTGGCTGTTGGCTGGGGCACGCCCACCGCCGCGCAGCGGCCGGCCAGTCAGATGGCGGCCGCGGCCTCTAAGTGTGACGTAGGCACGGCCTGCTGTAAGGCCTTGGCTTCGTTCGAAGAGTTGCTTTCTGGCTACCGCGCATGCGCAGTACGAAAGTTCGTGTTCGAAGAGCTCCTGGCTCCGAATCTGGCTACTTGACGTGGGGCGCCAGCTGTTCGAAGAGTTGCTTGCAAGCTGCGCCAAGTAGCCAGATGCTGCCCGATGAAATTTTTCTGGCTGCCAGATTCGCGCATGCGCGTGGCTCTCTTTTTACTTGTAGTGGGGATACACGAAGCTCCCTTGTTCAAAATGGAAGTTATTTTAGATGTGGACATATATCTACTGTGTGTTTCTTCTGTTTCAAAATTTCAGATTTCGTATCCAGTGACGTCGATTTCTACGCAATGTTGTTGCGCCAAAATAAAATCAGAATTTATTTCCTATTTTTTTCAAACTTTGTGCCACGTTTCTCAGACATGGAATTTGTTTAACATTTCTGGGTGCGGTGGCTTCTGGCAAAATAATTTAGAAATTTGGTTTCATTTAAGTACCATGACGCGGGAATGGAGGAGATATTCCTATTACAGAATAATCCGATTCATTTTGTCGTTCGCTGGCCATGAAGCTGCAGGTTTCTGTAATGTAACAGCCATGTTCAACGTTTGTCGGCTCGTTTTGTTTGGAGAAAAGAGAGAGAGAGAGAGAGAGAGAGAGAGAGAGAGAGAGAGAGAGAGAGAGAGAGAGAAAAGAAAATGCGATATTTATTGGACCTGATAAGAAAACACACATTAAGAACTCAGGACAATATTGTACAATAAGTTGTCAAAATGTTTCTCCTTACAAAAAATATTATATGGCGAAAATATTTAAAGAAAATAAAATTTGAGAAAAAGTAGGAACAACTTTCCTTTGTAAGTAGGAGGCCAATACTGTGCTAAATTGTATATATTTTTATGTAAGTGTATCTTTCATTCGATTATCTTGCTAAACATATTTCGTAAAATTTTGTAAAAGATAAGTGGTGAATAAACAAATCAAATGTGATGTAAATAACATTCGCGCCGTTACTGTTCTTTCTGCTATCTTTTCACGCTACACTACCGAAGGTGGCAAAAAGGCTAAATAAAACACGATAGGTGTTCGTAGAGCCCAAACACCAAGCACGGACACATGACGTCATCATCGCGGCGCATGCGTAGTAGCGCCTGTTTTCTGGCTCTCCAAGTAGCTTTCTGGCAACTCTTCGAACGAACCTCTTGTCTTCTAGGTGGTGTTGCTCGAGCGCACCGAGAATTTCTCGAGCTGCCTGCTCTCGAGCGAATCTCGAGAAGCGGCGCGGCGTATGTCTCTGTGCGCCAGTTAACTGGGGCAGCGCGCCGCGCCACGCGCTGCGTTTATTTCAACTGCCTGCTGACGCTGGCGGGCAACGCTCGCTCTGACTGTTAAAAAGGCTAGTTTAGACGGCGACACTACGAGCAAGCACGCAGTGGGCGGTCACCGCCGCACTGGCCCGACAGCCGCTTCGAGGCGCGGCGCGGGTTCTGCGGTTCCCGCGGCCCTCACCGCACTGCCGGCTAGACCAGCTATTTCTTGCAACATCTGCTACCTCCTTGAAGTAAATAGAAGTGGATTTCCTGGTAACACCTGAATCACTTTTCAAACTCTTGACTTTCCGATATTCTTTCACAAAACTATCTCTCAAATTTTTCAACTTCTTTTGCAGCAAATACCTAAAAAATGTGATTTTATATTTCAGGTATCTGGCTTCTGAGTGCTCTTTTGCTGATATTCACTACGCTTATCGTCTGGGAAGAACTACAGTCAGCGAAATTGTGCAACAAGTTTGTCAAGAAAAATGTTCAAATGTCTGTAGAGCTTATGGGACTCTAAACTTACAAACTAGTTATGAACTAGGTAATCCTAAGGACGGCACAAATATCCATGCCCGAGGGGGGATTCGAACCCCCGAACGTAGTGGCCGGGCAGACCGTGACTGGAGCGCCTCAGTCCCCTCGGCCACCGCGATCGGCGTTTGTCAAGCGATAGAGATCAACATGAAATCAGGATGCCTTCCTCAACCGACGACAGAATCTTGGTTACATATAGCAGAACCATTTGAATTCAGATCTAATTTTCCTCATTATAGGAGCTATAGATGGTAAACATATCCGTGTAATAAAACCAGGCAACACAGGATCGCTTTATTACAATTATAAATATTTTTTTCAGTAGTTGTAGTAGCACTTCGTGACACCAATTGTAAATTCATCTGTGGATGTGGTGCATTTGGAAAATGTAGTTTTCGAAGATTCGTTTTTGTACAAACTGATGAATGGATATTTAAGAATACCCAACGATGAGGAAATAGAAGGAATTCAAGGCAGTTCCCTAATTTATTGTTGGTAACGAGGCATTCAGCCTATCTGAATACGTTTTGTGACCTTATGCAGGAAATAATTTAAGTAAAAACAAAAGAATATTTAATTATCGGCTCAGCAGAGCACGTAGGTACATTGAACGCACTTTTGGCATTTTGGCTAATAAATGGAGGATATTATATCGACCTCTAAATGTTAAGACAAATTTGGCAAAACAAATTCTAAAATGTTGTATACTTCACAACTTCACACGTGAAAGACACAGCGTTAATTCCGAGCATACTTTAAACACGCCACAGGAAGGGTTGCAAGATGTTGAAAGAGGACCAGTTCAGAGAGGAAACCGATCAGTTTTTAACAACAGAGATGTTAAGCGAAACTATTTTGCTATTCTAGTGGTTATACATTTACAAACACATTAAAATATGTAATGATATTGTCATAAGTAAAAACCAATAGCCGGACGCGGTGGCCGAGGAAACTGAGGCGCTCCAGTCACGGTCTGCACGGCCACTACGGTCGGGAGTTCAAATCCCCCTAGGGCATAGATATTTGTGCCATCCTAGTTCGTAAGTAGTTTGTAAGTTTAGGGACTAATGTTCAAATGTTTGTAAAGTCTATGGGACTTAACTACGGGGTCATCAGTCCCTAAACTTACAAACTACTTATGAACTACCTTATATTAAGGACGGGACAAATATCCATGCCCGAGGGGGGATTCGAACCCCCGACCGTAGTGGCCGTGCTGACCGTGACTGGAGCGCCTTAGTCACCGCGGCCGGCTCTAGGATCTTCAATCACAATTTCTTTCAGCAAGGTCGCTGGGCAACAGACCTGACGTATTTTTTTAATCCATTCACGAACCCAAACAGGTTTCTTATTCTTTTTATGTTTAGTCTTATGTAGCGACTTCACACACACAAGCAATAGATTCGCCACAACTCTTACAGCTACCAAAACTTTCATTTTACTGTCACTACGGCAATCACAAAACAACGAAACTGAAGTGTATAGTATTGGCGCTGTGTCTACAGACATCCACGAAACCAGCTGCGCGCAATTCATTTCATGCAGCGAGTTTCGCAACCTAGTGTCGTCGTGTAGACTAGCCTTTATTCAAATACGGATGAACGGATACGAAAGTCACGGAGCTTGCAGTACTTTTCGACTGTTGCAACACACGTTTTAAAAAGCTCCGCAACGTTGCCGCTACCCGGAGGGAGTCGCCATGGGTAGCCCACTCTCCCCTGTGGTTGCAAATTTGTACATGGAGAATTTCGAGGAGGAAGCTCTGACATCGTCTGAAAGGAAACCTACTTGCTTTTTCCGTTACGTGGACGACACTTTCGTCATCTGGCCACATGGTATGGATAAACTGCTTGACTTCCTTACACATCTGAACTCCATTCACCCCAACATCAAATTCACTATGGAGACTGAAACAGAAGGTAAATTGACGTTCCTTGACGTCTTGGTCAAGAGAAGAGCTGGTGGCACCGTGGGTTATAGTGTGTACCGGAAGACAACGCACACTGATCTGTATTTACACGCAGACAGCTGTCACCACCCTTAACAGAGGAATGGGGTACTTAAACGTATAGTACCTAGGGCGCGCAATATCTCCGACGCAGAGAGTCTACCCCAGGAATTGGAACACCTGAGAACTGTATTCCGAAAAAATGTGTACTCAGTGTCAGATTCAGCAGGCTCTCCACCCATCCACTACAGCACAACCTGTGGAAACGGATGAAAACACGAGGGAAGATGTAGGCACTGCGTTCATTCCATATACTGGTGCACTCTCGGGGAAGGTCGCCCGCATTTTGAAAAAACACTAGGTTGGAACTGTTTTTTGTCCGCCGAATAAAATTCGTGCATTGGTGGGGAGCGCCAAAGATGATCTCGGTTTGAGGAAGGCCGGCGTGTACCAGATTCCGTGTCAATGTGGAAAGTCATATATTGGACAGACAATGCGTACCGTCGAGGATCGATGCGTTGAACACCAGAGGCACACACGATTGATGTATCCGAACAAGTCTGCGGTCGCTGAACATTGTTTATCGGAGAATCATGCGATGGAATATGAACGCACTAGGATTCTGGTACAGACGTCGAGATACTGGGACTGCGTCGTTAGAGAGGCCATTGAAATTCGCACAAGTGACGACCTCATAAACCGTGACTCTGGCTATAATCTTAGCAAAGCTTGGGAACCAGCGATTGGGTTAATTAAGAGTAAATCTAGCAAACGTAACGAAGTGACGACCACGGCGGACAGAGCCCTCACACCGACGTCTTCTCAGACGCCGGCGCAATCGGTTCCACTGCGCGGCCGCGGCGCGGGGCGCGGACTGCGGAGGGGTCGCTCTGCGGGCCGAGGGTATTTAAATGGCCCGCTACCGGGCTAGAACCCAGTTCCTTTCGAGCAGCCGTAGCGTGCGGATCTCCGTGCCGGCGTGTTTACCTGATGATGGCGACATGTATGATCGCCGAAATATTGTGCCCGTTGGACACTATCGACCGGCAGTACACCCGTGGATATTTTGATTAACTGTACAGATTTTTAGCTCTTTATGTCTTGTGGTTCAGACGTGATAAACGTACACCGAACAGACATTCACATTTATAGATATAGACTAGCTTAAACCCGCGGCTCCGCTCGCGTGTTGGTTGATTATGATAGATAAGCTATCTTTCAGTAGTGTGCTATGAAACTGGTTTTGAAGGAACTGAAAAATATTCCTATCAGATTGCAGAAGTCTATGTACTAAAGTAAGTAGTGCAGATCAAATCACACGTAAAATGCACTCGTTTCGAAATTCAACAAGGATGATTGTAATAATATCACAGACCGATCACTTGATGTAATGCGCGAAACGTCAAATCGATTTTTTTTTTAAAGAGATTTATTAAAAGAAATTTCTTTTTTACTGCTTTGTTTATTTATTCTTATATTTCCTTATTCGTATGCTTATCTTTACAGAGAGCTGAAGACATTGTAACACGCATAGACCAAAGATATGGTCTGTGGCTTCACGTTTCGCTGTATGTAACCTCCTTGTTATACAGTCGCAAACGTCATCGCTGGCCTTCAGTCCAAATTTTTTTATAATTTGACGACTTTGAACCACCATATCTTCCACCCCCTTAGAGCTATCGGCATGGAACTACTATGGTGAACAACGGGAGACTTCGGACAATTACACACAGACCATTCGTTTCGTTCTGTAGTTTTCGCTGCAGAGCGAAATATTAACACAAACACATGTAGAATTTTATATACACCGTTAACTTTCCACCCCAATATACTCCACCCTTTTATCATTATCAAACCTCAAGCAACAATGTAACCAATAAAACCATTTTCAAAGAATAAATATAATTTCCAAAGAGTAATTATTGTTCCGCATTTCGCATTATATTCTTCAAATTACTAAATATCTATTAAATCGCTATAAAACCGTGCCTAAAACCTTCCTCAGGTATAAATTAGTAACTGTACAAATATTTAAGTCTCTGCGTCTTGTCGTTCGGACGTGATAAGCGTACACCGAACAGACATTCACAATAATATATATATATATATATATATATATATATATATATATATATATATATATATATATATAAATAGCTATCCGATCGCTATAAAACCGTGCCCAAAGCCTTCCCCGGGTAGACATTAGTAACTGTACACATTTTTAGCTCTTTATGTCTTGTGGTTCAGACGTGATAAACGTACACCGAACAGACATTCACATTTATAGATATAGAGTAAGTGACGGTTGTAACATCAGGAACAAGATGACTCCTTAAATAAAGCTACTACTCATCCCATTTATGACGGGACAGTACCGTTTTGCGGTCCTGGTGTTCAGACAGATTTAGTCGAGATGCCTCTTTGCCCCAATTTGCTATTAACTAACATTTGCGTTTTTATTCTCTGTGTTACGCTACGACATAATGAAATATCTATGTCCATCATTGAAAATGTTCAAATGTTTGTTAAGCTTATGAGACTTAACTGCGGAGTCATCAGTCCCTAAACTTACAAACTATGTATGAACTAGCTTATACTAAAGACAGCACAAACATCCATACCCGAGGGGTAGTCGAATCCCCGACGGGGAACTGCCTCGCTCATCGCAGCATAACGCCTCAATGCGCTCGGCCACTCCGCCGCGGCTTCGTACTGAGTGAGGTAATTTAGCGTCACTTGTGTCAGTAGTCTGTACGCAAGATTGCCACTCTCCTAAACATCCCTAAGTCCACTGTCTCTGATGTGATAGTGAAGTGGAAACATGAAATGACACGTGCAGCACACAAGCGTACAGGCCGACCTCGTCTGTTGACTGACAGAGACCGCCGACAGTTGAAGACGATAGTACAGTGTTATACGCTACCAAGACCATCACACAGGAATTCAAAACTGCATCGGGAACCATTCCAAGTACTATGACAGTCGAGAGGTGATAAAATTTGGATTTCATGGTAGAGCGGCTGCCCATAAGCTACACAGCACGTGGGTCAGTGCCAAACGACGTCTCGCTTGGTGTTCAAATGTTTGTAAATCTAAGGGACTTAACTTCTGTAGCTGTCAATCCTATACCCGAGGAAAGATGTTAACCTCCAACGGCGAGCAATCGCGCACTCCGTTGCAAGGCGCCTTAGACCGCTCGGGCACTGCACCGCGGCTCTCGTTTGGTGTGAGAAGCGTAAACACTGGACCACTCAACAGTGGGAAGACGTTGTGCACAGTGACAAATCACTCCCAGCTACAAACCGTATTGGTTTCTAAAGGCCTACAGCTCTCAATCCTTAAGACCATTATTGTTGTGTTAGTCTGGCAAAGGATTCTACAAGGTCTAACACATACGAAATTAAATAATTAGAATTTCCCTGTTAAGAGAAAGACAAATTTTTTTTAGGAATGATAATGGACTCACGCCCATCATGGGTGGGGCATATTGCATATTTCATTGAAAATATTCAGACTCGTCTCAATGTGTTGCGCTCTATTACAAGAGTTATGGGGAAGGGGAGGGGACGGAGTAGATGGTAAGATATTACTATTAATATACAGAAGTACCATCCGATCTATGATTGATTATGGAAGCATGCTGTTCTGCAGTGACAACAGGAAATCTATTATGAAAATAGAAAAACTTCACTTTAGTTGCATTATAACTTGCATAGGAGCTATGTGCTCCACACCTACAAACGCATTGCTAGCAGAAGCTGTAGAAATGCCCAATGCCTACGCTGTAAACTATGGACAGACATATTACTACTAAGAAAATGTGCTACAATTGACCACCCACTGTTCCTGAAACTTCATACATGGATCCAACCAGGTAAGAATAGACGGAGGATGAACACACATCTAAAATCAAATCTATTCGGTAGATTCATATATTCAAATGACACCCTCCTATTCTCCGAAGAATGCCAACATATTCCAATTCAGAATACCAATGTAATGAAATAATCTCAGTACCAGATGTTTTCTACTTTCCATGCAAAACTATTACTGGAGCAGAACAATCAGTGAACACTTTCAGTCCTGACTACTTCCCGCAGTATCCACTGGTGGCTCCAAAATCTCAGATAATGGCAAGGTGGAATGTGCTTTCTTATGTCCAAGTACCGATGATATGGAAATGATATCGCTTCCTGGTGATACTTCCAGTTTTCAGCAGAAGCCACAGCCACCCTTAAAATATTCGAATACTCTCACTGAATGAAATATGTTGATATTATCAGACTGCATAAATGTTCTACAGAACATGCAGACGCTGGCCATCATTAAGAAAGGAGGAAGGAATCTTAGGATTTTACGTCCCGTCGACAGCGTGGTCATTAGAGACGGAGCTAACGCTCGGATTTTTGGGTAAGGATGAGGGAAGGAAATCGGCCGTGCCCTTTGAAAGGAACCATCCCAGCATTTGCCTGGAGTGATTTAGGGAAATCACGGAAAACCTAAATCTGGATGGCCGGAGGTGGATTTGAACCACCATCCTTCCGAATACGAGTCCAGTGCGTTACCACTGCGCCACCTCGCTCGGTCATTAAGAAACATAATCCACTGACAATTGACATAAATAAAACCAGTAAAGAAAATGAATATGTGGGACAGAATATAAAATATACGTGGATTATAGAACACGCCAACCTAATATATAATAATGAAGTTTGTGTGTTTGTATTTTATACGCTGCCGTACCGTTCTACCGATTGTGATGAAACTTTGTCAACAATTGCTTGCACTTTCGCGATGGTCATAGGCATCTTTAAAGGACTGTACGACAAATAGTTCAGGAGATATGACGTAATAAACAATGAAATGCGCGGAAAAGTGCTGCATCATGCGACGTCTGCTACTAAACCACTGTACCGATTTCAACCAAATTTGGTACACACATTCCTTCCATGAGGTAAGAATTGACTTAGGGGTAAGAACTGTTTACGACATATAGTTCAGGAGATATGACGTCATAACCAATTACATGGTTGACAACCTGTGGCATCATGCGACATGTGAATAAGGTCACTTTATTCAACCTAAAATCTTCGTGACATTTTGAACACTTGACCTTCAAAACAAGAGTAAGGTCACTGTCAAATAAAATTTTGGGTGGTGCATGACTGAGGATACTTTACATATGGACTTCGTCAGAATCTACAATTGTATTCCGATTCTGATGAAATTTTTAAATATGATTGAACAATTCAGTTTATCGGTGCAGTATTAATATATTTAGATTACCTACAATCATTTCAATTAATTAACGGGACTAAACAGTTAATATTCAGATTTCGTCGAAGTTTCGAATCAAATAAAAGTTCTGAACATTCTAGCAGCTCTCTCTGGAAGTTACGATACATTTTTCAGGATGATAATCATCAGAGAAACATTTAAAACATAAATATTTTGTTCACACCATATGAATTTTATGCAAGCAATTTAAAGTAAGATTTTTTTTTAATAAGCTTCAGTGGAAAGCATACTTCATTCAGATATTTAAATGATGGTTTTTTTACTGTCAGCTTTCATACATACCAAGCGTACAGAATTATTGGAGTGAAAACCACCAGCAGAAGGAATTTGTTGTTACCAACGTATGGTTTTAATGCTAATTTGAAAATAAATCTAATATATAAAAATTAATGTTTGTCTTTATGTTCGTCTTTATATTCGTCTTTATGCATGCCCATACCTTACGTTCGATTGCGACGTAACTTTCTCAAATCACTGCTTGCACTCGCACGAAGGTTATAGACATACTAACCAACTTCGTATGGTGCATAGCGGAGGGTGCTTTACAATTATTTAATTCGTTTGTAACGCCTTGACGCTGAAATGGCTGGACGGATATGAATCAAAAAATGTTCAAATGTTTGTATAGCTTATGGGACGTAACTACGGGGTCATCAGTCCCTAAACTTACAAACTACTTACGAACTACCAAACACTAAGGACGGCACAAATATCCATGCCCGAGGGGGGATTCGAACCCCCGACCGTAGTGGCCGTGCAGACCGTGACTGAAGCGCCTCAGTCCCCTCGGCCACTGCGGCCGGCGGATATGAATTCAATTTGGAACTGCGGTAGCTTATACTCTGATTAACACACGGGTTATCTTTCGTAAGCCACCATAAGGCGCGTGTCGGAGGGTGCCTTAGAATGTGTTAATATGTTTGCTACTCCATCAGGCGGAAAGGGACGGACAGATTTGAATGAAATTTGGAATGGAGATAGCTTATAGCCTGAATTAACGCACGAACTACCTTTACAAAGCCACCGTACGGTGCATGGCGGAGGGTACCTTACAGTGGGTTAACACGTTTGTTACTCTCCACGCTGAAACATTACACACTTTATCTTTCGACAAGAGGAAATTCACTGTCTACGTAAAATTTTGTATGGTGCATGACAGCGGGTAGTTTACTCACGCACTTCAACAAAATCTACTTTATTTAGAACTTGAAGTTTTGAATACTCAACCTTCAAAAGAAGAAGAACATCACAGTCCCCACCGTTTTCACACGGTGCATGGCGGTGAGTATCTTTCAATAAACTCAGACACCATTTCACTGATTACCATGAAAGTTGACAGAGTAATACAAGAATGAAACTTTCACTCTGCAGTGAAGTGTGCGCTGATATGAAACTTCCTGGCAGATTAAAATTGAGTGCGGGTTCAGGCAAAAAATTTTAATCTGTCAGGATGTTTCAGAGTAATACAATTCTTCACAGATTTAGGAGAGATGGATTGAGGGGTGTAGGAGTATTTCAGCAGTGAGACGAAGAGGTGATTGGCAGAAAAAAGGGGAAAGTGTAGATGAGCAGGGAGAAGTGTAGGAAAAGTTGAACAAAGAGAAAGTAGATGAGGAGATGAACAGTGAGAGAAGCGAGGGGAGGCGAGGACATGGAGAGAGACAGAAGGAAGGAGAATGTGGTTAGATAGATGAAAGGGAAAAAGATATGGATAACGTAAGACTAGAATAAAAACGTATCCGGGCAACGCCGGGTTTACAGTTAGTATTAAATATGATGAAGTGGTCGATGACTTAGCGGAAACCGCTGCTAAATATGCCACCGTGAAGAATATTGCCGCGAGTCTTCCGACGGAACGCCTGATGTAGTGATTAGCATCGCAGGTCGCCGTGCTTGCGGCTCCCAGTTTAAATCTACCCACGGGCAGAAAGAATTGATGTACTTATAAGTTTCAGGAAATTCTTTCTATGTATAAATAGTGGAGCACTCCAAGCAGGAGGCAGTTTGTACAGAGTGTACGCTTGTGTTAGCAATAAACGTGTTCTAAGTGTAAAGTGTTGTGCTCTATTTACGACCAGCCTTCGAATTCCGGACCACATCTAGTTTTCAACTTGACTCTTATTGACGGCATCGGGCTTAAAAATATATTGCATAGAAAAACAATACGACAACGGGGAATCATGTACACTCAGTATAGGAATGTACTGTGGACAGATACAGCCAAACATTTCCTTTAAACCTTGGTTCAGCTTAATTAAAGCAAACGAAATTGATAAGCTTCTTAATCCGAATGTGATTCAACCACGGATCCTTTTCTAGTCACCTCCACCGAAAACATGCGAGAGAAAACCCTTACTGTGAATGTGATGGAACAACGGTGGGTAATAAATGGCCGCGGTAGAATAGGCGAGCGGTCTAAAGCATCATATTGTGGAGCGCGCGGTTGCTCGCCGTGGAGGTTCGAGTCCTCCCTGGGGCATGGGTGTGTGTGTGTGTGTGTGTATGTCCGTAGGTTAGTTTACCTAGGTTTAAGTAGTTTGTAAGCTACGGACTGATGACCACGCAGTTTGGTCCGATGGTCTAAAGCATCTCGCTGTGGAGCGCGCGGTTGCTCGCCGTGGAGGTTCGAGTCCTCCCTGGGGCATGGGTGTGTGTGTGTGTGTGTGTATGTCCGTAGGTTAGTTTACCTAGGTTTAAGTAGTTTGTAAGCTACGGACTGATGACCACGCAGTTTGGTCCGATGGTCTAAAGCATCTCGCTGTGGAGCGCGCGGTTGCTCGCCGTGGAGGTTCGAGTCCTCCCTGGGCCATGGGTGTGTGTGTGTGTGTGTGTGTGTGTGTGTGTATGTCCGTAGGTTAGTTTACCTAGGTTTAAGTAGTTTGTAAGCTACGGACTGATGACCACGCAGTTTGTTCCGATAGATTTACAGACATTTGAACATTTGGTAACATATGTCACATATATTTTAATGTAAACTTTTTGCAAACCAACAAAATCATTTTATTCAACAACTGATAAGATTACACCAGCCACTACCAGCCTCAATGTCAACTCTCCTGTATCAAAATAATAAACGAGTTATAAAACCAATATTGTAATTTTTAGAGAAATGTAATATATCTTTGTAAAATAAAAAAACTGAAAGTTGGCTGTATGGGCGTAAGGCCAAAAATCAAAATAAATATAATTAAATTTTAAAAAATAACGGTGCACAATATAGTGATCCGATGGCAGGTTGTGGGTATGGCGAATGCCCGGTGAACGGCATCAAAAAAATGTTCAAATGTTTTTATAGCTTATGGGACTTAACTACGGGGTCATTAGTCCCTAAACTTACAAACTACTTACGAACTAGCTAACACTAAGGACGGCACAAATATCCATGCCCGAGGGGTGATTCGAACCCCCGACCGTAGTGGCCGTGCACACCGTGACTGGCGCGCCGCAGTCCCCTCGGCCACCGCGCCCGGCTGAACGGCATCTGCCAGCGTGTGTAGCGAGAACAGCAAAATTCGGATGCGTTGGTGTGGTCGTGCGTTTCATGGAGCGGGCTTCCACCCCTTGTTGTTTTGCGTTGCACCATCAGAGCACAGGACTACATTGATATTTTAAGCACCTTCTTGCTTCCTACTGTTGAAGAGAAATTCGGGGAAGGCGATTGCATCTTTCAACACGATCTAGCACCTATTCGTAACGCACAGTCTGTTTCGAAGTGGTTACACGACAATAACTTCCCTGTAATGGAGTGGCCTGCACACAGCCCTGACATGAATCATATAGACCACCTTTAGGATGTTTTGGAACGCCTACTACGCGCGAGTCCTTACCGACATACATGGATACCATTCCTCAGTGCAGGACTCAGTGAAGAATGGGCTGCCATTCCCCAAAAAACCTTCCAGCACGTGATTGAACATATGCCTGCGATGCTAAGGGTGGACCAGCACTGTACTGAATTCCAGCATTACCGATGGAGGGCCCCACGAACTTGTACATCATTTTCAGCCAGGTGTCCGGATACTTTTGATCACATAATGTATATGTTTATCTGTTGACTTGATTTTTTATTCACTAAGGAATAAAACAACACTTAATTTTGAAAATCGGTAATAAATATGACCTCTATTATGGTCACATGATTTCCAACGGAATTGTGAGCGGCGAGTGTTCCAATTTCCAATGTTTGTAAATCTATCGGCTCAAACTGCGTGGTCATCAGTCCGTAGCTTACAAACTACTTAAACCTAGGTAAACTAACCTAAGGACAACGTACACACCCATGCCCCAGGGAGGACTCGAACTTCCACGGCGAGCAACCGCGCGCTCCGCAGCGAGACGCTTTAGACCGCGCGGCTACTCCACCGCGGCGCGCCGAGTGTGACTGTATGACAATTCTGACAACCAATATATCGATAATGAAATTATAGACCTTTCTGCTCTCACGAGATCACATGGGTGTCGGATTTTAGAATTTTTTCATATTTACGGTACGTGAAGTATAGAACTTAAATACCAGTCAAAGCCATTCGACGCGACTTTCAAAAATTCTCGAGAAAATCGATTTTGAAGTTTTGCAGGTACACGTAAAGTACCTGGAACTAAAATACTTGCAGGTCAGGTGGTAGCGGACTAGCGTCGCAACTATAGTGTAGGCGGTTCGAGTCCTCCAGAAACTGATATATATTTTTATTTTTTTCGTTGTGTTCGAATACCTACACAATTTTAATATCTAACGGTAATTTTTATATAAAATGCACGTATTTTTATTTATTCGTAATTTTCTATATTTTATAAAATAATGATGGTTTCAATCAAAAAACATACTTTACATTTTTTACAGTAGCGGCTTCCCCATTAGTTGACGCTGGTAAGTCTTTATTGTTAAGTTTGTGAGAGCTTTTTTTCGTCTATTTCGAATTCAGTTTCCTAAAACATTTAGGAATCTCTAATTCCATATGTTGTGTCAGTTTTTATGTGTGTGTAGACGAGCTGAACACCTTGTCGTCACCTAAAGCGATGATTGTTTAGGGTAGCTGCTTCGAAAGCCATTAGTAACTATGGAGAAGATTTTTCAAAAACTGTCGTAGCTTTTCACAAACTTTACAGTTTAAGACTACCGTCGTCAACTGATAGTGAAGCCGATACTCTAAGAAATGTAACGTGTGTTTTTGATTGAAACCATCATTATTTTATAAATTATAGAAAATTACGAATAAATAAAAATACTTTCATTTTTCATAAATTACCGTTAGATATTAAAATTTTGTAGGTATTCAAACAGAACGAAAAAATAAAACTATAAATCAGTTTCTGCGGGAATCGAACCACCGACTATGTGGTCGTGAGTTCAGCACGCTACCACCTCACCTACAGCAACAGATGGTGCAAGTATTTTAGTTACATGTACTTACGTGTACCTGCAAAACTTCAAAGTCGATTTTCTCCAGAATTTTTTGGAGTTGCTTGGAATGGCTTTGACTGATTGTTATTTAAGTTCTATACTTCACGTACCGTAAATATGAAAAAATTCTAAAATCCGACACCCGTGAGATCTTGTCAGTTTGAAATGAAATTTCTTTATCTCTCACATTTCATGCTTAACAACTTATGAGGTAAAACAAACCATTCGTAAATTTTTGGCGATGCCCTTTTATCGCTGCGTACGCTAAAAAATTGTTGTAATAGTTTACTTAATTTGATTATGCACATTACCTGTGAGGAATAAGGAAAAGAATATCGAGCGAACAAATCAGAATAGAATACGTGCAGAAATCTAATATTTTCAGCGAGTAGTTCTCTTCATATTGGCAGAGAAGTATTTCATAGCGACTGGAACGCCGTCTGTGCGGAACTCCGCCTCAGCGGCACTTTCATCTTACTCGTCTCAATATGCGCTACATCTGCACGGCACGCGTGGAACGTGCAGATTGCAGTTTCGTGTCGCTTCACACGTACTATACGCATCTCAATTTGCGCCTAGCGCTAGAGTAATGCCGCACGCGAACAATAGCGCGACATGGCACTCACGAGGTACATCTTAACATGCCTAATAAACGCACCCACAATCGCTGAAATGAGACGAGTTTGACTTCTGCCTGCAGGGAGCAATTCCATTACCTCTATTGACAGCAGTCCTCTAGGGACAGAGATGTGCTGCTTCAACATGATAATGCTTGCCCTCGCTGGCTTCGCTATACCTGACACAGGACGTACTTTCCCAACCGTTTGAAAGGAAATGAACACATTTTCTTGAAGTGTAATCATGTTAAATACTTGTGGACCTTAGTGGTCTTGCAGTGTAGGAACAAATGGTGGATCCACCCTCGGGTACCTGGATGTAGACGACCATATGCATCCGCCATTTTAGTTCCTTCGCTTCGACGCACATCGCGGGCTCTGCAATTCCGAATTGTTCCAATGGTTTAGAAAATCGTTTTCGTATTTTCGTATTGTTAATACGTAATCCTAGATACTGCTCTGCCTGAAATTAAGCAACTAACCTGTTTCACTCTTTGCAAGCTATTTTTACGGCTATTTTAAATCATTTTCTTTTAATTTAGGATCTAGAGGACCCGTGCGAATACTTCGCACCGTTAATGGAATGACAAAAAAGTTGAGAAAAAATGAAAATAAATTTAAATGTTCACGCATAGCTTTCTTCAGAATCAATCAATGCAAGCGTTTAAAAGCGCAAACGAAAGAACTTGATACGCTAAGTGTTGTTATGTCAAAAATAACTGCATACCTTAATTAGAACCGAAGATATCGTAAAACAAACCGATTAAAATATTCAGTTAAGGACAGAAGGATAGCTTGTTTGAATAAAAATGAAGGATGGAAAGACTTAAGTTAATTCTGATACTTGATGACAAATCTGCGATTGGATACCTTTCGTTTAAAGCAAAAATGAAGGAAATCGGTCGGATAGGAAGGCCAGACTTTGGTTTACAGGAAGGACATCCCCATAAGAAATATACACCAGGAAATGGCGTTTGTCTACAGAAAAAGGAAGGCAAGGGTTATGTAAATTCTGATACTCGATGACAAATCTGTGGATGAATACCTTTCGTTTAAAACAAAAATGAAGGAAATCGGTCGGGTAGTTTGGTCTCACCGACTGACTTTAGTTTTCGTAGATTCTTTTAAGATATAAGACTAGCTTATATGCCCGTGCTTCGCAACGGTTGTCAAGGATGGACCTGTGTATATCATGGTTTTTTAGGGTTCCGAACCTAGGTCAGCAAAAACAGAATCCTTGTTGGATCCATCTGTCAATAAATTCAGTTGTCATAACCAAGATGTCAAATTTAAGTAGAAATCATTGTCGAAAACGATGAATTTTCATAACGTTTTTCATACAAAAAGTTAATTTTATTAAAGTTCGTACTCTGGAACGATGTAAATTCAATGTTGGGTTGTGTTCATATAGTTAAGACTATTTGTGTAATTGTCTGTTTGGCATAAACTTCTGAAAACACTGCTGTCGTTGAGATGAGAAATAGTAATAGTAATAACAGTGCCATGTATTGATTCTATGGTATAGTACTAAACTTATATCTCTCAAAGTAAGTGTCTGCTGAAGTACTAGTATGTTACAGTATAGCACTGGGGACAATGTAGTTATTCTGTATGCAGTGCTCCCTGTTATCGAAACCACGACGAATGCTGAAAGTCTGGTAATTCATCAACAGAGTAGTTCATTTCTATTTAAATAAGACGTCATGGTGGTGTCAATGTGCGATAAAGTAAGTCTGGGTAATCGTTGAAGGAATGGCGTCAGCTGATCGTCTGTATACAACTTTCATTAAATATAGTATTTCCAGCGAATTTTCTTGACTGTGGTAACAGCATCGGCCACTGTTTCAACTAATACATGTCCCCACATCCTATAGTTATTACTTCGTAAAGCACGAATTCAAATGGAACTTGTGTAGGAGAACTATATATTGAGCAGTCGGATTATAACTAAGTGCAATTGTCTCTGCAAAAGAAGACGTCTTTCTCTATCTTAATGTAGTCCGCACCAAAAGTAATTACAAATTTTAATTACAATATTGTACCGAACAATTATGGAATCAGAGAGGTTTCTGATGAATTTGTCGTTCCCTTGTGTATATTATCTATAGTAGCGGGCAGAGAGCAGAAATATCTCTGGAGTGAGCATTCAGCTGCGCAGAACAGATTTTGTGTTCTCAGCATTAAGGTGGAAATGTCCCATGATATTGGCAAAAATCTACTAATCGCTGACTATCTTGCTCCCTTTTTGTTTGGTTAAGACGCTATGTGTAAATGGCCCTTTTGCCGACGCTTCCTCAACTTTCTTGTTGCTTCTGCGACACATTTATTTAGATATTATTTCATGTTATGCAGTTGTTCTGCGAAAAGGAGGTGGGGCTTCTTTTCAGGCAATGCGGTGAAAACCAATCGTAATAGCAGGTAAATTTGTGGAAAAAGTGGATTGTCTCAATATCACGTGGTATTTCCAGCTTAATGTTGAGAAGATGCGCAGAACGCAATACTCACTCCATATACTCTATATACAATTTAGTGGTTATACCGATCAAAAGATGCACTTCTGTTCTTTCCATATCATTGCAAAGCATATGGGATACAGCTAGGAAGAAAAAAAAAGTATGCTACCTGGATTAAATTTTACTTGCAGTGGCATCGGTTTAGTTTGATATCGTTGACGACGAACTATTCGCTTTAGGAGGATGATTAATTTACCGACCAAAATAGCATAAATTATTTATTTCATCGTGAACGTAAAGAATTATTCCCCTCATTCTACGTGACTGATTTTTCAAGGAGGACTCAACGGCCGTTGCCAGCGTCAATACACTACACCGCTGCCGTAAAGAAAATCGTAAATTTAGCCCTTGTTTCAATGTATTACACTTTTGTTATGAGCATCGTCATCTATTAGTTATTTGCTATACTATGTAACAGCGCCTCTATCGGATCTTTGCTATACTACGTTGCAATTCAAGGTTAGCATACACCAGAAACTACAAATTACGATATCTTTTCTTCCCCTGATCCGATTTTGATGAAATGAATCCTATATGTTGCCAAAGGTACTCTCAGGTACCCTATGAAAGTTCGTATGGTACTCTTGGAGATTTGCTGTACTACACGATACTTATAAGCATAGTATACACAAAAAACTTCAAATTACGATTTCCTTTCCCATCCTTAGCCAAACAATCCGAGCGTAAGCTCCGCCTCCAATGACCACGTTGTCGACGTGGTGTTACACGCTAATATTCATTCCTTTCTTGACTATAACCAATATTTTTGTAACTTGTCCAGGATACAATATAAATATTTTCTGTGGAGAGACCATGCCAGAGCAAGCGATATAAAGCTGTCCGTGTGAGAATCATGGAGATTTGAAATACACTCCACATTATTGGGTAGATTGCCCTGTGATTTATTAATCATAATAGAAAATACTTGTCCCATTGCAAAGCGCAGTCTCTTAAAGGTAAAGGCCAGATCTGTCGGAAATAATGGGTATTCGTCGGATGTACTCTGTTTCATTCTCTTCCTTTCTTTGTAGCTCTATAGATATGTATTGCTTCTTCATACAGCGGTGTGCGCTTCACAGTTGTTTCAAGGTTTTCAACAGAACTCTCATCTTTCAGGAATTTCCTTAAGCTCACTGGAATACAGGAGTGTCTTAGCAGTAAATACGAAATGTGATAAAACGCGATGCCTGATGTGAAAGGTTTTTACCCATCGCAATACATAATTTGTCATATTTACTGAGTTATATGTTGTACAATCGTATAATTTTTCAGGTATGTATTCATTTGTATAAGTGCTGTATGTCTGAAAAATCTGATGCGAATGTAATTAATCGTAAAGAAGTTATAGATTAAAACTTCGTGCGTGATGGGGCGGTTTTCCATGAACGTTACTGTTTATGTGCTTGTATCTCATGGATTACGTGTCGTACTGTGATGCTATTTAGAAAGTACATTGAACTATATCTGTGTACACTGTCTGTAAAATTTCTTGCACGTACAATATATAGTATCGAAATTATAAATTTCAACGTTGTACCGAATACCGTAGTTTTACTCCGTGAACAGCGAAAAAGTAGTAAGCGATAAACTTCTTTCCATTCATCATTTTGCTATGGATGTCAGCGAGAAAAAGTTTCCCAAAGGTTGGAAATTATGTTTAAAGTTTGTTGCTAGTCGCCAAGTGCTCTCCTTCTCAAATAGTGGACTGATAATATTACAGTATCACGGGCCGCAAGACGGGGAAGTTTTTATTGTTTATGACGTCATATCACCTGAACTATCGGTCCTATCTAAAACTCGTTTCTTAGCTGACGTCTTCTAGCTATAAACTACATTTCTGCCAAATTTCAGCTTCATAGGTGAAGTAATTTTCGAGATTTCGTGTTTAGTCAGTGAGTGTGTGAATGAGTTTCCTTTCGCTTTTATATAAATAGAGATTTGAGAGCTCTGAATACCTTTAGTGTATGTGATGTGATTTTAGAAGTTATTTATGGGGTGTCTTAGCTAGCTTTCAAGATCTTATTGTAATATCTCTGTGATTAAAAAAAGGGAGAGCTAGTCATTAGCCGGCCGCGGTGGCCGAGGGGACTGCGGCGCTTCAGTAACGGTGTGCACGGCCACTACGGTCGGGGGTTCGAATCCCCCCTCGGGCATGGATATTTGTGCCGTCTGTAGTCTTAGCTAGTTCATAAGTAGTTTGTAAGTTTAGGGACTGATGACCCCGTAGTTAAGTCCCATAAGCTCTACAAACATTTGATTTTTGAGCTAGTCATTAATTTCCTGAGTCGCTGAGTGATTTAACATTAGAGTGGCCAGCGGGTGCTACTCAGGGCGCCTAGTACTTCATCACATTTGTGTTTCGGCTATCTGTAACAGTGCATTAGAGTTGAGTTTTTAACTGTTAAAATTAGTAGTCGATGGGAGAATTTATTATTTAATGATTTTGAAATAATACGGGTCGGTCAGCTAACAGGTACGTCTTAGGGTTGCGGGTAGCACACACGCCTTTATGACTTGTGATAATGAGGCGTGGTATTTGCTGGGCAGCCGCATTTACCCATTGGGGCCCGCATGCGCCGGCCGCTGCCCGCTGCCCGCATCGCGGGTAATTGGCCCGCCCACAGCGCAGTGCGTGGGCGGCACGGCAAACCGCCCAGATTAACAGGGCCCGCGAGCTTCCTGCCAATAGTAGCTAACTATATGCCTCACCTAGCACATTGCACACTTATTTTTTTATGTTTTTCGTATTATTTAGCCGGCCGCAGTAGCCGAGCGGTCTGCGACGCGCTAGTCACAGTCTGCACGGCCGGTTTTCAGTCTTTCGGAAGGGATCTTTCACTGCAGGAGTGGTTGTTTATAATAAATGTAAAATGCTCAAATGTTTGTAGAGCTTATGGGACTTAACTACGCGGTCATGAGTGCAAAATCAAATGTTCAAATGTTTGTATAGTTTATGGGACTTAACTACGGGGTCATCAGTCCCTAAACTTACGAAGTACGTATGACCTACTTACGAACTAGGACGGCACAAATATCCATGCCCGAGGGGGGATTCGAACCCCCGACCGTAGTGGCCGTGCAGACCGTGACTGGAGCGCCTTAGCCCCCTCGGCCACCGCGGCCGGCAGGGGATTCTAACCCCCGACCGTAGTGGCCGTGCAGACCGTGACTATCGCGCCGCAGTCCCCTCGGCCACCGCTGCCGGCTTGTTTCTGATAGCTAGGTATGGAGCTATTGCATCAGCATACTTCGAAAGAAATCTAACCGGTATACAATATGGATTGATTTTTTTAAATGATTTAAGGTGCTTTACTTCTCCAATGATCACTCTGAATAGGTCATGCGTGCAGTACACAAAGGAAGCGGCCACAAAGGTAGCGGAATACATGTGGAGTGCACATGTTTTTGCTTTTTATTTTTAAGAGCGTCCCTGTAAAGATCCCAGAACTGCTCTCACTTGATGTTAGTAGTACTGAAACCCTAACGTCATTCTGGAATGTACACCACAGAGGTAGGTTGAACGCTGAAGAGGGTGACGTGTTCATAGCGATAAAGAATACTATTGTATTAAAAAAAAAAAAAAAAAAAAAAAAAAAAAAAAAAAAAAAAAAAAAATCAAATGTTTGTAAATCTATCGGACCAAACTGCGTGGTCATCAGTCCGTAGCTTACAAACTACTTAAACCTAGTTAAACTAACCCAAGGACAAACACACACACCCATGCCCCAGGGAGGACTCTAACCTCCACGGCGAGCAACCTCGCGCTCCGCAGCGAGACGCTTTAGACCGCTCGGCTACTCCACCGCGGCTACTATTGTATCGAGTGAAATTTTACTGACTCGGAATGTGAAATAATATGGGTGACTACAGCGTGATAAGTGCCTCAACCATGGTCATTATAAGTTTTAATAGGCCACCTGTCTCAGCAGCAGTAGTGGCGGAACATCGAAGGGAAAACTTGGAAAATATATCCCTTAGGTCTCCTAGTCATGTTGTACTTGCAGGTAAAGATCTTAATTTACGCGATAGACTGGGAGACAAACGTGTTTAAGACGGATGTCAAGAACAGAAAAAAACAAGCAATATTGTTGCAAGTTCTGTATTTGAAAATTACCTCGAACAGTTAAATAGAGAGCCGATTTGTAGAGACAACGTATTAGGCCTGCAGATGAAAAATAGAGGCCGGCCGCGGTGGCCGAGGGGACTGAGGCGCTTCAGTCACGGTCTGCACGGCCACTACGGTCGGGGGTTCGAATCCCCCATCGGGCATGAATACTTGTGCCGTCCTTAGTTGTAGGTAGTTCATAAGTAGTTTGTAAGTTTAGAGACTGTTGACCCTGTAGTTAAGTCCCTTAAGCTTAACAAATATTTTAACTTTTTTTTTACAAATAGAGCCGAAGTTTTCCATACAGTTACCCTAGATCAGGGAGTTAACGACCATAAGGGCAATACAGTAACAGTAAATACAGCTGTAAATAAAAATATCAATAAAGGTAAGATCATCTTCTTATTTAACAAAAACGAAAAGGGTCAGATTTCTGAGTACCTGAGGGCTCACACGATAGCTTCGTCTCTTAAAACTGATAGTGCTGAGCAACTGTGGACGAAGTTAAAGTGTTCCGAACAATACGCATTAGATAAGTAAGTGCCGAAGAAAATTATGAGAGACGGTGAATGTTCACTGTGCTTCAACAATAGAGTTATGATACAGGTTATAAGCAAAGAGTACTTCACTGCCAGTATAAACGTATCCAAAATCTGGCAGACAAGTAATAATTAAATGATTCCAAAATGAGCGTAAAAGCTGCCATCCGAGAGTAGTTCAACGAATTTGAACGCAATGTTTTGTGTTGCGACTTGACATAAAAATCTAAGAAATTTTGGTATTACGTAAAGCCGCCGCGGAACGGCCGAGCGCATTGAGGCGCTATGCTACGACGCGCGAGGCCTTTCCCCGTTGGGGGTTCGAATCCCCCCTCGGGCATGGATGTTTGTGTTGTCTTTAGTATAAGATAGTTCATAAGTAGTTTGTAAGTTTATGGACTGATGATCCCGCAGTTACGTCCCTTAAGCTTAACAAACATTTGAACATTTTTCGTATTATTTATGTGATTCTCAGTGCAGATTTTGGCTGATATGAGACAAAATGTCTAGTATAAATCGTCCGATTCCAATATCGGTATGAAAACATACTAACAATTCATAAATGTCTTTACCAACACAAATTTGTCTGTGAATCACATAAATAACTTAAAAAACACACGTATTCCCAAACTCAGTACGATACTACATAAGACAAGTAGTTTGCTTGTGTTGTGACTCCTCTTGGCCGGCAGCGCACATGCCTTGTTAATCTAGGCGGCGTAGGCCCAGTGTGTCGTCAAGGCCCGAGGTCAATCCAAGTAGCCGTCGGGACTGGGTCTTCCACAGGGCTCGATGCACCCGTGGAACAGCGCTGCTCAAACAGTTCAGCGCAAGCTGTGTAGTAATCAGAGCGTAGGCATCTCGCGCAGTTTCTTCAATACCTTGAGAGCGATTTTCAGTTTTCATACCGAACAGGAAAGATCTTATCAATGTCAAAAAATAAACAAACAGTTTGTAATTTTTAAAGGACTGTTGCGGTTATCAGTCCAGAGGTTTACAAACTACTAAAACTAACGCACACTAAGGACAACGCACACATACATCCCCGATGGGAGACTCGAACTTCCGATGGCGCCCAAGCAAGCTCTCAGGCGGCAAGGCGCCTTAGAGCGCTCGGCCACTCCACCACGGCCCGATCAATGTCCAAAGAGTAGAAAATCTGAAAGAAAAACAAGTGTCCAGGAAACTGGTGGAGGCAACTTACAAGTTTAAATAAATATGTTGATAGCATGGCAGTGGAAATTTTTACGCTAACTATAGACAATGGAAATAAATCTCTAGATTTTGCAGAGTGAAGTGGCTACTGTAAATTATTATCTTTCAATGATGGCAGTACCAGTGCCTTGTTACAACAACTGTATATCTGCAAAGCTTCTCTGAATACTCATTTCAACAGCAGTAGCAGCATTTCAGGTCAGATAAATCTTTTGTCCCGGAGAAGAGTGTACATTTGTGCAAAAGATATGCAACCCTTCAGCAGAGTTGCAGGAGAAGGATTTCAAGATCTCGCACTGATAGAGAACGGAACGCTTTACTCCACTTCAACTGCTAAAGACATTATTCCTCACCCATCAACAGTTTCTACACTCCTGGCCATTAAAATTGCTACACCACGAAGATGACGTGCTACAGACGCGAAATTTATCTGGCAGGAAGAAGATT
Organism: Locusta migratoria; assembly: GCA_026315105.1. Classification (NCBI taxonomy): domain Eukaryota; kingdom Metazoa; phylum Arthropoda; class Insecta; order Orthoptera; family Acrididae; genus Locusta; species Locusta migratoria. Next base: position 396,214,320 of record CM048755.1, read on the forward strand.
CTGTGATATGCAAATGATTAGCTTTTCAGAGCATTCACACAAGGTTAGCGCCGGTGGTGACACCTACAACGTGCTGATATTAGGAAAGTTTCCAACCGATTTCCCATACACAAATGGCAGTTGACCAGTGTTGCCTGGTGAAACTTTATTGTGATATCTCGTGTAAGGAGGAGAAATGCGTACCATCGCGTTTCCGACTTTGATAAAGGTCGTATTGTAGCCTATCGCGATTGCGGTTTATCGTATCGCGACATTGGTCGCGATCCAATGACTGTTAGCAGAATAAGGAATCAGTGGGTTCAGGAGGGCAATTCGGAGCGCCGTGCTGGATCCCAACGGCCTCGTATCACTAGCAGTCGAGATCGCATGGCATCTTATCCGCATGGCTGTAACGGATCGTGCAGCCACGTCTCGATCCCTGAGTCAACAGATGGGGACTTTTGAAAGACAACAACCATCTACACGAACAGTTCGACGACGTTTGCAGCAGCATGGACTATCAGGTCGGATACCATGGCTGCGGTTATGCTTGACGCTGCATCACAGACAGGAGCGCCTGCGATGGTGTACGTAACGACGTACCTGGATGCACGAATGGCAAAACGTCATTTTTTCCGATGAATCCAGGTTCTGTTTACAGCATCATAATGGTCGCAACCGTGTTTGGCGACATCGAGGTGAACGCACATTGGAAGCGTGTATTCGTCATCGCCATACTGGCGTATCACCCAGCGTGAGTGGTTACACGTCTCGGTCACCTCTTGTTTGCATCGACGGTACTTTGAAGAGTGGCCGTTACATTTCAGATGTGTTACTATCCGTGGCTGTACCCTTCATTCGATCCCTGCGAAACCCTACATTTCAGCAGGATAATGCACGACCGCATGTTGCAGGTCCTGTACGGGCGTTTCTGGATACGGAAAATGTTCGACTGCTGCCCTGGCCAGCACATTCTCCAGATATCTCACCATTTGAAAACGTCTGTCAGTGGTGGCCGAGCAACTGGCTCGTCACAATACGCCAGTCACTACTCCAGATGAACTGTGGCTTCGTGTTGAAGCTCCATGGGCATTAGTACCTGTACATACCATCCAAGCTCTGTTTGACTCAATGCCCAGAGGTACCAAGGCCATTATTACGGCCAAAGGTGGTTGTTCTGGGTACTGATTTCTCAGCACCCAAATTGCGTGAAAATGTAATCACATGTCAGTTCTAGTATAATATATTTCTCCAATGAATACCCATTTATCATCTGCATTTCTTCTTGGTGTAGCAATTTTAAAGGGAAGTAATGTATAAATATAGGGTAAATAGCAGACTAATACCGTGTGGATACGGTGCCTCACATATTGCAGGATACACAGGATGGTGTGTGCGCATGTACAACTGACTTGAGGACAGATGCGTACACTATACGCGTTATTTGACTGCTACTACACATTCAATCTCCCGAGAGTTTCAGTGGAAGAATCTGGTCCTATTCTTTACCGTCTAATCTGTACAGAACTGCTAAAAAACGGAAGGAAACTGAATCACACATAAGCAAGTAAGGGATATTTACTAGCCATTTGACGAGGATTACGTTTGTTACTGGTCAGGATACAAATGTGCAAAAGCCACTTCCGTGCAACACCCACTCCCTTAACACTGTTCTGCGCCACCCCTTTTAGGATAAATATCTGGACGAATATTGCCTAATGTTTACGTAATGCTGGAAGCAACGTAACGTGTCGTAACTTCTTCAAAAATTAGTGGCAATATCAAAGACTCGCGGTCGCCTTTTACCGTAATGCAGCACAAATATACACGCTGAAATACTGTGAGTGCCACGTTAAAATTCGTGTTGATGCAGCATGAACAAATTGCTGAAGTTTTACGTGAATTCGAGAAGATACACTTGCTTCAGTACTGAAATTACCAGGCAGTTGACTAATTAATTCAGGTTCTCAAAATATTTCATGAGTCTGCGAAGACAACGGTAGCTGATGGTGGTCCGACTTTGCAGTTGGTTGTACAATGCGTGTATCAGCTACACAAACACTATGCTGCGAACGCGGCATACAGTGCGGTATTCACAGATCAAATTTCAATTTTTTGTTAATATGTGAACACAGAACTCGATGCGTTGTTGTATTTAAAACAACAGAATGTGCCTCAATATTTTAGATCATTTGCAGAAAATATCACTGATGAAACCCTACGCTTGGCATTTCTTAAACGATAAAATTGAAATGAAGCCAATGCATTTGCTTACGTTATTTTTAGTGCCACAGGCACGTCATCTGAAGGAACTTTCCGTACCTGAGGGACAGGACGATTATGCCGCAGCACGTTCCAAACGTGCTGTATTTAAAGGTAAATGTTATGTAGTGAAAGTTGAGCATAAATTTTCTCAATGATGACGTCATGAAAGAATTATTAGCATTTGTCTCAGTGCAGAAATGTTGTATTACTTACAGAATGCCATACAGAGGACGAAAGCACATCATCGACACCATGAAAGAGTGCATAAAGTTTCTTTTCCTCACGGGCGGAGGCAGAGGAAACTTTCGATGAAGTTCCCATGTATTTGTTGATGGGAAAATCAGATGATGGACAGTCACTTCTGGTGTGGTGGAAATCAAGAGTGATAACTTACCCAGACTGTCACGATAAGTCGTGCATACACTTGCCTGTAATGCCGCTAGCGAGAGGATATTTAGTAGAGCCGTGGCGGAGCGGCCGATCACATTGAGGCACTGTTCTACGATGCGCGAGCGCGAGGACGTTCCCCGTCGGGGGTTCGATTTCCACTCCCCCTCAGGCATGGATGTTTGTGCCGTCTTTAGTATAAGGTAGTTCATAAGTAGTTTGTAAGTTTAGGGACTGATGACCCCGCAGTTAAGTTCCTTAAGCTTCACAAACATTTGGAGATTTGATTTTTAGTAGAGCTGGGTTTGTCATTACCGATAAAGGTAATGTAATATTTACGGAAAATGTGAATGACCTGCTTATAGTGCATGCAATACCATTCTGTTTCAGATATATTTCCATTACATTCTATTTTCGTTAATGTACATCTCTAACCTCTTCATTTCTTTTCACGAGTAAATCCTTCCAGAAGGTCGTCATAGTGACATAAGATGAAGAAGAAGGACTAACTCTTTATATACTTGAAACACGAAAGTTTCCAATATTCCTTCATAGTTTCAAATTTAATTTTAATAAATACATTGGTAATCAAAAGATAATTTTCTTCTGTCATACTGCGATGTTATGTAAATATTTTCGCAGATACCTAAGCAAAGTGTTTCTTAAATTGTTTTGTCCTGTGACCCCCTTTCACAGATGTATAATAGTGTGAAACTATACCTTATTCAAATATAACAAAAATGAAATAGAAAGTAATTAACGAAATAGTTATTTACTGTATCGCTCAATTAACTCACTTCCAAACCTATGGGTTGAAGGCCCTTATGGCTTTTATAGTATCTGATCTCGTATCATACAGGCTGATGAAGGCTTTGACACAATGGGTAGGTTACATAAATGTCGTAAAATGGTACTGTCCCGTTCAAAACGGGAAGAATAGTAGTTTTATTGAAGGAGTAACCTTGTTTCTGACGTTACAACCATCCTTTAATTTAATATGAAAGTGAAATACTACGTAGGTAAATACTGAGCGAATGTTGATACCCGGTCTGGAGCGGCACGTACGGGATCGCGCGGCCTTCCACGTCGGAGGTTCGAATCCTCCCTGGGGCATGGATGTGTGTGTTGTCCTTAGGTTAGTTTGTAAGTCGAGGGACTGATGGATAACGTAGTTTGGTCCCATAGAATTACAAACATTTGAACCTTTTTAGTTGATACCACCTACAAACGTGCTACACAGATTTAGTTTGCGCCGCGTGTGTAGCGGCTGACAGCCCGATTTGGCGAACAAGCAAGGTTGAAGGATGCCCGGGCAATCGTGCTGGGGCCAGTCCCAGGCGGGTCCTACACCACACAGAGACAAGGCTTCACAACAGCCTGTGCTACGTCATACTGACCAGTCCGCAGCGCGCCTGTCAAATTACGTAAGCAAGGTAGGCCTGAGCCGGCGGATTGGCCAGGCGCTAGGGCACAGACCACTGTCTCGTAGCAGCGGGCCACTCAGCCAGCGATCAGGCCTACCTTGCTTACGTAATTTGACAGGCGCGCTGCGGCCTGTCTCTCTCATTGGCCTCGGACCAGGCGGCGGCCGCCAGCTGAATGGCTGGCCGCTGGGGCACAGCCCACTGCGTCGTAGTGGCCAGCCAGTAAGCTGGCGGCTGCGATCAGGTCAGTGTGACGTAGCACAGGCTGTTGTTTGGCCTCGTCTCTATGTGGTGTTGGCGGCTCATGCTGGCTCGGTGCACGCCTCTGTGTACCTATATAACCAGAAACTATTGCCCAGAGTTGCAGGGCGTCTCGGCTGACTGTTATCGCACAGTAGTGTGTCGAGTGTGGACACGCTTGCGTGCGTGGTAAGCGTGCCGGCGCATCGTCTATAACGGTGCATTTGACTGCCGCTCATTAACAAATTCAGTTATTTTCTCATTTCTTCTCTTAGTCCTTTCCATGCTTCCCTGGGTTCTGTAGACATTTTACACTTACCAATACGGTTTACCTTATCTTTTGTCCAAGTCACCTTTTATTGCAGCTGGTTGCCCTATAAATTAAATTGCCATATAACATTTTTTTGTCTTGCAGGTGTATTTGGTCTGTACTCTTCTGATAAGTATTTTTAGTATGTTAGAGTTCTTGTGTCCGACCTGTGGCCGTAAGATCTATCTTAGCTCGAGATTACTCAAATTGTAATAATCGTACATGAAATTGTAAAATTGTGATTGTTGAATGTTGTGGTTTAAACTAATTTGGAGGAGCATTTATATTCTGCTCAAAGTTGATCTGTCGTTATTAACACTGAGGAGAATGTTAAAGAGATTTGGCTAAATAAAAAGTAGTTTAAAATGGAAGAGAAGCGTTGCTAAGAATTTGTGGTAGAGCCCTTGTTTGTAAAGAGTGTTCATTGGTTTGTAAGTAGTTATTATTCCTTCAAATTCAAATGTTTGTAGAGCTTATGGGACTTAACTATGGGGTCATCAGTCCCTAAACTTATAAACTACTTAAGAACTAACTAATACTAAGGACGGCACAAATACCCATGCCCGAGGGGGGGAGATTCGAATCCCCAGCCGTAGTGGCCGTGCAGACTGTGACTGACGCACCGCAGAGCGCTCGGCCACCGCGGCCGGCTATTATTCCTTGTTTCATTAGATTGTTTAATATTATTTTTCTTTATTTTCGTGGAAAGTTGAGACGTTACTGTCATACCGCCTCATTGCTCCACCTAATCGATTTTGCCAATTTCTCTTACCTTGCTCATGTTTTTCTCATTTGTATTAGTAATGTTTGCTATTTTCAATATAAATTGATTTAACTTGAGCATTATCATGTGGTTTCATGGCCACTGGCGAGGGCAAAGAAGTAGAAGCAGAGATGGCGAGTTTGTGTGTTTTTTTTAATATTTTTATTCCCTTTTCTTTTTATTCATGTCACACTCCCATGCTTCCCATCACAGTGTGAGCGAAGGAGTGGTTGAGCATAGTTGAACCAGTAGGGGTACTTTAGCATGATGGTGGCGGTAGTTTGTGAGTTTTTCGCTTTTTGTGTAGGCAGCTAGTGTTGCAAAGAGTTTTGCAGGCTTTGCTGCTGGTCGATGGTAGGAGGTGGATTCGCGAACGAATAAAAGGACGGTGCCCAGTTGGCTGCACCTGCCTCCGCCAATCAGGGCGCGTCTTCTTGGCGTGGTTCGAATTGGCGGACGGTTGAGGTAGAGGGAAGCCATCTTTAGGGGGTTGGAAGGAGACCATGGAGATGTACGGACGCTGGTGCTGCTTGCTGCGCAAAATTCTCCAGAATGTGGTAAGAAACGCGGCACAAGAGATAATTAAAGTCACAAGTGGGGAAGTGGAATTTGATTTGTTAAAATGTCTTTAGGTAAATTTAAAGTAATCGTAAATTTTGCTCTGTATATTGCGTCCACAAGCCCCCTTACTGTTCGACCAGGAGGATTAGTTTGAGTAGTAAATGTATAGAGCTTTGCGCTAATCATGCAGTGAATGATTTGCATGTTTTATGTCCCTTTGTGTGCAGATTTCCTACCCCCCTCCTCACCCACCATGCGTGACATTGAATAGTGTACAGAGTAGTTACAAGCAGTAGGAGGCCAGTTGACTAATATTTATAGCAAATCGTCTAAAAAAATAAACCCTTTATGATTAAATTTTGTGTTAGAATAACTGATTTACCCCTCAGCTTCTCCTTCAATGCTCCCCATTTTGGACGGGAAACAAAGGGATCTCACAATTATTATGAGAATTGAAATTGGTATTTGTTCGAACTTACCCTGGGGGTTTAAAACTAGACGTATCCTTTCTTGAGGTGGATGCGTAATGGTTCCGTTAATTCTAAACAAAAAAATGCGTTATCCGTTGCGCGCCATTTTCATTTGTCAAGTTTAATCAAGCCGGTATGTCCATGTGAACATAGACCGAAATAAGTGGGAACCAGTTTAGATCCATGCTCAGGATAAAGCCTACGCGAAATGACCAAGCACATTTCATACTGTGTATGGAAGCCGTTGCTGTCAGTTGAACAGCGCTTGGGTAGGCCCACCCAGTGTTAAGAGAAAAAAAAGGTTAAACAGTAAAGTACAAACAAGAACGTAAGAATTAAGATAAGGGGTACGTCACAAAGTTTAAGCAGACTGTCTTGTGTATGTGCTATACTCAAGTTGCAATCTTGGATAATTAGCATTTACGTCTTTGTTATTAAAGTTTCGAATAATAATGTTTTTTGTTATTAATAAAAACTTGGAATCGAGCTGCAATTTTCGTTTTTGGGGATCAGCCCTTCTTTGTTAGTTTAGGTTTTCTCTTATTTCCTAATGAATCCCCAACTTTAGCAATGACTAAAATACCTTGCCTATAAATGTGGCGACACGTTTTATAACATAATGTGTATTGAGCATGATTATTTTGGATGGACTGGGAACTGTCACATGTCTCTTCTCGTAAAGTAGTGCCGCATTTACTGTGGGCTAGTAGAAAGTTGTCATTTTCTCTTGATTAATGTTTGTTTGGGCGCTTTCGAAGGAAAACTAAGCAGCCCGCCTTGGCTGCCTGTTGTACGGCCATTCTACACAGTCAAAGGCCGCCATAACGGAAATCTTACCCAAATTTGATACAATTCGTTAGAATTCCATCTCATACAGATTATTTCAACACAAATAGAACCAAAACTGTTCCTTATACTTTTCGTTATAATTTTCCTTTGTTCTTGTTCCGACTCTAATGCACGATTCAGGTTTGACTTATGTGATGTAATGTTTACATTCTGCATGACAAGACATTGATTTTCTAAGTATTATACATATTCCACGAAGTTCCCAAAGCCTTTGTAATTTGACGATTTTCTATTTTATGTGTGTGGTATGGAGCCTTTTAACAAGCCCGAAAGAACACACTTCACATATATGATTAAGTCGATGACGGCCCGTGATCCTTTCAGTGCAAATGCACACCATGTTCGAACGCTTGCAGAAATCCGCAGAAATGCCACGATTTATGAGGAAGATTGGCGGGGAACTCACTACATTTACACAATTGGTGACTACTGTGTTCGGATGGTAAGCTGGAGACCTGGGTTCGAATCACAGTATGGTAAGAGTTTTCAGCTATCCCCACTGATAAAATTCGTTGCCCAATGACTGCTAATGTTTTAATTCTGTTGTGGCTTGATTTTACCATTGTTTGCTGCACTGTTTAATCGATAGAGATGGATCTTCTCTCCAAGTAATTCCCATTTGGATATTTGATATACTTTCCAGAACTGTGTAAACATAGGTTGTCCATCCAGATATCGATGAAATCCTTCCGTGCTTTAGGATTTTTCATAAGATATTTTAGTCCATGGAATATGTAATGGAACAACTATCTTAAAGATAAATAACTGTAATCACCTGTTCTAGTCTAAAGAATATGAAAATGGATAATTATATTGTAATGTGAGCCACGGTTTCAACTAAATGCTTACAATCAGTGCGTTGTATTGATATGCGGGACAATAGCTGCAAGATAATGGTACTGACATGCTGGCCGATGTACAATTGTTGTTAATGACCAGAGAGGTAAAATTTATTTTGGTGATTATTTGTTCATGGGACTATTTTTGAAGTTCAAATGTTCAAATGTTTGTATAGCTTATGGGACTTAACTACGGGGTCATCAGTCCTTAAACTTACAAACTACTTAAAAACTAGCTAACACTAAGGACGGCACAAATATCCATGCCCGAAGGGGGATTCGAACCCCCGACCTTAGTGGCCGTGCAGACTGTGACTGACGCGCCGCATTCCCCTCGGCCACCGCGGCCGTCTTTTTTTGAAGTGGTGTGGCTTTTATTTACACGCTATGAAGTCGTATCTGAAGTTATAGAGTCAGGTATACAAGTATTACCGAGCTTATGACGCAGTAATGATTTTAAATACATGACTTCTGTTGCAACAATGGCTCTGGCAATTGTCGTCTTGGTGGACGTTCATCTACTTTGTCAGAGACGTCACGAAGCAGTGTAAAACTATTGGACTGAATTTATTCCTATATCACAAATGAGAAAAGGAGGGACTTCACACACAAAAGTGCCGCAACATGACGTGGCATCTACTCCACTAATGTCTGAAGGGGTGCTGGAAGCCACCATGAATCCTACAGGGCTGTCCACAAATCAGTAAGAGAACGAACAGCTCGTTGCAAGACATCCCAGATATTCTCAACAATGATCATGTGTGGGGAGTTCGGTAGTGGCCGTCTGAGGTGTTTAAACCCAGAAGAGTGTTCCTGGAGCCACTGTGTGTCTCTTCTGGACGAGTGGGTGCACATTGTCCAACTGGAATTGTCCAAGTCCGTTAGAATGCACAATGGACATGAGTTGCTCAAGGTGATCGGCCAGGATGCATACGTACGCGTCACGAGTTAGAGTCGTATCTAGACCCAATAATGGGTCCCATATCACTCCGAATACATAAGCCCTACTTAATTTTAGAGACTCCAACAGCTTTAACAGTCACTCGCTGGCACGCAGGGTCCGTGGTTTCATGAGGTTGTCTCCATACCTGCACACGTCCATCCGCTCGATACATTTGAAAGCTAGACTCGGTGTACCCAGTCATCAACAGTCCAATGTCGGTGGTGGAACGTGTCAGTTTAGTAAAAGTTAACATTTCATGACATACAAATTTGTTTGGTAAAACTACTAATTTATATGTAAAAATTGATCTACTCAATAGAAGGACTTATCATTCAAAAATTCTTTCAGTTTGTTGTTTTTAAAGACTATTTGAGTATGTGTCATTTGATGATATTTGGTAAGTGAACAGAGACTTTCGTAGCAGCATGCTTCAACTTCTCCTTCGCCCAAGTTAGATTTAATTGTGAATAGTGTAGATCATTTTTTTCCTAGTGTTGTAGCTGAGCACACTCCTGTTATTTCTGAATTGAATTGGATTATTAATGACAAATTTCCTAAGTGAATATAATTTGTTTCACTAAGTGTGTTTGCCTCTGTAACTTATAAAATAATAGGAGACGGGAAATTTTAATGCGGTAGGTCAACACAAGAAATGTTACACTTTCTGCGGAGCTATGAACATAGTTCATTGTATCATTTTCCAAAGAGTTGCAGCACAAAGATATAATTTTTTAATGGAACAATAGTTTTTTCTGTCGTGCATTGGATTCGTTGAAACCAGCTGCGTCAAATCAATTCAAACTACATTCCTATCACTGTTAATTTGGGAGCTACAACCCTTCAAAGTTTAGGTGGCGGAGGCTACGACAGCGTAGCTGACTGGCTGGTGGTCATGAGACAGTGGGCCGAGCCCCAGGGGATAGCCACTCGGCCAAACAGCTACGCTATTGCAGCCTCCGTCCCCTAAACTTTGAAGGGTTGTAGCTCCCAAACTAAGTGATAGGAATGTAGTTTGAATTGATTTGGACGCAGTTGGTTTCAACGAATCCAATGCACGATAGAAAAAAACTATTGTTCCATTTAAAAAATTATATCTTTGTGCCGTAACTCTTTGGAAAATGATACAATAAACTATGTTCATAGCTCCGCAGAAAGTGTAACATTTCTTGTGTTGACCTACCGCATTAAAATTTCCCATCACCTATTATTTTATAAGTTACAAAGGCAAACACATTAGCGAAACACCCTATATATATATATATATATATATATATATATATATATATATATATATATATATATATATTGTGAAGATCCCTAGATCGTCTGCAGTACGATCTCGGGTGGGCTCCAGAAATTATTCTAATCCGTTTTTGCTGAATGATGAATTACCTAGAAACATGAAGCCATATGAAAAAAGTTAATGAAAACAGGCTCAGTAAGCTAATTTACTGAGATGTCTGTCACCAAACTGGGCAATAACACAAACATCATAAGTTTCTAAACTCAAATCTTTCAGTAGATCGTCAATGAGTTGTTTCCAGTTCAGTTTCTTATCAATGCACACAGCTAAAACTTTGAATATTCTACCACCGCTACAGACTATATTTATAATGGTGTCTTGCCGTTTACCATATGAAACTGTATATATTGTGTTTTATCAAAATTTATTGAGAGTCCATTTGCAGAGAACCAATTAATGTTTTCTGAAAGACATTATTTACAATTTCTTCAGTTAATACTTGTTTATCGTGTGTGATTACCATACTTGTATCATCAGCAAATAGAACTAGCTTTTTGACGTCGTAAATATGACACTTGTTGATGGCCCAGCATTGAAATCCCCAACAATTTGCTGAAGGGTTCCACTGTACGCGTTGAACGACTCTATTCAGTCGTCGTTGGTCCCGTTCTTGAAAGATCTTTTTCCGTTCGCAGCGACGTTGGAGATTTGATATTGACGGTACACTCGTGAAATGATCGTGCGGACAAATCCCCCCTTTATCAAATCTCGCAGATGCTCTGTAGTCCTATCAGTGCAATTGTAAATTAACGTACACAGCATAACATATCAACATTGTTTAGCATCAACATATTCTCATTTAAACTTAATATGTATCAGCATCCTTATGGCTGTGTCATATACTGTGTTTAATAATTTGTTCAAAAGTCGATTTTTACGTAATCTGCAAATTTCACTTCATTGAAATGGCAAACTTCATTGATTCTTCCTTTAAACAGGTCAAAACTGTTAAGTAACTACTTTGATCGCTTTTGGGCAGCATTTGTTTTTTAACGAAAGCTCAATTTCTGAAGAATAAGCTTTCATTAACATTTAACACACAGTTTCGAATATAGCTGCCTAAGCTTAGCATCAGGAAAAGAGAACTGTGTGCTTCCATCTGGAAAAGTTTAATAAACATGAAAGTGATAAAAATGAATAACAATTCAAAGTAATTTATTAATAAAATAATTAACTCCTTCAGAGCTCGTCGACCACAATGAAACACAGTTATATGAAGTAATTAAATACATTTGTGCTCGTGCGCGTGAAAACAACTATCGGTTTCAGGACTATAGAGACGTTATCAAAACTATATTGTACGTAGGCACGACTAAATATAACAATGTGTATCAGAAGATAGGGTAAGATAACCAATAATTACTTTAATGCGGTTGTCGAGACAGAGTAGAAAATGTAGGCCTTGTCTTGCTAGCGATTAGCACTCTACGTGTTCTGCAGTATGTACTAAAACCAATTGCCATCATTTAGCACTGACACGCTATCATTTATGTTTACGCACATTTTGTTTATAATACTTAGTGCACCGAAAAAGCATATTGAACACGCGTGGTAAATTTTTCCAAGCTGGTTTCAGCTTTTTCGTTAACTGTAAATTAAGCTGTTACTTTCATGTCTATTCCTTGCTGTCTACATTAAACATTTGTGAGACGCGGTGGCCGTTTTGATGCCACAATTGCACTTTATAAAGGCCATACGCGTTTACACATATGTCATTATCAAAGGCAAAACTATTTAAAAAAAAAAATTAAAAATGTAAAAATTCCCCTTAAAACTATTAGTTTGATAGACGTATCTCATACATAAAAGATGTTTTTGGGTGGATTGTAAACATATTTTATATATGAATTATGTCTATGAAACTAATAGTTTCAAGGGGAATTTTGTTTTAATTTTTAATTTTTTTTAATAGTTTTGTCTTTGATAATGACGTCTGTCGAAGCGCGTAAGACCTTAAGTGCAATTTCGGGTAAGACATTTAAAGTTATTTCATGTGTTTCATGTATATATTAAACTTCAAAGAGAATTTAATTAAGTGTTACTCTTAGGTTAAATTGTTAATGGCCATTTTGGGTAAGTTGACGAATTTTCTGGGACGACTCGTCATATTTCCCAAAGAATTCGTAAGCCGTTTTAATGATCTTTTCATACCAACGTGCAGAATTGAGCGTGCGTAACAAGTATAAATGAAGGACCAATAGGTAGCAATGACCACAGGAAGGCACGCCCCCCCAGGGGGCCCACAGTTCTTTTGTGGGTACGTGTGTGGCGCGCACGGGGCCCCGAGCCGGAGCAGCCTTTCTTCTGCCCCAGGCTGCTTCACTTTCCCTCCCGGTTTATGCCTTCGCCCGGAGACGGGCATATTTCGTGAGCTACGGTGGTTCTTGTTGTGGTTTTTCTTCCTTCGTTCCTTCCTTTCTTACCCTTTGTTTTCTGTCTTTCTCTCCTTGTACTCTCCTAGCCTTCTTCTCCTCATTAGTCTCCGCTTCGGCGTTTGAGACACTTCTTCCTTCTTTCTCTTCATTTCCTATCCTCTTCTTCTTTCCTCCCTGTGCATGTCTGAAGGCCGACCCACGCATTATCGTGCGTAGCAGGTGACGGGGTAACGCGTAATTCCCCGCCCCGGGTAGACAAGTAGGGCACGTACGTACCCCCTGGTAAAGGCCAGGCCCAGGGAGGGGTGATTCCCGAGCTGGTACCTTCCGAACGTGCCGATTGGTCCCTCCGTCAGTTCTCGGGAGGTGTGACCTGAGGTGTGAACAATCACCTAAGGCGGGTAAGCCCTCGGAGAGGGCCCCCACTAGGAAGGAGCGCGCCATCGGAGACGCCGGTAATCACGGGGGACACTTCCGCGATGACTTCCTTATCTTCTTTCGTGACGTTGACCCAGAAACGTAAGTTAGACTCGCCTCAGCCTAAAAAGACTCTGCCTAATGTACCTAAATTTCTGGTTGTCTCTCGCACCGACGGAAAGGATTTCAATTCTGTCAATCCTTTCGTTATACAGAAACGTGTAGATGCAATTGCTGGCCCTGTTAAAACCTGTTCACGTCAGCGCAATGGCACATTGTTGCTGGAAGTGGAAAGTGCCTTCCAAGCCCAAAAACTGATACGTACTACGTTGTTGCACACGTTTCCAGTTAAGGTAGAAGCGCACCGCACACTCAACTCGTCACGGGGGGTAGTTTTTACGAGATCCCTTGACGGGTTGTCTGATGAAGACATCCAATCGTATATGTCCGATCAGGGTGTGACAGCCGTCCACAGGGTGATGAGAAAGGTCGATAACCAATTGACACCGACTCGTACTGTGTTTTTGACGTTCGACAGAGATGACCTCCCGTCGAAGGTCAAAGCAGGGTATGAAGTCATCTCCGTCCGCCCTTATGTGCCTAACCCATCGCGCTGTTTTCAGTGCCACAGGTACAACCATACCCGTGAACATTGCCCAAATGCAGCAAAGTGTGTCACTTGTGGTAGGGACGCCCATGAGGGGGATTGCCCACCTCCGTCCCCTCACTGCCTAAACTGCAACGGTGACCATGCGGCTTCCTCTCGCGACTGCCCTGTATACAAGGATGAGAAGGTAATCCAGCAAATTCGGGTTACGGAGAAGGTATCAACATCTGCCGCTCGTAAGTTGTTGGCGAGTCGAAAGCCCACTGTCCTCCCAGCGGGTACATACAGTAAGGTACTCACCTCAACTCGACCTACCAAGGATTCCAGTACCCAGACATGTGACTTCACTTTCGCTGACACAATTGTGCGATCCGCCAGCTCGAAGATTGCCCGTTCCACGTCCCCGCTTCCTCCTGCTGCTTCTAGGGTACAGTCTTCGTCAAACTCTAGTAAACCGCGAGCACCTAAACAAGATGGCCGGACCTTGAAAAAGGAACCCGTCCGTGAGGATTTTCTGCGTTCTCAGGCTTCCCAACCGTCAACTGCCTCTTCCCGCCGTCACTCTTCCAGAAGAGCTGACAAGAAAAAGAGTTCCTCTCCTTCCCCGCCGAGGCGTGACCCATCCGTCACGCCGTCCAACAGTTGCCGGCCTCGGCCGTCTTCTGTTTCACCGGGTCGCTCCGTCTGCCGGGCATCCGGTCCTCTACCGGCGGCGGAAACTGCCCCTCCTGATCAACTCAGGGAGGTGACAGGCGCGTCGGTCGAACCTATGGACCACGACCCTTTGCCCCTGGATAGCGATAGCAGTGCTCCCTCGAAATCGGGTCCTCAGCGGCCGTCGAGGTGACCCCGCTTGCTAGTTGTTTTTTATCCTTATTTCTTCTCTCATTTTTATCATGGCGCTCCTTCAATGGAATATTCGCGGCATTCGTTCTAATCGGGAGGAGTTAAAACTACTCCTTCGATTGCACTGCCCGCTTCTAGTCTGCCTCCAGGAAACCAAGTTGCGTCCCCGTGATCGTGCAGACTTTCCACACTACACCTCTGTGCGGTTCGACTTGCCACCCATGGAAGGTATCCCAGCCCATGGAGGGGTTCTGATGCTCCTTTGAGACGATGTCTATTACCATCCCATTTCATTGCATACTCACCTACAGGCAGTTGCCGTCCGCATCACCCTATCCACATTTACCTTTACCCTCTGTAATATTTATTCGCCATCGTCATCTGCCCTTACTAGGGCAGATGTGCTACACCTTGTTGATCAGCTCCCTTCACCCTTCGTGTTGATAGGCGACTTTAATCCCCACCACCCCTTATGGGGCTCTCCGGCACCTTGTCCGAGAGGCTCCCTTTTGGTGGACCTTCTCCAACACCTCGATGTTGTCTGCATCAACACCGGTGCACCAACCTTCCTTTCTGACACAACACACACTTATTCCCATATAGACCTCGCAATATGCACTCCTCAGCTTGCCGGTCGGTTTGAGTGGTATGCACTTTCTGACACGTACTCGAGTGACCATTTCCCCTGTATCATCCACATTCTGCATCATTCCCCATCTCCTCGTCCCACCAGTTGGAACATTTCTAAAGCCGACTGGGGGCTTTATTCTACCATGGCTGTTTTTCACGATCGGGATTTTCCCACCTGTGACAGTCAGGTCGACTACCTCACAGAGGTTATTCTCACAGCTGCCGAACGTTCCATACCTCGTACTTCCTCTTCTCCACGTCGTGTCCAGGTCCCTTGGTGGACTGCAGCCTGCCGCGACGCGCTTAGAGCCCGGCGCCGTGCTTTACGCACCTTCCGCCGCCACCCGAATTTGGAGAATTGCATACATTATAAACGTATGAGAGCGCAATGTCGTCGTATCATGAACGACAGCAAGAAAGCTTGCTGGACTGCTTTTACTAGTTCTTTTAACCGTTTTACTCCCTCCACGTTTGTTTGGCGTGGCCTACGCCGTCTATCCGGCATCAAGGTCCACTCCCCGATTCCTGGCCTGACCGTGGAGAATGCAGTCCTCGTGGACCCCTATGACGTTTCCAACGCATTGGGCCGTTTCTTTGCGGAGGTTTCGAGCTCTGCCCATTACAACCCTGCCTTTCTCCCTCGCAAACAGGTAGAGGCGGCCCGGCCGCCTTCTTTCCACTCTTCTAATCGTGAAAATTATAACGTCGCCTTCACCATGCAGGAGCTAGACCGTGCTCTCGCCCTGTCCCGATCTTCTGCTCCCGGGCCCGATTCCATTCACATTGAAATGCTGAAGAACCTCTCTCCTGCGGGCAAGTGCTTTCTTCTCAGTACCTACAATCGCATATGGACTGAAGGTCATGTTCCCACAAGTTGGCGTGAAGCCACTGTTGTCCCCATCCCCAAACCAGGGAAGGACAAACATCTTCCTTCCAGCTATCGTCCTATTTCTCTGGCGAGCTGTGTCTGTAAGGTGATGGAACGCATGGTTAACGCTCGGTTGGTCTGGCTCCTCGAATCTCGCCGCCTCCTGACTAATATCCAATGCGGTTTTCGTCGACACCGCTCTGCTGCTGATCACATCGTTACGTTGTCGACCTTCATTATGAACAACTTTCTAAGGAAGCGTCAAACAGTAGCAGTGTTCTTCGACTTGGAGAAGGCATACGATACCTGTTGGAGAGCGGGCATTCTCCGCACATTGCACAGATGGGGCCTTCGGGGCCGCCTTCCTCTTTTCATTCAAGAGTTTTTGGCGGATCGCAAGTTCCGGGTACGGGTGGGTTCTGTTTTGTCAGATACCTATTGCCAGGAGAATGGGGTACCACAGGGCTCCGTCTTGAGTGTGGCGCTCTTTGCCATTGCAATCAATCCGATCATGGATTGCCTTTCAGCCGACGTCTCCGGATCTCTTTTTGTTGACGATTTCGCAATCTATTGTAGCGCCCAGCGGACGTGCCTCTTGGAGCGTTCTCTTCAACGCTGTCTTGACCGTCTATATTCCTGGAGCATGGCAAACGGCTTCCGATTCTCCACTGAGAAAACTGTGTGTATAAACTTCTGGAGATACAAGGAATTTCTTCCACCCTCTCTACATCTCGGCCCTGTTGCTCTCCCTTTCGTGGAGACTACGAAATTCTTGGGACTCATGTTGGATCGTAAACTTTGCTGGTCCACGCACGTGTCCTACCTGGCTGCCCGTTGTGCCCGATCCCTTAACGTCCTTCGTGTCCTCAGTGGCACGTCATGGGGAGTGGACCGTACCGTCCTGCTTCACCTTTACCAGGCCATTGTTCAGTCGAAGCTCGACTACGGAAGCCTTGTATACTCCTCTGCACGGCCGTCGATTCTCCGCCGTCTCAACTCTATCCACCATCGGGGATTACGTCTGGCGACCGGTGCATTTTATACTAGCCCTGTTGAAAGTCTGTATGCCGAGGCTGCTGTATTACCCTTGACCACTCGGCGTGACATACTTTTGTCTCGGTACGCATGCCGCCTGCGGTCGATGCCCAACCATCCATCTTACCGATTATTTTTTGACGACTCACTCGATCGCCAATATCAGTTGTCTGCGATTGCCTTGCTTCCACCTGGAGTTCGGTTTCGCCGCCTACTACAGCGGCTCGATTTTACCCTTCCTTCCACCTTTTGGTTGAGCGAAAGCCCATTGCCACCGTGGCATAAGGCCCCGGTTCACACTCACCTCGAACTTAGTTCGCTCCCCAAGGAGAGCACTCCGGATTTGGTATACCGCTCGAGGCTTGTCGAACTCCGTTCGCGGTTCGATAACGCCATATTTATTTACACTGATGGTTCCAAGAGCACTGCCGGTGTCGGATCTGCCTTCGTCGTCGAGGACAACCGTTTCCAATACAAGCTCCCTGACCGGTGCTCGAACTTCACGGCTGAGCGTTTTGCCCTCCACCAGGCCGTTTTGTACACCTACCGCCACCGCCAACCTTTCTATGCCATCTGTTCGGACTCCCTTAGTGCCCTGCAGAGTCTTAAGGACCCTTTGTCGCACCATCCTCTCGTGTATCGGATCCAACGCTCCCTCCAGTTGCTAGCAGATGACAGCTGTCACGTTTCTTTCCTGTGGGTCCCTGGCCACTTAGGTGTGCCCGGGAATGAGACGGCCGACATAGCGGCCAAGGCCGCAGCTCTTTTACCTCGCGTGGCTACCTTTTGCGTCCCATCTGACGATGTTCAACGGGCTCTCCGCCGGAGTATCGTGTCGCAATGGCACAGTGCGTGGTTTTCAATGTCCAACAACAAATTGCGAACTGTAAAACCGATCCCGACCGCTTAGAGGACCTCCTCACGCCCCTGTCGGCGGGAGGAGGTCATCCTGGCCCGGTTGCGTATCGGTCACTGCCGTTTCAGCCACCGTCACTTGCTGTCCGCCGACCCTGCACCGCTGTGCTCCTGCGGTGAACTGCTGACCGTGCGACATGTTTTACTGTCTTGCGTACTTTTTAATCATCTCCGTGTAGCCGTTCACTTTCCGTCTACTCTGGAGGAAATTTTAGCTGATGACACACGAGCAGCTGCTAGAGTTTTGCGTTTTATCAACTTGGCCAACTTATCCAAGGATATTTAACCCTTTTAATTGTCTTTTATCTTTCGTTTTTAGCCTCTTCTGGATGTTCTGACAGTCCCCATTTTTTTTGAGGCCATAGCGAATCTATGTTTTTGACTGGGCGCTAATGACCATAGAAGTTGTGCGCCCTAAAACCACAAAAAAAAAGGAAGGCACGAATCGATGACCATTGAGTAGGAGGCACAGAATGGTGCAGTGGAGTATGCCACTGCGAAGAGGAAGGAGAGGAAATGGTTGACTCATTACACGTCACAAACAGCAGCCAAAATGAAAAAAAAAGAAATATAAAACAAGAAAGCAAAAAAATTAAATGACAAATAAGGGACCAAGGGGAGAAAAATAAAATCAAAATAATATGATGAGACACTCCTTAATTCGTAGATATCAGTCAACTACAATGAAGACAAAGACGGTGCCCGTAATTTCTTTAGAGAAGAACTTTGTGAAATCAGCAATGACTGGTAAATTAGAGACTTTGTATGGTTGTTCATGCTGTCGTAAATGGACCCACGCTGTTCGTACCGACCTCACTGCGGCAGATACGAAGCCACTTCTTTGTTTAAAGCAAAATGATTTTTTATGTTTGTCCAATTGTGTTTTCCTTCATCAAATTACTTGTCGACATTCGTCATCTTACCCGCTAACGAGGGTAAGATGACGAGTTTGACATCATTTGAAAAAAGTCAAAGTAATCACTATAAAAGTTACATTTAGAAAAATGCGAAATGTGTAGCTGGAAACAAAACTAAGCCGGCCGCGGTGGCCGAGGGGACTGCGGCGCGCCAGTCACGGTCTGCACGGCCACTACGGTCGGGGGTTCGAATCCCCCTCAGGTATGGATATTTGTGCCGTCCGTAGTGTTAGCTAGTTCGTAAGTAGTTTGTAAGTTTAGGGACTGAAGACCCCTAAATTAAGTCCCATAAGCTATACAAACATTTGAACATTTTTGAAAAAAAAACTAATGGTTTCTCTGAAGTATCCATGTAAGCGTCAGGTTTAAAATAAGGGGATAAAAAATTCGGAAGCTTACTTACCCTCCTTTCCCCTATTTTGTGCTACTGGAAAATACGCTCCGGTCTCTACATCGACAAGTCACTCTGGAACCAGTAGTTGACATCCTTTTTCTAATAATGTAATTAAAACACAAACCGTTCAGAACTAGACAAATAGTGCTGTCGGTATCGTAAATTTGAAAGTAGTAACATTGTAAATACTCCACTGAGTAGTAAAGCTTTTATGTTGCTGCAGGCTGTTGCAAAAGCAGAGGTAAAATTCGTTTCATAGTCTGGGCGGCGCGCTATTTCCCCGCCTACGGACGGAATTGCATCTGTTTTTCCCACGTAAAGGAGAAAAACACAAAACCGTGCCTTAGGCAACGCAGTATACGGGTTTCCGTCGCGTTCAGCACGCTGCGATTCCGGTAACAATATTTCGTAGAGCAGCGCGCCGTAGACGTCGGCTGCATTCAGGAGGGGAATCTATCACTGGCCGATCGATTCAAGGTGCGCAATAGGGGCGACCGGCGTGACAGCGCAGGCGGAGCGGAGGCGGAGGCGGACGCGAAGGCCTTGCAGGCGGGGTACCCGACAAAGGGCGCTAGCCAGACCTGGCTGCCGGCGTGCAGCTCAAAGTCGACACCCACACCACAAAACAATTTATGACTTACAGCTGTGCACCGTATACTCTCAGGATGTACTGACAACGGCATTATTTAAAAGCCAAAGATTAAGCGAAAGTGTTCACAGGAATACGAATTCATTCCTTATGTTAAGATATTACATTTACATCTACTACATACATACTCCGCAATTCACCGTAAGGTGCGTGGTGGAGGGTACACTGTACCACTACTAGGCATTTCCTTTCCTATTCCACTCCCAAATTGAACGAGGAAAAAAAGAATGCCTATATGCGTCCGGACGAGCCCTAATTTCTCTTATCTTGTCTTTGTGATATTTACGCGAAATTTAAGTAGTCGGCAGCTAGATCGTACTACACTCAGCTTCAAATTCCGGCCCTCTAAATTTACTTAACAGAAATTCACGAAAAGAACGTCGTCTTTCTTCCAGCGATCCCCAATTGAGTTGCCGGAGCACTTCCGTGACACTCGCGCATTGGTCGAACCTACCGGTAACAAATCTAGCTGCTCGTCTCTGAACCGCCTCTATGTCTTCCTTTAAACTGATCCGCTGCGGGTCCCAAACACTTGAGCAATACTCAAGACATGGTCGTGCAAACTTTTTGTACGAGGTCTACTTTACAGATGAAGTACATCTTCCCAAAATTCTCCCAATAAACCGAAGTCGGCTGTCCGCCTTACTCACAACTGTCCTTACATGCTCGTTCCATTTCATATCGCTCTGCAATGTTACGCCTAGATATTTGAACGATGCGACAGCATCAAGAAGCTCACTGCTAATGCTGTATTCTAAGATTATGGGATTGCTTTTTCTACTCATGCGCATCACCTTACATTTTTCTACATTGAGAGCTAGCTGCCATTCTTCGCACCAACTAGAAATTTTGTCTAAGTCATCCTGTATGCTATTACAGTCAGTTACAGACGACACCCTCCCATACACCACAGCATCATCAGCAAACAGCCGCAAATTACAACTTACTCTGTCCATCAGATCATTTATATAGATAGAAAATAATAGCGGTCCTATCACACTCCCCTGGGGCACGCCTGACGATACACTCGTCTCTGATGAACACTCGCCGTCGAGAACAACGTACTGTGTTCTATTACTTAGGAAGTCTTCCAGCCAGTCACAAATCTGTGAACCTATTCCATATGCTCGTATCTTCGTTAGCAGTCTGCAGTGTGGCACCGCGACGAACGCCTTTTTGAAGTCGAGAAAAACACAATCCGCCTGTTGCCCTTCGTCCATGGCTCGCAAGATGTCATGTGAAAAAAGGGCAAGTTGTGTTTCACATGAACCATGTTTCCAAAACCAGTGCTGATTCTTGGAAAGAAGCTTTTCCGTTTCAAGGAAATTTACTATATTCGAACTCAGAATATGCTCCAAAATTCTACATGAAATTGATGTCATCGATATTGGCCTGTAATTGTGTGGGTCAGTTCTCTTTCTTCTCTTATAAACGGGAGTCACCTGCGCTTTTTTTCAATCACTAGGAACTTTGCGCTGAATTAAAGATTCGCGATAAATGCAAGCTAAGTAGGGGGCCAACGCCGCAGAATAGTCTTTGTAAAACCGAACTGGTATTCCATCCGGACCAGCAGACTTTTTCGTATTCAACTCTCTCAGCTGCTTCTCTACACCTGAAATACCCATTGCTATTTCTCCCATTTCGGAATTAGTACGTTGATCAAATGATGGTACATTTGTGCGGTCCTCCTCCGTGAAAGATTTCTTAAAGCTTACATTTATAACTTCAGCTTTCCGTTTGCTTTCTTCTATTACTGCCCCGGAATGATCAACGAGTGACTGGACAGTGGGCTTTGACCCGCTTATCGATTTTACATAGGACCAGAATTTTTTCGGGTTCTCGGAAATTCTTTTGCTAAGGTATGGCTGTGATAATTATTGTATGCTTCGCGAATCGATCTTTTTATAGACGCACGAATCTCTACTAACTTTTGCCTGTCATCATTTGCGTGTTCTTTTTTGAATCGAGAGTGCAAGAGCCTTTGCTTTCTCAGCAGCTTTTTAACATTATTATTATACCACGGTGGATCTTTTCCATCCTTAATCGTCTTTACTGGCACATATTTCTCTATCCCTTTATTTACAATGCACTTAAATTTAGTCCACAATTCCTCTACATCCATAGTCCCGGAATTAAACGATGCCCATTCATTTTCTAAGTGCGGTCGTAACATTTGCTTATCGGCTCTTCCCAACAAAAACACGCTCCTAGCCTTCTTGATTGGTGTATGAACTTTGGTCACTATCGACGCTATGACGATATCATGATCACTAATTCCTGTCTCTACACAGACATCGTTAATAAGGTCAGGCCTGTTTGTGGCTATAAGGTCTAGAATATTTCCATTGCGCGTAGGTTGCCGGTTTAACTGCTCAAGACAGTTTTCGGAGAATGTGTCCAAAAGTAGCTCGCAAGACTGCTTGTCTGTACCGCCTGAAATGTAACTAGCGAGGTCCCAATCTATACTCTTAAGGTTGAACTCTCCTCCGACTAATATTACATGGCCCGGATACCTATGCACTACCTGGTGTAGACTTTCTTTGAATGATTCTAAAACTGCTACAGCAGCACTGGGGGGCCGGTAAAAACACCCAACTATTAACTTTACTTCTTTATATTAACACCAGAATGTGTAGTTTCTATGAGTAAACGGACATCACCCGTTGGGATATTTTGTGAGCTGTCAAAAGCTTTCAATTGTGAAAATCATGGAATTATTTTAGTTAATTTAAGTATTGTGGTATGAGTGAGGCAGTCTACAAATGGTTTAAATTATACTTAACTGAAAGATCGTTTGTTCAGCATCAGCGAACGACATGTGATAGCTGAGCACTTGAACTCCAAAGGTTTAACTTTCTTATTAGTCTCCAGTTAGAAACAAAAAATATACTGTAGCCATACACATCAATAAATACATAAATAGGTACAAATAGTATTTATATCACGCGGCATGTTTTAACCCTCGGGCTGCAGCGCCAATTATTATAACATCAGTAGCAGCGCGGTGCAGATTTGCTACCACTGTGTATTCCGTATTACAGACCTAGTATACAGCTACTCCAAAAATAGTTTAAGTACAAGTAGAAATATCACATTTGTTAGTATCTGAATTAGTATATCAATTACCTTCGGTGTACAAATATAACAAATGTAACATTATTCCGACAGTGACAATAATCACGTATAATAGACCCAGCAGTACTATCATTTCCTCTTTCGTTACTTCCCTGTAGTTTCTGTCCCTTGAGAAATTATTTTCAGCTTCTGTGTTATGTGGAGCTTAGTACACATAATTACCTCCTCAATCATATTAGCATCTATCATGAATGAGAGAGCTTGTTTCTTGCTTTTGGACCAGGGAAGATTTTTATGATATTCTTAAAAAAAATGTTCAAATGTTTGTAGAGTCTATGGGACTTAACTACGAGGTCATCAGTCCATAAACTTACAAACTTCTTATGAACTAGCTTATACTAAGGACGGCACAAATATCCATGCCCGAGAGGGGATTTGAATCCCCTACCGTAGTGGCCGTGGAGACCGTAACTGGCGCGCAGCAGTCCCCTCGGTCACCGTGGCCGGCTACGATATTCTTTTTCAGTATTTTGGAGTGCTGCTTCTATGGCGTTTTATTCCACAGAGTGGTGCCATCTTCAATATTAGATTCATTGCATCTGAAATCTTGTTCGGATCGGAAGTAGGATTTACATTTGAATTATAGTATGCTGTTCATGATCTGATGAGGAATCTAGACAGAAATTACTAAGATCTTCGTTACTTGTCGAAAAAAGTCTATTTTCTCATCTGTTAGAACCATACCACGTCTACGAGACCTGAAGATTAAATTATGTAGTAGAATCACACTCATTTTTGCATTTTGCAAGGCTTTAACACGTTCGCTGCCGTTCACGCTGTGGCGCAATGATGCTAGGTGCCACTTCACGCTCTGGCGCGTGATCGTATTTTGACAATATCTTTTCATAGTTTTGAGCCACTGAATGTTTTGGATTTAGTTTTCAGTTTTTTTGATATGGTTTTTATTTGCATTTGTATTTTTGTGAAAACAACAAATGAACAATATAAACAGTACATACAAGATATTTCATAAAACATTTGCTTATTTCTATATCATCAGCAATATAAGTATCAATAATATCAAAACTAAGAAGTATTTTTTATAAACTAGTAATTAATCGAAATTAAATTAAAATAATCAAAAGCTTGCTTGCTTGTTTACATAAGAATCCAATAACTCTATCATGACATCATGAGAAGCGTGTGTGGCTCGTAGCCGGTTATGAAAACGCAGAAATCTGGAACCACGTACGTGTGCATATCACTTATACTTTTTTCTGAGTGCTTACCAGAGTATACAGCTTTATTAGACGATGCCGGTTTACAACAACCCATAATAGGATGGTAGGTCGCAGCACGCGCCACAACGTGAGCGGCACCTGACTCAAATAACGTTTACACGCGCCAGAGCGTGAACGGCAGCGAACGTGTTAAAAGGGTTAAAAAAGAGATTGACGGAAACAGTAGCACAGCTAATCAGGAGAAACTAGAAGACAATTTATCGAGAGTTAAGCTTCTATTTACGAAATAAATTTAGATTTTTTAGCATTCTAATATGTAGGGTAAAATTTATACAATAAATATTTACTCGAAACTGTCACAAAACCATTTTCAAGGAAAACTAGACGTAACACAAAACAATTCAAATCGACTTACATGACAAGCAGCGCGGTGCAAATTTGCTACCAGTAATGAACTCCCTAAGAAAACGTTTTTTGGGTGGACACAGCCGTGTACTAGAAACTCAGAACCATCACTGGCATCAATGTTAAGGCTTAATTGAGAAATAGCTAAAGCCGAAATACGATATCTCCATTATTGCGACAACAGTGAGCATTTATAAAAAAGTGGTAGCACATTTGCAGCAGCGCTACCGCTCGGCCGGCCGCGGTGGCCGAGGGGACTGAGGCGCTCCAGTCACGGTCTGCACGGCCTCTACGGTCGGGGTTCGAATCCCCCCTCGGGCATGGATATTTGTGCCGTCCTAGTTCGTAAGTAGTTCATAAGTAGTTTGTAAGTTTAGGGACTGATGACCCCGTAGTTAAGTCCCATAGACTATACAAACATTTGAACATTTGATTTGAGCTACCGCTCGAGGGTTAAAGTACGTTCAGTTCTGATGCAGACACTATTAGTTCGCGCGCATAACGCAACAAGAGCGTGCGTCGTGTACTGGCATGCCTCGTGAACAACTGTGCTCCTTTTCAGCTCTGTACCTAACATCTACATCGATACTCTGCAAATCACATTTAAGTGCCTATCAGTGGGTTCATTAACCACTTTCATAACTTTTCTCTACCGTTCTATTCTCTAATAGCGCGCGGGAAATACCTAAATCGCGTTGTCGATCTGATTTCTCTTATTTTATTGGGATGGTCATGTCTCCCTAAGTAGGTGGGTGCTAGCAAAATATTTTCACATTCAGAAGTAAAAGTCGGTGATTGAAACTTCGCAAACAGATCACGCTGCAATGAATAACGTCTTTCTTTTAATGATTTCCACCCCGATTCGTGCAATATTTCCGTGACGCTTTCCTCCCGGTAACGTGATAAAACGAAACGAGCTGCCCTTCTCTGAACCTTCTCAATATCTTCCGTCAGTCCCACCTGGTGAGGGTCCCACAAGGGGCAACAATACTCCAGGAGAGGACGCACAAGTGTGATGTAGGCAGTCTCTTTGGTGGAGTTTGTGCATCTTCGAAGCGTTCTGCCAATGAAACGTAATCTTTGGTTCGCCTTCCCCACAATATTTTCTATGTGTTCTCTCCAGTCTTACGTTGTTCGTAATTGTAACTCCTAGGTATTTGGTAGAATTTACGACCTTGAGGTTTGACTGATTTATAGCGTAATTGAAGTTCAGCGGATTTCTTTTAGTTTCCATGTGTATTACTTCACACTTTTCATTATTTAGTGTTAATTGCCAATTTTCGCACCACGTAGAAATTTTGTCTAAATCACTTCGCAGTTGCTTTTTATCCTCTGTTGACTTCACTACCTGATAAACGAATAAACGACAGCATCATCCGCGAACAGTGTAAGGGAGCTATTCAGATTGTCTCCTAAATTGTTTATAAACACAAGCAAGAGAAGGGCACCTATAACGCTTTCCTGAGGAACGCCAGATATCACTTCTGTTCTACTCGATTATTTACCGTCAATTACAACGAACTGCGACATTTGTGCTAGGAAAACGTGAATCCAATCGCACAATTGGGAAGATATTCCATAAGCACGCAATTTCATTAGAAGCCGCTTGTGTTGTACAATGTCAAAAGCCTTTCGAAAATCCAGAAATACGGAATCGATTTGAGATCATTTGTCGATGGCACTTATCACTCCATGTGAATAAAGGGCAAGTTGTAAGTTCCGTTTTGTTGTAGACACTAGTAGTTTGCGCGCATACCACAACTAGTGCGTGCGTCGTGGACCGGCATGCCTCGGGAACAACTGTGCGCAGCTTCAGGTCTGTAGCTAACCTGTACAGTTCTGTTCTGTGCGCGCGCATACCGCAACTAGTGCGTGCGTCGTGGACCGGCATGCCTCGGGAACAACTGTGCGCAGCTTCAGGTCTGTAGCTAACCTGTACAGTTCTGTTCTGTGCGCACGCATACCGCAACTAGTGCGTGCGTCGTGGACCGGCATGCCTCGGGAACAACTGTGCGCAGCTTCAGGTCTGTAGCTAACCTGTGCAGTTCTGATCTGTGCGCGCGCATACCGCAACTAGTGCGTACGTCGTGGACCGGCATGCCTCGGGAACAACTGTGCGCAGCTTCAGGTCTGTACCTAACCTGTACAGTTCTGTTCTGTGCGCGCGCATACCGCAACTAGTGCGTGCGTCGTGGACCGGCATGCCTCGGGAACAACTGTGCGCAGCTTCAGGTCTGTAGCTAACCTGTACAGTTCTGTTCTATGCGCGCGCATACCGCAAATAGTGCGTACGTCGTGGACCGGCATGCCTCGGGAACAACTGTGCGCAGCTTCAGGTCTGTAGCTAACCTGTACTGTTCTGTTCTTTGCGCGCGCATACCGCAACTAGTGCGTGCGCCGTGGACCGGCATGCCTGGGGAACAACTGTGCGCAGCTTCAGGTCTGTACCTAACCTGTACAGTTCTGTTCTGTGCGCACGCATACCGCAACTAGTGCGTGCGTCGTGGACCGGCATGCCTCGGGAACAACTGTGCGCAGCTTCAGGACTGTAGCTAACCTGTACAGTTCTGTTCCGTGCACGCGCATACCGCAACTAGTGCGTGCGTCGTGGACCGGCATGCCTCGGGAACAACTGTGCGCAGCTTCAGGTCTGTAGCTAACCTGTACAGTTCTGTTCTGTGCGCGCACATACCGCAACTAGTGCGTGCGTCGTGGACCGGCATGCCTCGGGAACAACTGTGCGTAGATTCAGGTCTGTAGCTAACCTGTACAGTTCTGTTCTGTGCGCGCGCATACCGCAACTAGTGCATGCGTCGTGGACCGGCATGCCTCGGGAACAACTGTGCGCAGCTTCAGGTCTGTACCTAACCTGTACAGTTCTGTTCTGTGCGCGCGCATACCGCAACTAGTGCGTGCGTCGTGGACCGGCATGCCTCAGGAACAACTGTGCGCAGCTTCAGGTCTGTAGCTAACCTGTACAGTTCTGTTCTGTGCGCGCGCATACCGCAACTAGTGCGTGCGTCGTGGACCGGCATGCCTCGGGAACAACTGTGCGCAGCTTCAGGTCTGTAGCTAACCTGTGCAGTTCTGTTCTGTGCGCGCGCATACCGCAACTAGTGCGTGCGTCGTGGACCGGCATGCCTCGGGAACAACTGTGCGCAGCTTCAGGTCTGTAGCTAACCTGTAGAGTTCTGTTCTGTGCGCACGCATACCGCAACTAGTGCGTGCGTCGTGGACCGGCATGCCTCGGGAACAACTGTGCGCAGCTTCAGGTCTGTAGCTAACCTGTACAGTTCTGTTCTGTGCGCGCGCATACCGCAACTAGTGCGTGCGTCGTGGACCGGCATGCCTCGGGAACAACTGTGCGCAGCTTCAGGTCTGTAGCTAACCTGTGCAGTTCTGTTCTGTGCGCGCGCATACCGCAACTAGTGCGTGCGTCGTGGACCGGCATGCCTCGGGAACAACTGTGCGCAGCTTCAGGTCTGTAGCTAACCTGTGCAGTTCTGTTCTGTGCGCGCGCATACCGCAACTAGTGCGTGCGTCGTGGACCGGCATGCCTCGGGAACAACTGTGCGCAGCTTCAGGTCTGTAGCTAACCTGTAGAGTTCTGTTCTGTGCGCACGCATACCGCAACTAGTGCGTGCGTCGTGGACCGGCATGCCTCGGGAACAACTGTGCGCAGCTTCAGGTCTGTAGCTAACCTGTGCAGTTCTGTTCTGTGCGCGCGCATACCGCAACTAGTGCGTACGTCGTGGACCGGCATGCCTCGGGAACAACTGTGCGCAGCTTCAGGTCTGTACCTAACCTGTACAGTTCTGTTCTGTGCGCGCGCATACCGCAACTAGTGCGTGCGTCGTGGACCGGCATGCCTCGGGAACAACTGTGCGCAGCTTCAGGTCTGTAGCTAACCTGTACAGTTCTGTTCTATGCGCGCGCATACCAAAACTAGTGCGTGCGTCGTGGACCGGCATGCCTCGGGAACAACTGTGCGCAGCTTCAGGTCTGTAGCTAACCTGTACAGTTCTGTTCTTTGCGCGCGCATACCGCAACTAGTGCATGCGTCGTGGACCGGCATGCCTCGGGAACAACTGTGCGCAGCTTCAGGTCTGTAGCTAACCTGTACAGTTCTGTTCTGTGCGGGCGCATACCGCAACTAGTGCGTGCGTCGTGGACCGGCATGCCTCGGGAACAACTGTGCGCAGCTTCAGGTCTGTAGCTAACCTGTACAGTTCTGTTCTGTGCGCGCGCATACCGCAACTAGTGCGTGCGTCGTGTACCGGCATGCCTCGGGAACAACTGTGCGCAGCTTCAGGTCTGTAGCTAACCTGTGCAGTTCTTTTCTGTGCGCGCGCATACTGCAACTAGTGCGTGCGTCGTGGACCGGCATGCCTCGGGAACAACTGTGCGCAGCTTCAGGTCTCTAGCTAACCTGTACAGTTCTGTTCTGTGCGCGCGCATACCACAACTAGTGCGTGCGTCGTGGACCGGCATGCCTCGGGAACAACTGTGCGCAGCTTCAGGTCTGTAGCTAACCTGTGCAGTTCTGTTCTGTGCGCGCGCATACCGCAACTAGTGCGTGCGTCGTGGACCGGCATGCCTCGGGAACAAGTGTGCGCAGCTTCAGGTCTGTAGCTAACCTGTACAGTTCTGTTCTGTGCGCGCGCATACCGCAACTAGTGCGTGCGTCGTGGACCGGCATGCCTCGGGAACAACTGTGCGCAGCTTCAGATCTGTACCTAACCTGTACAGTTCTGTTCTGTGCGCGCGCATACCGCAACTAGTGCGTGCGTCATGGACCGGCATGCCTCGGGAACAACTGTGCGCAGCTTCAGGTCTGTAGCTAACCTGTACAGTTCTGTTCTGTGCTTTCAAAATGTTTATCAACTCGCCCGCCGCGTATGAGGTTCGCTCAGTGCTATGGTTTTTTTTTTTTTTTTTTTTTTTTTTTGTGAGCAAGGAACCTGTCTACTGCACAGATTCATCGACAGATTTGCTAAGTGTACCGTGATACTGTTATGAGTGAAAGCAAAGTGCGTGAGTGGGTACGAGAAATGAAAGACGGCAGTGATAACATCCATTATGAGGACCGCTCCGATCGCCCTTCTTCGATTACAGACTATTTGGCGGCTTCAGTTGAAGCGAGGATTCGTGAGAACAGGCGCTTGACCTCCATCTCAAATAACTCCTCAGTGGCAATCGTTGCAATGACGACAACGACGTGATAACGGCGGTGAACTCTTGATTATCGGAACAGGCCGCAAGTTTTTATGAAAAACAATATTTTAAAATTGGTTGAGATGTATGATAAGTATTTGAACAAACTTGGCAACAATGTTGAAAAATAGAGTAAAGTATGTATTTTCTGAAAATAAATTTACTTTTTTGAAATAACCTTTCGTTGTGGATATATATTCAAACGGACCTTACTTAAGAAACACGCCTTGTATATATTCCCAATGCTTTGCAACCTCCAAGGAGCTTGGAGTGGCTTGCAGATCCTTCTTCGAACAGGAAGTAGGGATCAAAGGACACTTAACCATGTGGCTTGTGGTTTGTTCTTGTTCACAATCACAGGACGTGTCTTCTGTCATGAAACCCCATCTCTTTAGGTTGTCTCTGGATCGTAATCTGTTCCTTAAGTGAAAGGCACATACTTCTGTCTTTGAACAATTTGGTCAGTTATTAAACATAAGGAGAGGCATTGAATTAAAATTTGTGCTGTGGCCGGGATTCAAACCCCAGGGCTCTCCTATAGTGGAATAGCACTCTAGCAAAGAACGTAAATGGGAACAATCCCGCCTTGTTCCTCAGGTCGAGGTGACATAAATATCATCAATGATACATTTCTTTGAGACAACATTGCCTCCTTATACCAAAGGTATAAGTCAGTGTAGTCGCTTTGTTTGAAACACTGTGATAGCTGAGCGCCGGGTGCCGTGGCTCAGCGCACCCGGTAAGGGGGCTGTACGCTCTCTGTAATAAACAAGCTGAGCCGAATATTCAACGAACAACCAAGAACGAAGTGAACCGATGACCGCAACGCATAGATCTACCTGAAGAACAAGAAAAAGAGAGAGCGAGAGCAATCTTAAGCGCCTACCTAATAAGTAGGAGGTCCCGAGTTCGAATCCCGGCCACAGCACAACTTTTAATTCAATGCCTCTCCTTATGTTTAATACCTTTGGTATAACGAGACAATGTTGTATCAAGGAAATGTATTATTGTTGATTTCGTCTGACTTGTTTCCGACTATAGTAACTTGACAGTGTTCTACGTGCAGTTGTTAGATTTCTTCCCATTGTTTCAAAACATAAGCTATGCGTAGGCAAGGACTAGGTCTTCTGCATATAAGAATTTCCACGTGCCCGGGGTCAATGGCTGGTCGTCGGTACAAATGTTGAAGAGAAATGGGGCCAAGACACTCCCCTTAGTATTAGCATTTTTTGCGCTTTCCAGCGACAGTGTTGTCTTTGAAATTCAACAATAAACTTGCAGTTTTGGAGGAGGGTACTGATTAATCTATGTGGGCGTTCTTTATCATGTTGTACAATTTGGCACGAGGTAACCGCTGTTGGACAGCTGCTGTAACATTACAATTGGGAGAACGTGGAGACTTAGATGGTTTGCCGAGGATAGCCCAACCGATGAAATAACTGCTCCAGATGAACTTATCCATAATCCCGTAGCTGGCTGCATGCCAAACATTCAAGATATCTTCCTACACAAAGACCTACATTACAGAGCTGCGCCACCAATCCACTACAAATTCGACTCAAACCACAGTCCGGTTGCCCTTTAATGAGCTAATGGCGAAGACAGATATGGAGTGTGCCAAAAGGTACATATATGAGTACATAACTAGGTGGAAACTACACACCGACCTGGTAGGACATCTCCTGGAGGAGATACTACAGATGCGGAATGAAAGAAAGTTGCACCCACCAGTTGAGTACTATATAAGAATCCTCCTGGCCTGCGCTCGACGGAAAACCACCGAGAAGAGTGTTAGGGACATGCCGCCTACTATCTGCATCATCATGAAAGAGCAGAAGGATACTGTCAGGGTACGCAGATCACTATAGGATCAAATCTGACTACTATATAGCGACGCAGAGAAAGAAGAAGTACTAGCGACATCACAGATCTCACAGTTCTGAATTCCAGTCATCGAAGTAAGACTGTTGGCTCAGTTGAGGCAAGAGAACCCAGAAAAAGGATTTAGGACACTTAGATCAGACGGTTGACGAACAATAAATTTCTAGTCCCTGACGAGGTCCATGTCTTGTACCTGAAGCACCTACCTCCTGCGGCAGTAACGTACCAAACCACTTTATATAACCACGGCCTCTCCTTAACCTAATTTCCCACTGCCTGGAAAACTTCTCGGGTCATAACCCAATGTAAGTTAGCAACAACCTTTATATTCTTGCTAGCTACATGGCCATTTTTTCTGAAGCCGCGATTGCCGAAGGAGAATGTAGGCAGTTACATTTACATAACAGCACAGCTCAGATTACACTGGGTGACAAAAGTCATGGCATATGTCCAAATATAGTGTCGGACCATCTTTTGCCCTGTGATGTGCAACAGCTCGGCGTGGCATAGACTCAACAAGTTGTTGAGTACACTGTGGCCATATTGGGTTATGCTCTTTCCATCCCCATCCGTAATGGCAAATGTACAGGATTTTGTGCAAAAAGTGACTGTTGCATAAATGTTCGATGGGACTGATTTTAGACGATGTGGATGGCGAAGTCATTCGCTGCAAGTGTCCACGATATTCTTCAGACCCTAGCAGTCTAAGGCGCCTCGCTGCGGAGCACGCGGTTGCTCTCCGTCGGAGGTTCGAGTCCTCCCAGAGGTATATGTGTGTGTGTTGTCCTTAGGTTAGTTTACCTTAGTTTAAGTAGTTTGTAAGCTACGGACTGATAACCACGCAGTTTGTCCGATAGATTTACTAACATTTGAACATTTTTGTTCTTCAGACCAATTACAAACAATTGTTTACTTGAAACTTCCTGGCAGATTAAAATTGTGTGCCGGAACCGGGAGTCGAACCTGGGACCTTTGCCTTTCTCGGGCAAGCGCACTACCGACTGTGCTATACCGACACGACTCACGATGCCGCCTCACAACTTTACTTCCGCCAGTACCTCGCCTCCTACCAGTCGGTAGTGCGCTTGCCCGCGAAAGGCAAAGGTCCCAGGTTCGAGTCCCGGTTCCGGCACACAATTTTAATCTGCCAGGAAGTTTCATATCAGCGCACACTCCGCTGCAGAGTGAAAGTTTCATTCTGGAATTGTTTACTTCTTTATATTTATCACGTTCCACATGAACAAATAAAGCAGTAAATCCCCATGATCATGAAAGGAGTCAGTACATAAATTGTAACAAAGGAGTCCTAAAATATAAATTGAAATGTTTTGATATCCTATGCACACGGTAGACCTAAGCATATAATAAAAAGAATAAATAACACAACTCAGAAGTTAGGTTAATTTTTTTAAAATTTTCCAGGAACTCTTCGAAAAAATAGAAAGAGTTAGCCATGATAAAACTCTTTGGTTTAGCCTTCAAAGTGCGAGGATTACTACCAAGTTTTTTTAAATTCTTGTGGTAGCTTATTAAAAACAGATGCAGCGCAGTATTGCACATCTTTCTGCACAAGGGTCAAGGTGATGTGATCTAAGTGTAGCTTTCGATTTCTGTATACTATTAACTAGGTGGAAGATGCTAACTCTTGGGAACAACCAAATAATATTAACAACAAACTGCATTGAAGGAAATATGTTTTGGGAGACCAGTGTCATAATGCCCAGGCTAGTAAGCAAGGGTCAACAAGAAATTCGTGAGCTAACACCACATACTGCGCGAACCGTCAGTTTGTGAGTAATAAAAAACATTTTTGAATTGGAGGACTTGCCAAAAAAACATCATACATCATAAGCGAATGAAAATAAGTAAAGTAAACTACTTTTCCACTTATTTCAGACATTTACTTTTTTGAACAAGATCCTTAATATGGGCTTTCGACAGCAGCTTACTGTCTACTGAACACCTGTGGAATTTAAGTGTTTTATTTAATTGTGTACTAGAAACTGTAAAACCTGAGTCTTACTGTGATTTACTATCTATTTATTTTCTACAATGCATGTACTTATTTTTTAAATTGCATTATTTGATACTGCGTCGATATTGCAAACAACATCCTTCAGTACCAAACTGATCTCTTCAGAAAACAGAAATATCTAAGAATTACGTCTGTTACACTAGATGGCATGTCATTTATATGATAAAAAAGCGGTCCCAGCACTGACTCCTGTGGCACCCTCTACTTAATTGAGGGAGAGCATATCATTGCTGTTTTAGAGACAGCAGAGAATTATCTTCTGCTCTCTGTTATTAAAGTAAGAGGTGAAACAATTTTGAACTACTCCCTTTACTCCACAATGTTACAACTTCTACAACAATATTTTGTGATCCACACAATCAAACGCTTTTGTAAAATCATAGAATACGCCCAGCGTTCTCAGGGTTTTCTTTTGGTTTCATCCATCCATTGCCTCACAGAGAAAAGAGGATGTAGCATTTTCGGCTCTTGAACAACTTCTGAAACCAAACTGTACATTTGGCAGCAAATTATGGGAACTGAAATAATCAATTAACCTTAAATATAAAGCCTTTTAACAACTTTTGCGAAAACTGATGGCACAAAAATAAGTCTAAAGTGGTCTAAATATCCTGTTCTCCCTTCCTATGAAGTAGTTTCACTACTGGGTACCTCAATATGTAAGAAAGTTAACCGTTCCGAAAGGATAAATTACAAATACAACTAATTACTGGGCTAACAAAGGCGCAACATTACTCGGGTGTTCTGCTGGATACTCCATCAGATCCATAAGAGTACTTTTTATTGACTCAGTCTCTCTCTCTTGTCACCATCACGGAGGACTATTTCAGGTAACAGTCTAATAATGATATATCCTGAGAGAGTTGTCTGATTACCTGTAGGAGTTAATGTTCGGGAAAATTTACCTGCTTTATTCGTAAAATGATTAAAAAATACTGTACAGATAGACTTATCTGTAACGAAAATTTTCCATTACTAAATGACTTTATATCTTCAACTTTGAGCTGTTGGCCAGACGCTTCCTTCATGACTGACAAAATCCTGAGAATCAGCTATTTTCATACTTTTTCCCTTCTTACTTACATTGTTCAGACTCTAACAATACTTTTTGTAATAATCTACTTTAGCTTGATTGTGACTGGATCTACGATTTTGATATCATTCCCACTTGTATCTACTCGTTATTCTTATTCCTCTTGTCAGACACCCAGGCTGCCTGTTAGTGGTGGTACATTGTTCTGTGCATTGTAACGGAGACAAGCTTTCAGATAGTATGACAAATGCATTAAGGAAAGCATTATATTTATCGTCTTTATTATAAGCACTATGCCAATCTTGTTCCTTAATTAGGTTTAAAATGACCTCATTTGTAAATTGATTAGCTTTTCTACCCAGTTCATAATTCTGTTTCACTGGTATTTGTGCACAAAATACTTTTAAAGTTAAAATTGGTAGATCATGGTCTGAAACGCCATTCACTGTTCTGCTAACAAAATTGACAAACATTTTGTCTATAGCTGTGCACTGTTTCTATGCACTCTCACTGGAAACTATAATATTTGCGATAGGAGATAAAAATTAAAAAGATTCTACAGAATACTTTTTCTTGCACAATAACTACCCCAATTAATGTTGATATCACCACGTTCAACTAATTTGATGTACTTCCTACAATATGAACATCGGAGTCTGTTCAATTTGAGCAGAAATTTTTTACAATCCAGGGGACCTGCAAATAACAATGAGAAGTTTAGTTTCAATAGACCCAATGACACATGCACATCATTCAAATATGTTTTCGATTCCGTGTTGTGAAACATCGTTGGAGTCAACAATAACAACATGTTAAACATGAATGGCCACACTGCAAAGAATTCCTTGAGAAACAGGCAGTGACAAGACGCTTTGTCACCCAAAATAATCCCATCGGCGCTTGGGAACATAAGGGAAATGGATTGCCTTCAATAGTGACCAAGTAGCCGAACATAGTCATTTCAGTCAATGTTCGATTCTGTTATGTGAGAGGCGGCAATGTATTCTATTTCTGTCACAACACCAGGAAGAGAGTCCAATTTGAAAGCAACTTAAAAAACAATTAAGACCATCATATTAAAAAGAAAAAAAAATGGAAGACTCAACATCGGAAGAAGATAACGCATTCAGTTTGAGATCAGGAGGTGACAGCATCAGCCTCCAAAATAGTAATGGGGAACATATAGGACACTTGTCTATGACTTTTTGCCAAACTAAAGCCAAATTAACACCATCACTGGCGCCAGTAACGAAAGATGACATAGAAATAGGCAAATTTGTTCTGGTAAAATGGAACGAGAAGGAATACCTAGGAGTCATCCTCGCTATAGAAGCAGAAGGTGTTACAGTCGACTGCATGGAGTCTACACTAAAAGCCTGGATGTCGTCCAAAAATAAGGATGTTTTGTTGTGTAAATTGGAAGATACGGCAATGACAATAGAACCCCCAAAATTAATAAAAAGAGGTTTGTTTTCTTTAAATGGACTCTAAACATTGTTATATCTCTACATTTTATTGTTTGTACAATATCTAAATAGTGTTGTTCAAATTAAAGCCCCAAATTAATATTTTTCCTTAAAATAAACGTTTGGAAGTTCACTGGATGTTCAGTAATTATGTTATTAAGTACCCATCAACCTACTTCGACCCAAACTGCCTTCAAATGGTAGTATTATGGGAATTACAATCGGGGTTCCAGTAACCTAACCGTAAGGTTAACTTGGGCCCAAATAAAATAGAAAAATAAACATATTTACTATGTCACAAACTATGCATACTGCACGTTAGAGTCCTTCATATACTATATTTTAATAAGGTGAGTACGTTGGTAAAAAAAAATCTGTTGTGCCCATTTTTAAACATAATGCTAGAAGTTCCGAAATCTGGGCTCTAGTAGCCCGCGTTTACAGTACTCAAATGTCCCACCAAAACGTTTATGCCCAAGAGCCAATCTTAGATATGGCACCAAACCGCCCCCACGTGAGCTGACACCAAGCCAATCATCATCACTGATACTTGCAGACTTTTTGGAAAAAAAAGACGCCAACTTCGCAAGGCAGCAGCATGGCAGCTTCATGGCCGATGCCTTGCATCACAGACAAATATATACAGACGGGAAACCTCCATAATGGCCCAGTCCCACGCTCAAGGTTGCGGGGCGAGGGGTGCTGAAGCAGTGCCGTAAGATGTCCCATGATAGCGCTACGGTCAGAAGCAGCCCTTTAAACTGTCCAGAGCAGGCGGCAGGTAGCGGCTGCCCCCACCACCACCTCCCCTCAAACGCCAGCACACTGGCACAGAGTAACATATACAGAGAAGCAGCCCCCCCTAAACCACTGTCCTGCACTCTCTCGTAGTTCCGTAAGATGCCAGCAGATTTTCAGGTGGTTCCCCCACTTAGTACCGGTAGACCACACTAGAGGCATTTCTGAGGGTAGCGAGGAGGGGAGGCTGAGGGGAGAGCTCGTGCCGCCTGCCACCAGGCCATGAGTGTGTCCGGCTTGCTGGCGTTTGAGGGGAGGTGGTGGTGGGGGCAGCCGCTACCTGCCGCCTGCTCTGGCCAGTTTAAAGGGCTGCTTCTGACTGCAGCGCCATCATGGGATAACTTACAGAACTGCTTCAGCATCCCCCGCCCCGCACCCCTGAGCGTGGGACCGGGCCCTTACGGAGGTTTCCCATCTGTATATATTTGTCTGTGACACCGGACACAGCCGTGGCCTCGCGGCAGGCGGGACGAGCCTCCCCTCCACGCTACCCTCTGTCGTGCGAGAGGCTCCCTCAGAAGTGCCTCTAGTGTGAACTACCGGTACTAAGCCAGCGAACCGCCTGACACCTGCTGGCATCTTACGGAACTACAAGGGAAGAGTAGGACAGTGGTTTAGGGGGGGGGGGCTGCTTCTCTGTATAAGTTACTCTGTGCTTACGTCCAGGACCACGTCTCGCTCCACATCCGTCCCTTCTCTCGAGGATTCCGAGCGTCCTCTGGCGTCCCTTCCGGGGAAGGCGAACAGGCACAGATTCGCAATGGTTCCCATCTCATTCGCTTCGGTTGACCAAGTGCCATGCTGGCTGAATCACAATATTTTGAACACGCTCCCCTTGATGATTACTAACTACATCTCGGTACTGTCACAATCATATGGACACTGCAACTCGTGCCATACAGTTAACATTAATGTTTCCATAATAAATAAGGCGAAATTATACTCACTTCAAATTCATGTCATCAGTATAGATATTTCCCTCTCCTGTGAACTATTTCTCAATTATATCGTCTCAGTACAGTGGAAAGGTAGCAAGAAGCCTATACCGCTACCATCCTACGTCCCACTTTAAAACTATATGGCTTGAAATGTATTTTTGGGATTTTTCTATATGTTCAAATGTTTGTAGAGCTTATGGGACTTATCTACGGGGTCATCAGTCCCTAAACTTACAAACTACTTATGAACTAGCTAATACTAAGGACGCCACAAATATCCATGCCCGATGGGGGATTCGAAGCCCCGACCGTAGTGGCCGTGCAGAACGTGACTGGCGTGCCGCAGACCGCTCGGCCACTGCGGCCGGTCGGGAATTTTTTTAAAGTACCTGTTTTTCAGTCCATACACCAGCAATCGTAGGCTTGTTTTGAAGGTTGCTTTCATTGCTGTAAAACGCTGCATCCGCTGTAAGCGTATTGTGTGATACCGATTTTATTGAAGGGTGGTTTTGTGCTTGTTGCATCGCGTTTTTAGCAACACGCACGGTATCGAAATTGAATACAGTTTTCCGTGTATCAATTTGCCCTGGGCGGTTGGTAAAATAATGTCTTTGGCCTTGCTTTGTCCGTATGCTATTATTACTATATGATTGTTTCCATCGTGGTAGCCACATCATATGAAGATGCCTCCGAGATAATGCCCTCACGACAAAAGGTGATAGAAAATGGATTCGTTACACAACAATACAGACTCAAGCTCTGAAAGTTAAAAACGCCGAGTGCTTCAATCCTTCCGCCGCGTAGCTGTTATACCTGATCGCAGCGACGTAACTCTTCATTTGTCTACTGCACCCATTGCTAATCTCGTGATTCAACACGCACAAAACCTCTCTATAAAATCCATCACACACTGTAGGTCGAAGCAGTTGCGGCTTCTTACAGCCAAGAAAGCAACCTGCAAAAGAAATCCATGCTTGATATTGTGTGTTTATTCTGGTCTGAGAAACCATTACTTAGAAACATACTTTTTGGAGATTGTAAAATTCTGTTACATGGCATTTCAACTACAAATACATGTAGCTATAATCTATTAAAACTTCATTAAATTCTGACAAATGCATATTCAATTATTTAGTTTTATAGGGAAGAGTTCCTAGCGAAGATGCCCAAAATCGCACAATGCAAAATGAAAAATGAAAAATGAAAATCACATATTGAACTTAAAAACCAAATTGCTCCATACGCCCGAAAACATAATAAAACAAGAAAGATATTGGTATAAATCATATTTCATTAGACCTATTTGTTCGCTTCTTATTAAAGCTCAAGCACCAGTCTCAATAATGAAAACAAAAAATCCGACCGTAAATGACTTCACTCGTGGAGTGACAGGGTTCTAAACAGTTTAGATTATTGATAAACTGAAAAGCCAAGGAGAGGAACATTCCATGGCAACTGATTAGCTACTTGACTTACAATGACGTGAAAATATGAAGGTCATGTCTTCTTCCTCAGTAACATCAAAGCAAACTGTTACCGAGAGAAACCATTGTTCTTGGACGATGAGATCAAGGAGGGAAGAAAGATAAACGTTCAACTCTATGTCGACGACGATATCTTCAGAGTCGTAAAACAGGCTCCGAATGTGGAAGGAATGTCCCAAAAGATTTCTTAAGCGATTTAAGCCAACTATCAGAAATCAGAATTTTCACTGCCCAAATAAATCCAGTACATTAACAGCTGCAGATTTTCCCTCAGTAGGGCCACGGAGACTAACGAGTCACAAGTAATCGCTGATCCACTTCGTGCTCAGAATCACGTACCGAAAAATTCCGTAAATCACAATATTTCCTATCTGAATACAACCAAATTGAAGTGAGAGCATATTACAAACGAAGTTTGCAATACTTGATGCGAACATGCGCTAATCAGCACACGGGAGACGGAGTTTTATATTGCAGTGTGCTGCGTGGCTGTAATGCGCATATTTAAATATGAACTCGGGCTGTGGACATGTGGCTGCAAATTACCAAAAATTTAATTACGAAGTTTTTCCGATGTGGTAATTAAAAGTTGATGAGTTCCTCGCGTACCTCGTGAAATGCTCATGAAGGTAAAATTAGAGATTCGAGCTCGTCAACCTCTGACTGCAGCAGCAAATGTAGAAAGGACGGTGGTATATGAAGTACCGTGCGTCATATATGCCGTAATATGGCGTGTGCCTCATAGGTAGATTAGATTAATACTTGCCCCATATATCATAAATACATTTCGCAACGATGTAGAACGTGTCAGTTTAATAAAAGGTGTCTATATATGACACTCAATATTTTTAGGATTTATTTATTAGCGAAATTACTAAGTTTTATCTAAAGATTCATATAATGTGTGGAAGGAGTTGCCATTCAGAAATCCTTTTAACTTCTTTTTAAATTCTAGTTGGCTGGCTGTCAGACTTTTGATGCTACTTGGTAAATAACCAAAGCCTTACGTGGCGGCATAATTCACCCCTTTCTGTGCCAAAGTCAGTTTTAACCTTGAATAGTGAAGATCACCCTTTCTCCTAGTGTTGTAGTTATGCACACTGCTATTACTTTTGAATTGGGTCGGATTGTTACTAACAAATATCATAAGTGAATAAATATATTGTTTAGCTACTGTGAAGCAATTATTCTGATTATACGCTTTTGTGCAATGAATACTTTTTTTCCTCGATGTTGAATTGTCCAAGAATATGGTCCCACACGATTCAGTGAATGAAAATAGTCATAGTGAGCTTATTTACTGAGATCTATATCAACAAAATTTGAAATGACCCTAATAGCAAAAGTAACTGAACTCAAACGTTTCAGCAGATCTTCAATGTGTTT
Organism: Locusta migratoria; assembly: GCA_026315105.1. Lineage (NCBI taxonomy): Eukaryota > Metazoa > Arthropoda > Insecta > Orthoptera > Acrididae > Locusta > Locusta migratoria. The sequence continues at coordinate 396,255,262 of CM048755.1, forward strand.
CTTCCAATTCAGTCACTCGTCAATGGAAACACTAAAATGTTTGAATATTCTACCTTAGTAACGATTTCTATTCAAAGTATATATTTAGTAATGGTGTCATGGCGTTTACTGTATGAAACTGTATACACTGGGTTTTATCAAAGTTTGATGAGAGTCCATTTGTAGAGAACCACTTAATAATTTTCTGAAAGACATCATTTACAATTTCATCAGTTAATTCCTGTTTGTCAGGTGTGATAGCTATACTTGTATCGTGCGAGGGTAAAGGTCGGGGTGAGAGCTTAAAATAGGGAGTGTTTAATTTTTAAAACTCACAACCACCAGCTGCGAACCAAATTCCTAAACATGCAAAAACACTGGAGCTGTGATTGCTACTGTTTGACTCGTTTTCTAGGGGATTATATCTCACGTTCGCAGCTTTCCTTCCCTGCACATGATTAACAAAAAAATTCATAATAAAGTAAGTTCATGTGAGAAAAAGGGTGTACTAACTACTATTTTTGAAAACACGTGGAAGTTCACTTTATGTTGTTTATTACACCATATTAAAACCCTGTGGATGATACGTCTGTACATCGACACATTTATCAAATAAAGTTATAGCTCGTGAGCCCCCAGACAAAATGAATATTTGTCGCAAATTGTTTTCACACCATGTGCCTGTCTCAAACACCGTTTATGTTCATGCCTATGCGATGACACGTGTTACATTAACAAAGCACACTCACTTTAATTTAGTGCGATGCACACCTTGTTCCACTGGCTAAATATTCACAACACACAGGAGCACTCGATACAACTTGGTGCAGTCTACGACGAGCAACCACACTTGGCAATTGCCACACAAAAATATATAGTCTCCACCTGGAGATCCACATGCCGACTGTCTAGAGCGACGCCGCCCGGCCAGCTACACCACTTGCTCCCGACTAGTCACTTCCTGCCCTCATGCGCGCGCGCGCCAGAAGCCCAACTGCCGGGTTTTTCCCCTACATCATCAACTTCCCCATGTGAGCTGTTCTAACCGACTTCCAACGTACAGCGCTCAGCCAAAACATTTCTAAAACTGTACTTAAAATCAAAATAATTACACTACACATTAAACAAATTTCTTATTATGTTTTTATATTGATATAAACATCCTTTGCACTATTTATTACAATCGTGCAATTTCTTATATCACAGATAAGATATTTAACTGAATATTTCAAGATAAAATACACAAGATTAATTGAAAATAAAATGAAAAATAGTTAATATATTACTTTTATAAACAAACATTGCCATGCTAGTTGCGTAACTTTCTTGTATTCATTGGTAATTTATTACTTTTCATTGTCAATTAAACATATTACGCCAGATGTGACTATATCAGCTAATGTATTGTTTATTTGTCAACAGGCTATTTTGTAATGAGGGCCTTAAAGGTTCCTGACTGCATCGTATTACTTCAAATGCCAGTAGTATTAGAATATTTTATTTCACGCTGTCCACTGCACTGTGCCTGGCACTCGCCATTGTCCCTCTCTCCCCTCTCCGGAAACGAACCTGGAAAATCCTAAGCTGGAACAAACCACCAACGTCGGTCTGCTCGCTGGCCTCCCGTCAGCTACAAGCTCACAGCAAATCGCAACGTGGATAATTTCTACCTATGGCCTAACTATAAATGTTGTCACCCAACTGCGTACATACATTGCTACCATAATTAATAAGATTAAAATTGTGTAGCATTTAGTGCATTGGCATGGTCAATGTTTGCAGTGAACTTCAAACTGGTTAATTATCAAATGCTATTAATTACCAATATTTCTATTGGGCGGTAATCTCACAATCGTCAGCAAAAAGAACTAGCTTACCATCTTCGTGAATATAGAACAACTCATTAATATATATATATATGCCCGTGCTTCGCAACGGTTGTTAAAGAAGGGCCTGTGCGTATCATGGCTTCTGCAAAAATTAATCAAGATCGAAGCAAAACTATGCATTTTGTTAAAGTCCGTAGGTTAAGTACTCTCAATCATGCAACAACAGAAATTTTATACAGACAGTGACATTCCTCTTGTCTTTAAGCTCAGATATGCAAAATTTTATCAGTATCGGACAAAACCTATAGATTTCTATGCAATAAAAACAGGGTCACATTGAAAAACGCACTTCGTTGTTCTCAAATTTTCCAGTTTTAATTCATACAACCCTTGTTCAGAGAATAAACAAAACAACCCAAAAAGATCTGTGAAATCGGTCGAGCTGTTCTCAAGTTATGGCTCGACCAGGTTATTCAGGGATACATTTTTATGTTGCAAGATACCCTCCCCCATGCACCGTATGAAACTTTAGGTAGACGCTGCCTTCCTCTTGTATTAAAGGTCACGCGTGCAAAATTTCGTGAAGATCGGAATGAAACTGTACCTTTCGTCAGCCTGTAGGAAAAGTATCCTCCCCCTTGCACCTTCATTCTGTCCTATCGCAAAATACTTTCTTAGCTGACGTCTTCAATCTACAATCTACATACCGGCAAAATGTCAGCTTCATAGGTGCATTAGTTTTAGAGATTTCGTGTTTAGTCAGTGAGTGAGTGCGTGACTGACCTCTCGCTTTTATATATATAGAATACCTCCTGAATTATGTGTCCTACAAAAATATTATTTATCAGATTCGTGCAGTGAAATATTAGAAAACTGACTACGAAATGTGTTGTTAATAAAGTTGGTACGAAATACGTAGTAAATTACAATCTCATGCATATTAGAGCGAATTTTCGTATTTGACGTCATAGCACCTGAACTATATGTCGTCATACGATATTATTTCGAAGGTATATCCAGTGGTGTATACGTTAAATGTCTGCAAAATACGTCGCGAACAGAGATAGTAGGAAAGGCGCAATAAATCAAAACGTCATGCCTCATGAGGCGGTTTTTCATGATCCTAATTGTTCGTGACTCCATATCTCATGAACTGCGTGTCGTACTACAAGAAAATTTTTAACGTACGTTCAGTGGTTTGCGTGTATACTGTCTGTAAGATTTCTCACGAATACAATTAATAGTTTCATTTCAATCATTGCAGTCATTGTAATAAATTATACCTCCACGATGACATAAGGAAATAGCCTGATGATGGCCACAGTGCCGAAATAGGCCTATTGCGATAATAATAAACAGTTTTTAACATCTATAAAGTGAAGCAGCATTTTGGAATTACTTAGATTAACAATTAATAGTGTACGAGTAAGAAATTGTAGCGTCATGCCAAACGCCGTAGTTTTACTGCATTAACACCGAAAATGTAGTAAGCGAGAAACTTTTTCCTTTCGTCATTTTGCTATGGTTGTCAGCGAGAAAAAGTTTCCCAAAGGTTTGAAATTATGTTTAAAGTTTGTTGCTAGTCGCTAAGTGCTCTCCTTCTCAAATAGTGGACTGATAAAGTCACAGTATCACGTGCCGCAAGACGGGGAATTTTTTATTGTTCATGACGTCATATCACCTGAACTATCGGTCCTATCCCAAAATCGTTTCTTAGCTGACGTCTACTACCTATAAACTACATTCCTGCCAAATTTCAGCTTCATTGGTGAAGTAGGTTTCGAGATTCCGTGTTTAGTCAGTGAGTGAGTGACTGTATGACTTAGTGTCCTTTCGCTTTTATATAAGTAGAGATAACAGCACAGGGCCCTAGACCCCGTTTTTTATACCTTCCCAGTCATAGGAATTAGTTGTTTCTTGCATATTATGTCGACTGATTATTTCAAAATTTCTGCACTCTTTCAGTTAAGTATGATTGAAACCATTTGTGGACTGCCTCACTCATATCACAATACTTAAGCTTATCTAAAAGAATTCCATAATTTTCACAATCGAAAGCCTTTGACAGATCACAAAGTATCCCAACGGGTGATGTCCGTTTACTCACAGAAACTACACTTTCTGGTGTTAATATCTTAACATAAGGAATGAATTCGTATTCCTGTGAACTCTTTCGCTTAATCGTTGGCTCTTAAATAATACTGTTGTCAGTACATCCTGAGAGTATACGGTTCACAGTTTACTTTTATCTAGAGGGAACGCCAGTTAGTCCCAGACGCGCGGAAGCAGAAATGGCCACGCCGTCCGCTACCGTCGGACGTTTGAGTCCTCCCTCGGACATGTGTGTGAGTGTTGTCCATAGCATTATTTAGTCTACCTTAAACTGGTTTGTAAGTCTACGGACCGATGACCGCAGCAGGTTTGTCCCTTATGTTTACAAATATTTAATATTTAATTTGAATTTATCCCACTAAGTGTACAAGGGTGGATAGAAATATGGAAAATCCGCGAGATATAAATGATTGAACATAAACTCGGGATTAAAAAAAAGGGTTTCTGTTCTTTAGGATATGTTGTCCGAAAGAACAGACACCATATCTGTAATCTTAAGTCTGTCTCCAAAAGGCAAATGACAATATCCGTATTGAGCGGATGCACGAACGGTCCCGATCAGCTGCTGGAATGCAGTTAATGCTGCGAGCAAGAGGAGGTAATTGGCACGGGGCACTACAATCGCCGCGCGGGTGTAGCCGAGCGGTCTGGAGCGCCACGTTCCGGATCGCGAGGCCTCCCGCGTCCAAAGTTCGAATCCTCCCGCGGGCATGGATGTTAGTGTTGTCTTTACTATAAGTTAGTTCATAAGTAGTTTGTAAGTTTAGGGACTGATAACCTCGCAGTTAGCCGGCCGCGGCGGGCGAGGGGACTGAGGCGCGCCAGTCACGGTCTGCACGGCCACTACGGTCGGGGGTTCGAATCCCTCCTCGGGCATGGATATTTGTGCCGTCCTTAGTATTAGCTAGTTCGTAAGCAGTTTGTAAGTTTAGGGACTGATGACCCCGTAGTTAAGTCCCATAAGCTCTACAAACATATGAACATTTTGAACACTAGAATCGTAGTGAACGATAAGTTTTGGCAGGACGAGAAGCGTGAGTGAATAACTTTATTGGTTAATGCGACCGCTGACCTGAAACGATAAATTATTTTTCCAATCCCAGTTCAGAACTACGTTTCCACTTCGTAATTGAAATAATTTCAAAGCCCTGTAACAGTTAAGGTGTTTCAATATTTATAAATCATAAATGCAGTATCCAACCAGTATCTAGCGCTGACGTATTTTAACACGAACGGCACCCGTGTTGTGTCCTCAATATGTCACCAGTGTCAATCGTGTTTAGAAGAGCTTACTGCGTTGTTCTGAGTGTATTATCTCGTAACTAAGTGCACTGCAACATTGGTAAATTGTTGGTGCCCGTATGGTGAGTGCTTCCGTCGCTAGGGTAGACGAGGTGTTTGCTGTAGCAGCGATCAGGAATTTACACACTGTGCCATATAGCGGGATAGCATTATGCACTTAGTCACAAACGCTGGCGGAAGTATGGTATTGAGTGATCAAACTAGTGGATTATTTAAGAGGATTGTGATGAAAAATAAGCAGAAGAATGCTGCAAAAATCGTTACAGAACTCATAAATCCTTTATGGACAAAAATAACAGAATGGAGCTCCATAAGTAGGGACGTACACGGCGACAGACATAACCGCCCCTCACGGAGAAAAGTAGTGCCGAAGCAATAAAACGTACTGAACAATGGAAAAAATTACTTGGATGGATAAATCTGGTTGCACACTACTCTTCTGAGTGGATTTACGTCCTAAGCGTGAAACATTGTGAGAGTTCGCTGATGTTTTGGGCAGCCATACGGAGGTATTACATGAGCTACGTGAGTGCTGTGTTATTTCACATTACTGCCAAGGATTTTGTGATAATTTTGGCTGATGAGGTCCATCCCATGGTACTCTCTTTGTTATTCAATAACAATGGTGAGTTCCAAGACGACAGAGTCCCTCGTCACACATCTCGCGTCGCCCACGACTGGTTTTCTGAGCATTTCCACGTCTCCCCTGGCCCACCAGATATCAATACTACTCATCTGTTTGGTCTACTTAGGAAAGAAGGGTGCCTGGTTATAATCATCGTACCTAAACTTCCCAATATTTTTCTATATATATATATATATATATATATATATATATATATATATATATTCCCTTGATAACAACACAGAACCTGTATTTATTCATTCCGTGATGAATGAAATCTTTTTGAAATGCTATACACAGTACTGGGCATCGTAATCTTCTGTCCACCACTGTTATAATTTCACATTTGCAATCGTTTTATGATATTTCCTTGGCAACGTAATGTGTTGGAGACATAGGACGCTAGAACAAAAGGCTAGTGAAATGAAATGAAGATATCATTTCATCAAGTGCACGAATGTTATCGCTAACTCCCATTTACTCTGTGTCATGTTTAAATTCATTGTTCCTAATGTTCTCAATATTTTTTGTTTGTCGCGTGTGGGCATATTTAAATGTTGCAAAGAAAATATTCAAATTAAAACCGAAGCGTTTTTGGTGACCATTGATGCTTAGAGTCGTACCGCAGCATAATAAAAAAAAACGCGTGAACTACGCGGAGAATCTTCCACGTACCGGCAGAGAATCATAATTCAAAATGTTCAAATAAACTTGTTAAGCTTAAGGGACTTAACTACGGGGTCATCAGTCCCTAAACTTACAAACTACTTATGAACTACCTACAACTAAGGACGTCACAAATATCCATGCCCGAGGGGGTATTCGAACTCCCGACCGTAGTAGCCGTGCAGACCGTGACTGGTGCGCCTCAGTCTCCTCGGCCACCGCGGCCGGCGAATCATAATTACCTACGTGCTAAATCCGTAGTCACCTGATGACGTGCCTACAAAGTTCAGGTGAACCAGATAACAGTTAAACCAACACCGCCATGGCAATAAAGTCTTGTTAACACACGTAACTTCTAGCGAGATCAAGTATAGTTGTTGAGCGGGGATGTTCGCACGGTGTCAGGCACCACGTCACGAATTGCGCTACGAGTCCTCGCTTTTGCATGGCTGTGGGTATTGTCCTTAGTATAAATTAGTTGAAGCTATGTGTAAGTCTAAAGATCGTTGAACTAAACACTTTGGTCCCTTAGTTACATAAACTTTGGACAAGTATAGTTACGCCACCGCTGCTCTTAATGAAAACATGACCGCGGAAATTGATGATTTTGTCCTTACTACCAAACACCATAAAAATTATCTCATCAGACATCTGTCTCAAATCGTAAGCAAACGATTGGGGAATTTACTCCGCACAAAAGAGTTAGATTACTGCATACCTTCACAACTGACGCTTCGCCTAAACCATGGCAAGCCGGGGCGGTGTGGCCAAGCGCATTCAGGCGCAATGCTGAGATGCGCGAGGCCGCTCCCCGTCGGGGGGTTCGAATCCCCCCTCGGGCATGGATGTTTAGGTCGTCTTTAGTATAAGGTAGTTCATAAGTAGTTTGTAAGTTTAGGGACTGATGACCCCGCAATTGAGTTCCTTAAACTTAACAAACATTTAAACATTTGAAACCATGGCAAGCAGAACGATTAAAGAAGACACCTGACTGTCCCACATATTTCCTAACGCCCAAAAATACCGTCTGTTTAGGTAATCTCAAGGCCTTTCCGAAAACAGGGGATGATTGTATTTAGAGCAATTCCCAAAGATGACTCATCAACTATCTACACTATAGACTGTACAGTACTCAACAATGTATTGTATTCTAATCTCACCAGTATCGTCGATACACAGTCTACCTCTCGGCTACCACCAGAGAAATTCGAGAAGGGGCAGAAACAATTTTCTTTTATCGCATACCGAAGCCTACTTTCTATATCCTATCGATTTATTCAAGTTCACTATAACGCCTTTTGGTTTGTGTAATGATGCACAAAAATGTCCAGCGTTTTATGGACAAAGTAACGTATGATATAAATTTCAGCTATGTCTATACTGACGATGATTTGTAGATGTCCATGAAGTTCATCTGATCCTGAACGGAACATTTGTCGCAAATCTTTAACTGTTCAACAAAGAACCGTTAATGTAATACACCATAAATACTTCGAACCATACAGCCGTTTAATGTACACTGGTCAAAACAATTAGGTTCAGAAAATGTTTTTACAGTTGATGGGACTTAACTGCGGGATCATCAGTCCCTAAATTTACAAACTACTTATAAATTACCTTATACTAAAGACAACACAAACATACATGCCCGAGGGACGATTGGAACCCCCGACAGCGAACGGCCTCACGCATCCGAAGATAGCGCCTCAATGCACTCGGCCACTCCACCGCGGCCATTTCATATTATACACCCATACATTTCTGGACTCTGAACCAATTGGTTGACATTAACGGTCATAATATTACGAATTCGAAATTTTTAAAACATTTCTACGGTTTCAGGGCATTGAAATAAATTGAACGGCACTGTTGAGACTTTTTGCTGGACCAGTATTCGAACCCATATTTCTCGCTTTGGCCCAAATTCTTAACTTATAACACACTACGATGATAGTGCCCCCTGCCCATTAGTTCCTCTTGCTCGTAGGATATACTGGATTCCTGCAAGGGATATACCGTATTAATGCATCGACACTGAAGCTGAAAATTGCCTAATTGGGACAAATACAGAATTGTTGATACGCACACATCCGATAAGAACATACACCATATCCATAATTGTATATAGGCCGGCCGCGGTTGGTCGCCGTCGGAGGTTCGAGTACTCCCTGGGGCATTGGTGTGTGTGTTTGTCCTTAGATTACTTTACCTTAGTTTAAGTAGTTTTTAAGCTACGGACTGATGACCACGCAGTTTGGTCAGATAGATTTACAAACATTTGAACATTTGATTTGTGTATATGCCCCCAACAGAAAGTTAGCAATTCTTGACTTTCGCAAGGCGTTCCATACCGTTCCGCGCCGTCGCCTCATGATCAAAGTGTGGCATATGGAATATCAGATCAACTGTGTGACTGGATTGAGGCGTTTATAGCTAACAGAACTCAGAATGTCATTCTTAACTGAGACAAGTCTTCAGACGTTGAATTGATCTCAAGCGTGTCCGAGGGGGGTGTTATATGGCCTTTACTTTTCACACTATAAATAAATGACCTCGTAGATAATGCCGTAAGATCAACAGAGCTTTTCGCTGATGATGCTGTAGTTTATCGAGAAGTCACAACACTGAAGACACTGCAATAATACACTCGATCCCTTGCGGGAATCTAGTAAAAGCTACGAGCAAGTGGAAGTGTGCTAGAAGTTTAGATTTGTGCAGGAAGGAAAGAGCGCCTGGAGAGCCTAACTGAGTAAGGAGACCGACGGCCCGAAGCGGGAAATCCGGATTCGAATCCCGCTACAGCATAATTTTTCTACTATTCTGCTGAATTTATTTCAGTGCCCTGAAACGGTCAAAATGTTTTAATATTTCGAATTCGTCTCAACTAATTGACGTCTAGTAAGATTAGCTTAAATCAAGTGGCAAATTACAGTGCATTAGCGAAGCAAAAATACTTTAAACAATATGGATACTGTTATTACCAAGACTGCACATTAGCACACCTTGTTACATAAGTACCTCTCATTTTATTGGTTGATGCATCGGCAACTGCTATAGGTGCTGCACTCCAAATACATGTAGACAACCATTATCATCTCACTGCATTATTAAGCAAAATTTAGTCAGCAATTAACTGTGAGTTAAATGTAGCTTACGCTTCGACAAGTAAATTTTGTCATTTGCTTAAAAGCCAAAAGTTAACGTTTGTCGCTAATCACAAGTCGCTAATTTCTTCTTTTCGTTAGAAACCATACAACGCATTTCCACATTAACTGCAAAACTTTCGCTACACAGTCCAATTCACGATATCCATGTTAATGAGCAACTCTGTACACCCTCTCTTCTGTAAACTCACACACAAAGCGTCCGTCTGGTTTACAGCTTTGTAGATCCAGATAGCGCGTTAAATATACTGGTCTATTCAGATGTTCCTTGCCGCGCGGGAATATCAGGGTCTGAGGCGCCATATTACAGACAGCGCGGACACTCCCGTCGGAGGTTCGAGTCTTCCCACAGACATACGTGTTTGTTTTGTCCTTAGCACAAATTAAGTAGAATTTACATTTAGTGACTAATGTCGTAGCAGTTTGGTCCATTAGATTTACAAACATTTGATTTTGATTTTTATGTTCATATGAGTTATTCACACCCGTTCCTGACAAAGAATTTTCGCCATTAGGTAGTCTCATTGTTGTATGATTTGTCCATCCCTGTGGTTCGGAATATGACAATTCTGGATAATCTAACTATTGCGTGCCCAAATATGGATAAAGACTACAAATCTCAGTCCTGATGCCGAAGTGTAAGAATAGAAAAGCATACATTTGAAATGAAAAGTCTCATCATCAACCATAGCGTTTTAACATAGTAGCGAGAGAACTAAATCAAGCTGATGATACCACTACTTGTATTCTCCTACTTCTGAAAGTAAGATCAGTGACCTAATATGCGCCACATTTCTCCATGGGAAGTAATAATGCGTATGCAATTTATCGATAGGTTGTTGTTGTGGTTTTGGGGGTTTTGAGAGGACTAATCTACAAGGTTATCAGTCCTTATCGGTAGGGTAAATCTAACCAACTGCGTCAGATACTTTACTTCGTGATAGCAGACACTTGGATAGGTTTTCTACAAACTGTTCCAACTGTACTCAACAGAAGTCAGGAATGCCATCACGTTGCAAAAACATTATGAACGTGATTGGATACGAAACCGGCAATTCTAAGTTTTTGTGTGAAGGCCGTTTCTCCACCATATCCTTTCTTCCAGGAGTGCTAGACTTGCGAGTTTCGCAGGGGAATTTCTGTGAAGTTTGGAAAATAGGAGGCGAGGTACTGGCAGAATTGAAGTTGTGGGTCGGAGCAGTGAGTCGTGTCGGGATAGCTCAGTGGTAGAGCGCTTGCCCGCGAAAGGCAAAGGTCCCCGGTTCGGGTCACGGTTCTGGCACACAACTTTAATCTGCCAGGAAGTTTCACAGTAATGCGTCGTTTGCAGCACTGATACGGTAATACAATGTCATTAAGGTAAATATGTTCAAGTAAATATTCAAATATTTATATACGACCGCGGCGGATTAGCCGCGCGTACTGGAGCGCCGTGTTGTGGTGCGCGCGGCCGTCCGTCGTCAGTGGTTAAAATCCCCACTCGGGGATGGACGTATGTGTTGTCTTTAGGTTAGTTTAACTTAGATTAAGTAGTTTGTAAGTCTAGGGACTGATGACCAACGTAGTTTGGTCCCATAAAAATTACAAACATTTGAACATATATACATTTGTAATACCTATGGAAAAAAGGTACAGTCTTAGACAAAAAAATTGATCGCCGGCCGGCTGACGCAGAGGCTAAGTCCGAGTCCGTCGCGAGTGTAGACAATAAATTCGATCGCCCCTCAGAATTCTAAGTCCTACGATATGCACGATCTGGCAACATTGTAGAATGTGGTACTATCCGGAGGAAGTGTTACTTCCTTCTAAACGCAGCTCTGCACTGTATGAGCGTGTGGTCTAGTGGTGCCGGGCGCCGTGGCTCAGCGCGCCCGGTCAGAGGGCTGAACGGCCCCTGTAATAAAAAAGCTGAGCCAACAACACATCGAACAAAAACGAACAAACTTGATCAACGTCCGCAACGAACAGAACTACACATAGAGCAAAAAAAAAAAAAAAAAAAAAAAAAAAAAAGTGGTAAAAGTCGCGTTTACAAGCTTGTATGTAAGCAGTCGCGAGATCGAGTCCAACAACCTCCAATTATTTTTATTTTAAACCGCATATCCACTATCTTTGTTATCAGTGTGGAAGAAACGCAAATGTAACAGCGAAAAGTCACAGAAATAATTACACAAAAGGGCTCGCTGCTGCATCAAAACTGAACTGTTTACTCTCGGGAGTAGTGGGCCGCGGCTACGGCGACGCGCCAGCGGCCGCACCGCGGGTGCCGCCTGCGGACTCGGTGACAGCGGCGCGCCGCTCTGTGTCTAGTTACCGGCTGTTATATCCTCACTTCAAGTTCTAGTACTTATTTACCGCTGCGTATTGAATTATTCTGTCTGATATATATATATATATATATATATATATATATATATATATATATATATATATATATATATATTCTAAACTTCATAAAGTGGAATCGGTATAAAGGGTCATAGG